>BSUD01000006.1:44307748-44528796 GCA_033239045.1 Fagopyrum esculentum
TATATATACGGTTTTTGAGTGAATGGTTATTATATAAAGATAATAAATGGGTAAATGTGTGATAGCATGCTGATGTGTTTATCTTTCATGATTGTGCTTGTGCTTATGCATTACCTCATATATGTATGGTTAGCTAACGGTTTCATACCGTGTTGTAGATGTTTACAGGTTAGGCGCTACTGGGTGATCTGGCAGGGTGACAGGCCGAGGACTCTCGTACATTAGGTGGTTGGGTTGTGGTTGTTGTGTTTCCCCTCCGGCGTGAGGATGATCTTTTGTACCTCCTATGTGAGGATGTCGTTTTATATACTCGGCTATGTTGTTGTTTACTTTGGGTCATACAGTTTATATTGTTTTATGTATTTGTTTTATATCTGTCAGTGCCATGTTGTAAGGTCCAGTGAACTTGTTGTCAGGCTAGGGTCAGGATCCATTGTGAGATCCTAGCCCAATGTGGCATCCCGAGTCCCGCGGATTCGGGGAGTTATAGAGTTGGTATCAGAGCCCAGGTTGACAACAATGGCACTTGCTACCTGCAATGAGGTTTGATAGATAAAATAAACAGAGCCCACATGGGATCTGACGTTTTCAAAGGTTTTGGTTTTAAGTGTGATTTTGGGATAGAATGTACGAGAAGTCGTCACCTCTGCCATGGATCTCTGCAGCGTAGATATGTATATATATCTGTGTGTACTATGGATTATGTGGATGTATTATATACATATCGATACCTATGGCATATATATAGCCTTATAAGATTAGGTGCGTATATCCTACATATGACTTAGACTAGAGTAGTATCTGTAGTGGGATGAGGTATGGGCACATCCCTCTTCCTCCAGTGGTGATAAGTCAGGGACCAGTTTCCGCTGTTGTTTCGCCTATGGCAGAGAACGAGTTTGAAGAGGCTGATCGTGTCTCCATGACTAGATCCGAGTTTCAAGAATATATGTAACAAGTATATGAAGCGGTGATAGCGGGTAGATCCACACCGGATTTACCAACAATTGTGAGATCAACTGAAGCTTCTGGATCCGGAAAGAAGCAATGGACTGAATCCGTTACTAGAGAAGCAAAGATGTTGAATGGGGAACCAAGTCCGATATCAGGACAATCTAGTGATCCTTTGGCCATGAAGATGACTGGCAAGGAACTACAGTGTTTTAATTGCGTGGAAGTTGGGACACTGGCGAGCTGTGTGCCCAAAGGCTCCCATCATATGCTTTACGTGTGGTAAAGCAGGGCATAGAGCGAAGTTTTGTCGACAGGGCAAGGCATTGCCTTTACAAGTTCCCTTCAAGAGTGAGATCATTCCAGATGGACGACGAAGGTCGAGTTACCCTTCAGTTGCACAGGTTGCAAGGATGGGATGATTATGTTTCAGTTGTGGCTATCCAAATTATTAGCGTTCTGTGTGCCCTTTGGCACTGATAGCATGTTTCACTTGTGGTGAGCTAGGCCATATGGCTCTTTCTGTCAGCACGGTGGTGTTTCTTCCCAGCAAGACCTTCCTCTTTCCGGTGCAGAAAGAGTGGAAGTGGAGGCTATAGTAATGACCTCAGTGATACCTGAGGAGCATAGATTTGACATTGAGTGATGATATGTGGAAGAGCTACGAGTATTAGCTGTTATAGGTACCATTCTCGTTAATGGTTTACCTGGTGGAGTTTTGCTTATTGTGAGTGCTATGCACGTCATGTCTCTCGATGCATGCGTTAATGGTTGAATTTTGGTATATAGTAGAAGGTGGATTTTCCTTTATAGGATTACCTTTTTGGGTATGAGATACCCGTGAGATGCGTGTTTGTTCCCTTATTTCAGGGACTCGTGTATGGTTGCAGACTTCTTTGTCATGTCGTAGGTGCATAAGGAAGTCATTATGTGTATGGTTTGGATGAATAGATATCATGTGGTGTTAGCTTTTAATAGTAAGACTATTATAGTCTTTACTGAGTTGAGTTAAATAGAGGTCTTTTGAGGTTAAGACCTTTGAAGAGACGGGTTTGTCATCAGGATTGTACGAAGCAGCGAGCTGATAGCACATGGATGTGACACATTCTAGTGTTATACCATAAAGGAGCGAGATAGTCCAACATTGGAAGGTATTCCAACTGTTTATGAGTTTATAGATGTGTTACTGAACTGTCTAGTTGCCACCTCAGCGGAGTGTGAACATTGTTATCGAGTTGAAGTATGATACAAGATTGAATGGGAATACCACACTATATGGTGCTTGTTGAGATATTGTACTGATAACTTGAAAAGTTGACTAAAAAGGGTTTACCCTAGTGGGTTCCATGTTCCGTATTGACGACCTGATGAGTTAGCTTCAAGAAGCAATTGTGTTTTCGGGATTCCTTTATGCTCAATATATCCCTAGTCATGGATGAGAGAGAAACATGTGTATGAGATAGCATCCCATACCCGTTATGGACACTACGATTTTGTAGTGATGTCATTTGGGTTGACGAATGTTTTAGTAGTTTTTATGGAGTTGATGAATAGTATCTTCATCGACTTCCTTGATTAGTTGGTGGTGGACTCCATGGATGACATGTCGGTATACTCTCATAGCAAAGAATAGTAGACCGATCGTCTGAGGACCGTTCTACAAATTTTGAGAGATAGAGGGTTGTATTCTACGCTCTCTAAGTGTAAGTTGAGATGCCAGTGGTAGCCTTTTTAGGCCATGTTGTCTCCACCAGTGGGATCATGGTTGACCTGGCGAGAATTAAGTATGTTGTAACATGGAAGATACTGATGAACATTAAGGAATACGTAGTTTTCTCGGCTCAGGCGATTGCTACCAATGCTTTGAGGAAGGTTTTATATGATTACGTATTCATTTGCGAGTCTTTTGAGAAGACCGTACCGGTGTGATCTTCATGTCAGATTTCTATAGATCATAGGAATTTGAAGTATATTTTATGCAACAAGGGTTGAATATTTGACTTGAAGATTCCATATCATTCAGAGAAGTTGAACGTTGTCGTCGATAACTTGAATGGAAAGACGCTCCAAGAGAAGATGATTGTGAGACTGATAGTTCAACTTCAACTTTAGAGAGATCTAGCTTGGCTAGAGTTGAACAATCAGTTCCTTGATGAGGATACTCAGTTATACCTCAGAGGTTCTACCTGGTCTGTTGGATGAAGTCCAATAGAAGCAGGGGACTTGCCCGACCTTGACAAGGTTTAGTGAATGGATGTCTCGTATTGAGGCACCATAGTTCTCCATGAGAGTAGATGGACTGATGAAGAGTCATGACCACTTTTATGTACCTGCTGATGCAGATGGAGACAGAGAATATTATGGTATACCCACTGTATGCCTTATTTAGTACATTCAGGTACGAGTAAGATGGACCACGAGATGAGACAATTATATTGTATGAAGCCGATATAACCAGATTTGTGATACAGTGTGTGACCTGTTAGCATGTCCAGACAAAGTATTTCCAATCTAGAGATAAGCCCCACCCACTACCAGTGCAGTAGTAGAATTTGGGAGGACATCTCTATGGACTTTTTTTTATGGGATTGTGACCCAGTAGAATATTTATGTTATCTGGATTGTTGGTAACAAATTAATGAAACTGGCACGTTTCATTTCTATCAGAAGGACGTGGCTAGTGAATGAATTGGCTGAGGAGTACACTAGACAGATAGTGAAACCCTATGATATACCGAGAACGATCATTTCTGATTGAGATGGATGTTTTTACTTTGAGATTTTGGGGCAGCAGATTCAGACTGCTTTGGGGACGAGTTTGTACCTCATGACTACACTTCACCCCCTGACAGATGGTCAGTTAGAGAGGATCATCTATATCTTAAAGATCTATTATAAGTTGTGAGTTGAATGGGAAACGTGGATGGTTGTATTACCTTTCATTACTGATTTTATTATATAGCAATGAAGGACGTGCATCTTTCTAGGATTGCCCTATGAGGCAATATATAGACATAGATGTCGTATATCCTTATGCTAGAAGTGATCTAGCAGTAGTAGTGGAAATAACACATGACCAGACTCAGGATTTTATAGTTCGAGTAACGATGATTAAAGGTAGAGTGTTGGCTCTACATAGTCGCCAGATATTATATGTAGACAAGAGGCGTTAACATCTAAAGTTCAAGCAAGAGTTCATGTCCGGATGAAAGTATCTCAGCTGCGAGACGTTAGACGTGTTAATATGGAAAGGGAACTGAGTTTCCAATAATATGGTTTATTTGAGATCGACCAGTATGGAGAAGGCAGAATGATGTTTAGCTTTGCCTCTGAGATTAGAGTATATCCACCTAGTGTTTCATATGTCTCAACTGAGGAAGTATATACCAGACTCGAGACACCTTGTGAGTTACGAGAATTTGGTGGTTGAGCTCAACCACACTTTTGTTGAGCATTTGATTACATTCTTGGAATGAGATATGAAACGCTTGCATTCGAAAGACATTCCCATATTGAGGATATAATGGTAAAGATGAAGACTTGAAGAGGCTATGTGAGAGACTGAGGATAGTGTCCTAAGGAACTATCTAGAGTATATGTTGGGACAGACCCATTTGTGGGAGCACGAGTATATCTTAGTGCTATCTTGATGAATGTTGTTCTTATGTGCTTATGTGCTTATATGCCTTGATGTGTTATTCTATGCTAGTTGTGATGTGATTTATGATCTTAGTAGATCTTGATGTGCTAGCGTGATGTATGCTATAGCTGGAGATGATTACTTCCTCCACGCTACCCGAGTATGATCATATTTATAGCTGGAGATGGTTCTTTCCTTCATGCTATTTGAGTGTGATTAGGATTCAGCTGGAGATGGTTCTTTCCTCCATGCTACCTTGATGGATATAGTTTTAGTGGAGATGTGATTCCTCCATACGATATATATGATTATGGTTTGCTAGAAACGTATTTCCTCTATGCTTGTGATATGTTTGGGCTAGAGATGTGCTTCCTCTATGCCTTGTGATGTGGTATAGCGAGAGACGTGATTCCTCTACGCCTTTGGGTAGCGTAATGGCCCTGTTTCCTGGAGTGATGATTCCTCCTTGTTTATACTTGAGGTTATAGATTGTTATAGGTTGTGATCTTTTGAACGGAGATGTGATACCTCCGATAGAAAGAGTGAGAGTTATACCTCGGCGTATGGGTCCGAGAGGATTTGGGAATTGTTCAAGTTTCGGGACGAAACTTTTTTTTAAGGGGTGTGTGATGTAATAGCTAGGATTTCCGAATTCTAATTAATGTTGATTAACTTAATCATTGATAGTAATTGATATATAACTTGCGAAGATTTTGCAAGTGATGAGTATGAGTCCCACCGTTATGTTCCTCGTGTAATTTTGGACGTTTGGGAAAATTTTTACTTTTTCCCCCGGTTAATTATTTTTACCTTCCGGTGTTATTTGGAGCATTTGGGAGCTTCAATTAATAAAAATGCAGTTGAGAGAAATGATCAGGACATCGGATATGTCCTAGATATGAAATAACATGAAAAGGCAAAACAGATAAAAGAGTCGCTATCCCGATTCTTAGCGGTTAAGAAAGATGGCTTAGGAATGCCCATTTTACGAGATAGTTATGAATTAATTATCCCGATAATATTTTAAATTTTATATTCCTGTTTCATAAAGTTTTGAGATCGGAAATATAACCGCGTTTTAATTAAATGTTTTGGATTAACATTATTATATATATATATATATATATAATATACATATGTACCATCACTAACAGGAGGCGGCGTATACATTACATATATATATAATATTATATTATTTGTATATGTATTGCATATATATATATATATATATATATATATATAATATTATATTATTCATATATGTATAAGTATAAGAGAGGTAATGGCGGCTAAGGATGCGCATCACCCTTCTCTTTTACATTTCATTTCAGCGAAGGCGGTCGAAGGACGAGGACGAACGTACTCTCTCATATACACTTAACCTTATATCATTCATCTTCAATCCATTTTCAGATCCGTTTGTACCAACGAGTCCCTTATCTTGTTCTCTTCAATGTGGTACAAACTTATTTCCCGTTTGCTAGCTTTTTGGTTAAACCTCCGTTTATCGCTATCGGAACGTCGACGGACCACCGCATGTCGTCAAACGTAAGATTTCATACCGTGCTCTTACTCCTCGTATCGCCATGAGTCGGTATCTTCTTCCGGATCGTATATCAGGTTAGTAACGAATAAGTTATGAATTTATTCGTTTTTCGTATTGCGGGTAAGTATAAATTGACCTTAAGTTGGTTAAAATGAATAATTGGAATTTCCATTATGGTCGTTATATTATTCTGGTGATTAGGGATAGTTTGTTTGATGAAATCTGATGACAGGGGGTTTAGAAATTGCCTGCTGGCAAAACGTTATTCTGGCGAAATCTAATTAATTAATTAAAGGTTAATTAATTAAATTAGGATTAGAATTGAGATTGAGGAATGTCGATTAGATACTACCTTGAGATTTGAGGAATTGTGAGTTTTGCTGAGATATTGAGGTTTAGTTGGTTGTGAGGCTCATAGATTGAGTATGATCCTTATGGATCCCTTTGGTTCTAGGTGTGACCCCTTTGATGAATAGAGGTTGATATATCTCTTTATGCCTTGTTTATAGGCCGTGTTGTCCCTCCAGTGTAGAGGTGATCGTGGTTGAGTTTGTACGAGGTTGAGGTAAGTCCGTAGGACTTACTTAGCTACCATCCCTATATTGGGTGTTTGCATGAGTGGTGTGTGCTTTATATGTTTGCTATGATAGCATGAGTTGTCATTTTTATCGACCTATGTTCTATTGACTGCCCCACTGTGTGGCTGTGATAACCTTTCCCTTTCATCCCGCCGTGGAGTCTGGGAGGTTCTCTGATGTCGGGCCAGACTGGTTTACAGGAAGGGCGCAATCCACTCCCATAGGGTACACGGATTGTGTGACCGATACTCGTACAGCTGGACATTGTACTCAGAGGCGGGGATGTATCGGTCCTCGTGTCACATACTTTCATCTATCTATATATATACGGTTTTTGAGTGAATGGTTATTATATAAAGATAATAAATGGGTAAATGTGTGATAGCATGCTGATGTGTTTATCTTTCATGATTGTGCTTGTGCTTATGCATTACCTCATATATGTATGGTTAGCTAACGGTTTCATACCGTGTTGTAGATGTTTACAGGTTAGGCGCTACTGGGTGATCTGGCAGGGTGACAGGCCGAGGACTCTCGTACATTAGGTGGTTGGGTTGTGGTTGTTGTGTTTCCCCTCCGGCGTGAGGATGATCTTTTGTACCTCCTATGTGAGGATGTCGTTTTATATACTCGACTATGTTGTTGTTTACTTTGGGTCGTACAGTTTATATTGTTTTATGTATTTGTTTTATATCTGTCAGTGCCATGTTGTAAGGTCCAGTGAACTTGTTGTCAGGCTAGGGTCAGGATCCATTGTGAGATCCTAGCCCAATGTGGCATCCCGAGTCCCGCGGATTCGGGGTGTTACACCTCTAGTAGCAAGAGGTCGGGGTCGAATCCCCAGAGGTGAGCGACCAGTAGCTAGATTGGAAAATGATAGGACCGAGGAGATTGTTGAGAGTATGGCTCCCGAAGCCGGGAATGAGACTGATGCTAGACTAAGGCCGCAAATAGGACATTCAGCTGAGTTAGGTCATGCCTCGATGGGAGCGACCAAGTTCAAAGAGTACACCGGCATGTAGAAGTTCCAACTAGGACGGAAGGGCGAGTTCTAGATCCCCCGGTACCTACGAGGTCTACTGAGGTGTAACAGAGAGTAACCCCAGCACAAGTTGCACCGGAGAGAGAAAATGATGATGTCAGGGCTCGAATTGAGCCAAGGGCCCTGACGCCAATTTCGTGTATGAAGACTTTCAACCACATGTGAGCACCACCCTTTGGCTGGAAGCCGGACTTGGAGGTGGGTGCGTAGGCGCAACCCGCCTGCGTGCAAGGTTGGTGCGCAGTGGGCCTGCGCGTGGCCCACTGGGCATGCGCATCCCGCCTGCGCGCCAGCCCTATATAAGGGCAAGGTGCGCGGAGGTGGGTTACACCCTTCCCTTGCCCTTGTTTTTTTTGCAGCCGTCGCGCCCTTCCTTTTGCCCTCGAGTTTCTTCTCTTCTTCGATCCATTTCTTTTCTTCTTCGATACGTCCAACAATGGAGAGAGATTCAGATGTCGGGAGTTCTAGGAGTAGACCACTTGTGGATCGATTTGAGGTTAGTTAATATTGTTTTTTATCGTTTATTTATTTTTTGCATTAGACTTGAAACTAGTTAGTTTAGTTAGGTTCGGTTAGTTAGGAATAATTGAAATTGGATTATTTTCGATAGTTAATAGTATTGTTATCGATCTTATGATTGTTAATGTAACATATGTATATATATATATATATAATATTATAATAGAAAAATAAAGATGTGAATTTAAAAAATTTATTTATAGTTTAGTTAGATGCGGTTAGATAGGAATAATTGAAATTGGATTATTCCGAGAGTTACTAGGTTTGGTATCGATTTTATGATTATAATAATAGTACTACTTAATATATATATATATATAGGGTTTTGTTCAGGTACGGTTCAATAAATGTGGTACGGTCGTACGGCCGCCCGTACGGCCGACACGTGTCCCGGAAAAAAAAAGTTTTTTTTTTTCTTTCTGAAACGCTTTTTTTTCTTTTTCCAGAAACGAATGAAAATTTGTTTGAACTACCATGTTATAATTTAGGCACTATTATCCTAGAAACTTTGAACTATTCCCATATAATCCATGAACTATTACTTTTTAATATATTTTATCAAATTATTCATAAATTAATCGTTTATATGTTATGAACTATTCAATTGTAATTCATGAACTATCATTTTATAAGTTATGCACTATCCTTTATAAATTTTGCACTTTGAACTATTCTATTATAATTCATGAACTATTCTATTATAATTCATGAACTATCCCATAATAAGTGTTAAACTATTACTTTCACTCCTTTATAAATTTTGCACTTTGAACTATTCTATTATAATTCATGAACTATTCTATTATAATTCATGAACTATCCCATAATAACTTTTGAAGTATTACTTTCACTCCTTTATAAATTTTGCACTATGAACTATTCTATTATAATTCATGAACTATCCTTTTAGAAGTTATGAACTATTCCTTAATAAGTTTTGAACTATTACTTTCATTCCTTTATAAATTTTGCACTATGAACTATTCTATTATAATTCATGAACTATCCTTTTATAAGTTATAAACTATTCCATAATAAGTTTTGAACTATTACTTTTACTCATTTTTTTGAAAAAAAAACTCGTTCAGAAAAAAAAAAATTCCGGGATATGTGTCGGCCGTACGGCCGTACCGGAACGATGTGCCTTACTTGAACAACACCCTATATATATATTATAATATTATAATAGAAAAAATAAAAATTTGAGTTTAAAAAATATTCAGCTTGTGATGAGGAACATTAGAGAGAAGACGAAGAGGGTGACGAGACTAGTCACAACATCCGCTTGTCGAGAGGCTAGAGCTCGACGAGTTAGACTTGCCTCAACATCCGTTCAGGCACCTGTAGATGCACCTGTAGAGGCACCAGTTCAGACACCTGTGGATGCACCTGTAGAGGCATCATATCATGCATAAGTTCATGCACGTACAGAGGCTTCTAGCGAGGAGGATGTCGTACCTGTTTCACTTACTGCTAATTACGACACGGAGGAGTCAGCGCACGGTATGTCTCATTCGGATGATATATTGGAGGATGAGCACGAGAAGATACCAGTTGAGGTAGAGCAGCAACAGCAGGACATACCACAACAAGAGTAAGTACCTTTTGGGAGGGAGCATGACGACTTACCTGAGCTTGTACCTGTTGAGGAGCAGGTAGAGGAGGACGTACCTTCTTTATTGACAGACTATGCTGACCACAGAGCTAGCGTTATATGGGCCGGTATGGATTCCTTCGTGATTAGAGTTGTTAGGAGACTCGACGCATTTTGTAGATTACGTGAGTGGCGACGAGATGTAGATGACCCATTTTCATGGTTTGGCTTAGCTAGACGCAGCGGACTCACGGATTTGGAGGACGTACAGTTTGGCGGCGTCGATCATTGTTTGATTACGGCGTTTGTCGAGAGGTGGAACCCAGAGACAAACACATTTCACATGCCATGGGGGGAGATGGGTATAGCGATGCACGATGTTCAGGTTATTATGGGACTACCATTTGATGGAGATGCATTATTGACTTCCGTCGATGATAGTGTCCGGCATGATTGGTTGGTTCATCGTCTTGGGTTATCACCAGCAGAGGCTAGACGTCAGACTAGACAACGATTATGCGAGACTGTTACGAGTAGAGCCGCTCAAATGTTGGAACTTCCAAAGTCTCCACATGACCCTATTGCATATGCTTATTTGTTATTGTTCATATCGTCGACTTTGGTAGTCGAAAAGTCTACCAACCGGATGCAAGGATGGCTTATTGATCTAGTACAAGATCATGTGAGGACAGAGGCGTATGCTAAAGGCGCCGGGACCCTTGCTTTTCTTTACAGATGTTTAAGGGACGCCACCAGGAAGAAGGTGACGACGATGGCAGGAAGTACTACACTTTTACAGGTGTGGTTTTATAAATATTTTTCTTTACATAAAGTAACTTTATTGTTAAGATTAAAATTAATAAAATTTTATGTACAGTTTTGGATTTACGCACATTTCCCATCATTGGGGTGTGCAGCTGTGGAGGATCCGGATTTGCTAGGTCATGCACGGTGGTCTTCGAGACTTTCTGTCCCGAAAACTTCGTCTATTAGCGCAGAGAGGCTACACGCATTACGAGCTCAGTTGGACCAGGTGAGGGCGGAGGATGTGTGTTTTACCCCGTATGATGATCGTGTGCTTGATTTTGGGGTAGAGTTTGGTGTTTCTCGGTATCGAGATATCATACGGGTATCCGACATAGAGGAGGCGTACATGCCAGACCGGTTCTTGCGACAGTTTGGGTACGTACAGACCGTGCCTCTACCACAGATCTCACCCCTTGATGAGGTACGTCCGGCGAACGGACATGGATTTAGGCTTTCATATCCTCTCAAATACAATTGTTGGGCAGCCCGCCATTTGGAGGAGACCCAATTTTCACTAGTTGGATTGATACCAACTACTTCTCCGTGGCTCGTCGATGATGCGTACATGTCTTGGTATACGGTCCATTGTCATCCGTACATCTTGCCGACGTCCATTGCACTCTAGTTACCTATAGACCGTTCCCCACCTGTTCCGGCTTCATTTGCTAGAGTACGTTTGTTTGTAACCCTTAATTTACACTTTATTTTATTTACAATTATTTTAACATACTATTTTCTATATTGCAGCGTCTTCACATTCTTGTAGGTCGTCTACGAGAGTTGCAGGCTCGCGGTCTTCCATATTTTGCTGAGGAGGTAGATTCCATGATAGAGGAGGCAATTAGACGTAGGCCTCCTGTGGCTCCATCTCAGGTCCGGGCTTCACAACATGCTCCGGGACATTTGTAGTTGTAGTTTGATGTTGTTATGTTTATTTTGGATGGATATTACACATGGGTTGTGTTTATTTTTTTTATTACACTTGAGTGTATGTTTTTTTTTTGTTTTTATTACACTTGAGTGTATGATTATTTTGTTTTTATTACACCTAAGTTTCAATCAACTATATAAAACGACTAAAACATGATGACAACCAATATATCAAAACGGCTAAAACATGATGTCAACAACATATGATAACGTATAAAACATGATTACAAGCCAATTTCTGAAAACGGCTAAAGATATCCTCCAGTAGTGTCTTCAACTCTCGATGTCCGACGAAGCTCCTCATAACGTGTTATCCTTGCAATGAACGCGCATCCCATCCATCAACACTTGAGTCGTGGTATTGTTGCCAATATCCACTCAACAACGGTAACGGGGCATCATCTTTTAACCATACCTACAAATATGAAATTACAAAAAATGGTTAGTGAATATTGAGTTTAAATACAATAAATTGAATAAAAGTAAAACGTCGACCTACTGGCACAAAGTGTATGTTGTTATATATAAACGCTATTGAACAAATGACTATAGGGGGCTCTTGGTTGGGAGTGGTGGTAGTCATAGGTAGGAATGTCGCCGGAATGTTCCCTAGGACAACCATTGCAATCTTATAGTAGGTGGCTGCTGCACATGCGATCATCGTATTTCCATCCAATTTTGTTCCGGACATGGAGACTTACTCGTCCTATAAACGTTTTGAATGACTTGGTCTAATTGATTGAGGATGATACACTGCAAAGATTAACAAGTAAGATTACATTAAATCATGGATTATAATTAAAACTTAATTATAACCGAAATAATAATTACCTTCGAATACAATGCTCTTCTCGAATTTAACTCTATAACCATATCCCGCCGTATTATCAAGTAATCTTCATCCGAGAATCCCAAAACCGTGGAAATTGCTCTATATCCATAATGGCCGTCTCCTAGCACATCCCTTACTCTCGATACATAAGGCTCCATGAACTTTGGGAAATCTTCTTCTCTCAAACAAAATCCGGCTTGCGCGGTTTGTTTTCCTTTACGACGCGCCCTACTCGTAGGAGTCAACTCCGGTGTAGAATCTACATCTTTAGCTTTCTTCCCTTTCCGCCGCCCAGGACCACGTGTAGCAGAATGCTCAAAAGAACTAGGCTCTCTTCTTGTTGATCTCGGGGTTGGAGGTCGTCCCTTTGCCTTGACCTTCTGTGTCGGCTCCTTCATCGTCGTACCCCTGGGGTTTTCCATTTCCTCCAGAAAAGATGCGATCTTATCTTGCTCATCCGGGCTTAACATATTTGAGTCCATTCTTTCTCTAAACTTGTTCAGCGTCGCTTGACTCGGGTTCGAACGATCATCATTTTCATCATCATCATCATCACCAATATCACCATCAGAAAAATCAACCGGAATCCAATGAACGTGCTTCCAAAATGAGTGTATCTACGAGCCCGGATTGCTAGCCTAAAGTCATGCACACATGACACTCCATGAACCTCTCTCCAATAACTATCCCGACACCCTTCATCATCTCTTGTATGTCGAGCCTTGGTGTAATTATTCCACAAGAGCATGAAACACTCATTTGTTACGTAGTCGCGGAGCAAGTCAAATATCGGTATACGCACCTAAAAAAAGATTTATTACATACCGAATAAATGTTTAACAATGTTTACATCAATTTAAATTTTGGTATACCCACCTCTCGTGGATTCCTCTCCCGTGACATCTCTAGAGAAGCTTGTAACTTCTGGACTTGGTCCGTGACCATCAAATGTATGCTATCGCAAACCAGCTGAAATCCTCCAACACTAGAATCTAGTGTTTACTTCAACAACTTGTGCGCGAACTCACACCTACAAAGAAAGGTTTATTACAAAAAACGAAGAAATATTTAACAATGTAGTGAATGTTTACATAACTTACGCATTTGTGGTTCGTGTGTCGAAATGATGATGTAGGTCAGTCCATGCTCCAACGATTGCCTCCTTCTACGGGTCAAGCCAAGTCGTCTCGAGATAGGTCATTAACCTCGGAGATGATTGTCAATAGTCTCTCATTTTCAGCAAACGGCGTTGGTAGCTTCCATTGGATCTCGACTCGAACAAGGCATGACAATGGGATATGAAGACGGCTTCCACTTCCTTATTGTGCAAAACAAGAGCCGCTTTGTTTACTATGTTGCACTTTATGTGAAACGTGCACAATATATGCTTCACATCGCGAAATACTACACCTAGTGCGCTTATAAGAACAAGCTCACGATCAGTGGCAATCACCTCCGGCGTCTTTCTGTATAACAAATAACGGACCCTCCTCAAAGCCCACTCGTAGTGATCTCTATTCTCTTGTGCCATGAACACAAAAGCAATTGCGAATGTCTTCTTGGTGCTAATGATTCCTACAATCTCCAACAATGGCATATTGTATCTAAAAGTGATACAAAACAACGATTGAGTTACAATTTCTAAGGAAAAGATGATTGAATGTAGGAAATAAAGTAAAAATGTGTCTTGAATTGAAACTTACTTGTTGGTCTTATATGTCGAGTCCATCACAATAACACAGGGAAACATGCTGAACAAATGCCTCGAGTCGGGATGTGAGATAAAGAAATCAATCACCTCATCGGAATCTTGACTTCTCTGAGCGTTTACATAATATCCACGTTCCCTCAACGTGTGAAGTGATTGTTGTAATGAACCTCTTCCTTCGGCTTGTTCCATTCTAATCTTCAAACCGGTGTTGTAAACTTGATAGATGGAGGTCACATTGTCGGGATCCTCTAATTGCACGGATTTTAATATATGTCTCGGTTTTAAGCCAAAATTCAATTCACGCTCCACCTTTCGGCTTTGCTTGGGAGTCATACATCCAACATATGCATGACCTCCTAACACCGAAGGAATTATATGATTGTGGATTCCACATACAACCCTCACCGTCCACTTTTCCTCTTCAATTTGGGTTCCTACAAGCTCAAACAAACACATACACTTCTTCGAGTTTTTTTTTCCGGCTAGAACTTGGAACATGATCGGATCTACGTCTTTTTCTTTCCTAGGTCCTCCATGTTTATCACAACCCAATTGTAGGATACGAAAACCCTTTCTATCCAACCATGATTTTTTAATGACCAAAACTATATTCATTGCGTTTGCCACATACCGAGCCCACCCCAATAAGTTCTCTCTATCCGCAAAATATCCATGAAGCTCAAATTTTGACGAATAATCGGTACCGAGAGCACGAGAATATTTCATAAGATCCTAAATAAAAATAACATAGAGTATTAATTTTAAAAATACACATCATTTTATTCTTAAATGTCTAAACTACAATTCTCTATTCTAAAATGTCTAAACTACAATTCCGATTCTCTATTCTAAAATGTCTTTACTACAATTCCGATTCTCTATTCTTAAATGTCTAAAACTACAATTCCGATTCTCTATTCTAAAATTGTTAATTCTATAATTTCGATTCTCTATTCTAACATTGCTAATTCCGACTAAATAAAACGACATAAAGTAAAATATAAATGAGTTTGTACACTTACTTCAAGTTGTGCGAGAATTTCTTCCGGATCACTGTATTTTTCAATATCGAACGGCCTAATAGAGCTTTCATCATCGGATTCTACATCTACTTCTTCGGAAAACGACGACATTTTAACGGATTTCTTTGTTTACGTTGTTGAGGTTTGGATGTAAGTGAATGATACAATGACTTCACATGTTATTATATAGGCTCGAAAAATCTACAACTGCTATATTCTCCAACGGCTATAATCCAACGGTCCATTTTTAAAGTTATAACGGGCAGAAGGAGGCGGACCTCCGCCTCCTTCTTCGCGCGGGCGGACTCCGCCTCTATCAAGTCTCGAGTCCGCCCGAATAGTAGCCCTGTTTGCTAAACTTGGTATCATAACACGTAATATATATAATATATGTTAATATTTTAAAAAGTTAATAATAGAGCGTAAAAGAAAGCAACCCGGTTACCCGGCATACCTCTTTTGATTAGAAAGTCACGGAACAAGTCCCTATATATTCCTTGTGTTGCACATGCATAAACCAAGTTAAGTTTATCGGAAGAGATGTGGAAATTGAAGGTGGGTGAAGGAGGCAGGTGGCTGACGACTGTTAACAACCACGTCGGGCGGCAGCACTGGGAGTTTGACCCGGACGCCGGTACCCATGAGGACCGGGCTGAGGTGGAGCGACTCCGGCTCGACTTCACTTCACGGCGGTTCCTCAACAAGCAAAG
This sequence comes from Fagopyrum esculentum, assembly GCA_033239045.1. Lineage (NCBI taxonomy): Eukaryota > Viridiplantae > Streptophyta > Magnoliopsida > Caryophyllales > Polygonaceae > Fagopyrum > Fagopyrum esculentum. Next base: position 44,323,631 of record BSUD01000006.1, read on the forward strand.
CTCCGACGCCTTGATGCGATTACAAGTACGCACGTGTCGACCGATGATCTGCACTAGAGTTATGCGATTACAAGTATATATGCACTTACTTATATGAATGTTTGCAGCTGAGAAAGGAGAAGGAAGCAAGGCTGATTCCAGAGGCTGTGAGTGTGGAAGGAGCGGAAGACGTAACAGAGGAGGCAGTGAAGACGACGCTAAGGAGGGCAATCACCTACTTTTCGAGCATCCAATCCCACGATGGCCACTGGCCTTCTGAGTCTGCCGGCCCATTGTTCTTCCTTCCACCACTCGTGAGTTCAATTCTAGCTTCATCATCAAATTAGTTTCAGTTTATATATATTCATATGGGTTATTTATGTAAAATTGAAGGTGATGGCGTTATACGTAACGGGAGGAGTCAACACTGTACTGTCGCCTGAGCATCAAAAGGAGATAAAGCGTTACATTTACAATCATCAAGTACTGAATATTATAACCGAATCAAACTCGACATCTTTCTTATAACTTAATCTCATTAGAAATACGTTGATGAAAATGCATGTTATATTGTTAGAATGTGGATGGAGGATGGGGGCTCCATATAGAAGGCGACAGCACAGTCTTTGGTTCGACGCTGAGCTACGTCGCTCTGAGACTCCTCGGTGAAGACCGGGACAGCGACGCTGTAGTTAGAGGCCGCAAGTGGATCCTTGAACATGGCGGTGCTGTCGGCATTCCCTCCTGGGGCAAGTTCTGGCTAACGGTAATTAAATCATTTAAAATTACTTTTATTTTTTCTATTGATATATCCGCTGCATCGGCAGCTATAAGCATTTAGTTGCGTTGACGTACTATTCAGGTACTCGGAGTGTACCATTGGGATGGCTGCAACCCTATGCCACCGGAGATCTTCCTATTACCTCAAACATCTCCATTTCATGCTGGTTAGTTAATATATATATATATATATATATATATATATATGGGGTAATGTTCCCATAGAACAAGTCTTATTGTGTATCTTACACCGTCGGATGTTGAATATTAAGGTTTGAGAAATAATCCATTCAATCAACAATAACTACGAATAATTCATTCAACCAACAATATATACGAATAATACATTAAACGATGTGGCATATTCGTAACAAAACTAATAATATATTAAATAATAAGGCATGTTCTCACTACAGGATGTTTGTTCACGTATGATCTATACTCTAGTTAGTTTATTTGGATGCAGGGAAAATGCTGTGCTATTGTAGGCTGGTGTACATGCCCATGTCGTATCTCTACGGTAAGAGATTCGTGGGTAGAGTGACTCCTCTCGTGCAACAGCTCCGGCAAGAGCTTTACCTGCAGCCTTACCATCTCATCGACTGGAACCGAGCCCGCAACTGTTGCGCCAAGGTAATTATTTAAATTCAATTATGAAGTTACCAAATAAACTCATTTTTGTTAAAAAAAATCAGGAGGATCTATATTTTCCACGGCCGCTAGTCCAAGCTAAGACATGTTATGGGGGTTTCTATACAATATCGGAGAGCCGATCTTGAGGCGGTGGCCCTTCACAAAGTTGAGGGAGAAGGCGATGAAGGTTGCCATGGATCACGTCCATTACGAAGACGTCAATAGTAGATATCTCACTATTGGATGCGTTGAGAAGGTTATATTTTCAATATAATTAATGTTAGCAAATTACAATATTCAATCACTTAACTAAAACAGTGGAGTTATTTTGTAGATTTTGTGTCTGCTTGCTTGTTGGGTTGAAGATCCAAATTCAGAGGCTTACAAGCTTCACCTTGCTCGAATCCCTGATTATTTCTGGGTTGCCGAAGATGGAATGAAAATGCAGGTAATTAAGCTAGGTTATGTCGTTTTTAATGATGAAAGTAATTTCCATGTTTTACTGATTTGGACACTTTTCAGAGTTTTGGGAGTCAAATGTGGGATGTTGGATATTCAATTCAAGCAATAACGGCAACCAATCTTTATCAAGAGTATTGGGAAACACTTAAAAAAGCACATAACTTTGTGAAATTGTCACAGGTATATATATTTGTGGATCTTCAGAGTATGTGATATATAAAAATGCTCCACTACTTTTTCTATAGCAATCGGCTCTTAGTATGAACCTATCTACAAAAGGTGGTTGGAATGGACACTGTGGATGCAAATTTATTAGACTTATGTGTTGGGTTTGAATTTTTGAATGTAAAGGTGCGGAGTAATCCATCCGGAAATTATAAAGAAATGTATCGATACGTAAGCAAAGGAGGTTGGACTTTCTCGATGCAAGATCAAGGTTGGCAAGCATCCGATTGTACAGCCGAAGGGCTTAAGGTTTCGCTAATACTCTCACAAATGCCTAAGGAACTTGTTGGTGAAAAAACAGAGGCGGGACGGTTGTATGATGCTGTAAATCTTCTCCTCGGACTTCAGGTAATACCATTGTTAAGTTCTTTGTCATATTAAGTTGACTTATTACTATTTAAGGCTCCTTTGGAAGCGCCAGAAATGATTTCAAATCAATAATGAAACTATGTTCGTTTATAGGCCTTTCAAAACATGAATGTAATCCCATCATTTCCATTTCCTTTCCTTACTCTTATCCGATTACATTTCATTTTCATTCCACCGTTCTCTAACCAAAAGGACACTTAATGTTGTAGAGTGAAAATGGAGGTTTCCCTGCTTGGGAGCCCCGAAAAACATTTCCATGGCTTGAGGTGCGTTCTTTAAAACGTTAACATATATAATGACACGGTCCAGTCGTATCTAATTTTATAATTTCTAACAAATATATCCTATACATGTATATGTATGTTGGTTAGAAATTGAACCCCACGGAGATCTTCGAAGATGCTTTCATTGAAAGAGAGTAAGTTTGAAAACTTATGTACCACATTCAATTTAGTACGTGACAACATAATAACGTTGATTTGAACGAAGGTATGTTGAGTGCACATCATCGGTGATTCAAGTTTTGACTCTTTTCAACAAGTTACACCCACAACATCGAAAAGAAGAAATACAAACTTGTATTAGAAAGGCACTTCAGTATGTTCTCTGCACACAAAACCTTGACGGTTCATGGTATCTTCCTACTATCTATCTTAACGTACTTAGCTTTCTAAAACATACTTTTTGTCTAACTAACTAACATAATGGTACGTAATAGGTATGGTTGTTGGGGGATATGCTTCACCTATGGAACATGGTTTGCAGTGGATGCATTAGCTTCCTGTGGAATGAACTACAATAATAGCGTTGCTTTACGTAATGCATGCCACTTTTTGTTGTCAAAGCAACTGTCCGACGGTGGCTGGGGAGAAAGCTATCGATCCAGCACAGATAAGGTGGAACGATCTAATTAAATAATGATAGATAAACAATTTTTTTCAAAGAAATTATTTTGCTTATGTACATGCATGGTAATAGTTAATTGTCTAATACAGGTTTACACAAACTTAGACGGAAACCGGTCAAATTTGGTTCAGACTTCATGGGCATTATTAGCCCTCATCAAAGCAGAATACGTGAGCAATTGTTATATATATACACGTATATATTGTTGGTGCTAATTAAAATTTTAAACTTTTTTCAGGCTAAGATTGATCCAATGCCTATAAAAAGAGGTGTCAAGCTATTGATCAACTCGCAAGTTAAGGAAGATGGCGATTTTCCCCAACAGGTATTACGTAGTTACAGTAATCGGACAAAAGAGTTCAACAAAGTCTTTGTACAGGGATACATATGTTTATTTGAAACAAACTTAAGGAACTCGAAAATGTGTCCCTTCATGGCCACTCTTAATTTTGACATTTAAGGACTCAATTTTGACATATAATCCATCTCATACATGTTAGAGATAATAAACTTCTCGCCTATAAAGTTGAAAGATCGTAAATGTAGTTATAAAGGTTGTGGACAACTCTTCGATTATCAACTGGTTTAAGATAAAATTCTATTAGATTTATGTGTTGGGGTTTGGCCACGCCCAATTATCGTGCTTCTTTAGACTATAACAAAATGTTTGGTGATTGGCAGGAAATTACGGGAGTATTTATGAAGACATGCACTCTAAACTATGCAGCCTACAGAAATGTTTTCCCGATATGGGCACTTGGGGAATATCGTACAAGCCTTCTATCAGCTTGAATCCACATTAACCTCCTTACAAAATTTGTTATGCGTTATTATTGTTAATCTCATATATATGCATGGTGTATATACACATAAATAAGCATTATAAGTTTACAATAAATGTAAGAGATATTATTATGGAATTTGTACTATAAGGTTTATAGTATTATTCAAACATGTGTGAAAATGTCAAAGTGTACATAAAAGATAAATTAAAATGGTATTCGATAAATTAACGTACATCCTCTCTACATTTGAAACCCGTCAAATATAAAAAATAAATTAACATAGCACTCTAAATTGGAAGGTCGTGAGACTTCTAGTGGGATGTTGTCATAGTGCTCACATGGCATAGTGAGGGGATTATGAGTAATCGGAGTCGGCATTAATATAATAATTTCTCCTAATTGAAAGGAATTCAGTTAAATAGGGTATATTTACTAAATGAGTTTATACTAAATGTACTTTTATTTTTTGAAAAATTAATTGTATTGAGAAAAGGATATACATAAGAGTTTACATGATCAAAAAACAAGAGAGGTAAGAGTAGAGGGGGGAACAGGGGAGCTTAGACAAGATGGAGGTTCAACATACGCGCAGTATCGAGAGTTGAGGACGACTGGTCCTTCCAGTACTTATACTCGAAGTGAAGCTTGATAGATCGGATGATCTCACCGGCACAATCCACAACTCTAGTGAAGGTGTTATTGTACAAAATGTTGTTCCTAGCATTCCAGACATAGTATATAAAAGAAGTGATGGAGGCAATCCGAATACTATCTAGAAGGTTAGGCTTATGGTGAGTCCTTGATTCAAGCCAAGTCCCGTTGTTACTAACGTAGGGAGCTGGGTAAGGGACCTTGGTCCAGCGGGATAAAATATCATGAACGAGAGAGCCATAGCTGCAGAAGGGCCAAAGGTGGTCATCATTCTCGGCCGAGCTATTGCATAGCTTGCATGTGTCATTGTCAATCATGTTCCAAGCCTTAACTTTTGCAAGAGTGGGAAGGCGTCTAAGAGCAGCTAACCAGGAGATGTAGCATCTCTTAGGAATATTGGATCTGAGCCTGATGGCCTTGAAGGGGTTGGGTTGTACATGAGGGATTTCTGGTTTGAATATGGCGTAAATTTTTTTGTGGGAAAAGGTACCATTAGGGTTGGACAAAGCATCACTTCTATGGCTACCAGAGGAAGGTTGGGGTATCTCATCCTTGATTTTAAGCAAGCTTTTTCAGAAGAAGCTATGATGGGACTTAGGGCTGCATCTCTAGATACTTCTACTGCCCTTGATCAGATGACGATCAATCCATAAGGACCAAATGTTGTTGCCTCCCCTATCAATGTCATAGATAAGCCGAACAAGGGCAACCTTATTCCTGGCATTAAGGTCGGGGAATCCAAGCCCACCGTTGGCTTTAGGAGTACAGATCGAGGACCAAGCGACCAAATGTCTAATGCTATTCTCAACTCCAGACAAGAAGTAAGACCGGATGAGGCCATTGATCGTGCTAATAACCTTAGCAGGAAACATGAACATGGAGTTCCAATAATGGTTAATTGAGAAGAGAATGGATTCGACGAGTTGGGCTCTCCCGGCGTAAAAAAGGGACTTAGCACTCCAATATTGGATTCTTTTAGTGACCTTGTGGATCAAGGGAAGATAGTCAAGAATTACCAACCTCCTATTGTCAATGGGTACACCTAGGTAAAGAAAGGGAAGAGATCCAATGGAAATGCAAGTGAGATTAACAACCCTATCCTGCTCAATACCACTCATCCCGCCGGTGAAAAGTTGGGACTTGGCAGGGTTGATCATGAGCCCAAAAACTACACTAAAGAGGTCAAGAGTTTCTTTAAGAATCTTGATGGAAAGAAGATCACCTCTACAAAGTAGTAAAAGGTCGTCGGCAAAGGAAAGATGGGTGATGATAGGGAATGAGCATTTACGGTGTTAGTTGAACTCAGGGTTAGAGGTACTCAGCTGAATAATTATGGAAAGGAATTCCATAGCGATAGTGAAGAGAGGTGGTGAAAGTGGGAAACCTTGACGCAAGCCACGACGACCCATGAAGTGACCACGAAGAGAGCCGTTAATATTGACAGAGTAAGAAGCGGTTGAAATGCATTCCTTGATCAGCCTAATCAAGTGCACCAGTGATAGCATGAATTATAGTCTATATTTTGGGGTTTGTTTGGACGTTTTATCTTTTATAATCTGCATGTTTGTATGTATATTATGTGATTATATCACCATTTCATCTACCTTTGCGGGAATCGAGGTCTACACCTAGTTTTGTTGTAATTGTAGGTAAAATGGCACGTTTTGCATCAAAAAGGAGCAAAAGGAGCTATGGAGTCATTGGAGCTACATTGAGGAACATAAGGAACCATCCAAGAAGCATAGCCATGGATTAAAGATTCACTTTGGACCAGTTTTGAGAGATTTCACATTCAGTTGTGACTCACCTCGGTTGACCAGAGATTCATTTCGACCGAGGTGATCCAGAGAAGCCGACTCGACCGAGGCGAATACCTAGGACGCGGCGAGAATATTTTATTCTTGGCTGAGATCTTTTATCTTTGGAAAGTGATCTTATATTTTTGGGCTTGGCTCCTGGAAGGAAGAAGATCTTATATTTTACCTATTTTTATGGGGAGAGATCTTTCTAAGATATTTTATCTTTGGAGGGTTATTTTCCTATAAAAAGGGTTGGATTTCCACAAATCCAATAGGATGCTATACCATCGATCAGGGTTTATACGCAGCAGCAGCCATACTCCAGTTGGGAGTTTTGAAGAACCTTTTTGAAGGTTGAAGGAAGATTGAAGATCATAGCTTTTATAGCTTTTGGAGGGTTTTGTAAGATTGTCTTTGATTCCCTTCCTTGTTGTCTTGTCTTGTTGGATTGCTATCCAAGGAACGCTTTTGTTGTGATATTTGATTCAGTTATTGAAGTCTTTTCATTAAATTCTTCTTGTTCAAATATTCACCTTCTTCCCATATATTTGATTAATACTTTCATAATGATGATGAGTGGCTAATTTCCTTGTGTGATTCTAGGGTAATTGGCTGAAGGTTGTGGGAAAAACAATGATAGAATAATCTTAGATTCCAGTAGGATCCTGAAAGTTCGAGTCTTTAACCTTAACCCTAAGCATCTCGTTCAGTCGATGAACATCTCGGCCGGGGTGGAATTTGGCTGACCGAGGTGACTTATCCGATCCTAAACTGAGAGTTAAGTGTTAGAGTTTACCAAATCCTATTCTTATTACACCTTTCCTGGTTCAATGCAAGCTTAGGATGAGACTTACCCGGTAATTCCTTAGTTTGTGTACCAACGATCATAAGTGTAGGTAAAAAAGGTCTATCCTTTATTGGGGTTTTAGTGTGCTTCCATCCCATCTTTGTGAGTTAGCCTGAGACTTACCCGGTAAAGGTTGATTCTATCCCCTTAGATGGTGTGTTAGTGTGAGGTTATAGTTCTTTATCTTAATTCCTTGAGACTTACCCGGTAATAGGAGTTACGGTTTAGGATTAGTGTGTAGTGAGACTTACCCGGTGATCTACTCCACTTTAGTAACACCTTCCCCATGCAAAAACCTCAGCTTTGTCCGCTTATCTTTAGATCTTGAGTTGGAACCACAACTAGATGCTTTAATCCCTAGAATTGCATGTTTGCTTTATTGACTTCTTATTCATCTTTGATTGTGTTAATTGCTCTTGTGGTTAGTATTCACGAAGCTTATCGTTATCGACTTTGTTTTACCGAGTCCTTGTGATCGACCCCTGGAATTTCTTGCTTTTTACTACGATTGACCCGTACACTGCGGGTTCGCATCCTTGTTTTAAGCTTAAGTCTAGGGTTATAAATTTAAAGCTTGCACACACCGTTTGGAGCGAACAAGTTTTTGGCGCCGTTGCCGGGGACTTGGTCTAGACCGAGCCGGTACGGTTTGCTCTTGGGGCACTTGCCCCCGTGTCTTCTAACCACTCTACTTGAGTGACTTTTGCAGGTTCTTTCTTAGGTATATGCGAAGAACCCGCAATGGGAAGGAAATCGTTCCTTACGATCCCGAACCAGAAAAGACATACAAGCGACGCTTAAGAGAAGCGAAGATGGCCCAACAAGACAACCACGATCTTGAGGCCGAATTGAAAGAGGCGTTAGAGCTGCTACGCCTCAGCAAGGAAGAACTAAGGCGAGAGAAGGAAGAAACTCGCACCAAAACTGAAGCAATCGAAGCAGAAATGGCCGTCATACGAGACCAGATTCTACTTCGACCGAGGGAAGACCTAGTTCCCGATGCTGGACCGAGGTAGGTCCCAATTGCTGACCCTCGACCGAGGCAGGTCCCAGTACCTGACGCCCCGGCCGAGATACTTCCACCTCGGATGCTAGTCCGAGATGTTCTTCTTGCAGGAATTCCACAAACCCTAGGTCAAAGGATGGACCCTAATCAACAACTGAGGCGTCCAGGAGTGAACCTAGGAGATCCAGCGGACCATGACTACGAACTTCGACCGCAAGTTCTATCCATGATTCGCCAATGCCAATTCGGAGGGCTGGAGAAGGAATCACCACATCAACATCTTCAAAACTACGAGATCTTGATGGAAACCTTGCGACCTTCCAGAATTGAAAATAATAATTACAAGCTAAGACCTTTTTAATTTTCTTTAAAAGATAGAGCTCTTACTTGGTATCAATCTCTTCCTCTAGGTAAAATCAGCACATGGGAGGAGATGACTACGGAATTCTTGACCAAATTCTTTCCCCCCTCAAAGACAGCTGAAATGAGAGGGAAGATCAATGCTTTCATTATGAAGGACAAGGAGAGCTTGTCCAAATCTTGGGAGCGGTTCAAGGATATCCTTTTGGATTGCCCACATCATGGAATTCCAAAAATCGAGTTGTTGAAGATCTACTTCAAAGGACTGGACGGAAGCACCCAGTTCAATCTCCAACTACTTTCCGCCGGTACCTTCATGGACATGGCGATTGACGAGGCTTGGGACTTCATTGAGAAGCAAGCCTTGCACATGGAAAAATATACCAACCAAGGAGCTGAAGATGGAGTTAAAAGAGTCAACTTTCAAGAGACTCAATCCAACAACAATCAACTCACGTCTTTGAAGAATGACGTTAAGCAATTGAGGGAACTCTTGGTTGCTCAAACCAAGAAGGAAGAGCAAGAACAAAGGAACAACAACAATGGATACCGTAACAACAACAACGGTTCCCGAAACAACAACTACAACAACAACAATAGAGGGTCCAATAGCAACAATTGGAGGACGAACAATCAAAACAACCAGAATCCTGGTAACAATTATTCTAACTCCAACTCTAATAATTCCTCTAACCCTTTCCTCTCTTCCCCTTCTTCTTCTTCTACTCCATTAAAGAGCCAGGGGCAAGGATCAAGTTCGTCTCAGCCAGAAAAGAAAGACGCAGTTCTGGAGGCTATCTTGATCAAGCTTAGTGCTATGGAGACTTCTGTGACTTCATTTTCGAGGGCCCAAAAGTCCTTCGAACAACAACTTGCAAGTAGGGCGAATGAAGCGCCAAGAGATCCAGGGAAGCTTCCAGCAAAGACGGAAAGCAACCCTAAGGGCCAGATCATGGCCATAACTACGAGGAGTGGACTGAAGACTGCAGATCCAGTGCCTCGGTCGGTGCCAGTACCGACGAAGACCACCTCGGTCCAGGTGCAGTCGAAGAACACTTCGACCGAGATGCCAACCGAGGTGGAACCACATAAAGCGGAAGGGAAAACTGAAGTTTATATTCCACCTCCTGCATATAAACCACCACTTCCATTCCCCCAGTCAAGGGCCAGAGCACATCTAGACAAGCACTTTGGTATGTTCCTTGACTTGATGAATAAGCTGCATATTAACATTCCTTTCCTTGATGCCATTTTAGGAATGCCCGCCTATGGGAAGTTCTTAAAGGAGATCCTTTCAAGGAAGAGGAAACTGGAAGATTTTGGTGAAGTTAGGATAACATCTAAATCCTCGGAGCTTATTCAAATCATGAAGGAGAAGATGCCACCTAAATTGAGAGATCCCGGCTCATTTTGCATTCCCATTCAAGTTGGGGATGTCACTTGTGAAGCCCTTTGCGATCTAGGAGCCAGCATGAGCATCATCCCGCCGGAGCTATGTATGAAGATCGGACTTGGAGAGCCCAAGCCGGTCAAGATTCGACTTTATATGGCGGATCGCTCCATCACCCATCCCGTGGGCATTTTGGAGGACGTTCCGGTCAAGTTAGGTAACTTCTATCTACCTATAGATTTTGTTGTACTTGACATTCCCACAGATTATCCTGTTCCTATTATTCTCGGGAGGCCATTTCTAGCAACTTCGGGTTGCAACGTGGATTGCAAGAACGCCAAGTTGAAATTCAACATTGGTGGCGATGAGGTGGAGTTCGCACTACTTGCAGCCATGAAAGGGGAGCAACTAACTGATGATATCTTCAACATCTATGATGAAGAAGAATCAAGAGAATTGGTGAGCTCTATCCTTATTAACGATCCACTCGAAAGAGTTATTAGCTTCAGTTTAATGGAGGAAGGTATAGATGCTTCTTGTGATGCAGATATACGGAGCTTAAAGGCATTGGAAGAGAATCCAGGAGCAAAAACTGAGAAGCTAATCCAGGAGACGAAAATCTCCAGTTTCGGTTCCAGTTGCAGTACCTCGACCGAGGCACCTTCTGGACTGAGCGAGGCGACTGAAGAACATCTCGGTCAATGCCTCTGCGCCTCGACCGAGGTCGATGGCGAGACGATTTCAACTAAGACTTCCGAAAGTCCAGTTTCTGAACCCATTCCACTGGAAGGAGGAAGCAAGGATCCCCCTCAGAAAGCACCCCCAGTTGTGGAGCTTAAACAACTCCCTAGTCACTTGAGGTACGTCTTTCTTGGACCGGATTCTACTTATCCCGTTATTGTTAGTGCTTCCCTTTCCGAATCTGAATTATCTAAGTTAATGCATGTCCTGAGAAAGCATCGAAAGGCTATAGATTATACCACGGATGATCTTATTGGCATTAAGCCTTCTTTCTGCATGCATATAATTCTAATGGAGGATAATCATAAGACTTCACGGGAACTTCAAAGACGGTTAAATCCGATCATGAAAGAGGTTGTGAAGAAGGAAGTTCTTAAGTTGTTGGATGCAGGTATCATATATCCTATCTCGGACAGCAAGTGGGTTAGCCCGGTGCATGTCGTTCCGAAGAAAGGAGGGATGACCGTTGTGACGAATAAGAACAACGAGTTGATCCCAACTAGAACCGTCACGGGCTGGAGGGTTTGCATTGATTATAGGAAGCTGAACACGGCGACTCGGAAGGACCATTTTCCGCTTTCCTTCATCGATCAAATGCTCAAACGGTTGGCCCAGCATTCACACTTTTGCTACTTAGACGGTTACAGTGGATTCTTCCAGATTCCTATCCATCCGGATGATCAGGAGAAGACCACTTTCACTTGTCCATGGGGGACATTTGCTTATAGGAGGATGCCATTCGGATTGTGCAATGCACCCGCTACCTTCCAGCGATGCATGATGGCTATCTTTTCCGAGTACATAGAGGAGATCATGGAGGTATTCATGGATGCTTTTTCTGTATATGGTTCCTCTTTTGATGATTGCTTATCTAACCTTTCGCTGGTGCTTAAAAGATGTGAAGACACTAATCTCGTTTTGAATTGGGAGAAGTGTCATTTTATGGTTAGTGAAGGCATTGTACTAGGACACCTCGTTTCTAATCGAGGCATTGAGGTCGATCGCGCTAAGATCGAGACTATTGAGAAACTCCCTCCCCCTTGTTCTGTTAAAGATGTGAGGAGTTTTCTCGGGCATGCAGGTTTCTACAGGAGATTCATCAAGGACTTCTCTAAGATTTCTAAACCTTTAACTAACCTCTTGAATAAAGATGTTGTTTTTGAGTTTTTGCAGGAGTGTCTTGATGCTTTTTACAGGATTAAGGAAGCGTTGATCTCCGCTCCTATTATCCAGCCTCCAGATTGGACCTTGCCCTTTGAGATCATGTGCGATGCTAGTGATGTAGCCGTAGGAGCGGTGCTTGGGCAAAAGAAGGATGGACGGACCACCGCCATCTACTATGCTAGCAAGACGCTAGATGTAGCACAACGCAACTACGTTACCACCGAGAAGGAGTTGTTGGCGGTTGTATACGCTTTCGAGAAGTTTCGTTCCTACTTAGTTGGGGCGAAAGTCATTGTCTACACCGATCATGCAGCCATTCGTTACTTGTTGGCTAAGAAAGATGCCAAGCCACGCCTTATTCGATGGATTCTCTTGCTTCAAGAGTTTGACCTAGAGATCCGCAATAAGAAGGGATCCGAGAATTCTGTTGTGGATTACCTCAGCCGGCTACCTGCATCTTCACGTGAGAAGGACGACCCGCCCATAGACGATTCATTCCCCGATGAGCACTTACACTTGTTGGAGCGTTTGATAGATTTACTTACTTCACCCCACGATGGAGGTGAAGTATGGGGTGAGGGCACCTCCCATCACATTTGAGACGCATCATGGTCCAGCTAGCGACCTTAAATCAAGCGCTTCTTGGGAGGCAACCCAAGGTATTGCTTTCTTTTCCCTTTTTCTAGTTTAGCTTAGATAGTTTGCTTTTGCTTTGTTTTGTTTGTTTTTGGCGTCCTAGACAGATAACAGGTTACAGCTAAGGAAGGAGAACCAATCAGGAGCATAACTGGAAGAACAGAAGTTCGAGAATTCGAGAAGACGAAGTTTGACTGAGACACCTCGGTCCAGTCGAGGCCACCTCGACCGAGTTGATTCTTGAGCAACCGAGGCGACTAGGGTTTCTGCAGAACCACCTCGGTCCGTACCACCTCGGTCCAGTCGAGACCATCTCGACCGAGGTGACAGCAGTTCCAGAAACAGTATAAAAGGAGGAAAAATTTCTTTTTTCACTTTTTTACCCATTTTGACTCGACCGCGGCGCTTTCTCACCTCGCTTCCTCGATTCTTGCTCGTTTTCGAAGATTTCCGCTTTCAAACTGCGATTAAGGCATAGAGGATCCCATTGCAAGTACAGATTTGCGAAGAAATCGAACGATTCGGCCGAAACGAGGTAAAAACGAAACCGAACCCTAACTCGTTCATTCGCTTCGATTTGGGCTTTGGTTGCCCTTGCATCTGCTGAGAAAAGGCTTAAGTACCCCATAGGAAGCAATTGTAGTGATATTGGGGGAAAAGAACTGGATTTCTGAGAGTTGAATCGCGAACTGTCTCCGCCTTGGTCCAGTCGAGCTGCGCCTCGGCCGAGGTGATTCTTGAGAGTTGTCAGTGACCGAGGTGATCTGACAGTAGCTGAGTGAAAATGAGTTTTGAACGTCGTCTTGCCCTCAGAGATAGATCCTCGCCTTCCCCTTCTTCCTCTTCTTCCCGACCTTACCGCCCGGTGATCCATGAGAGACACCAGGTGGATTATGAGCGTATAGCTAGCCGTCCAGTGATCGCACCACGATTCTTGGACATTTCAGCTTTTGATTGTCTAGGGGTAGATGGAGACCTTAGGAGGATGATTACTACAATTGGACTGGATCAGTTTACTGAGATCCGAGCCCCAGCCTACTTGGAGCCGACCCTAGAGTTCGTTAGCTCCTTCACCTACCTTCCCACAGAGCAGTCTGTGAAGTACCGGTTGATGAACCGGAACTTCTTAGTACCGCTCGAGATTTGGAGAGATATCTTCGGCTTTCCTGAGCCCACCGCCATTGACTTCCTTCCCGATCTGTAGCTAGGGAGTTCTGGGGGCAGATTGCCCATATTGCTGAGCACGCAGATAGATGGCGCCCTGGAGATTCCAGGGAGAAGGTCATCTTCCACCTAGCCTTTAGGTTAGCCCACCGGATATTCAGCGAGACACTTCTGGCGCGTACTGAGACGCCCCAGAAGATCCGACAGGGCGAGCTCTTCAGTTTATACTGCATGGTTACTGGGGGTTTCCCAGACTTTGGCTTGATCTTGGCAGAGGATCTGCACAAGATCAAGGCCAAAGCGAAGGGAGACATCTGCTGCGGAGGGCTTGTCACCCACATAACTGCTTATCATGACATGGACCTTAGTGCTTGTACGATGGTGGCGGCTCCGAAGCCGCTTGGGCTGCAGGAGATGATCACTCGGCGGATTCTGGTTCCCCGAGGACTGACTACACCCTACGTTGATATGCCGTGGGAGCTGACTGCGCCACAGGGGATCCGATGGTCTGCCCAGTTCACTATTTATGACCCGCACTATTGGCAGACCGCCTGGGCTCCACTGATGGAGGATCATAGGGAGGCAGCAGCTGCCCCAGCTGAGGAGGAGGAGGCTGATGACGAGGACACAGTGGATGAGAGAAAGGGTGGAGTCCCGATGGATACAGGGACAGATACTGCAGGGACGAGCGCACCGCCGATTATAGATCTGGATGATGATGATGAGACTGAGCCTGCACCAGCTGATGCACCTGCCACTTCTCCGGTTAGTCCTGCTAGACGCAGGAGGCGCAGAGTGAGGGATCCAGATGCTCACAGACGGATCGATGACCTGACGGATCAGGTTATTGATTCGTATGCTGCTTTGTCGCTGGATATCCGCGAGATGCAGGAGCGGCAGCATTATTAGCACATTATGGCCCAGCTTCAGTTCGACCGTATCATGGGTCATCCATACGACCCGACCCAGTATCCGTACGTGCCACCACCACCACCACCGGATCAGGACTACTGATGAGTTGCAGGATTTTCTCTATTATATTTTTATGCAGTTCAGCTATTTATCCGGTGAGTACTCTTATCTTTAGACTTATATTGACCCACTGGGACAGTGTGTCCCAAGTATGGGGTATTTGTTGTACTTATTTGATGACGATTTGATGTACTTATTCGATGACTTTGATGGTTATTTGATCGGATATTTATGCTTCACTTCTGCATTTATATGTCTATTTGAGATTGCATGCATATTTACAGGTTATTTGATTGAGAAAAACGTCGAAACTGAAAGAAAAATGGTTTAAAAAAAAAATTTTTTTTACCTCGACCGAGTCATTCTTGGCCAAACGAGGCGTTTCACCTCGGTTGACCCAAGAACACCTCGACCGAGGTGGATTAACTGAGAGTTTTCGAAAACGATTTTTGTGCTTCTTATCTGGATATGATCTCAGTGAAGATCTTGCTTACTGACTGGTTTTAAATTCTTTATATGTTTGAAAGGTTTTATAATATGTTTAAGTTGCTAAATGCTTTGTTTGAAATTATTGGCATGTTTAATACTTTGTTTTTATCTAAATTATGTTGAATTTGAAGGTTGACATCACATTATGAGTTCTCTTACTTTCTTCCTGGAAAGACCAAGGCAATTCATTCTTCTCTCTTCTTCTTCTTATTCATGCTTAGCCCCTCATATACATTTTGCCTCCCTTTACCTATCCGGAAATTTGGAAGCAAGCAAAGTGGTGAAAGCAAGTGAAGTTAAAGTTGAGAAGTTGGCTGGAAGTGAAAGTGTTAGAAAGTAATTTTAGGTTTGGGGAAGTCAATCATGAAGATGAGTAACTCGGCACCATTCACATAGCCGGGTGTTTGTGTCTTGCCAAAGTCGGATTGAGCGATATTCCTAACGGGTCATGGTATGTGCATCAAGGGTTTGATGCATCTCAAGAAATTGATGATTGCGGATCTCCTAGGCTTCGGTTATTGTGCACCTCTGTCCATGCATCCCAAAAAGTAAAGTAAAAAGAAAAAGTGTGGAATAAGCAAAGCTTATTGGTGGAAGATGTTGCAAGTCAAAGTGAAAGTGAAGTTCATCCTTTTTCCGGATTCTAGCACCACATTACCTTACATACATCCCTACCCTACACGTTTCTTGACCTTTCTTTTGGGAAGCCCTTGAGACCTTGAGCTTGTTGATTGACTTGGTGGTTTAAACTGGATTATACATGATTAATTTTGATAATTATGACTTATTATGCATTCTATGGTTTTATGCAAATATGAACAACTTTTCTATATTCATAAAATGTTTTGATCATATTTTGATTTTAAATTCCATGAAGTATTCTCTTAGAGTGATCTATGATTGTAGCACACCATAAAAATGTTTTTGAAAGACTTTTCATTGATTTTATTGACTTATAATCCATTCTATCTTGTCTTCTATATGCAGAACTTGCTTGGGGACAAGCAAGGGCTAAGTATGAGGTATTTTGATAGCATGAATTATAGTCTATATTTTGAGGTTTGTTTGGACGTTTTATCTTTCATAATCTGCATGTTTGTATGTATATTATGTGATTATATCACCATTTCATCTACCTTTGCGGGAATCGAGGTCTACACCTAGTTTTGTTATAATCGTAGGTAAAATGGCACGTTTTGCATCAAAAAGGAGCAAAAGGAGCTATGGAGTCATTGGAGCTACATTGAGGAACATAAGGAACCATCTAGGAAGCATAGCCATGGATTAAAGATTCACTTTGGACCAGTTTTGAGAGATTTCACATTCAGTTGTGACTCACCTCGGTTGACCAGAGATTCATCTCGACCGAGGTGATCCAGAGAAGCCGACTTGACCGAGGCGAATACCTAGGACGCGGCGAGAATATTTTATTCTTGGCTGAGATCTTTTATCTTTGGAAAGTGATCTTATATTTTTGGGCTTGGCTCCTGGAAGGAAGAAGATCTTATATTTTACCTATTTTTATGGGGAGAGATCTTTCTAAGATATTTTTATCTTTGGAGGGTTATTTTCCTATAAAAAGGGTTGGATTTCCACAAATCCAACAGGATGCTATACCATCGATCAGGGTTTATACGCAGCAGCAGCCATACTCCAGTTGGGAGTTTTGAAGAACTTTTTTAAAGGTTGAAGGAAGATTAAAGATCATACCTTTTATAGCTTTTGGAGGGTTTTGTAAGATTGTCTTTGATTCCCTTCCTTTTTGTCTTGTCTTGTTGGATTGCTATCCAAGGAACGCTTTTGTTGTGATATTTGATTCAGTTATTGAAGTCTTTTCATTAAATTCTTCTTGTTCAAATATTCACCTTCTTCCCATATATTTGATTAATACTTTCATAATGATGATGAGTGGCTAATTTCCTTGTGTGATTCTAGGGTGATTGGTTGAAGGTTGTGGGAAAAACAATGATAGAATAATCTTAGATTCCAGTAGGATCCTGAAAGTTCGATTCTTTAACCTTAACCCTAAGTATCTCGTTCAGTCGATGAACATCTCGGCCGGGGTGGAATTTGGCTGACCGAGGTGACTTATCCGATCCTAAACTGAGAGTTAAGTGTTAGAGTTTGCCAAATCCTATTCTTATTACACCTTTCCTGGTTCAATGCAAGCTTAGGATGAGACTTACCCGGTAATTCCTTAGTTTGTGTACCAACGATCATAAGTGTAGGTAATAAAGGTCTATCCTTTATTGGGGTTTGAGTGTGCTTCCATCCCATCTTTGTGAGTTAGCCTGAGACTTACCCGATAAAGGTTGATTCTATCCCCTTAGATGGTGTGTTAGTGTGAGGTTATAGTTCTTTATCTTAATTCCTTGAGACTTACCCAGTAATAGGAGTTACGGTTTAGGATTAGTGTGTAGTGAGACTTACCCGGTGATCTACTCCACTTTAGTAACACCTTCCCCATGCAAAAACCTCAGCTTTGTCCGCTTATCTTTAGATCTTGAGTTGGAACCACAACTAGATGCTTTAATCCCTAGAATTGCATGTTTGCTTTATTGACTTCTTATTCATCTTTGATTGTGTTAATTGCTCTTGTGGTTAGTATTCACGAAGCTTATCGTTATCGACTTTGTTTCACCGAGTCCCTGTGATCGACCCCTGGAATTTCTTGCTTTTTACTACGATTGACCCGTACACTGCGGGTTCGCATCCTTGTTTTAAGCTTAAGTCTAGGGTTATAAATTTAAAGCTTGCACACACCGTTTGGAGCGAACAAGTTTTTGGCGCCGTTGCCGGGGACTTGGTCTAGACCGAGCCGGTACGGTTTGCTCTTGGGGCACTTGCCCCCGTGTCTTCTAACCACTCTACTTGAGTGACTTTTGCAGGTTCTTTCTTAGGTATATGCGAAGAACCCGCACTGGGAAGGAAATCGTTCCTTACAATCCCGAACCAGAAAAGACATACAAGCGACGCTTAAGAGAAGCGAAGATGGCCCAACAAGACAACCGCGATCTTGAGGCCGAATTGAAAGAGGCGTTAGAGCTGCTACGCCTCAGCAAGGAAGAACTAAGGCGAGAGAAGGAAGAAACTCGCACCAAAACTGAAGCAATCGAAGCAGAAATGGCCGTCATACGAGACCAGATTCTACTTCGACCGAGGGAAGACCCAGTTCCCGATGCTGGACCGAGGCAGGTCCCAATTGCTGACCCTCGACCGAGGCAGATCCCAGTACCTGACGCCCCGGCCGAGATACTTCCACCTCGGATGCTAGTCCGAGATGTTCTTCTTGCAGGAATTCCACAAACCCTAGGTCAAAGGATGAACCCTAATCAACAACTGAGGCGTCCAGGAGTGAACCTAGGAGATCCAGCGGACCATGACTACGAACTTCGACCGCAAGTTCTATCCATGATTCGCCAATGCCAATTCGGAGGGCTGGAGAAGGAATCACCACATCAACATCTTCAAAACTACGAGATCTTGATGGAAAGTCCATTTTATAAATTTAAAGCTTGCACACACCGTTTGGAGCGAACAACCAGAAAGTCCATTTTATGAAGACAGTGAAGGATGAACTCGTGGTTGACGGTGACAAAAGCTTTCGATATGTCAACCTTCATAGCATCCCTAGGGGATATATGTTTTCTTCCATACTTGTTGAACATCTCTTGACATATAAGCACATTATGCTTGATTGAACGGTTATAGACAAATGCACTCTTATTGAAGCTGACTATCTTGGTAGAATAGCATTGATGTGCGTCGAGAGGATCTTTGAAATGGTCTTATAGATAGTATTACATCAAGACATGGGCCTGTATTCAGAGGGAGCAAGAGGACAATCATGTTTAGCAATAAGTGAAATAGATTCATGATTGACTTGCTTCAGGAGTCTTTCATGGGTGATGAAATCCTGGATCGCTTCAGTGAAGTCGTGATGCATGGTATCCCAAGCGGATTTGAAGAAGAGGGAACAATAGTCGTCCGGACCCGGCGCCTTGTTGTCCCGATGCTAAAAAGAGCCTTCTTGATCTCGTCGGGAGTCGCCATCTTATCCAGAGAAGCAACGACATCCGGGTTAAGGAGAGGAAGGTCAATATCAGGGATAGGAGGGGGAGTAGGCTGGGATGGGGGATTAAGGACATGCCGAAAGTGACTAACAAAGGTGGAATCAATGGTATCAGGTTCATTGGAGATGATCCCATTATTGGTGCGAATGACATTGATGCGATTGGCACACCGACGAGTTTTTATTCCACGAAAGAAGAAGGAAGAGCATTGATCGCCATGGACAATCCAATTGGCCTTTGAGAGTTGAGCCATGGTGGTATGAAGGGCCTTGTTACTTTTATTCAAAGTAGTCGAAAGTCTCCTCTCCTCCTCCTGGAGATTAGTGTCATAGAGTCTCGTTTGCAAACGAAACTGAGTGGAATGGTGGAGCCTACGTTGATCTTGAATATTCGGATGGATCTCTTCAAGCTTGACACTAGGAAATTTTTTGAGGATTGGATTTAGGAGTTTGAGCTTTCTTGTAAGCTTGAACATTGGGTTACCATCGATCTCATTCTCCCACGTCCTCTTCACACATTCAAGAAAATCCTCATGATTGATCCAAGCATTATTAAATCTGAAAGGGATGTTGTACTTGACATTCACCGTCTCAGTGAAGAGAAGGGTCGGAGAGTGATCCGAAACATCAGCAGGATCAAAATGGGCTTTGGATAGAGGGAAATAGGTGTGACATGCATAATTGGTGACAATTCGATCAAGTTTACTCTATATGCGTGATCCAACTTGTTTGTTATTCCATGTGAATTTGCAACCGGAATAGGGATGGTCCGAGAGTAAATTTTGCTCAAAGTAAGTAGCAATCTCGTTGGAAGTCTGCGTGATACTAGGAAGGTTGTTGGCGGTCTTCTCATCAGGGGAGAGAGTGACGTTAAAGTCTCCAAGTAAGGCCCAAGGTTTAATGGGGTTGAGTAGCCTTAACGTAGAGATAGTAGACCAGAGATCAGGTCGATCATCCGGCTAGTTATGTGCATAGATGAAGGAGATTTCAGTAGTGATCGACAATGGTTTGGATATGTGGTAGTGTATGATCTGATCAGTCTTGATGAATATGGAGAGGTGAAACTTAGCCGGGTTCTACCAGACCCAAATACGGCAATTATGAGCAAGAGAGGCATTAGAAACATGGCTCCAGGAGAATAAGAGGGATTTAGAGATGCGTTTTTCATTGTTAGACCTAAGTCCGGTCTCAAGAATAGCCAAGAGATCGATGTTTTGCTTCTTAGCAAAGGATTGGATAGCTCGTTGTTTAGCGGGGTCATTCAATCCCCGGATATTCCATGAACAAATCCTAATTATCATTAAGCGATTTATTTTACCATGGTAGCACTTGCTATCAAGGGTAAGGCAGATGAGGTAGGGGGATTAGTGTCTGAGCAAGGGGAGTGGAAAGATAGGTTTGGGTTGGGGGTTAGTCTGGGTGAGGATGGTAAGATAGAGGGTGGCTGAGCATCTGAAGGACAAGATTGATTATGGAGCATTACGGTCCGGGGATGGGAGATCCCAGTTGTAGGGTTTGTGGCAGGACTGAGTTTGGGTAGATCAGGTATACTGTGAGATGTGTTATGGGCCGGTTGGTTAGGAGTGATCATATTAGAGCCTCTTTGGTTAGAATGAAGGTGAGAGAGGGCAGGATCGGGAATGATCCGCAATGATATGTCTGGGGTTGGCAGAAGAGGCTTTGTATTAGGGTTAGGATTACGCCTTAAAATGGGATGTAAGGGCTTGGGTTTCGTAGACTTCACGCTAATATGGACTTCGTTTGAAACATTACAGAAGTGTCCAAATGTCAAGCATGTTGAGCAGCAAGGTGGCAACCAATCGTAAGTAACCTTTTAAACGTAGGAAGTTCCATCCGGTCCAGACAAGGTTCCTCACGAGGTAGGGGACGAGACGCTTGGATGTCAACCAGGATTCGAGCAAATCCCAGCCTCTCTTGGTTAGTTGAGCATGTATCGGTGAGAATAGGAGTGCTCAGGGTTGAGCCAATTTTCGCAAGCATGTGCTTGGCCCAGAATCTGTAGTCCAGGTCATGCAGAGTTATCCATATAGGTAAAGATCTGAGGTTAGAGTAGTCCAGGGGAAGATCCTTGGTCCATCGTTTTAGAAGAAGTGTGGTGGATCCGTTAGTAACCCATAGGCTACCAATCAGAATAGCTTTAAGATCGTCTTCGTTAGTGAAATGGAACACAAAGATCCCCTTCTCATTACGAAGAAGCTTTGGCTTGGGGATAGTGATCCAGCTTTCATTAACAAACTTGGTCATACGCTGGTAGGAGATCGGGATACCAAGCGGAAAGCCAACGAGGAAGAGATGCCATTTCTGTGTGTTTTCTTCAACTTCTTCATCCGTGAAAGAGTCGGGAGAGAAGCCTTGGAGTGAAAGGTGGCAGCTAAAGTAGCTTTTGGTTTAATGCACGCTTGGTTTTGGGGTTGAGGGTCAGCAGGAAAAGAGTCGGGAGAGGGAGGGACATACATCTTGTGGGGATCAACTAGGATATCCACCTCGGAAGTTGAAACACTCCCTAGAGGAGATGGAAGGTTTTCCATAATGGCATCCTGGGGAGCCAAGAGAGGCGTTTCCGTAGCCTGGGTAGAGCTAGCGTCGGGGAAGACAGGACCAATCGGCATGGAAGGGTTCAGGCTTGGAGCGATAGAGGCATGCTGGTTTAGTAAATCCGACAAAGCTTCCACTAGTGGGGGTGATATATCCTTCCAAGGATACCGCGCAGGTCAAGGTGTTGGGTGGTAGAGTGGGAGCTGGTTTCATTGTCACTTGGCTCAGTGGCTGGAATAGGGTGTCAGACGATAAGGCTAGCGGAGCTAGGGTTTTGGGTTTAGCATTCTATTATTAGAGCGGATCAGATCGTTAGGGATAAGCTCAATCGGGGTTTTCGGTGAGGTAGGGGAGGGTGATGGTGGGACATTTTTGGGTGGAATGTTGTGGGTTGAGGATGGACGTTGCAGCTTTGAGAGTTTGATGGTAAAACGACGGGACCTCCTTGTCCGGCGATGGGGTGGACGGAGCGGCGAGGGGGCGGGATGCGGCCTAGGGGCCACACTGGGGTGGTGCAAGCTGGGCTTATGCCAGAATGGGAGGAGAGAGAAGAGAGTGTTTTTTGAAGGTGTACATATATCTATGCTTGTTCCTAAATGTATTTTTAATAGAGTAATAGTGGTAAATGTCTAGTTAGCCATTTTACCTTTATTTTTTAAGTGAAACAGTGATGTTGTGGTTGCTTCACAACACTAAGTGTGTGTTTGGCAGCCAAAAACTAAAAACTAGTGTTGTAGTTTTACAGTAGTTTTTGGTAGTACCACTAGTGTTGTAGTTTTGTAAAAACTGTGGTGTGTTTGGCAAGATGATTTTTCTTTAGTGGAGTGTTTTGGTGATAAAATGTCTATTATAACCCTACTTTTAATTAATATTACAATCATTGCCCTTCTATTATTTTAACCAATTTGAAGCACGTTAGGGTTTTTTTTGTAGCCAAACGGGTGTAATTGCTGCTTGCCCCTTGCTCCATCGCAGCAACAGGATCTTCTTCCGCCATCGCAGCAACAGGGTCGTCTTCTTCATCCAATCGAGCCAACAGGGTCTTCTTCCGCCATTTGCGTCTACCTCAGTTCCGAACCAGGTAAACGCGATAGCAGCTCGATTGCCGATTTCTTGTTGTCGAATCATTCGATTCTATTATGCTTGGCTAAATGTTGATTGCATTGAGAGTCGGTGATAGCAGCTCGATCTGGTGTCATCTTCTACCCATTGCCGATTTTGATCTGCCTGGCTATAAGTTGTTTGCCGATTTCTGTTTCTTGTCATATTCTACCCATTGCCGATTACTGTCATCTTCTACCCATTGTGGTGTTTTTGTTTCTTGTTGTCGAATCATTCGATTCACTGTCTGCCTGGCTATAAGTTGATTGCTGGTGATAGCAATTCTGATCTGCCTAGCTATAATTTGATCTCCAAAGTCACTTAAAATAAGTAGCAGTAGACAACTATTTCAGAGATACAGCAAATGGGTAGCTGTTGCTGTTTGAGTACACACATTTCTGATCTGCCTGGCTATAATTGGGTCGTGTTGCTGTTTGAGTACACACATTTCTTATTTCATAGTTGAGGAGAAGCAAGAATGGTTGAGGAAACTGTAGTATCTGTAGTATCTGTACTTATAAAATTTGCAAGACACAGCTACAAATTGGGTCGTGCTGTTGTGGATACAGAACACATCAAATGGGTAGCTGGTGTGGAGAAGCAAGAATGGTTGAGGAAACTGTAGTATCTGTACTTATAAAATTTTGTATATTATTATGATAGGTGGTGATTGCAAACATGGTGTTTTATGTTAGGAACTCAGATTGGGAACTACTCACTTTCTTCATGGATAAATTCAATATTAATGTTTAATTTTGCGGGCTATTTTATGTTAGGAACTCAGATGCAGAATCATGTTCCTTCTTTTGTAAAAGGAAAATACTATCCCAGTGTTTCACTGCATATGCTTCCTAGATTATTCAATAACGTTGATTGCGATCTTTAATTCATCATTATTACTATTATTAGGGCACTTAGAAATTCTCATGATTGCATTAGATCTTTTCATGGAGTACTTACATGTTTTGAGTAGATTTATGCATATTTCTTAAGTATGTGATTGGGATATGTTATATATGTACACAAATTTGTTGTAGTGGGATGGACAAAAGTGATTCTCAAAGTCGTTGTAGAGGTCCAAATTTCGTTTGGGATGATGAAGCACTAAAAATTCTAGTGAACATACTACATGAATACCAAAAGAAAAATGGAAGCAAGCAATCGTACAATTGGAAAGAAATTACTCCGACTTTTATTGCTAGATGTGGACGGAGTGGTGTAAAGGATACTTGTAAGAACAAGTACGAGTCAATGAAAAAAGATTATAAGGCATGGAACATGCTTATGAATTCGGAGACGGGTCTTGGTTGGGATGAGAAGACCCGTATGATCACTGCAACAAATGAATGGTGGGAAAGGAAGATTAAGGTAATTGATTTTTCCTTTCTATATATTACGGTACTAAGATACAGGTATTATACTAATGTATGCTTTTCTTATTGTCGCAGGAAGAACCAAATTGTAAGAAATTTAGGACCAAGGGAATGGATGTTGAATATGAACAATTATTGCGTTCGCTTTTTACTGGAAATGTACCAACAGGGCGACTTGCCATGTCTTCCGGCATGGCACGAGAAAAGACTCCCGAGTATGTGTCACTTGCAAATGAAGAGGATGTAGGATTTGGTGTCGGCGAAGGAGATGATTCACAGTTCTTTCGCACATTTGTTGACACCGTCAACGAAGGAGCTACTAGCCAATCTGGAATAGGGGCAAACCTTGACGAGCATCCATTTGAGAGAACTGAAGATCCTACCACTACTCCGGTCAATATGTGTACTAATGAGAAGGCTGCAGTAAAGAGAAAAAGAAGGCAATCTGTTGGGTCGTCCAAGTTTGAAGAACACCTTGCACATACTAGGGAGCACAGCGAGAAAATTCTTGCCCTATTCCAAGAAGAAGTCAATTCAAAAGATAAGGAAGAAGAGTCACTACTGGATGAAGTAATGTCGATGCTTGATCGGTTTGTTGAGAAAAATTTGGTGGAAGATGGATCACCGTTTTGGTGTTTCATTGTCTCAAAGGTTAAAGGAAAAATTGATATGAAGATTTTGAGGAAACTACCTAATGACGAGAAGAGGGTGAGGTGGTTAAAATGGGAGTTTGACCGCCTTTGAATCGTATTAGTTCTTTTACATATGTTTGTACTCTCTCATCTTTGTTGGACATGTTGTTCTTGTTATTCACTCTTTCTGCATGACATTATTGCACTTGTTTTTAATGACTTATCGTTTTACATAATATTGTACTCTCTCATCATTTAGTTGTCTTAAATATGTTTGTACTCTCTCATCGTTTTAGTTGTTTTACATATGCTTGTTATTTTAATCTCTACTACTGCTTGTCATGAGAGGTCTCTTGTTTATCAATTGCAGGTGCACATCGTACGTATAAAATATGTCTAGCGGGTGTGAGGGTACTGATGAAGAATTGCAGAGACGTCGTCGACTAGTTAAATTGTACACACATTATGCTCAAATGCAAAGGGAAACGGACATACTAGCCGATCATTACTACAAACATATGCACAAACAACCTTGCTACACTGATTATGAGCGTGGGAAAATGTGGATGAATGACATATTGTCTGGTCATCACATTCGGACGGTCAACATGTTTAGGATGGACGCAGAAGTACTTGTACGTTTGTGCAACGAGTTGGAAAACAATTACGGTCTTAAAGCGTCAGCAGAAGTCTCTATCTTGGAGAAAGTGGGAATATTCTTATACACGCTAGCTCAAGGAGCCTCAGTTCGTGTTGTAGCTGAGCATTTTCAAAGGTCAACGGAGACTGTTCACCGAGCATTCCATGATGTACTGAACTCTTTCACCGGGTACGGGCATGAAGGACGTGGACTATCACATGATCTTATTCGACCAAGGAATCCGAACTTTCCTAGGACACCCTCCCACATTGCTGCAGATCCCAGATACAAGGATTATTTCCAGGTATATCTGTAATTTATTAAAAGGATTAACGTCATATGAATTATGACACTTGAATTGGATTTTGTTATATGTAGGATTGCATTGGTTGTCTTGATGGAACTCATATCAGTGCATGCATCCCATCAGAGTCACAAGGTCCTTTCATCGGTCGAAAACATACGGTGACCTTCAGTGTTCTAGCTGTTTGTGATTTTAACATGTTATTTACTTTTGTGTTGTCTGGTTGGGAAGGGTCGGCACACGACTCAAAGGTCCTAGATAATGCCATTTGCAACCCAAACGTACAATTTCCCATTCCACCTGCCAACAAGTACTACCTTTGTGACAAAGGTTACGCAGATAGGCCGGGGTTTCTGGTTCCATATTCTAAGACAAGGTATCATTTGAATCAGTTTGATAATGAGCCGCCCAGCAACAAGAAATAAGCATTCAACCGGGCTCACTCTTCTCTTAGAAGTTGTATAGAACGTTGCTTTGGAATCCTAAAAAAAAGATGGAAAATTTTAGCTGCAATGCCATGTTATCCGGACCATACACAGGTAGACATTCATCTCGCTTGCTTCGCCCTTCACAACTTCATTCGGTTGTACTCTGGCTATGATGACTTGTCTGAAGAAGAAGAAGATCAACCCCCGGTGGTAAACCAAGAAAGTGTGGAAGATGCTGGTATCAACGTTACAAGAGACAAAGGAATGGGGCATATACGTGATCGTATTGCTACTACCATTTGGAACTCGACAAGGAATATGTAGAAAGTTCTTCATTTAAGTTATGTCTTTATATGTATGTTATGTCTTTGCGTGATCGTATTGCTACTACCATTTGCTGGTATCAACTTACAAGTGGATGTACTCTTGTTGTTTATGGAAAGACACCCTTCTTTATTTATGTTATGGCTTTGGTTCACACTAACATAGATTGAACATAGTATGCATGATGTACGAATATCGCTATGATGATTTTGCCATGGAGATTGTGCCTACTGAGTTTCTATCCAATATTGCCATGGAGATTTTGCATCTGGTTTGCTGAATTATCAAGGTTTAACAATTAGGAATAGGGCATTTCCAAGACAAGACACCATAATCTCATTAACCTACCAACGGTTTGCAAGAGAAACTGAAACTGTTTACATAAAAATGGCTCCGGAGCATGATACCAAACACAAAAATCGCTCCTGACCATTTACATAAATATAATTCAAACAACTAAAGAGAATAGAACAATCCCGGAAATAAACCCTAATACAAACGCATTTATTTTTCCAGACATGATTTCATTGTTGTCTCTCACTTGATTAAGAGTTAGTTCATGCTTCAATGATGATACATGTGCCTCGGCGTCCAATTCCCGCATCCTTAATATCTTCACTTCATATAGTAGGTTTTTGTTCTCTTCTCTTATAGATTGAACATAGTCTCGTAAATCAGCGGATGCGTTGCCTTCATCAAGACAACACTCTACCATTTCATCTTCGACAGGATTGTCCTTCGGAAGTGAAATCTCATGTCTCCAAAAATAGTACTCCGGATCTCCGCTATCACAACTTGAATCGTCAGACATTGCTGCAACAACAAAAAAAAAACACAATGGGAACAAAAGGAAAACAGAGAGCTCAATCAAACAACATAATTAGCATATCAAGAACACAATGGGAACTAAAGGAAAACAGAGAGCTCAATCAAACAACAGAGTAGCTAAACAGGAAGAAAAATGCAGAAAGGCGTGAATAATAAGAGAAAATTTGTGCAAGCAAGAATCAAACTACAAAAAGCAAATCAAGAAATAGTAGATCAACATAGAGGGAACAAAAAAATTGCCTAAAAATATTGATGATTAATTTCTGTTTTCCCCAAACAAAATAACTCATAAATGATTCATGTATAGGGACTAGTTGATGTAGGGACATTATTGCCTCAACAAAACTAATAAAAGTAATAAAGGAATCTAACAATCATAATTACAGCAATATCGTTTCTGTTACATCAATATCGTTTCTGTTAATAAAAACTAATAAAGGAATCTAAAAATCATAAAATCGACTTATTAGCTAAACTGAAGATACACACAGCAATATCGTTTCTGTTACAGCAATATTGTTTCTGTTACAGCATTGATAAAAAACCATAAACATAATTAGCTAAACTGAAGATACACGCAGTTGATAAAAAACCATAAACATAATTAGCTAAACTGAAGATAAAGCAAGCATAAACTTACAGCAATATCGTTTCAATGTTCTCTAAATCGGTAAATAATTGCCTAAAAATGGCTTCAGCTATAAATTAAGAAAACAAACATGCCAAAGACATACAAATAATGTAAGAAAAATTTGTATAGTTTACACAGCAATATCGTTTCGAAGGGTAGCTCAGACACTTCAATACCAAAACTAGTGTTAGTTATACTTGGAAATTAATAGCAACTCATACATGTATTTAATATATTTCTCAGATAACTAACTAGAATTGTAACGCTTGACACTAACCATACAGACAAAACATAAGGCATCAATGAAGGGCAGTACTTTCCAATTATAAAACCATGAAAATAGTGACAAAAATTCTACAGAAACCCCTTACAAGTCATTATGCATACAACTAAGAAAAACTCATCATCAAAGAAAGTTTGCAATGAAGGTGGTCCACAGTGGACCACCCAATATCCATTAACAACCTACCCAAAAACAAAAGAAATACAGTTTTTTAGGGTTTGAGTTTCACTCCTATGACATGATGGAGAGAAGGGCTAAAATGGACCTTTGATTATCCAATGCAGCTGGACGAGACACCAAAAGCTTGAGTAAATGCAAAAATTGAATAAACCTGTACACAAGTAAAGCATAATAGTAGTCAATTCTCTATCATAAAGCTCAAACACGCAAAGATCATTGGTAATTGGAGAAGAATGCCTTGCTACTCACACAAAAACAACTCATGCTAGTCTACTCACCAAATATCTGAACCACAGAAGAAGACTCAAAACTTCAACAATGGATGAAAAGTAAACAAACTACATAATCATAGAGATAAACTAGAACAATGATCCCTATATTGTGGCAACTATATTCATGTGCTTCCCAAGTTCAGTTTACTCGAAGATGCATATGGCTTCCTCTTAAACCTAACACCTGTATTCATGTGCTTCCCAAGTTCAGTTTACTCAAACACGCAAATATCATTTATAAATGTTAGGGCATGAATAACAACTGTATTCATGTGCTTCCCAAGTACCCAGCCATACCAAATCTACCAAGTCAGATAAACTAGAATAATGATCCCTAAAAATCGTAAATTAGGGCAAAGCGAAGTAGGAAGACGAAAAATGGAATATCATCCTTGCTTCCATTTTTCTTACAATACATCAATAACGAAGAAGCGAAGTAGGAAGAAGCGAAGTAGGAAGACAAATCGTAAATTAGGGCATGGAAGATACCTGTCGGGGGGCCTCCGATTCGGAATGGAAGGAGGAAGACGAAAACGAAGATGGGTAGTGCTTTGCCCTAATCACCTGCACCTCCGATTCGGAATATCATCCTTTGCCCTAATTCGGATTGAAAGAATGAAGACGAAAAGAAACGAAGAGATCCCGACACTATCACCTGCACCTCCGATTCGGGATCGAAGAAGGAAAACGAAAGCGAGTCTGCAAATGAAGACAGAGGGTTGTTGATATATACCTGGTAAAGTCCAGTAATTACTAATAAAAGTGAGGGTATAAAGGTCTTTTTGTTTATGATAACACTAACCACAAAACAACAACCCTCACTAGGATTAGTGTTCCACAAAAACTCAATGATAACTCAAACACTAGTTAAACTAGTGCAGCCAAACACAAATATTAATTTTCTAACACTACAAACCACTAGTTAAACTAGTGTTGTGTACCAGCCAAACACACACTAAGTTGAGCCACTCCATATGGTAGGGAGTTTTATAGAACCCGTTTTTAAGTTCAATATAAGTTTAGAAAATTATTTTTTATTTTGATTCATTTGTATCTAGCAATGACACTTACTTTGCATATGTTTTGAGAAAATAAAATTTTGACTTCTTTTAACATATATTAAGCTTTACGTAATAAACTTCTAGTATTTTTTAAACTTAATTTTATTTATCCAATGATGTATTGTTTTCATACATTTAATTTATGGTCAATATTTATTCATGATAATACTAATAATATTATTAACATTAACATAAAACTAAAACAAACAATTCATTAATTTATTAAAAATATATATTAAAAAAACTGAAAATAGGAGCTTTACCGATTTGTGTTGTGGCTGAAAATAAGTAGAAAGGTAAAATTAGATTCTTAAGCTATCGTGACTAGAAAAAAGAGCAAAATGCTCTCTATTGTGGGTGAAAACAATTAAAAAAGGTAAAGTTAGGACTCCTAAATTGACGTGGTAAGGATATTGTAGACGAGGAAGAAAACAAATACGAGATTCCGAAGCTCTTTTGTTGTGTATGACGCATAAGAATTTTTCATGTGTTCCATAAAATATATCACATATCTTCATAAAAATTAGAAGTAGGAATTAAATTATAAAATTTATACAACACATGCATATATAACAATAATCTCTCTATAAAATAAGCTATATAATATCATAAGTTTGATGTCATCTGTATAAGATTTTTTGTTGATTGGAAAGCAAAAAGCTATGCCTAGTCCCTTTCTGGACGTATACCATCATACAAAACACTTGCGAATGAGAATTTCGAGTTTAAGTGAGATTCTAACTTTGGTGATAGAGTTTGAGTAACATATTACAATAATTTTGTTTTCCACCGACTTAATTTTCTAAATATGTGACATAAAAAAAACCCGAATAAACAGGCAAGTAATTTAGTGATGTCAAAAATAGTAAGATTACTTATCGTAATGACTTCCAAATGTTATTAATTACATTGATAATTGTTAAGCTATCTCCTTGTGGTTCATTATTCTTTAGCTTTCTTCTCTTAAAGTATATATTTACTTCAACATGAAGGGTCGATTTAGCATCACACTGACCATAGTTGAAAGCCAATGTAGTAGCCTTACGATAGCTTAAAGCTTTGTCCAAATCTATTTCTTGAACCATCAAAGTTTAATTCAATAAACCCCTTGATTGACTTCACACAGTATATATTCTTTCGTTACCTATATCTTTTGTTCGTTTCTCGGTCTATTTTTTATTATTTCTACCAAAAGATGTATTCTACAAATTGATTTAGACCCAAACACTATCTTTAAAACACTTTGGATTTTTATTTTTGATTATAAATTGATTTTTTATTAGTCATATATTTCACCATACCGATGACTGAAATTCTCTTCATCCAAATTTATACATCATTAGAAGTTGTTCTTTAGTCTTCATGTTTTCCAAATGCAAATTTCTAGGTATTGTTTTGCTCCCTCATCAACCATATTGTCGATATATTATGCTTATTGTTATTTCATCCAACACATTGCTTCTAGTATTGGTTTTTCATAGTTTTATGACTTGAATTTTTTTTAAAAGTTATGTAATATATTAAAGAAGGATTTACATAGGCAACTAGCCCAGAGAGCACATACATAGGAGAAAAAGGGGGAAACATCTGAAAATAGAAAATTAGTTGATATGGATGCCGAGAATACTAGCCCAGCTTAGAGATGACTGTGAACGGTCGGCCAAGTGGATTAAGCCGTAGGTCTTTGTGGTGTTGATGATGTTATGGGCGCAGGTGGCGGGATGGGTGTGCTTTTGGTTTTATAGAAGGTCATTTTGGACTTTCCAGATGAAGTAGATGTAACATGTGATAGGGGAGATACAAACTTGGGTGATCAAATCATTCTTGTGGGTTGTAATATTGCTCAGCTAGTTCCAGATGTTGTTGTTGTATGGGTAGGGGTGAGGCACTCTGATCCATTTTGAAATTAGATCCATGATCAGGGTGGAGTAACTGCAGTGCTGTAGAAGGTGGATCTCGTTTTCAACAAAGTGATTGCACAACTTGCAAGTATTGTCATTTACAATATTCCATTCTAGAAGCTTAGAAAGGATTGAAAGTCGGTTATGACTGGCCATCCAAGAGATAAAACTTCATTTAGGCAGGCTTATGCCTCTCCAAATGATGTCATACCGATAAGAAGGAGAGAGAGCAGTGGGCTTCCAACAAAGATTATAGGCGGTTGTGGTGGAGAATATATCATTAGTTTTGGAGGTGTGGATAATGAAGTGTATAATGTCAACAACAACAATGATCTCATCACAAACCTTCAACAAATGGCACCAAACATTGTTATATTTGTAGCTAGAGGCATAAGTCCAAATGGAGTGACCCTTGAGAATGTTGTTATTCACCCATGAAGCCTAGAGACTATGATTCGAGTTTGTCTTATCCAACTAGAAAAGGAGCTTAGATAGACAAGCCTTGTTCGAGGAAAGGATTTTCTTGAAGCCAAGCCCACCTTTATTCTTATAATTACAAACTATACTCCAAGCCACGAGAGTTTTGGAGCTGGAGGCCTTTCCCATATATAAGAAAGATCTCAAAAGGCCCCAAATCTTGTGCATGATAGAGGAAGGGATGAGAAGGATAGAGCACCGGTAGTATTGAAGAGACAAGAGGATGGAGGAAATCAACTGTTTTCTGCCAACAAATGAGAGGTTACGGGCACTCTAGGAGTTGATTTTATTTGTAATTTTGGAGATGAGAGGAGAATACTTGGCTAGGCTTAATCTTTTACTGCCAACAGGAATACCAAGGTAAGTGAATGGGAGAGTACCTTGGGAGAGGCCAGAAGAGGAGGCAAGGTTATCACGCTCTTGCGAAGGAAGTCCTCCGGTGAAGATAGAGGATTTTGCTTTGTTTATGTGGAGTTCAGAGTAAGAGCCAAAAGTGTTAAGAGTGTTTCTCCAGATATTGATGGATGTGGTATCACCCCGACAAAAGAGTATTATTAGATCATCAGCAAAGCACAAATGGGTTATACGAGGGAAAGCACATTTAGGATGAATGTTGAAGTTTGGATTAGTGGTATTGATCCCGATCATAGAGGATAGGACTTCCATGGCTATGACGAAAAGAGGTGAGAATAGGGGGCAGCCTTACCTCAGTCCTCTTGAACCCTTGAAATATCCCTTCAGTGAGCCATTTAGATTAATGGAGAATGAAGAAGTGGTGATGCAGGCTTCAATAAGACTGATGAATTTAGCCGGGTAACCCATTCTAGCAAGGTAGTTTAGCACAAATCTATGATTGATCATGTCAAAAGCTTATGAAATGTCGATCTTCATGGCACGGCAAGGGGAAATATGGTGCCTGTTTTACTTCTTGAAGATCTCCTAGCAAATGAGGATGTTGTGTTTTATAAGACGGCCTTTTACAAACATACGTTGGTAAGAGCCAATAATGGATGAGAGGGTTGTGGTGAGTCTATATCGGCAAGAAGCTTGGCAAGGACCTTATAGGAGGTGTTACAGCATGAGATAGGACGGAAGTCCGAGGGAAGAGACGGGTTAGGCTTCTTGACTATAAGAGTAATGGCAGTGTGGTTTACTTGGTTTGGCATATGTCCTGAGATGAAGAACATGGATCGCTTTAGTAAACAGATCACTAGTGATGCCAGGACTTTTTGAAGAAGAAGGCGTTGAAGCCGTCCGGTCCGGGCGCTTTGCAATCCCTTATGTTGAATAAGGCCTTTTTGATAGAATCGTTTGAGAAGTCGTTGCTAAGACCGATCAAGTCTTCAGGCGAAATGGAAGGGAGTGGGCAATCCGGGAATAAATTACGTTAGTTTTCTAGTGTAGTAGGGTTAAGGATCTTCGAGAAATGATTCACAAGGATAGAAGATATTCTATCCAAGTTTGTAGTGGGCCCATTACCGAGATCATTGGGATTCTGGAGACTCTTTATGGCATTTTTCGCTCTTCTCGTGGTGATACTTTTGATAAAATAACCCGTACATTGGTCTCCACACTTCACCTAGGACGCCTTTGAGAGTTGGGCAAGTGTGGTTCTCAGGCGATCATTCAAAGAGTTAAGGGAGAGGGTGATCGAGCGCTCAGCCTCCATGAGGTTTTGGTCCAGGGGATCGACTTTGAGGCTAGTTTGGGTGAGGTCAAGCTTGGATTTGTGGTCTTCAATAGAGGAAAGCAAGTTCTCCATAGTCACGCTCGGGAACTTCTTTAAGGTACTCTTGAGGCGCTTTAAGTTTGAGAATAAGCAGACCATCATGCCTCTACAATGGATGTGGTAAGTGTTGGAGATTTGGGCTAAGTCTTCATTGTAACCGTTGAGCTTGTCTTGAGACAAGGTGCAATGAGTTGTTCACATGTGTGTCACTATGGTCCGGGTTGCGGGAGGCAA
The DNA here is from genome assembly GCA_033239045.1 of Fagopyrum esculentum. Taxonomy (NCBI): domain Eukaryota; kingdom Viridiplantae; phylum Streptophyta; class Magnoliopsida; order Caryophyllales; family Polygonaceae; genus Fagopyrum; species Fagopyrum esculentum. The sequence continues at coordinate 44,358,015 of BSUD01000006.1, forward strand.
GCCAAGTGACCGGCACTAAGAACAGCTAGTATTATAAGGGGAGTCGAATCAAAGCAAGGTGATTCACGACAAGGTCAACTTGTGCTAGCTTTTAGAAGGCCGACGTTTGGGGCTTTTTAGCCACATTTTATCGGCACACCTTTGGTTCTTAGGCCTTATATTGGCTATAGAATATGTGGTTAAAAACTGGGAGCAATCCAAGCTCAAATGCTTAGTGAATGTCAATGAAGCAGCTAGTGAGCTTCTTAAGGAGCTACACTAGCTTGAGCTAAGATATTGAGTATTTGAGGATCTTGGAGCTTACCCTACCTATATTAAAGTGAATGAAGCTCATTGGAAGTGTTTGGACCAAGAAAAATAAGCTAGCTCTAAGCTAGCTCCGGGGAGCGGTTTTGGGCTCCCTATGTGGGCCTCGGGCCTCGGGCTTTCTAGGGCTTCAAGGCCCATCTTCTAAGTAACTTCCAAGTAACTTCCATAACCGTTTTTAACCGCTTTTAACCGCTTTTAACTCCCTAAAACCGTGGCCCCCTATGCCTATAAAAGGAAGGGCCATTTGCACTTGATTCTACATTCGTTTTTGCAACAATAAAGCTTCTAGTTCCATTGTATTGACATTGGATAGGCCTTCTTATAAGCTTGTTTGCAAAACTCGAAAGACCAGTATAGTTCCTTTGTATTGACAAAGGAGAGGCATCCATCTTAGTTTGGTTTTGTATTGACAAAACCTAGGAATACCCTTTCTACAAAGTAAGACAAGTAAGTCTCTTACTTAGTCTTTGTAACGTGTAACATTTTATCCCACTAAGGTATTTGGATATTCCCGGTGTAGGGGAGAATACACTTAGAAGGAAAATTCATTTATGAATGACTCATTACATTATCCAAGTCAATGGTTTTAACATATAACTACCGGTTTATAAGACGTGTAATTGAACTTAACTTCTATTAGAGTTTTGTCTACTCCTTTTTGGAGATTACAAACTCTTGCTTGAGTTTTGTCTACTCCTTTGGAGACTACAAACTCTTGATTGAGTTTTGTCTACTCCTTTGTGGAGATTACAAACTCTTAGTTGAGTTTTGTCTACTCCTTTGGAGACTACAAACTCTTGACTGGGTTTTGTCTACTCCTTTACGGAGATTACAAACTCTTGGTTGGGTTTTGTCTACTCTTTTGTGGAGATTACAAACCCTTGGTTAATAACTAGTTTTAGTTTAAGATAATTATACAATTTGTTTGGCAATTGGGAGAACCGTCTACTCACATAAGTGAGACTACGGCCCTTTGGTCTAAAACCGGACACCGAAAATCCAACAATCTTCTAAGTGTATTTATTGTTAACTGTTTTGTAGGATTGGATTGATCAATAATGAGTAAGACGTTAATGACAGAAATGACTTCTCGTTTTGGGAAGTTGGATAAGTTTGAGGGTGTAGACTTTAGGAGGTGGCAAAAGAAAATGCACTTCCTCTTGACTACACTAAAAGTCGCTTATGTACTCACTACACCTAGACCGGCCGAGCCGGTTGATGATATGGTGGAAGAGATAGAGGTTGTCCGACGAAGGAGCAAATGGGATAATGATGACTACATATGTCGTGGTCATATTCTCAATGGCATGAGTGATGCATTGTTTGATGTCTACCAAAGTGTAGAGTCATCAACATCAATGTGGGATCAACTGGAGTCTAAGTACATGGCGGAGGATGCTTCATCTCGCAAATTCTTAGTCTCGGATTTTAACTCATATAAAATGGTGGACTCAAGGCCGGTAATGGAACAATACAATGAATTGCTCCGGATTCTTGGGAGGTTCACTCAACATGCCATGCATATGGATGAGGCCATTGCGGTTTCGTCTATAATGGATAAGCTCCCCCCTTCGTGGAAGGACTTCCGCCATGTGCTAAAGCACAAGAAGGAAGAACTCACGTTGGTGAAACTTGGCTCTCACCTTCAAATTGAACAAGGCCTTAGGGCACAAGAAGGGGGACTCAAGAAGGAAGATAAAACTTCTACTTCCCACGAGGCCAACATGATGGATGGCAAGGGCAAAAGGAAGAGGTTCAAAGGAAAGGACAAAGGCAAGGACAAGGGAAATAAGTCCAAGAAGTCCAAAAAGGATAATGTTGACAAGAAACCAAAAGGTTCTTGTTGGAAGTGTGGCAAGACTGGCCACTTCAAGCGGGATTGCAAGGTTAAGGACGATGGATCCAAGGGTGGAGGCCAAAGTGGTCAAAACCCATTAAACCAAGGTGACTCACTTATGAGTCTTGATTCTAACTTTGATATAAATTCTGATTTGAATTATGTGTCATTGACTTTTGAATGTTTGTCCATGCAGGATGATGACCTTGGATGGTGGGTGGACTCGGGTGCAACAACTCATGTTTGCAAAGATCGGCGTTGGTTCAAGACATACGCTGTTGCAAACGATGGAGCACTCATACATATGGGAAACGAGTCTACCACCCCCGTTCTAGGAAGAGGACGGGTTGATCTGTACTTCACAAGTGGCAAGACTCTAGTCTTGTCAAATGTACTACATGCACCGACCATTAGAAAGAATGTGGTTTCTGGTGGTGTACTCAATAGGCTTGGCTTCAAACAAGTCATAGAAGCCGACCGCTATGTATTATCTAGGAGAGGAACATTTGTAGGCTTTGGCCATTGGAACAATAATATGTTTCTTCTCTCTTTATGTAATAAACTTTCTAATAGTAATATAAATAAGAACAGTTTGTTTACATTGTCTTCTTCTTCTTCTTCTTCCAATTGTGATTTTGTTAAATGGCATGCACGACTTGGACACGTTCATTTTAAGCGTATGAATGACATGACTAAGGATGGTATTTTACCTAAACTTGACTTGCCAAAAGACAAGTGTAAAACGTGCATGTTGACCAAGATAACAAGACTTCCATTTCCTAGAGTTGAAAGAGAACAATCAATGCTCGGCTTAGTCCACTCGGATCTAGGCGACTTGCACTCTACTCCTTCATTAGGAAAGAAGAAGTATTACGTAACATTCATAGATGATTACTCTAGGTATTGTTACGTATATCTACTCTTTGCAAAGAGTGATGCCTTAGACAAATTCTATGTATTCAAGAATGAATCTGAGTTGCAACAAGGTACCTTAATAAAAAGACTACGCACGGATCGTGGTGGTGAATTTATGGATAAGGAATACTTTGAGAGTGTCGGGATCATACATGAGACCACGGCACCTTACACACCACAATCAAATGGTGTTGCCGAACGAAAGAACCGAGTGCTTAAAGAGATGGTCAATGCCATGTTGTCTTACTCGGGTCTTAAGAATTCGTTTTGGGGTGAAGCTATGCTCACGGCAAACTACTTACTTAATCGTGTTCCAAACAAAAGAAGCAAGAAGACTCCTTACGAACTTTGGTTCAAAAGGAAACCAAACCTACATTACTTATGAGTTTGGGGATGTCGAGCCGTAGTAAGGCTAAATGACAACAAACGTAAGACTTTAGGTGAAAGAGGTGTTGAGTGTGTGTTCATTGGCTATGCCGAACACTCCAAAGCATATAGATTCTATGTGATAGAACCAAATGACTTCATCTCGGTTAATACCGTAATAGAGTCTAGGGATGCCATCTTTGATGAAGATCGCTTCACCTCGGCTCCTAGGCCTAGGGAAGTGATCAACATGACTTTAGATGAGGAACACCCAAACAAGCATCGTAGGATTCAAGATGAATCCTGGGAAGCGTCTCACGGGATTGACTTGCCAGAGATTGCTCCTATGAGCAATAATTTGTCCCAAAAATCAATTTTCCAAGTATTCTTGGTTGAAGGGTCAAGGGATAATGAAATGGATCGTCACTCTTACTTTCATATGGATGAGGATCCAAAGACATTTGATGAGGCCATGAAGTCTCAAGATGTTGCCTTTTGGAAGGAAGCAATCCAAGAGGAGATGGACTCCATTATGGGCAATCATACATGGGAGTTAGCCAACCTTCCTTCCGGTTGCAAACCTTTGGGATGCAAATGGATCTTCAAGAGGAAGATGAAAGTTGACGGTTCCATTGATAAGTTTAAAGCACGCTTGGTCATCCAAGGCTTTAGACAAAGGGAAGGTGTTGATTACTTTGACACATATGCTCCGGTGGCTAGGATTACAACCATTAGGTTATTAATAGCTATGGCGGCTATACATAATCTAGTGATTCATCAAATGGATGTCAAGACAGCATTCCTTAATGGTGATCTAGATGAGGAAGTGTATATGAGACAACCTGAAGGGTTTGTTTTAAAAGGACAAGAGCACAAAGTATGTCGCTTGGTCAAATCCTTGTATGGACTAAAGCAAGCTCCAAAACAATGGCATCAAAAGTTTGATGATGTTGTATTGTCAAATGGATTTAAGATAAATCAAGCTGACAAGTGTGTCTATAGTAAGTTTGATCATACCGGTCAAGGTGTGATCATATGCTTATATGTTGATGACATGTTGATCTTTGGAACAAACCAAAGACAAGTAGATCTTACTAAGGATTTCTTGTCCACTAAGTTTTCTATGAAAGACTTAGGTGAGGCGGATGTGATTCTAGGCATAAGAATCAAACGTGATGCTAAAGGCTTAAGCCTCACACAATCACACTACATTGAGAAGATTGTCAAACGCTTTCAATGTGATAAAAGTACAATTGTTAGTACTCCTATGGACTCAAGTGAGAAGTTGATGCCCAACCAAGGATCAGCTGTCTCTCAACTTGAGTATGCACAAGTAATAGGATGTTGCATGTATGCAATGACTAGCACTAGGCCAGATATTGCTTTTGCTATTGGTAAATTGAGTAGATACACAAGTTGTCCTAGCTCACAACATTGGAAGGCAATAAGGCGTGTGCTTAGGTACCTCAAGGGGACCATGGGTTTTGGCATCTTGTACAGTAAGTATCCTTCAGTGATAGAAGGCTACTCGGATGCGTCATGGATCACTAATCTAGATGATCACTCATCCACCACATGATGGGTTTTCTTGTTAGGTGGTGGTGCCATTTCATGGGCTTCAAAGAAGCAAACATGCATCACAACCTCGACCATGGAGTCCGAGTTTGTGGCACTTGCCGCTGCCGGCAAGGAAGCTGAATGGCTAAGAAATTTGGTTCTAGAAATTCCTCTATGGCCAAAACCGGTTTCTCCTATCTCGATTCATTGTGATAGTGCAGCTACGTTGGCTAAAGCTTATAGCCAAACATACAATGGGAAATCAAGACATCTTGGTGTGAGACATAGCTCGGTTAGAGAGCTCATAACTCACGGTATAATATCGGTCGATTTTGTGAGAACCCACAATAATCTAGCCGATCACTTAACCAAGAGCTTGGCTAGGGACTTAGTTCAAAAGTCAGCCAAGGGGATGGGGTTAACGACCTAAATTGATAACGACTTGTCGTGGGACACCCAATTCGCCTATGGCTTGATGCCTTAGCCGAATTCAATGAGGAAAGCCCATTCCAAGAAGTTGTGAGCATAAAATGTCCATCCAAGGTAATGCTCTGTGCCTATATAATATGTATAGTTTGAAATATGTAATTTCTTAACAACTCTTTTGAAAAATTGCAATTATAGGTGCAAGATCAAAAGAGAGTTGGCTACGTGAACGTGAAGTGTCAAGGCTTCTTCGAGGGAGTAGATGGTTGACTCGCCTATATGTTCATTAAAGGATTAGGACACAATAGCCTTTAAATGTGTCATTTATTTGTAAAGGAAATGTAAATTTCGTGTATATTGCCTTCATGTACTTAAACAAGTTGAGTGGTTCAATCCATTAGGACACCACAATTCTTTAGTGCAGAATGTGTAATTATACTAATTATACTAATTCAATAAATTCAATCGAAAGACATTTATGATTATGCGAATATTTTGTTTGGATGTATGTCTATTAAAAGTTTCTTGACTTTGCTCAAATGGGGGAGGAATGTTGGAGATTTGGGCTAAGTCTTCATTGTAACCGTTGAGCTTGTCTTGAGACAAGGTGCAATGAGTTGTTCACATGTGTGTCACTATGGTCCGGGTTGCGGGAGGCAAGCCAAGTGACCGGCACTAAGAACAGCTAGTATTATAAGGGGAGTCGAATCAAAGCAAGGTGATTCACGACAAGGTCAACTTGTGCTAGCTTTTAGAAGGCCGACGTTTGGGGCTTTTTAGCCACATTTTATCGGCACACCTTTGGTTCTTAGGCCTTATATTGGCTATAGAATATGTGGTTAAAAACTGGGAGCAATCCAAGCTCAAATGCTTAGTGAATGTCAATGAAGCAGCTAGTGAGCTTCTTAAGGAGCTACACTAGCTTGAGCTAAGATATTGAGTATTTGAGGATCTTGGAGCTTACCCTAGCTATATTAAAGTGAATGAAGCTCATTGGAAGTGTTTGGACCAAGAAAAATAAGCTAGCTCTAAGCTAGCTCCGGGGAGCGGTTTTGGGCTCCCTATGTGGGCCTCGGGCCTCGGGCTTTCTAGGGCTTCAAGGCCCATCTTCCAAGTAACTTCCAAGTAACTTCCATAACCGTTTTTAACCGCTTTTAACCGCTTTTAACTCCCTAAAACCGTGGCCCCCTATGCCTATAAAAGGAAGGGCCATTTGCACTTGATTCTACATTCGTTTTTGCAACAATAAAGCTTCTAGTTCCATTGTATTGACATTGGATAGGCCTTCTTATAAGCTTGTTTGCAAAACTCGAAAGACCAGTATAGTTCCTTTGTATTGACAAAGGATAGGCATCCATCTTAGTTTGGTTTTGTATTGACAAAACCTAGGAATACCCTTTCTACAAAGTAAGACAAGTAAGTCTCTTACTTAGTCTTTGTAACGTGTAACGTTTTATCCCACTAAGGTATTTGGATATTCCCGGTGTAGGGGAGAATACACTTAGAAGGAAAATTCATTTATGAATGACTCATTACATTATCCAAGTCAATGGTTTTAACATATAACAACCGGTTTATAAGACGTGTAATTGAACTTAACTTCTATTAGAGTTTTGTCTACTCCTTTTTGGAGATTACAAACTCTTGCTTGAGTTTTGTCTACTCCTTTGGAGACTACAAACTCTTGATTGAGTTTTGTCTACTCCTTTGTGGAGATTACAAACTCTTAGTTGAGTTTTGTCTACTCCTTTGGAGACTACAAACTCTTGACTGGGTTTTGTCTACTCCTTTACGGAGATTACAAACTCTTGGTTGGGTTTTGTCTACTCTTTTGTGGAGATTACAAACCCTTGGTTAATAACTAGTTTTAGTTTAAGATAATTATACAATTTGTTTGGCAATTGGGAGAACCGTCTACTCACATAAGTGAGACTACGGCCCTTTGGTCTAAAACCGGACACCAAAAATCCAACAGTAAGGGAGAGACCAAGAGCTCTTGACCATCTGCATGAAGTTTTCATGTGAAGCCCAAGAATTGTTGAACGAAGTTGACGTTGTGGAGTAGGGTCCTTTGGATCAAGAGAGAATAGCCGGAGAGTGATCAGAGATATGTGGGTTATCAAAGAGAACCGTAGATCTAGGGAAAGAGGATTCCCAGGGGTGATTGATCACAACTTGTCGAGCTTGCACCAAATCCTCGAAGACGTTTGCTTGTTATTCCATGTGAAAAAGTTCCCAGAGAAGGCATGATCAGAGAGCGAGTTTCGGTTGAGGAAATCATAGAGTTCAGAGGAAGGCTGGGTGAGAGTATGAGGCATGTTTGAAATCTTCTCATTAGGGTATAGTAAAGTGTTGAAATCACCCACGAGAACACAAGGCTGGTTAGAGATGATAAGGCTAATAGTATCAATGTTGGACCAGAGAGGGACACGATCTTCAGGCAGATTGTGAGCATAAACGAAGGAGCATTCAAACTATGGAGAGTTGGGAGAGGTGAGAGGGCGTATATTCCAATAAATGAGTTGGTCGTTGAAGAAAGAAGGGGAGAGGTTTAGGTTAGCTGAGTTCCACCAGATCCAGATGCGGCATTTGGTGTTAGGGGAGATGTTTGAGATGTGTGTCCAACTTGGAAGGAGAGAAGAAAGTTTGGTCAGCTTATCTTCAGACAATTTAGTTTCAATGATCGCGATGAGGTCAAACCTGTGTTTATGAGCCATATCACGAATATCCTTTTGCTTATTCGGATGGTTCAAACCCCGTATGTTCCAAGAATAGATTTTAATTGACATGGGAAACTTCTGGAGTAATGATAGCATCCTTGTTTCTATCACAAAAGGTGGGATGTGGTGGGGTTGATGTTTGATGGGGTTCGAGAACCCGATCTTGTGGTGGATTAAGGTTGCTTTCGTGAGTTTCAGAAGGAGTGGTAGAGAGAGTGGGTGGGAGAATGGATCTTTTATCCTAATTTGTAGGGTTTTAGGGTGGGGACGGATCAGACTTGTTGGCATCTTTAGGGATTGGGAGGATGGGTAAAGTGGTACCTGAGATGCGATAGGAGTCGTTAGGCGTTGGGAGAAGAGGGGTGGTGTTTGAAGAGGGGGCGGGGCAAGGTCTACTAGACTTAGTTTGGGTTCCCTTTGCATGCGGAGAAGATTTGCATCGATGGCCGAACATGAGGCAATTGGGATAGTGCCCCAACAACCAATCAAACGTGATCTTTTGGGTGATCTTCTCACCATCCGGACCCATAAGAATGATCTCATGTAGTAGAGGTTTCGAAGTGGAGATTTCAACCAAGATATTGGCATGCCAAGTCGATCCTGGTACGCTGAGCATTGGTCAGTGAGCAAGTGGATGCCAATAGTGGACCCAATTTTACAAGCATGTGTGGGACCAGAACCGGTAATCGAGGTCGTGCAGCGTAGATAGGGATAGAGGTGAGACTTGCATAGGTAAGCTTCATACCATGACTCCATCTCTTAAGGAGGAGGGAAGAGGAACCACTAATGATCAATGGGCTACCCCCCAAGATGGAGTTCAGATCGTCTTCAAATTCAAAGTGGAAAACTAAAAATATGCCATGTTCATTCTGGAGAATCTTTGGCTTTAAAATCAAGTTACAGGCTAGACTAGCAAAGGAGACCATGCAATTGTAGGCCAACAGGGTCCCCATAGGAAATCCCATCAATGTTTTCGTTTGTGTCAAAAACATCTTTCCTAGAAAAATGAATGACACCGTTTTCAAAGCCTGGGGAGTATGTAGAGGAACGTGATTCCATGCTAAAGCATTAATGAGGATGTCCTTAAAAGAGGCTTTTGGAGTATCTGCCGCAAAAGAGCATTGAATGGCGTGTAAAACGTGGGGGTGAGATGAAGAGTCATTGGCATCTTTGTGCAATCTAGAAGGCTGATTGATGTGGGTTAGGATAGGAGGGATATGTATGGGTAAGGCAGGTGAAAGGCATGGGAGGCCAGAAGCAAAGGGAAGAGCTGGGGGACCTTGAGGGTGGTCGGAGGAGACTCCAACTTCATTGTTTGGTTCTGTATTAACAACGTGAGTAATTGCAGATTGGGGAACAATAGCATGCACAATGGAGACGTGCATGTCCGAAGAGGGGATTGTTACGCAAGCAGAGTCACAAGTGAGCAAAAAAATCCGATCTGACTAATCCGATCCGCTAAACCGAAGATCCGATCCGGAAAAATCCGAATCCGAAAATATCCGACAATTGTTGATCCGAGTTCGATCCGATCCGGGCATATTTTTCGGATCATTGGATCGGATACGGATCGGGGCTTAAGGGGAAAAGTCGGATCGGATATATCCGACTAGTCTAAGAATAAATTGTTAGCATGAAATTTTGCGATATTTTAGGCACTTTTCCTAATTGTTTTTCATCCATTATAGTGTTCATTGATAAGACATTGAAGCATTTGTTAGCTAGTTTGTCTATATTTTCGATATGGAGGTCTACATTAGCTTTGTGTTGATTATAGGTGAATAAGAGCTAAAACCGAACCATTTGAGAGAGATGGGAGAATATTTTAGCACATCCAAGGATTAAGGACACATCAAAGAAGTCAAAGAATATGATAGGATGAGGAATGGCACGACACAAAGGAAACCACAAGCAATTTACACTTCCACGCTCTAAAATACGGTCGTAGAGAAGTCCACGCTCTAAACCACGGCCGTGGATCTTGGCATCATGAACGTGGAGTATTTCAGAGAGTCACACGGTATAAAGTACGGTCGTGGAAATCATATGGAACAGTAATCCACTTCCACGCTCTAAACCACGGTCGTGGAACTCCATGAGACCGTGATTTAGGCGATCTTTTGTCGAATTAATTATTGCCACATCATTTACGCACATGGGCCGGACGGTTATTTTATCCTTTCTTATAAAAAGGCTGGAGAGGAGAGAATTTGACACACGTGCTTAGGGCTGCATTGGACGTCCGGAGATTTGCGCTTGCAAAAACGTGATTCGCGAGGGTTTGAAGATTTGGGAGTTGCTTGTGGCGGAAGTTACACCTTTTGTCCTTAGGTTTGATTAGAAGACGGATTGACATCCCGTTCTTCATTCTTATCAAGGATTGTTATTGGTTTGTGTTTGTTTCCGAATCCGATATACATTATCATCTTTGTGTTGAGATTGATTTGAGTTTTATTGAAGGTTTTCGAAGGTTTTCATCTTTCATTCTTCTTAAACTTGATTTTGATATGATAATGACAGTTATTGGCTAAAACCCTTTAGCAATTCTAAGGTGAAGGGTTGATAGTTGTGGCTTAGATGATGATAGATCGATCGTAAACAGATTGGACCTTGAGAGTTAGAGAGATTTCGCCGACGAACCAAAATCACGGTTTGTTCTTGAGATTTCACGGCCGTGGAACTCAAGATCTGCCCGTGATTTACCCTAGTTTACGAACTTTGCTTTTACTTTAATCCAAGGTTAAAGATTAGCTTTAATCTAGTCTAGGTTTGCCCTTTTCTAGGTAGTAGTGAAGCCTCAACAACCTCTACTTCGATTTCGAGTGTCACAACCTTAATCGGTTTAGTTAGTCTTGATCCTTGGGTTACAAGTTTGGGTATTTGAGATTAATTCTTGTCTTTAGATCCTTTCTATACTGAAGCCTCAACAACCTTTATAGAGAGTGTCTTTAGATAAGTCATATAAAGCCTTGGAACTTCACCGTACATTGCTTTACCCTAGCATGCCTTTGCAACTCTTAACTCTGTCCTTAGTTCTTTAGTATATCTTGAATCGATTGCCACAATTAGATACCTGGATCTTTAGGATTGTTGTTTTCCCAATATTAGCAAAGCTTATTACATTCACTTGCTTGACAATTTGCGAACTGAATTTGTTCCCCCCCAAATCCCTGAGTTCGATACTCTGGAATTCTTGTTTTACTACGCCGATCCGTACATTGCGGGTTCGCTTGCTTGATTCTAGTTTTATAAATTTAAAGCTTATTTGCATGCACGCTAAGTGGCGAACATAAATGTCCATATCGGATCGGATATCAGGATCGGATCTTGGGATCGGATATCCGTCCGAATAAAACTGTCGGATATCCGGTATTCTCGGATCGGATTCGGATCGGCTTTTTAAAGTGTGTCGGATCGGATATCCGGAGTGCTCACCCCTAGAGTCATTGGATGGTTTGTGTGGGTTGGGTGGTCGACTAGACACCGAGAGAGAGAGGGGGAGTGGTCGGAAAGAGGCCTGCGAAAAGATTTCCAGAGCCAAGTGCTCTTTAGTCTTCGCACCCTGATATTGTTTGATCGTATAAGATCTTCACGAACAGCTTCATACGGGCTTGGAGGGTCGGTTGAGGGCTCTTTTTGGTGCTTTGGGCTGAGATGAATTTTAGAGAGCTTCACTAAGTGCTTTTTGGTGTGTTTTGAACCGCCCATGGTGGTGCACACAGGAAGAGGAAGGGGGTGGCGGGGAGCCACACAGGGGAGGAGGAAGGCTAGGCCTAACTCATGCGAGGATTTTTGAGAGAGCGTTTTTTGTGTAATTGATTTCAATGTTCTATTATGGCTTGAATTTAACTATGTAGCATATTGTGTTTTATGCGATATGAATGTTTGATATCCTAATTTAAACGATGATAGTGGTGCTCGAGCAAGCATATTTAGCATTGTAATGCTAGTTGAAGTTTTGCTTGACATAATGTTACCTTTTCCTCCCAAAACAATTCATGTTGACAATTTTTCGTTCCTTTTTATTCTTTGTTGCTATTATTTTCTTGATTATATTTTAGTATGCATTTTAAGTAGGTTCTAAATGAAATTCACCTACAATTTGTGGGTTTTGCCTCCTAACCTTTTGTTTCTTAAATCGGACCGATCCTTGAAAATTGATAGTTTGGCTCATTTCAACGACAAGGATACAAAATGGTGGTTCAATTCATTTAAACATTCTCATTACTAAAATGAGACATAGAAGAAGTAAAGTAGTCCATTATGTTAGGATCCGAAAGCAATCTTGAGAGAAATAGGACACAAGAATTGGTTACTCAATTTACCACAAATACGTGACTAGGTGTGCTTGGGGACACTCCCAAGCCAGAGTTTTGCACTATGTTTTATGGATTTTTTTGGTGACAACTAAAACATACTCAACTTCTACAATAGACAAGACTTCACAATTTAGAAGCCCAAGAAACCATAGTTTCACCCAGTGTGAAGACATATTCTTCTGGTTATTTCATGTAGATTTCGTCATCTAAGTCACCATGTAGAAAGATTGTTTTTACATCCAACTACTGTAACTTTATAGCCCTCTTCATCTTACCGCCTGACCGAAAGCAGGTTTCTTTTCAAACCAAGAATATGTCATACCTAATGTAGGTGTATTTCAGATCAATTTGGAATGTGGATCCACATAACTCCATTTCTCACAATTTCTAATGGCTCATCATCACCAAAATTGACCTTTTTCAAATCTCATGGGTATACTTTTCCATTAAGTCAACGTTGTTGCATAAATGAAACGAAGCTCCTAGATCCAACACCCAAGATTCTAATGGAATTCTTACACTCAAGATTAATGTGTTTGTAATCTCCTCTAATGGAATTCTCACGCTCAAGATTCTAATGGAATTCTAACGCTCAAAATTGACCTTTTCCAAATCTTATAGTGGCTTATCTAATCACAATTCCAACATTTGATCTTGTGTTTGTCTTTGAATTTGTCAATTCCCTTCGACTTTGATTTGTCACGATTCGATCATGATCTTTATTTTGAGCTTCCCTTGTTTCCTATGTTTAGGGCTAATCTGAAGTAGATCCCGACTCCTTTCTATAAACATCTTCGTTGACAATCAGATTTCTTACATCATCAAGCATTAGTTTATCCTTCCATGTTTGGGTACTTACAGTTGTAACTGTTATGTACCAACTTTTTAGAAGAGAGGACAACGAGATCAAGCCATTAATCTTCTCTTCAAGATCTATCGACGCATAACTCAATTGTGTGATTATTATGTTGAACTCGTTCAAGTGATTGGACATCACTACATTTTCTTCCATCAACAAGTTGAACAAATTCTGCATCAGGTGAACCTTCTTTACCGCATATTATTTCTCGTACATAACAAATAGGGCTTACAACATCTCCTTTGTCGTCTTCGAATGGATCATGTGGTACACAACATTTTTGGAAAACGATAAACGTATCACGTTCATCGCTTTTTTGTCTAGCAACTTCCAGTCGTCCTTCATATTCTCTGGTTTTTCCTTCAAACGTTGATACAAATCTTTACCGTATAAGTAATCGTCGATTTGCATCTTCTAGAACCCAAAATTTGTCCCATTAAATATCTCCACGGTGATTTTTCGTCTCGTATGGATTGCAAGAACGAAGCATTGATACAAGTTGTTAGGATTTGAGAGCAGTCAAGAGAGAAGTATGGAGACAAGAACTAGTTACCCAATTTGCCACGAATTTGTTACTATGTGTGGGGACACTACTAATGCGCTTCTCCTAGATTCCGAACACGAGGATCCACCGGCATTGTTCCTCCTTGCTTCTTTTTGTTGGACGTTTTTCTTGTTTAAAGATGGATGGATGAGATGATTTTTGAGATGTGGAAAATGGATGAAAATAAAGGTTGATTTGGAATATGAATAGCAAGATTGTTAGGCCTCTTGTCTTAGATCGTCTCCACTGGAGTCTCTCTTCCTTGTAATCTCACTTTGGGATTGAAAATTCCTTTTCCATTGAATCCTCACACCCCAAGAACTCTTCTAAACCTCTAACCTAGAAGGGTTGAAAACTAAACATCTCACCTAGATTTTTAAATTTACTTTAGAACCAACAATAACTATGAAAGCACAAAGGCTAAACTCACTTCATTGATCTTGATTTTTTTACTTTTTTTTTTTTGCAAATAGGTGCATACGACGGACATTTTTATAGGCTCCATATTCAACCTAGTAAATTATACCATAAAGCCAATAAACTAGAGGAGTTTTGCAAAAGCAAAGTAAAAGAAACTACAAACTTATTTAATCTAGTAGTTAAATAGCCAATATTGACTTTATTTTGAAATGAATTTTAATGTTACCTCATTCAAAATTGGATGACTCGTCAAGGAGGAGAGATGAAAGGTGTATGTCCATATGTCTTGAATAGCCATTTGACATGGCTCTACGCATGATCATGGTCAAACACTCATACAAATATGTAGTTACTACATTGTTGGATCGTTTTCAACCTCTTCCTATAGAAATCTTGACTAGTAAACTACAAGGTTGTAGATTTGAAAATATCGTTACTCATGCATGGGTATTCTTAGTCTGAGTATTTCCCTATTATAGACGTTTTACTGAGAGTGTAAACTTGACAGCTTTGCCTGAGCGAGCGAAAGTTGACTAGTAAACTTACGAATGCTTTATGCAAGAGTTTTCGGTTTGATTTCGAGCTTCTTCGGCTTAGTTTTAAGAATTTTGGGGAGGTACCCATCAACTACAAGGTTCTAATGGGATGCATTATCTCAATTACAATTTTGCTTTTATAAAAATTGTAACTACAAGATTCTAATGGGATGCTCACACTTAAAATTAATGTGTCAACAACTATTTTATGGTGACATTTGTTGACTTATTCTCCAACTTTGTCATACATTTATTCTTGTCAGACTGATCTAATTGCAAATCCAACACTTGATCTTGCTCTTGTCTTTGGATTTATTAGTTCCTATAGGCCTCGATGTGCCGTGATTCGATCTTCATTATGGTCTTCCCTTGTTTCTTGCCTTATAGGTTATCATGAAATAGAGCCCAACTCCTTTCTGATTTACTTCATTGACTTGAATCGTTTTATAAACGATAGTTAATCTTATCTCAACTAAAACATATAAAAGTAATAATAAAGTAGCATAAATAAATAAATAAATAAATAATATATTAATGAATCTAATCTATCTATTGACATATTAAATATATGTTAGCTATTTCATTTTTCAACGCTCCTCATTTTTATTTTTTTTTTTGAAAAGTTATTGTATTAGCACCGAGAAAGGATGTACAAGGATTCGCCTAGGGCGTCAAGAGGGAGTACAATCGAAGAGAGGAGCAAGTGAAAGATGCCAGCTGGGGCAATTACAACAGTTGGATACCAAGAGTGTTAGTCCATGAGATGGAGAGTTCGGATCTATCCTTCCAGTGGTGAGAGAAATGGTTCTTGGTGGCTTGTATGATGTTGTGGGCACAGGAAACTTCTTGTGTCACAATTTGGTTGAAGGTCAAGTCATTCCTAGCCCTCTAGATGTAGTAGACGAAGTTGATAGTTGTGGCAGTTCTGACGTTGGAGATGAGGTGGTGTTTGTGAGGGTTGATAGAGGCGAGCCAATTCCAAATGTTGTTCTTGTAAGGGAAAGGTGGAGGAACTCGCAACCAACGGGAGATGAGGTCGAGAGTGATGGATGTGTATCGACAGTCGTGGAAGAGATGCATCTCGTCTTCAAGTCTGTCATTGCAAAGGTGGCAAGTATCAATCTGAGAGGTATTCCAGGCAAGCAGCTTAACGAGGGTGGGGAGCCTATGATGAGCAGCAATCCAGGCGATAAAGCTGCTCTTGGGAGTATTGGTCTTCTTCCATATGTTGTTGTAAAGGTGGGAGGTTGTTGGGGGAGGAGTCGGATTCAGGAAAGAATAGGCAGCAGTTGTGGAGAAGTTTCCATTTGCCTTAATTGTAGATGAGATGAATGAAGTACCGTTTTGGGCTCTCTGAGTGTGAAGGATCAAGTCTCTGACTTTCAGGATTGAGTTCCAAGTGAAGTTGTGCTTGTAGTTAGGCTCGCAGTTCCAAATAGATCGATTCTTAAGGATGTTGTTGTTGACCCAAGTGGACCAAAGATCAAGCATGGGGGTTGAGTTGAGTTCGAATATCAGTTTAGACATGCAAGCTTTGTTCCAAGCAAGAAGCTCCTTGAAACCAAGCCCACCGTTTGCCTTAGGAGCGCAAATAGTCGACCATGCAATCAGAGCTCTATGACTGGACTCAATGCCCGACCAGAGGAAGGAACGAAGGAGTCCAGTGATCTTTATAATAATCTTGTGGGGAATGGGGAGCAAGGAGCACCAGAAGTATTGGAGAGGAATAAGTATAGAAGATATGAGTTGTTGTCTACCGGCGTAAGAAAGTTTTCTCGCACTCCAGGTGTTGATTCTTTGTGTGATCTTGTTGATGAGCGGGAGGTAGTCTGCATTCTTGAGCCTTTTGCTGCCGATAGGAATGCCCAAATAGGTGAAGGGAAGGTTGCCAATGGGTAGACCGGTAGAGGATGCGAAGGAGCTGTGATCCTGGGGCTCAATGCCGCCCAGGAAGAGAGAGGATTTGTTGACATTGATGTGTAGTCCTGAGTAAAAACCGAAGTGAGTGAGAGTGTTTTTCAGTATGTTGATGGATTCTATATCACCCCTGCAAAAAAGAAGAATATCGTCAGCAAAACAAAGGTGGGTTATGCGTGGCGAGGAGCATTTGGGATGGGTGTTGAAGCTTGGGTTGGTAGTGTTGGCATGAATCATGGAAGATAGGACCTCGAGGGCAATGGCGAAGAGGGATGGGGATAGAGGGCATCCCTGACGAAGTCCCCTAGAACCTTTGAAATGACCCCTAAGGGTTCCATTAAGATTGATAGAGTAAGTAGGATTGGCAATGCAAGCATCAATGAGTTTGATGAAGTTGATGGGGTAACCCATTCTGCATAGGCAATTGATGATAAACTGATGATCGATCATGTCGAAAGCTTTGGTAAGATCCACCTTCAGGGCACACCTAGGTGAAATGTGCTTCTGATTGTATCTTTTGAAAAGCTCCTGGGCAATAAGTATATTGTGTTTGATCGAACGTCCGTTAATGAAGGCACCTTGGTAGTTGCCAATCATCGAGGGCAGGGTGGCATTCAGTTTGGTAGCAAGGATCTTGGCGATGACTTTGTAAGGGGTATTACAGCAGGAGATTGGTCTGTAGTCGGAAGGTAGACTAGGGTTTGGTTTTTTGGCTATAAGAGAGATGGAGGTATGGTTGTAGTGCGTGGGGAGAGTGCCTTTGATGAAGAATTCAGTGACCGCTATGGTGAACGCATCGCCAGTAATGTTCCATGTCTGTTTGAAGAAAAATGCGTTGAAGCCGTCAGGTCCAGGGGCCTTCATGTCGCCAATGGAGAAAAGTGTCGATTTAATCTCATCAGGGGTAATGTCGTTACCAAGAAAGTCGATGAGATCAGGGGGGATGGTGGGTAGTTGGCAGTCGGGGAAGAGGTTGAGAAGATTTGGGGCGGTTGGTGGGTTGAGGATGCTAGAAAAGTGGGCTGTTAGGATATTGGATATATCATCCTGATCGAAAGTGGTGTTGATGCCGTTATCACTTGGGTTTGATAGGGATTTAATAGTGTTCAAGGCTCTTCTCGCAGTAATGCTCTTGAAGAAATATCCACTGCATTGATCCCCGAAGTTGAACCAGACCGCTTTTGACAGTTGGGCGAGTGTATCTCTGAGAGTGTTTTGGTTGGTGAGAAGAGACGACAGGGTACTGCGTTCCTGATCAATGAGAGTAGGGTCGAAAGGGAAGGTTTGAAGGTTGGTTTGAATGTTGGCAAGGGAGTTTTTGAGGCTAGTGATGGTTGAGTGAAGCGTCTCGAGTTTCACGCAAGGGAAGCGTTTTAGTAGAGGTTTCAATCGCCTGAGCTTGTGAGTGAGAGTGAGCATTAGGTTGAGCGAGGGTTTAAAGTTTGGGATCGCCCACGAGGATGTGACGGTCGGGACGAAGGCATCATGCTTAGCCCAGTTATTGTTGAATCTAAATTGTCGATGGTTTGTGTTAAGCTTTGGGTTGATGGTGAGAATGGCAGGCGAGTGGTCCGAGATGTTGGGGTTATCAAAGAATGCAGTGGAGTGAGGGAAACTGTCGGTCCAAGATGAGTTCACCACAATCCGGTCCAATTTGCACCAAATACGGTTAGGGAATTGTTTGTTGCTCCAAGTCATAGAGCACCCAGAGAAGTCCAGGTCGGAGAGGGAGTTATCCAAGAAGCAGGATGCCAGTTCGTTTGATTGGAGACTAAACGAGGAAGGGATCTCCGATAACTTCTCATTAGGGGAGAGGGTGGTGTTGAAGTCTCCCATGAGGAACCATGGAACATTGGAGTTGAGGCGGGAGATTGTGGAAATGGCATCCCAAAGTGGTGTGCGGTCCTCAGCGAGATTGTGTCCGTAGATGAAAGAGCCTTCGAGAGTTGGAGGGTTATTGCCTGGGGAGTTGAGAGAGATGGAGCAGTGAATGATTTGGCTATTTTTGAGAATTGCGGTGATTTGAGTGGTGAGGGGGTTCCACCAAAGCCAGATACGGCACCTAAATTCAGTGGAGAAGTTGGAGGTGTGGTTCCAGTTAGGAATAAGGGAGGAAAGATGGCTCATCTTGTTCTCGGTTAGCTTTGTTTCAATGATGGCGATGATGTCCAGATTGTGGTTCTTAACCATGTCACGGATAGCTTGGTGCTTGTTGGGGTGGTTAAGGCCCCTTATGTTCCATGAACATATGTTAAGATACATGAGAAACTTTGTTGATGCATCCCGTATCCTTGATAACGAGATGGGGGGTTTGAGGGAGGGAAGGTGGATTGGAAGATGATTCTGGGAGAGTAGTGATAGAAGTCTCTGGAATGGCCGGGGGAGGAGGTTCATTCACAAGTACAAGCTTTTCATTTGCCTTTAACAGATTATTCATTTAAGCTATTGGTCTAGAAAGAAAGTTGTTGGGGGTGGAGATGTGCAACGAGGACTCGACGAACCTCCTCTTTTCTTTTTTCTTTGTTTTATTTGCAACAATATAACGTAGGTAGGTTGACGGGACATAGTAAATTCTCTAAAAGTTAAAACTTAGAGAAAAATCGAGCATAAACTCGTGAACATAACGGGTATTATGGAGATTACCATGGGCATGCAATGATAAATGGTGCAACTAGAAGAGCAAGAAGAAAAAGCATATCCGAACTGAATCATATTTAGCAAATCAAATTCTTATTTCAGTCGTTTACAATTTGAGTTCAGAAATTCCCCACAGTATATGCTTGCAGTTGCTTCCCCAGTTTATCAGAGGTTGGAGGCACTTCTGAAGGAGCCAAGAGATTTTGAGCCACTTGCTCTGAGAATGTACTGGTGGTAGATTGCTGCTATGGCCGCTCCCACCATTGGCCCAACCCAGAATATCCACTGCATGCATCACAAATATATATATATTCTCAATTTGATCAACAAAAATAAACATTACATATATAATAGTTCAATCATTTACATACGTGGTCACTCCAAGCATTTTTGTTGTTGTAGATGACTGCCGCCCCTAAGCTACGAGCTGGGTTGATTCCTGTTCCGGTGACCGGAATCGTGGCTAGGTGCACCATGAACACCGCGAACCCGATTGGAAGGGGTGCCAGAACCTGTAATTAATCATTTAATTAGCATAATATACATATATGAAGCACGCGGTTGATTTTTGAATTAATGCTTACGGGGACGTGGGAGTCTCTAGCGTTACGCTTTGGGTCAGTGGCGGAGAAGACGGTGTAGACAAGCACGAAAGTGCCGATGATCTCGGCTGCGAGGCCGGTGCCAGTGCTGTACCCGGCGGACAGCTCGTTAGCACCGCCGCCATACTTGACATAGTAAGCCTTTTGGAAGGCCTTGACGAGGCCAACACCGCATATGGCACCCAAGCTCTGGGCCACTATGTAGAGGATGGCTCGCACCAAGGACACCTTCCTGGCCACGAATAGCCCGAATGTGACTGCCGGGTTGATGTGGCCGCCGGAGATGCCAGCGGTGCAGTAGACGAGGACGAAGATCATGCCACCAAATGCCCAAGCGATTCCAAGGATCCCGACACCACCACATTGGTCAGTTTCACTTTGACTCTTGTAGCCAATAACGGTGAGAACGGTGATGTATAGGAAGAGCAAGGTGGCAATGAACTCGGCTATAACGGCTCTGTAGAGGGACCACTTGCCGAGCTCGTCGAGATCGATGAGTGGCGCTGGTGGTGGGTCTTGGTAGTCCCTTTGGGCTCCGACCTCAATGTCCTTTCCCATTGACGGATATGTTGTTACTTTGAGGTAGATTAATTAAGTAGGAGGGGGTGCTTGTGTGACTATAGATAGGTAGCTGTGGGTTGGATACTTGGATGTAATGAGGAGGCTATTTATTGAACCATTAATCGGAATTGAAAGAGATTGCTAATATTAATAAAATGAAAGATAAGGTAAGCATTACATTAAGAAAAGCACAACATAATTAGCCACCCCATTTGTCGGCTTAAAATTGCATTTGTTTTTGTGTTTGTGATTGTCAATGACAGTGATGGACTCAATCATGCGTAATTGCCAAAACTCTATACTCTTATTGGTTAGGCAGCCTGCAAGGCGGTGTGTGGGGCCTTCCTTTCTCTTCTGAATTTGGTAGAGATTAGGATTCTTCAAAACTCTGCAAAATTTGTGATCAAGACTCTAAATTACATGTGATATTACTGTATCTAGCTCATGCGTCATATCAAGTTCTATATTAAGAGTCTTGAGACCACCCACAATGGTGGGTATATTACCAAAATCTCTTAACATCCTCTTTTCGCCACGTCAACTTTAAAAACCCAATCTACTTTTTCTTCACATTCATGGTATCTTAACTCTCAATCTCTTAACTCTATATTTATTTATCCACCATATTTATATACAATTTTAAGATTGTTGATAGTATTAATTTTATTGTAAAATTTAAATAAAATAAAAATGTATAAACAATAAATAAAAATGAGATTTTCAATAAATACTTCATTAAAAATTAAAAAACACAAAAACATTAAAATAATAATCGCAAAGTTAAGATGCAAAACATGAAAATACAAATACACTACTACATATTAAATAATACATAAAATTACTAATTTCCAACATGAGTATTGCCAAACTTTTCCCATACATGTTGAACCAAATCGTGCTTCAATTGTTCGTGTGTAGTGCTACTCCGAAGTTGGACACGGTTGGTTATGTAATCCGCCATAGAATTTGGTATCCCAGACACGTATGTATTGTCAATATCGTTTGATTGTTCAAATTGAGACGGATCCCAATACAACGTGTATGTGTCTCGTTCATCTTCCACAATCATATTATGGAGAATTATGCAAGCTCTCATAATCTTTCCAATGAAACCAATGTCCCAAGCAAGTGCTGGGTTCTTCACAATAGCAAACCTTGCTTGTAGAACTCCAAAGGCTCTTTCCACATCCTTTCGACACGACTCTTGTAGTTTAGCAAATAATGTATCTTTCTCACCTCGTGCGAGTCTTATTGACGGTATAAATGTTGCCCACCGTGGATAGATACCATCAGTTAAATAATAACTCATGGTATATGAATTCCCACTGTAAAATTCACAGGTGGCGATATACCATGCAAAACATCATCAAACACAGGAGAACGATCGAGAACATTGATGTCATTGCACGTACCTGGTGTTCCAAAGAATGCATGCCAAATCCATAGATCATATGATGCAACAGCTTCTAAGATGATTGTTGGTTTCCCATGACCGCGTGTGAATTGACCTTTCCAAGCAGTTGGGCAATTCTTCCACTCCCAATGCATACAATCAATTGAGCCTATCATGCCAGGGAACCCACGTATCTCTCCAACATGAAGAAGTCGTTGCATGTCTTCTATGTTTGGTCTTCGTAGATATATGTCTCCAAACGAAGAAATGATTCCTTCTACGAAGTTGGTCAAACATTCTCGTGCAGTTGATGCGCCCATTCGAAGATACTCATCCACCGCATCTGCACTCATACCATAAGCCAACATGCGTATGGCAGCCGTGCACTTTTGCAAAGGGGATAGGCCAAACCTACCGGTTGCATCTCGTCTATGATGAAAATATTCAAATGTGGTTGACAAATGGTTCACAATGCGTAAGAACAAAGGTCTACGCATTCTAAACCGCCTTCGAAATTGCTCGTCAAAATAAACCGGTGGCGGAACTTCACTAAAATAGTCTTTGACTAAGCGTTCATGACCCTTCTCACGCTCTCTATCAATGTATTGTCGATGTTGTCGTGGTTGAGAGCTTTCACCTTCGGATAGACGTTGTCTTGATCGAGCTTGCATTCTTGCAATAAAACGATCCTCCATTGCAGCAAACTCAGGATCTGCCAAACCACCAATATTAAAAAAATCTTCTGCGGGATTGGAACCCATTTTTGTTGGGCAATGAAGGGCGATGTGAATTTATGATCGGTTTTTGAGAGATTGAAGGAATGTGTAAGTTTAGAAGAGTGAGATGATATTTTTGATATGCAATCATAGAGTTTAAATAGGGGAGAACCGAGTGTTAAAATAAATTGGATTCAAATTCAAATCCGTCATAATGGAAGGCCACTTGCCTATTGAGTGGTCATTCAAGTCATTATAATAGAAGGCAACTTGCCTATTGAGTAGTCATTCAAATTTGTCATAAAGGAAGACCACTTGCCTATTAAGTGGTCATTCAAATCCGTCATAATGGAATACCACTTTAATAATTCACCGGCATTGGGAAGAATAATGGTAAAATGAATTGGATTCAAATTCAATTCCGTCATAATTGAAGGCCACTTGTCTATTGAGTGGTCATTCAAATCATTATAATGGAAGACCACTTGCATATTGAGTAGTCATTCAAATTTGTCATAATGAAAGACTACTTGCCTATTGAGTGGTCATTCAAATCCATCATAATGGAAGACCACTTTAATAATTCATCAGCATTGGGAAGAGTAATGGTAAAATGAATTGGATTCAAATTCAATTCCGTCATAATTGAAGGTCACTTGTCTATTGAGTGGTCATTCAAAATCTGACATTGGGCCAAAACTTTAATAATTCACAAATATTGGGAAGAGTAAGGTTAAATGAATTGGATTCAAGTTCAAATCCGTCACAATTGAAGCCTTTATATATAGGTTGTGTATTGTAATCAAATTCTCCACACTTTTCAACTCACCTTCTCTAAAACCCATCTTTTTCACCATTATGGAACCAAATCAACCCCATAATTATCGGAATTCCCTCAACTTTTCTTCTAATTTTTTAGATCTGACTCAAGATCAAACAAATGAGTCGTATCAATCTTTCACTCCAGGCTACCCATTTGGTCCTCATGGAAACATTCTAACGAACCAATATCGTCCATATGGAAGTGTACCAATGAACCAATATGGTTCATATGGAAGCATCCCGACAAGTCAATATGGTGCATATGGAAGCAATCCAACAAACCAATATGGTCCATATGGAAGCACCCCAATGAGCTCTTACCAACAAATGGCAAGTCTCGAAGAAATAAACCCTATCTTAACCCCTCCCATGAGTGGTCAACAAGAAGTCCCTCGTGCAAGTGGTGCTCGTCGAAGTGGTCTACAATGAGTGAAATGGAACCAAGGAGAAGAGTTGTTAGTTGTTAGTGCATGGATCAACACCAGCATGGACAATGTTGTTGGTAATGATCAAAATGGCGCAAAGTTTTGGGACCGGGTCACAGAATACTACAACGCCAGAAGAGTGGAGGAAGATGACACTTGGATTGAAAGGGGTTCGAGCTCTATAAAACAAAGGTGGCACAAAATATCCATAGCGACTTCAAAATTTGTTGGATGTTACAAACAAGCATCCAATCGAAGAACAAGTGGACAAAGTGAGACAAATGTACTCGAAATGGCACATGCTATATACCTTTCCGATATGGGTGAGAACTTTAGATTTGAGCATTGTTGGCGTGAGCTTATAAATGTACCAAAGTGGTTCACGATGGTTGAGAAACTTGTTGAGAAAAGTGAAGGAAGCTCAAAACGTTCCAAGGTCAATGAAGCCGGAGCCTACTCTTCAAGTTCTAACCCATCCACTCCTAATAGTGCTGCTACACCCGATAATACGACATTTATCGGACAAACAGATGATCTAACCCGTCCCTCTGGAAGGAATGCTGCAAAGGCTGGAAAAAGGAAGGGAAAAAGAGCCGTCGAGAGTTCGGTTAATCATGGGGACGAGGCGGACAATAAGTACTTGGAGTTGCAAGCTGATAAAAATAAAATTATGAATGACTACGTTATTACTCAAAAGCTTCAAATGCTAACAACATTGCTTACGAAAGATGGTGAGTTAACCCCTTATCAGAAGGACTTAGTGGAAAGGTTAAGACATGAATTGAATATGTGATATGCTTGGATGTGAAATCTATCTGTATTTTTATGTATTTCGTAATACCTAAGTGAAGAATAGCTTCACAGTTATGTTAGGATTTCTCTAAAAGTTTGGGTCTTTTTAAGTTTGGTGTTTTAGTTATGCATTGTAATATATTCAATTTTATGTGTAATGTATTGAAAGACGTAAATTTGAAATTTGAAATATTAATTTTATTTATAACTAAATTTATTTCAAAAAATAAAAAATATATATAACCAATTAAAAAAAATGTGATTTCTAAAAACACTTCATTAACCTGTTGATATTATTATCTTTATTAAATTTTATGTGAAAAAAATTCTTGTTATATATTTTATGCATGATCTCTTGTAATATATTAATTTTATGTGTAATTTTTGTAATAATAATCTTGATGAAAAATATAAATATTATTATTAAATATTTATAAAATAAAAATCATTCACAATTTTATTTTTAATTAAAAATTATTAGAAAGATATCAAATATAGACTTTATAGATAGAAAAAAAAATCTTTTGATTTTACAATAAGATACAAATATATTTTTATCCTTCAAAATATAATCAATATTGGACTCTATGTGTAGATAAAAATAAAATAGAAATATTTATAAAATAAAATTTATCAAAATATATTTAGTTAAACCTAAAAACTACCATATATGATTAATAGAATTATGTTAAACAGAAAAAAATTTGAACCGTTGATCAAGCTTGGATCCAATGGATCAAAATTTATCACACTCTACCAATAATCTATTGACACATGGCACAAATTTAGTGCAAAAAGTTCACAAAAAGTGGACACTTTTCTTCTCTCTCATTGTTTCTACCGGATATCTATCTTCCATATTTCTTCAAGGGTTTTGAAGGGATTTTCAACTATTTGTAAGAGATTTAAATTATAAAATTGGTTAGATACCCCCATTGTACATGGTCTGAGTGCATCCTACAACTCTTAAAATATTTATCATCTTTTTTTTTTAATTCACAACATTATCTTAAAAATCTTTCCCCATCCCAAATTTCAAAGGTTTTTAAATTTAGTAACTCCGCTAAAACAACCCTCTTACTGCCCTATTATTGAGCAATAACAAAAATAAAATTTTAATTTTTTTCTTAATTTATGTGAAACAGATATGAACTTGGCCGGATTCATTTTATCCTCGTTTCATCCATTTTGACATTTATTTTGTATTTTAATGTTAACAAATAGCTAAAAATATTCTCAGTATTAGATTGTCGATCAAGATTAGTGGCGTTGACAGAGGGGCGTGGAAGGGTTTGTTGCCCCTGCCGAAGTCAATATATATTAAGTTAAGGGTTTTATTTGCAATTTTTCAATAGTCAAGATGGTAGAGGGTACTTTACCTTTGAAGAAGTCTCACTTCCATTCTTGCCTATACAAAATAGGCTGCTATTTTTTGGCTTACAAACAAAATAAGTTAATAAATTCAACAACGAGAACTCAAGACCAATGCACACCAACCTTCCCGAAATGCTAAGGAACATATGAGTCCGGCTGTACATCATATTCCGGAAGATAATCTCCAACGCGAGTCCAATACCTGGAGAAACTAGATGTAGGGTTGATGCCGCAGTTTTCCGATCTAGACTAAATTTCACGAAGACAACGAAAAAAGCAAATCTCGGACGAGATTTGTATGGTAAGGCCGAGATTTGTGAAACTCGAACACAAAGATTGTGAGTTTGATGGATTGATAATGAAAAGATAAGAAGATGAATAATGGAATGAAAGTATGGAAATATAGGAAGAAATAACTTAATGTTCAAACTTGCAAAGAACCTTGACCAATGGATCAAGACCCTCAACAAAGAATTATCTTAACCCTTTCTTCTTTAACCTTACACAAGCCTTCTAAATAAGACAAGCACAAGGAGGGAGTAGTTTGACTAGTAACACCAATCTTCAATAAGATTAACACAAATAAGAACAACCTAGCAAGGAATCACAACTATTCAATCAAAGGCTCTCTTTTTGATTGAACCGAAATGAATAAAACACAAACTTCATAAACGAAGCAGCGGACATCTCACAATATTGTGGAAATAATATTCAGTAAATCTACCTATGAATCTTGTCCTCTAAGGCTATTTATAGGACAAATTTCTCGAAAAGATAAAATAAAGATAATCCTAAAAGATAGGATCAAAACCAAAAACATACATTCAGAATGTTGAGAGCTTGAAAAGGTATTAAATAAAATATAACTAGAAGTATTTTAATTCTTCTGGTCAAGATTATACTCGATATTCCACGACAGTAAGAATCTCAGTCTTGGGTTGTATAATCTCGGTCGAGATTATTAGGGTGGACCGAGATTTGTCCCTGCCATGCAATTCTCCAATCTATGAGATCCTCCAATGTTTGAGTCTTTCTAGCAACCTCTCCTTGAGTGCCTCTTGCTCTTGGTCTAGTGATGGTTCCATGTTTAGTAAGAGATATCAAGGGTTCTCTCACATCAAAAGTCCTAAAACAACAAGAGGGGAACCATCAGCTAACGTTCCATGAATGGGGAGTCTAAGCTCCGGAATCACATTAAACCCGTACGTATCAAGTAAGGGACAAGAAAATCAAGTTATCAATTGTAATATTTCAGATATAAGTATATAAATAGCTAGGAAGTATAAACCAAACAAGATAACATGATCTTAACCCTATGCATATCTATCACCAACTCTCATCATCGCTGACTATACCTTTCTTATTCCATACATAACAATTGGAATATCTCCGTAATCATCACCGTCATTCCTTTATGTCAATACTATACAACATATCTCACTCACAACAATCAATCACCATTTGGTATCTTGAGGTGAAACCGTCAGTGCGTAACATAATTAATTACCCTCTACGATTATCTATTAGTGTGTAAAATAACCAATTACACTAGTCCAGTATCTCATATAACCTGTACATCACAATTGGGTCTCTTGAGGCGTAATTGTGCGTAACATAATCAATTACCCTCTAGGCTTAGCTGTCAGTGCGTAACATAACCAATTACCCTCTATGCCTAATTGTCAGTGTGTAACATAACCAACTAGCCTAGTCCAATATATCATATAACCATCTGTTGTAATCCGGCATCATGAGGTGTAATTGTTAGTGCGTAACATAACCAATTACCCTCTAGGTGTAACTGTTAGTTATATCATTACCAGCTACCTTATTCTCAACACAATTCACAAATTCAATCATAACTCGGCCTGCCACAATCTCAATCACAACTATGTCCATCATAATCTCCATCACAACTCTCTCTACCTCGGTCAAACCTAATTCTATCTGTCACAATCTTAATCCTTGCAAACGCAACTCAAAACTACTCCACACTACTCACATAAACAACATATCTAAAACCCCTCAAAGTAATAAGATTAACACACAACTTAACTTAAAACATTTGTAAACAAATGAAGAGGTAAAAGTATAATAATAAAATAAGTCATAGTCACAATCAAGGCCAAACTTAACCTGAAATAGAATAGAAACTAAGTCAATATGACATATCAAAAAAAGACAAACTCAAACAATCACCAATACAATGCAAGCAACCAATGCCCTAATAAAATATCATAATATATAAAACCAACAACTCAAGCAAATATTCCAACCTATACTAAATGCCCAAAAAGAACGATATATAAATAACGCTTTAGGAGACTCATGTCTCGAAGTCACACAATGTAGAATCTCGAGTATCAAAGTCAAGATGATTATCTTCTCATTCAAATGTGCCTCCAAGAACCTAAACAAATCAACCGCACAAGTTTTACTTCATTTGTTAAATTTAGGGCATAAAATATAATTATAAATGTTTGGGATATTTTCTATAATTATAAATTTGGGTCATATTCTGTAATTATCAAACTTAGGGCAATTGATGTACTTCCAAAAGTTTGGGGCCATTTTTGTAAATACAAACTTTGGGACATGTCTTGTAATTATCCAATTTAGGGTAGATTTGCAAATTTTCAAAAATTGGGTCATAAACGCAAATATGAAGTATGGGTAGTTATTTGTAGTGTACCCAATAGACCTGTTCAAGTCCGGGCCAGCCCGCCCGGCCCGGACCGCCCGCCCGCGAAAACGGGCGGGTATGAACAACGACAGAGGCCCGACCGGGCCGCTAGGCCCGGCCCGCCAGTCCCGCCGGGCCGGGTACGAACAAGGTACCAGGCCCGGTCGGGCCGCTCGGCCCGGCCCGGCCCGGAGCCCGGCAAAATATATATATATATAGAGAGTATAGATCCTATGAGAACACCCCCTAACGTGAGAACATGAGAACAGATTCGTAATTATTATCAGTTTTGTTACGAATGTGCCATATCGTTTAATGTATTATTCGTAGTTATTGTTGGTTGAGTGGATTATTCGTAGTTATTATTGGATTCTTAATTATTATTATTCGTAGTTATTATTATTTTTGATATCTACTCTAAATCTCAACCCTTAATACTCACATCCAACGGTGTACGATTGTTCTCATGTTCTCACGTTAGGCGTGTTCTCATGGGAACCACACCCTATCTATATATATATATATTTCGTTACTTTCGTATAACCCTAAAGTTCTAAACTTCTAATTGAACCTTTTGATTATGTTTGTATGATATTTTTCGAGTTTTACAAGCACACTGCAAATTATACTGCTGAAGTACTGAATTACAAATAAAGTCACAGTTTAAAAAAAAAAAAAAAAAAGGGTACCCGCCGGGCAGCCCGGCCCGCCCGGCCGGGCGGGTACGGCAGCCTTGGCAGGCCCGTGAGCCGGGCTCAGCCCGGCCCGGGTCCGCCAAAACGGGCTTTATTTTTGAAAATACCCGGCCCGAGTCCGGCCCGAGCCGGATATGAACAGGTCTAGTACCCAAATAATAATCAAACCCGATTAGGGTTTCGGATACACCTTCGTAACGGCAGCGGCTCCGTTTCCCATTGACTAGGGAGCTCGGTGGCGAGGATTCCTAGTGTGCTAGCGGTGGCAGTTCCTGGTGTGGCTCCTCTAGCGACTACCGGTTTGTGGCGATGACGGTCTCCTCTAGCCTGGTATCCAATTCCAACTCGTGGCACGGTGTAGGTTTCCCGATGGCGAGGCCGGTGAAGAGGCACTCGATTCCGACCGCTTACCTTCAACGCCGACTCGGCATTGTCCGGATTTGTACTAGCATTGTTCTAGGATCATGGTGGCATTGTTCTGATGGTGGCAACTTGCTTCCAGTGGACCTTGTGCAGTAGAGGCAACCACGACGCAAAGATGATGGCAAGTTACAGCAGAGACTAGTTTGCAATCCCGACAATGGAGCTTCCGGTGAGGCTCGAAGAAAGGTGGCAACGAAGACGGTTCTGGTTGACAAGGAATGAGGTTGGCGTAACCTAATTTTTCCGACTATGATGAAAGTGCGGAGGACGAGCGGATTAAAGATCGGGATGACTAAGGGTTCATGAGCTCGGTGGCTATTCAAGTGGTGAATAGTGTTTAGGGTTTTTGGGAGGAAGGAGATGAATAACAGCTTCCGGGAATATATCTAGTTAGTTAAACAATCTTAACTAGATTTCTTAATCTCACGTAATAACTTCAAAACGTTTCACATCAAAATCATCATTAAAATCATCTTTAGCATCTCGATTTTAATACAAATTAAATTAACCATAAAAATTTGGTAAAATTTATTTAAAATACCCCAAACTTATAGGAGGTGGTAACTTTGTACCAAAATTTTTAAGAGAAGATTTAGTTATTTGGATAGTTTTTGTTTAGTAAATACTAACTAGGCCCCTCTATTTATGGTCTAAAATTTTAATTCTAAAATATTACTTCCTCCGATCAAAAATAAGTGTCGTTTTAGTATTAGAAATTTGATCAAAATTATCTGTCGTTTTAAGTTTTCTAAGCCAATAAATGAACAATAATTATAAGAAATGTTCTTGAAAATTGGTGTAAATGATTAATTTTAGTTCTAAAATCTTTCTTATTGGTTTAAAAGAAGGTTGAATATTAAATATGTGATAAGATTTAGAAAAACTTTACAAAATCTATGTTATTTAATATTTTTTTTAAAAATTGTGTCAAAGGCTAAAATGACAGTTATTTTTGATCGGAGGTAGTAATAAATTTATTGAAGGGGTATAAGGGTAAACGTAACATGTAAAGTTAATAAAAGCATTTTTAGTTAGGGTTTTTGCAACCGTCCTCCAGATCAGGTTCTTCCCAAACCTCCATTGTTGACGAGTTGCAAACGCTACGACGAAGGAAACAAAATCGCCGCCCAAATCAACCATCGGTGCCTCCAGACCCGCCTGCTGCTTGGCCGCTTCCGCATTGTAAACCGCCGGCAAGCAGATCCGCCGGTTTGTTGCCGCCCTAGTCAACAATCGGTTCTGGCCGCCTTCAACATCGTAAACAGCCGATCTGTTTGGCCGGCCGCCTGCCTAGCCGTTTGGAACGACCCCGCATGTTGTTTTGCCGTCTTCAACATCGTAACCGCCGATCTGCTTGTCTCCCTCACCCCTGCGTGTTGCTTGGCCGCCTTCCGCATCGTAAACCTCCGATCTGCTTGTCGCCCCCGCCTGCTGATTGGCCGTCCACGCGCCTGTTAGCATGAAATATTGTGATATTTTAGGCACGTTTTCTAATCGTATTTGATTCATATTGATAGTCTTTGGTTGATCTTTATGCATATGTGAGCTAGTATTGCCTATATTGTCGATATGGATGTCTACACAAGTTCTATGTTGATTATAGGTGATTTGGAGCTATTTCCGAACGGAATCGAGCAAAGGAAAGTTGAGTTGATATGTCCATAGATCGAGGACACCTTTTGGAAGCAATTTGGAGTATTAGATTGAGGAATGCACGAGTTTTGGGAAGAATCACGTTCTTGCCCTAAATTACGCCCTAAAATACGGCCGGAATCCAAAACCACGTTCAGAATTACGGCCGTGGATTCAGAGTCAGAATTCGATGTTCATTCCAGGGGATTCTACGGTCGTGGAACTAACCGTAATTGTTTCTACGCCCTAGAATTACGGTCGTGGAATCTTCCACGACCGTGATCTTGGCGAATCTCTCGCCACACTTTGAAGCCACGATCTTTTGAAGATTTGGGCCGGGCCGACACTTCGTCTTGCCCTATAAAAAGACGGCCGAAAGGAGATTTCATCATCGGCGCTTACACCCCCGTTTACCCTCATTCATCACCGCTTATCATCGCTTAGGCCTGCTTAGTAATCAACGCTTAGCAACGCACAAACCCTCGTTTAGAGGTACTTGGGAGATCTCATTGGAGATCAAAGTTTGCATCGGAGAGTTGCTCGAATCTCGCACTTTTAGTGGAGATTGCTGTTGTGATCTTCGGATTTGTGGAAGATCGAAGTTCTTGGAAGATTTTGCAAGAAGATCTCTCTTCTTGTTTAGGTTTGATTTGAAAACGGATTGACATCCCGTTTCTCATCCTTCCTAAGGTTGTGATTGTTTATTCTGTTTTGAATCTTTTGATAAACACTTGTCCTTGATTGTGATCTTGAGATTTAGTTGAAGGTTATTGAAAGTTCTTGAAAGTTTTCATCTTTTCATCTTCTAATTCTTGAATTGAAATCAATATGACTGTTATTGGCTAAAAACCCTTAACAATTCTAAAGTGAAGGGTTGATAGTTGTGGCTTAGATGATGATAGATCGATCGCAAACAGATTAGACCCTGAGAGTTAGAGAAACATCGTCGACAAAACCAAATTACGGGCTGTTCTTGAGTCCACGGCCGTGGAACCTCAAGAACTAACCGTGATTTCCCTTAAATCTACGAACCTGCTTTTACTTCAATCTAAAGTTAAAGATTTGTTTTAGCTTAGTTTAGACTTGTCTTTTCTAGGTGGTAGTGAGCCTCAACAACCTCTACCTCGATTGTGAGTCTCAACAACCTCAATCGGTTAAGTTAGTCTTGATCTTTAGGTTATAAGTTTGGGTATTTGATACTAATTCTCGCCTTTAGAATCTTTCTATATTGAGCCTCAACTACCTGTATAGGGAGTGCCTTGTAGGTGAGTCACAAAAGGTTTTTGGAACTTCACCGTACGATTACCTTACTTTAGTATACCTTTGCATATCTCAACTCTGTCTTTACATCATTAGTATATCTTGAATCGATTGCCACAGCTGGATACCTGGATCTTTAGGATTGTTGTTTTCCCAATATTTGCAAACTCTCATATTTACTTGCTTGATAATCTACAACCGAGTTCGTTCCCACCCAAATCCCTGTGTTCGATACTCTGGAATTCTTGCTTAACTACGTCGATCCGTACACTGCGGGTTCGCTTGCTTGATTCTAGTTTTATAAATTTAAAACTTATTTGCACATACCTCTAGGGGCGAACAAGTTTTTGGCGCCGTTGCCGGGGATTTGGTTTAGGCCGAATTCGGTTGCCGGTTGTCAAGCTTGGGAGCTTTGCTCTTGTTATTTGATATCTTTTTGGTATGAGTTTTTGAGTTTTTAGGTTCACCAATGGCTGCATGGAGCAATGAACCTGCATTTGATCCAGCCTGATTTGCATGGCAAGGTGCTAGGGCGGACCATTATGAATATTTGGAGGAGAAGTATGCCTATTATTGTGTTAGCGACGAAAAAGAAAGAGAGGGAGCCATTGAGGATGAGCTCGCATATTGGGATGAACTTAATCCCCTTCATACGTTTTATGATCAACCTCCTCAAGTGCAAACTCCACAACAACCATCCAAGGATGGCACACAAATGATGTTGGAAGAGATATTAAAAGTGTTGGACAGGTTGGAAGACAAACTAAAATCTATGTCTGAATCTTATGAAGCCATGGAAAGTTATCCATCCAACAAGGAAGAATTCCAAGTCTTAAGCCTTCCTCCTATCGAACCTGCATTTCCTCTTGAAGTTCCCATTGAAGAAGAGGAAGAAGTGGTGAACCTTGGCCAAATTACTGAAATTGTGGTCAAGGTTGAAGAAGATCCAGCTGAGTTGGGAGATATTTCATGTGTGGATCATCATGTCAACATGAAACTTGTCCCAAGCCTTGAAGAACTTAACAAGGTACATTCTCTTACTTCATTTGAAATTCCTATTAAAATTTCTGATTTTTTCAGGAATGCACCGGAGAGTTGGAGTTCTCTTCCAAAAGAACCTCCTAAGGTGAAGATGAAGCCTCCATTGAAATTGCTGGAAGAAGATGCTCCTTGGACTACAAGGAGTGGAGTTAGCAAGCACTTCACCGTTAAGGCGAAGAAGTGTCTTTTGTTCAAGTATGGGGTCATTCACATGACGAAGACCATACATCATCCCCAAACTGGAGATGGGGAAGCTAGGAGGATTCTCGAGAAACTGATTTCTCGATCTAGGAAAGGATGGGATGGAAGACCGAATTATGTCCCATTAAAGTATAGGAAAGCTAGGAGGATTCCGGTGAGAATCAAACCGTACAAGCTTGTACGTGGGAGATCTTACCACTTGCCGGTGAAATTAGGAACCGGAGATTTCTTGGAAGAGCTCTATGATGGATTTGAAGAGCAATCCAAGATGTTCAAGGTGCATTGAGTCATCTATGGAGAATGGTCTAGCTACGGACCTTAAACAAAGCGCTTCTTGGGAGGCAACCCAAGGTATTGCATTCTCGTTTTTGTTTTCGATTCATAGATTAGTTTAGAATAGACGTTTTCGCTTTATTTTGCCTCGATTTCTTCCGGTATGTTCGTGTTTTTGGTTGTAGGATCGATGGAAAAGGAGAAAGGGAGGATAATGTCGAAGAAAAGTGACGAAATTTGGACTTTGAAGCTTTACAGAAGGTTCCATGGTCTAAATTACGGTCGTCATAGCTACAGTGGCCGTAATTCTCAAAAGTCTGTGAAAAATCATCAAAACCACGGTTCCGTACACTTCCACGGCCGTGGAATGCCCCGATAGACCGTGATTTTTGGAAATTTGCCTGCGAGTATATAAGCCACTTTCTTCACAAATTTAACCACATTTCCCCCATTTCCACGACCTAGAAACCGAATACCCTCATCCTCTCCAAATTCTTCGTTTCCTAATCGTTTTCAACGATTCTTCATCCTAAACTGCAGTAAATCCAACCACGAACGAGATCCAAGCAACAAATCGAGTGGAAATCGATCAACAAACGCGCATTTTGGATTTTTCAATCCGAAAAAGAGGTTACATCTTTCTTCTCGAATTTCACGGATTTAGTTCATTTTTGCTATAGAACTTTAGGAAGAACTGACAAAGATTGGAAGGAATTAGATTAGGACTGCTTGTTGTGCTGATATTTGGTGAATTTGCTGAGATTCACGAGATTCTGTGACGAATCACGGTCTCTGGAGGTTCCACGGCCGTGGTTTCTATAGAACAGCCCGTAATTTTGAACAAAATGGACTTTGTGAGGAGAATGTCGGGAAGGATAAAGGAGAAGAAAGGGGAGCAAAGTAAGAAAAGGAAAGGGAACCCCTCCACCTCTAGGGCACCACCACCCTCATCCCCCTCACTACCATCCTCACCTTCACCTCCATCTTCACCACCTCACCCTAGCATCCCAACCATACATGAGAACTACCTTGCTGCGTTTGAGAAAATAGAGAAGAGGGCAGTGATTGGCCCTAGGTATTTGTTGTTGGAGGATCTACATCCTCTCAACATAGTTGATGATCTCACATGGCTCTTGGATAGAGCCGGATTGCTAGTCTTCACGAACATTCGTGAAGACGCTTATGAGGAGATTACCCGGGAGGTTGTGACGTCCTTTGAGCACAACCCAGTAGATAGGACCGTCTCCTTCCGTCTCATGAATCGAGACTATCACTTGAGCATTGTTGAGTTCGGGACCATTTTCGGGTTCCATGAGACCTACAACGGTCGACTTCCTAGAGGCGTTTCCGCCAAGGATTTTTGGGCGGAAGTGGCTATGATTTACGCCGACGAGGACC
The DNA here is from genome assembly GCA_033239045.1 of Fagopyrum esculentum. NCBI lineage: Eukaryota > Viridiplantae > Streptophyta > Magnoliopsida > Caryophyllales > Polygonaceae > Fagopyrum > Fagopyrum esculentum. The sequence continues at coordinate 44,393,668 of BSUD01000006.1, forward strand.
GTTGGCAACCCGCCGATACCAAGGCTAGATTGATGTACCATCTAGCCTTGAAGATAGCCCACCGTGTTCTTTCGGAGTGTCTCTTTCCTAGGACGGAGACGCCCCAAAAGATCAAGACGGATGAGCTATTCCTTCTTTACAGTATGCTTTATGGATGCCGCGCAGATTGTGCTACTCTTTTGGCGGCGACGATGAGTAAACTCAAGAATAAATCGAAGGGGAACATTGGATATGGTGGGATAGTGACCCACATTGCTAGGACGTTCGGTGTAGATTTTTCCGCTTGCACCTGTATACCGGCGGTTCCCTTAGGGCTGCATGCTTTTATGGTTAGGGGACTCATCTTCCCCACACACAGAGGTCCGCCTTATGCGGGCATGCCTTGGGAGACTAGGACAGGCAGGGGTATAGAGTGGCTGCCAGAGTATTCCATTGTGGCGGGACGCCACAATTGGAAGGAGACGTTCGCTGCGATGCACGCGAACAGGCTTGTAGCTCCCCCTTACGTTCCACCGTCGGTTGTGGATGAGGAGGACATGGGAGATCAGTACGAGAGTGGTGGAGGAGCGGAGCAGGATTTCGGCACGTTTCCGGATCAGCCGGAGGCGGCCCGGGATGTACCTAGGCGCTCTCCACGCCCAGCTAGAGCTTCAGGCTCGTCATCTCGCCGCGCTAGCGTGAGTGAGAGGCCCACGTGGATGACTACACCTCCCACTTGGTACGACACACCTCCTCCTTGGTCCACGACGCAGCCAGCAGCACCACCACCACCGCCGCCAGCACCAGCCGATGCCCCCGCATGGTACGATCACGCCCCGGGATGGTATGAGAGGATGCCGGATTGGGCTACCGGACTTTCAGAGAGAGTCGGAGCGCTAGAGATCCGGGCGGATGCTAGAGACGGACGCCTAGACGACCTTGACCACATGATGAGGGACGTCTACCTCCAGCAGTTTGGGCGGTTCTATGATCCGAGTTTCTCTCCATTTCCACCTCCGCCGGCGCCGCAGTGATCGATGCATGACCCTTGTTTTAGACATTCCCGCCACCGCTTGTGAGTTTCTTTTTCTTTTCTTTCTTTTGTTCTTTCTTTTGAACATTAGGGACAATGTTTGTCCTAAGTATGGGGTGGGATGTACTAAAAAGTTTGTAATAACTCTACTCTCTATGTTTGCTTTCATTTGAGACTATCTTTGCATGTTCATTATGTGTTACACGTTTCCTTATTGCATTGCATGAAAAAGAACTTTAAAAACCCATAAAAATTGAAAAATTTTGAAAATTTTGTGCTTCTAATGAATTGAGATGATTTCCATGATAATCACTACTTGTGAATTGAGTTTGATGACAATTACATGCTTAAAAGGATTGTGAATTGAAAAGGATTTGAATGAATAAATTTTACCTCTTTTGCAAGTTTTATAATGTGAATTTGTTACCTAAATCATGTTAGGAAATTGAAGTTGAAATCACATTATAAGTTCCTATACTTCTTGTTGAAATGATTAAGGCAATTCGATACTTTCTTTCTTCTTTTCTTTGATCATCTAACTCCTCATTGAAATATTAGCCTCCTTTACCTATCCGGGAATTTGGAAGAAGTAAATGAGAAAAAGGCATGTTTGATGTGGGAGGGCCATGAGAGCAATCATTTGCAATCAATCGAATAGAAAGAAATTATAGGTTTGGGGAAGTCAATCATGACGATGAGTAACTCGGCACCATTCACATAGCCGGGTGTTTGTGTCTTGCCAAAGTCGGATTGAGCGATATTCCTAGCGGATTATGGTATGTGCGCTAAGGGTTTGAGGCATCTCTTGCAAATTTGAGAAACGCCAATCTCCTAGGCTTCGGTTTTTGTGCACCTCTATCCATAACTCCAAAAGTAAAGTCGAAAAATGAAAAGAAGAGAGCGAAGCTCTAAGTGAAGTGTTGCGGAAACCGCAAAAGAAGAAGAAGGTAGTTGTCCACTTTCCCGGATTTATGCACCACTCTCCCTTAAAGTTTTCCCTTCCCTTTCCATATTCTAGACCTTTTCTTTGAAAGTCCTTTTGATCAAAAGAATGTTATATGGCTTTGTGATCTAAATTGAAGTTTCTTATGATTGATTTTGATAATGTTTGAAGGTTATAATGCTTGTTTGGAAGTTAAATTGATTCATGAATTTTCTTTGCCTTTTACTCTCTAATTGAGTGTGTGAAAGTTTAATAAACGATTGAAGCAAGGTTTGAGAATGATTTATTTCTTAGAAGTCACATTCATCCAAAAGAAGGTACACATATTTCATCCTAACTCTTGTTTAAAGTTTTTGAAAGACCTTGCTTAGGGACAAGCAAGTATTAAGTATGGGGTTATTTGGAGCTATTTCCGAACGGAATCGAGCAAAGGAGAGTTGAGTTGATATGTCCATAGATCGAGGACACCTTTTGGAAGCAATTTGGAGTATTAGATTGAGGAATGCACGAGTTTAGGGAAGAATCACGTTCTTGCCCTAAATTACGCCCTAAAATACGGCCGGAATCCAAAACCACGTTCAGAATTACGGCCGTGGATTCAGAGTCAGAATTCGATGTTCATTCCAGGGGATTCTACGGTCGTGGAACTAACCGTAATTGTTTCTACGCCCTAGAATTACGGTCGTGGAATCTTCCACGACCGTGATCTTGGCGAATCTAGAACGCCCCCGCCCCGCCTGCTGCTTGGCCACCTTCCACATCAACCGTTGCTTCCTGGTTGCTTGGCCGCCTTCCTGGTTGCATGATGTTGAAATTTTCTACAGGAACCCCATTTTACAAGGGGGGTCCTTGCAAATAAAAGAGCATGAGCTTTTCAATGTTCACGGTATGTTGAAATTTATTTTTTAGAAAATATAACACAAAAGCAAGCAATTTAGCTATTTAGTCTTATTTGAGTATCCATATATTAGTTGTTGATGATGTTTAAATTATTATACACTGTTATATATATATATATATATATATATATATATATATAATTTTAAATTTATGCGTTGTGTGTATCAAATTTAAGTTCTTTGACAAAATTTCACTTAGTTCAGATTGTATTTTCTAAATTTTGAGCATTCGACGGATTTTTTGGGCTTGTGGAACTCGAGTTTGTGTAAATGACTGACTGTTGGTCTTGTGCAACTCGTTTGATCTTGTGTAACTCAACCCTTGTGTAAACAACGGACCGGAGTTGTGTAAATGACGGACGTTTTGGGTATGTGCACCGCATTTGAACTTGTGTAACTAAACTTTATGTAAACAAATGACCGGATCGACTTGTGTAATTAAAAAATGACGGATTTTTGGGCTTGTGCAACTCATTCGAGCTTGTGTAGTTCAACCTTGTGTAAGCAACGGACCGGACTTGTGTAAATGACGGGCTTTTTGGGTATGTGCTCCTCATATGAGCTTGTGTAACTAAACTTTATGTAAGCAAAGGAACGGACTTTTTGGGTATATGCACCTCATTTGAGCTTGTGCAACTAAACTTTATGTAAACAAAGGATCGGACTTTTGTAATTGAAAAATGACGGAATTTGGTAAATGACGGATTTTTGGGCTTGTGCAACTCATTTGAGTTTGTGTAACTACACAACCTTGTGCAAACAAAAGACCGAACTTGTGTAATGGAAAAATAACGGAATTGTGTAAACGACAGACTATTGTGTATTAATACTAAGTATCAACTATACAATACACAAGTTCACAATGCCGCAATACATTAGTTAGGGCTAAAAATTTAACTTAATATTATATAATTAGAATTTGTGTATTCACAATGTGTAAGTGAAATTGTGTAATGAAAAATTGTATATTAATACTATATATCGACAAGACAATACACAAGTTCAATTAGCTCAGATGACATAAAGGCGGGAGGGAGGGCCTGTTGTCCAGAGTTCGATACTCACAAGCTACAAAATTTGTATTTTGGATATGGGCTTATGTAACTCGGGTGAGCCTAAACTGAACTTGGGCTTAATTAAATTAATTAGACTTGGACTCAATTAAAATTACCAATTAACCCTTTTAATTAATCTTTATTAATAAAATTTTTAACAGGAATAAAAAAAATACACCAATCTTCACTATCCGTAGTAACACGTTGCCATAAAATTTTACTCCGGTCAAAATTCCGCAAAAAGGGTGACGTGTCATTTGAGTTGGATTTTTATGAAAATAAAAAAAGCTAAACAATAAAAATATCCCGAATCTTCTTGAGCCTCCTCTCCATTATCTCCGCATCTTTTTCTCATACCCTCACTGAACAAACCTTACTTCCTGTAGCCACTTCACCTCCCTCTACCATCCCCTCCTAACATTGTAGCCTCTTCACCTCCCTCCACCATCCCCTCTCTCCTCACCCTCTTCCTTCTTCTTTTTCGTTGTATCTTCAATTATACTACGTTTGTTTCTTATTACCAATGATTCTTCTTCCTCGATACCCAAATCATAACCCAGAACCAGTCGCAAAAGCATTTAAATCCTTGTGGTGCCATCGCGAATGATTGTGCAAATTGCTAACCCTTTAATTGGATTAGGCGAGCCAATCGATTGAAGATGGCTTGTTCGTCTCTCTTGGTTAAGGAAACACATTGACAGAAAACAAAGACAAATGTTGCAAGAGGGGGAACATATACTTACAAGACTCAATGCAAGAAAGTTTTCCTTACAGATGAAATATGAGTAAATCATAATCATTAGTAACACAAATCAACTTAGAAAAATGTGCGATGGAGGAAATTTGATCGGTGAGAAAGTTGAGAGGAGAAAAGGTAGTTGTTACGAAACCAATAGAAACAGAGCCAAGAGTAAAAGCAAAAGAATGCGAGGGAGAAGTTAGGTCTTGTTTTGTTTTTGTTTTTGGAAATCCAACAATCAAAGACAAATGATATAGGTATTTTTCTTCTGGATGAAGACCTTGACTCAAACCTTGACTTATAAATCATTAAGAACTACACAACCGTTGCAATACTGGAAGTACAAGAGAGAACATAGCGATCAACGCCCTCAAACAAATGATTTTGTAACTTCATATGCCAAGTACATCTCTACGTGCACAGACGATGCAATTTCTGCACACAACAAAGGTTGTTTTGGTTGTGGAAATGGTATATAACCGTTTAACATGAGAATTACTATTGGTATGTTTGTCCTTTCGTCGACATGGTCTCGAACACAAAGAAGGCCAATAGAAGGCACCTTTTAACTTGATCGGAGTTGAAGTCGACCAATGATTTGTCTATCAACTTCAATTCCCTAACTTCGTTCCACAACTTCCATGCCTGAAACACGTTGTAACACTGCATTTTATGCTAATAAATGTCAGTGTGGCTCAAAAGGTGGTTAATGGTAGTTAACATTCTCACATACATGGCTGAGAAGGCCAAGGGCACTGTTGTCAAATCTGCTACTGATCTTTTTCCCTCTAATCATCTCTAAATGTAAGACTCCAAAGATGAATATTTCAGATTTTACTGAAGGAGGAGGAGGAGGCCGAGGAAGGAGGGGATGGTGGAGGGAGGTGAAGTGGATAAAAAGTTAGGAGGGGATGATGGATGGAGGTGAAGTGGCTTTCAGGGAGGGCTTGAGAAAACGATGATGGAGAGGAGGAAGAAGAAGATTGGAGGTATATAACTTTTTTTTATTCCCATAAAAATCCAACTCAAATGACACGTCACCCTCTCTGCCGAAACTTTGACCGTAGTAAATTTTTATGGCAACGTGCTACAATCTGTAATGAAGATTGAGGTATTTTTGTTCCCATTAAAAGTTTGTGGTACAAAGTTAATACACCCTATAAGTTAATACTACCACTAAAAAGAAGTTTCATCCTGAAACTTAAAATAAAACAAGCAGTTGACAAGTCCCCAAACCATCAACACGTTTAAGCTATTTCAAGGGTTTTACCTAAACACTTTCACACTCTAATGGGTAGGACAGAGGTCTTCTAAACCTTTGATATAGGTTCAAATCCTATTGGACGCAATTTATTTCCATATATTTTTTCTATATCTATGGGATTTTTTTTATAATCCAAATCGTCCCAAAACATGATCAAACCTGCATATATATAACACAATCCTTATCATACTTGGTGTAATGCCCACATCGGTTTCATTTGCCTTCTTCACCTCGAATACCTGAGATGCACCGATCCGCGGTTCCCTAGCTTCATTTTACCCTACCTCCATCAAGTATGCCAATATATAGCTCGATGTCCTCTTTGACCACAAGTGAAACAAGTCAAAATTTGTCTAGGACAGTCGTTCCTCTTGTGTCTTGTACTTCCACATTTATAACATCTTCTATCTTCATCTCCTTATAACATATCTAACCGATTAGCTCTATCTTGAGTGAAATTACTTCGAGAGGTGGATCTTGATCTACCGTAGCCACTAGCATCAAACACGGTCTTTGACTTCTTCCCCATTCCCTACGTGTTCTCTAACTTCTCATGCATAAGGTGAGTCATCTCATATGTCATCGCAATGTTTTCGTACTAGTCTAATATTGTACATTTAATTCGCAGGACATATGCCCGAATATTTGGCCTCAAACGTTTAGTGAAGGCTTGGATCCGTTGCCTCTCAGTTGGATACTCCTCGGTCACAAATACCAACTCTATTTGAAACTTTTTCACAATATCAAACATGGGTATGTCTTTTGGCTCGGCCTTCTGAAATGCTTGCACTCTAGCCTCTCTAATAGTGGAGGGGCAAAATCTTTCCCTCATCAACACCCTAAACCCCTCGAAACTTGATCGATAAATGTATACTTTGGTTGATTCATGTTGAGAAGATTAAGGTAGTAGGGTAACTTTATTTTTTAGAAAACAAACTAGGCCCCTAATATTAATAATTAAAATAAAAAAGATAAATAAGATGTGAAAAGAATCTTAATTAAGTATTTAAGGTAACAGTTAAAAGATAATTAATATTTTTAAATATTAAATAGGCTAAAAATAAGGAAATTGTTATTCTTGTTTCCCTCTTTATCTCTCTACATCATCACATCCGTCTTCCTCCATCTCCTCCTTCTCATCTTCCTCCGTCGCCGTCACATCCGTCTTCCTCCATCTCCACAACCATATTCGCCGGAATCCTCCTCTCCGCCGCTTCCGAGATTCGCGAAACCCGCTGGTTCTGGTGCCGTTCCAAAACCCCTTTCTGATAGCTCCTCTGTTTTCCTCTCGGAACTCGACTTTCCGGCCGAGTCTTCTTCTGGTCATACGCGTTCTACCTTTCCCGATTCCTCCTCCTCCTCCAAACCTTCTTCTCAATTCTCACTCGCCGGAAACTCTCCTCATCGCACCTCTTCAATCGATCAATCGTCATCTTCATGTCCTTTCTCTGGCTCGAATTCTCCCAATCATTTCAAGTCCTCCACAGGTATAAGTTACCAATTTCTTCAAAGGCTTATGTACATATGTAGTTTGTGTACATTTGATATATGAATTGTGTTGAAATACAAACATATTTTGTGTGTACATATAACATGTTGTCGATTAGAATATGTATTGTAGAACAAAATATGTTGTAATACAACTTTTGTTGTGTTTGCATGTACATATATTTGCAGTCTCTGTGATTATGTACATATTTTACAGCAAAAATGTTTCTAACTAACTGTATATGTACATATGTTTCCAGTCTCAGTCGATTATGTACACATGTTGCTGCGGAAATCTCAATATCGTCGCCATGGATGAACGCAAGTTGGAAAGGACGAAGATTTCGGAAAATATTTTGATTTCATTAATAAATGTAGATATTTTGATTCCCTTAATAAATGGAGAGAAAGATATTTACTTTCCTATTTTGTAATAATTAGTTGCTTAATAAATGGAGAGAGAAAGATATTCTGATTTCTTAATATCTTTTTTTATTTTAATAAATCTTTTTTATATAATCTGGAGGGGCCTAATTTGTACACATTATTAACTTGGGGCCCTTTATATGCTCATGGTTACAAAACCTACCTACTCTCCAATTTTACCCCTTCATGTTTAAATCTAGATTTATTATAATGTTTGAAAACACGTTGTTTGGCTTCATGTTGAACTTTTCCAGCGTTGATATAGGGTTGTAAACCTGGAACCAGCGCCTAGTTGATATAGGGTTTTTTTTCCAACATTGGGCTAGCTAAAAGAGAATGACACACAAAATCCCTTTCCACAAACCCCTTTGGAGAAAAATTAGAAAAAAAATGTGTGGACTAGTTACAAAGAGATTGATACGTTTATACAAATTTTTTTTTGAAAAGTTTACGTATATTGATGAAGGAAATTACATTGGTCACTTAACCATTCATAACTCAGACAAAACCAGAAGAGTTAAGAGAAGGGACAAAAAAAAGAAGGAGGGAAGAAGACGGACGGTTCAAGCTAGGGAGATGCCAAGCAACCTAGCCCACCAAGACGAGTTATCGGAGCGGTCCTTCCATCTTTGAGCGGTGAAGTTCCTTACAGCAGAGATGATGTGATGGCCACAAGAAGCAAGTGAAGTAGTAGTGTTGCCATATATCAGATCGTTAGCGTAGGGGTACGGGGCTGGAGTCGTAGTCCAGCGTAAGATACAGTTCAGGATGAGGAGGGAGAAACTACATTGATTCCAAAGGTGAGGGGCGTCCTCAGGGTGAGCTCCACAAAGGCGGCAGGTATCGTCATGGATGATACTCCAATGTTTCAGTTTGGAGAGAGTGAGAAGTTTATGATGAATACCAATCCAAAAGATGAAACTACACTTGGGGATGTTTAGCCCTTCCAAATATGCTAGAGGTTAATAGGGTTCTCCGGCATAGAGTTAGTCCTGAAGAAGATGTAGGTTGCAAAAGTGATGAAGATACCATTTGGGTTCGTGGTGGGGTAATGAACAGCAAGGAGTGGTCTAGCAAGGATCTCGTCTCTCACTTTGAGTATCATGTTCCAAGTATGGTTGTGGAAGCTTTTCGAATCAATATCCCAAATGGTGGAGCGTTTAAGGAGATGTTTATGGACCCAAATGCTCCAACAATTAACATTGTTTTGATCAAGCTCGAAGATAAGCTTTTTGCAAGCAGGCTTTGTTCCAGGATAAGAGTTCTTTAAAGCCGAGACCGCCCATATTCATAGGCGAGCAAAAGGTGGACCAGGCAATGAGAGCATGGTTACTAGAGGTTGAACCGGACCAAAGGAAGGATCTGAGGAGGCTTTGGACGGTATGAATGACTTTGGTAGGGATGAGGAAGACATTGCACCAATAATATACATGGCGAAGAGGATGGAGGATAGGACTTGCTTTCTCCCAACATAGGAGAGATTTCTAGCATTCCAAGAGTTTATTTTGGTGACAATTTTGCCAATGAGAGGAAGGTAGTCGGGGATAAGGAGTCGTTTGCTTCTAATAGGCACTCCTAGGTAGTGGAAGGGAAGTAGACAGAGATTCATGCCTGTAGCAGTAGTGTAGATATGATGGTCCTGAAGATGATTACCGCCAAGGAAGAGGGAAGATTTGTCCGGGTTGACATGAAGACCAGAGTAGTTACCAAAAGAGTCCAAAGTGCTATTGAGAATAGATATAGATGTAATATCTGCCCTGCAAAAAAGAATAAGATCGTCAGCAAAACAATGGTGGGTTAAGGGACGGCTATTGCACTTTGGGTGATGGTTGAAGTTTGGACACATGGTATTAACTTTGTTCGCTCCAATTAAGGAAACATGCAATTCTAAACCGTAACTCCTATTAAAACAATCACTAACCACAAGGCAATTAAAACAATCAAAGATGAATAAGAAGTCAATTAAGGAAACATGCAATTCTAGGGATTAAAGCATCTAGTTGTGGTTCCAACTCAAGATCTAAAGATAAGCGGACAAAGCTGAGGTTTTTGCATAGGGAAGGTGTTACTAAAGTGGAATAGATCACCGGGTAAGTCTCACTACTCACTAATCCTAAACCGTAACTCCTATTACCGGGTAAGTCTCAAGGAATCAAGATAAAGAACTATAACCTCAAACTAACACACCATCTAAGGGAATAGAATTAACCTTTACCGGGTAAGTCTCAGGCTAACTCACAAAGATGGGATGGAAGCACACTCAAACCCCAATAAAGGATAAACCTTTATTACCTACACTTATGATCGTTGGTACACAAACTAAGGAATTACGTGGTAAGTCTCATCCTAAGCTTGCATTGGACCAGCAAAAGGTGTAATAAGAATAGGTTTTGGCAAACTCTAACACTTAACTCTCAGTTTCGGATCAGATAAGTCACCTCGGTCATCAGAATTCCACCCCGGCCGAGATGTTCATCGACTGAGCGAGATGCTTAGGGTTAAGGTTAAAGACTCGAACTTTCAGGGTCCTACTGGAATCTAGGATTATTCTATCATTGTTTTTCCCACAACCTTCAGCCAATCACCCTAGAATCACACAAAGAAATTAGCCACTCATCATCATAAAAGTATTAATCAAGTATATGGGAAGAAGGTGAATATTTGAACAAGAAGAATTTAATAAAAAGACTTCAATAACTGAATCAAATATCACAACAAAGCGTTCCTTGGATGGAAATCCAACAAGCAAGACAACAAGGAAGATAATCTAAGGTAATCTTACAAGAAAACCTTCAAAAAGCTATAAAAGCTACAATCTTCCTTCTTCAACCTTCAAAAAGGTTCTTCAAATCTCCCAACTGGAGTATGGCTGCTGCTGCGTAATAGGTGTAAAGCAAGGTGATAGCGGATGTGTCTTGCGCTAATAGCGGGTTTCCAACTGTATGTGGATGTCGGATTTGTGGGAAATCCGACCCTTTTTATAGGAAAATTACTCTCCAAAGATAAGATATCTTAGAAAGATCTCTTCCCATAAAAATAGGTAAAATATATGATCTAGTATATCTTCTTCCTTCCAGGAGCCAAGCCCAAAAATATAAGATCTCTTTCCAAAGATAAAAGATCTCAGCCAAGAATAAAATATTCTCGCCGCGTCCTAGGTGTTCGCCTCGGTCGAGTCGACTTCTGTGGATCACCTCGATCGAGGTGAATCTATGGTTAACCGAGGTTAATCACAACTGAATGTGAAATCTCTCAAATCTGGTCCAAAGTGAATCCTAAATCCATGGTTATACTTCCTGGATGGTTCCTTATGTTCCTGGATGTAGCTCTAATGACTCCATAGCTCCTCTTGCTCCTTTTTTATGCAAAATGTGCCATTTTACCTACGATTACAACAAAACTAGGTGTAGACCTCGATTCCCGCAAAGGTAGATGAAATGGTAACATAATCACATATTTTACATACAAACATGTAGATTATTGAAGATGAAACGTCTAAACAAACCCCAAAATATAGACTATAATTTATGCTATCAAGCCCTTCCAAATATGCTAGAGGTTAATAGGGTTCTCCGGCATAGAGTTAGTCCTGAAGAAGATGTAGGTTTCAAAAGTGTTGAAGATACTATTTGGGTTCGTGGTGGGGTAATGAACAGCAAGGAGTGGTCTAGCAAGGATCTCGTCTCTCACTTTGAGTATCATGTTCCAAGTATGGTTGTGGAAGCTTTTCGAATAAACATCCCAAATGGTGGAGCGTTTAAGGAGATGTTTATGGACCCAAATGCTCCAACAATTAACATTGTTTTGATCAAGCTCGAAGATAAGCTTTTGCAAGCAGGCTTTGTTCCAGGATAAGAGTTCTTTAAAGCCGAGACCGCCCATATTCATAGGCGAGCAAAAGGTGGACCAGGCAATGAGAGCATGGTTACTAGAGGTTGAACCGGACCAAAGGAAGGATCCGAGGAGGCTTTGGACGGTATGAATGACTTTGGTAGGGACGAGGAAGACATTGCACCAATAATGTACATGGCGAAGAGGATGGAGGATAGGACTTGCTTTCTCCCAACATAGGAGAGATTTCTAGCGTTCCAAGAGTTTATTTTGGTGACAATTTTGCCAATGAGAGGAAGGTAGTCGGGGATAAGGAGTCGCTTGCTTCTAATAGGCACTCCTAGGTAGTGGAAGGGAAGTCGACAGAGATTCATGCCTGTAGCAGTAGTGTAGATATGATGGTCCTGAAGATGATTACCGCCAAGAAAGAGGGAAGATTTGTCTGGGTTGACATGAAGACCAGAGTAGTTACCAAAAGAGTCCAAAGTGCTACTAAGAATAGATATAGATGTAATATATGCCCTGCAAAAAAGAATAAGATCGTCAGCAAAACAATGGTGGGTTAAGGGAGGGCTATTGCACTTTGGGTGATGGTTGAAGTTTGGACACATGGTATTAACTTTAATCATGAGGGACAGGGTTTCCATTGCCAAAACAAAGAGTGGTGGGGAGAGGGGGTAGCCCTGACGTAGCCCCCTAGAGCTTTTGAAGAACCAATGTAAGGAACCATTGATATTCATAGAGTAAGAGGGCTGACTAATGGAAGCCTTAACCAGATGAATGAAGCCTTGAGGGAACCCAAAGTTGTTTAGACTTTGAATGATGAAAGACCGGTCCAAGGTGTCAAAGGCTTTGGAAATATCCACCTTAATGGCACATTTAGGTGAAATATGGGAATGGTTATATTTCTTGAAGAGTTCTTGACAGAGGAGGATGTTGTTTTTAATCGATCGACCTTTAACAAAAGCGCTTTGCGACGTGCCAATGATATGTGGGAGAGCAATATTTAATCTGGATGCCAAGATCTTGGCTATAATTTTATAGATCACGTTACATCATGAAATAGGTCTGTAGTCAGATAGGAGGGACGGGTTACTCTTCTTGGCAATGAGAGAGATAGCAGTGTGATTCACTTGCTTGAGTAATCGACCAGATTAGAAGAACTCAAGGATGGCCTGAGTGAAGTCATGCCCAACGATACTCCAGGAGGCTTTGAGGAAAAATGCATTAAAGTCATCGGGCCCAGGGGCCTTGCAATTTCCCATCTTGAAGAGGGTATTCTTGATATCCTCAGGAGAGACAGGGCTCAAAATCATTTAAATGAAGGGTTGGGGAATAGACGGGTAGGTAAGAGTGGGGATGGGAGATGGAGTGAATGTTGTTGGGGGGTTAAGGATGGCAGAAAAGTGATTAGTAATCGTAGAAACAATTACTTCAGGATCATGGGAGGTATGGTTGGAAGGGTCGATAATGTATTTGATGTCATTCCCGGACCTTCTGGATTTGATGCATTTGAAAAAATAGGATGAGCATTGATCACTATAGCGGATCCAATTGGCCTTGGTAAGTTGAGCAAGGGTGGTATGAGAAAGCTCAAGAGTGCTACAAAGCTTAACAATGAGGCACTTGTCAAGGGAGAGAAGGTTGTCATTAAGGGGGTCTTTCTAAAGGTCACTTTGAGCAGTATCGATTTGGCATTTAAGGTCCTTGACAAAGACAAATAGGTCTTAGATTTTCTTGCTCGGGAATCTCTTAAGCATGGGCTTGATAAGCTTTAGTCTAGAAGTAAATTGAAACATATGGTGGCCATACATAGGTTGTTCCTAGATTTTGGAGATGGCAGGCAAGAAGTCCTCATGAGCAGCCCAAACATTGTTGATCTAAATGAGGGGTGATGGGGAGAGCTTTTCTTGTCAAGGGTGAGAATAGCAGGTGAGTGGTTAGATACGAAAGGGTTGTCGAAGAAAGTTGTAAAGTTGGGGAAGCTCGTCTTCCATCTTTTGTTGGTGAAGATCCGATCCAACTTACACCAAGTGCTTTTGTCCGTCTGCTTGTTAAACAAAGTATAGTAATCAAGGTTAGAGAGGTTGTTTAGGGAGAAGCATGATGAGAGCTCAGTGGAAATTTGGGAAATGGAGGGGGTATTTTTTGTGATTTTCTCATCCGGGGTTAGCGTAACATTTAGGTCTCCAAGCAAAGCCCATAGCTTAGAGTTGTTGAGGAATCTAATGGAGGCAATGGCATCCCAAAGGGGGTTGCTGTCCTGGGGAAGGTTATGAGGGTAGATGAAGGAGCATTCGAGAAGGGTTGGGGGGAAGCGTAGGGTAGTTTAATGGGAGGGAGAATGTGGCAGTGGATGATGTGGTAAGTTGTGAGGAAGGGGTTGATATGAAGGATTTGCGGGTTCCACCAAATCCAAATCCTACAGTTATGGGCTGAAGAAAAGTTGGAGATATGGGACCAGTTTGGTCAGAGATGATTGGCAATCTTATCAAATTTTTGCCTCTTTTGCCTGGTTTCGAGAATAGCAATCACGTCAAGCTTATGAAGTTTAACAATATCCTGAATCGCCTTATGCTTGTTAGGGTGATTCATGCCCCTAACATTCCATGAACAAATGTTTCGGTACATGAGGGGGGTTGAGAGGAAGTCGGGCAACTCTTGTTAACCGAAGGAGAAGTAGTACTGGTGGATGAGGAGGGTACCGGAGGGGGGGGACGTGGTAAATGGAGAAAATAATGGAGAAGAGAGAGGCAAGGTAGAGATGGTATCAGGTATAAGGGAAGAATCAGCAACTAGGGAGGCATTCGGGGGAGTAACCGGCTGGGAAGAGTCAGGTGTGACACAAGATTCCTTAGTAGAGGGAAGCTTAGGGTTAGAGGTCATAATAGGTGTGAATCGAGGTGCAAGGTATGGTTTAGGGTTTAAAGCCACAAGAAAGGAGCTATCGGGGGTAGGAAGCAAGGGTTTAGAGGAGTTGGTATTGTTTAAGAGTTGATGAGGGGGACAACGAAGATCCTTCTTAGAGGAATGGGTAGTATTACGAGAGTTGTTACAACGATGCCCGAAAACCTTGCATGAACTACAATGATCAGGGATCCATTCATAGGAAACCTTTTGGGATAACTCTTCACCGTCCGGACGCTTAACACTAATAGAACGGACCAGTGGCTTAGAGGCAGGCACGTCAACAAGGATTTTGACAAATCCAAGTCTTTCTTGATTAGTAGATCGTGAGTCAGTGAGGATAAGGATTCCAAGGGCCGATCCGATCTTTTCCAACATTTTCGGAGACCAGAACCTGAAATCCAAGTCTTGCAGCGTAGCCCAGATAGGAATGGAGGTAAGAGATGAGTAGTCTAGTTTCATCCCATGAATCCAGCGTTTCAAGATGAGAGTGGAGGATCCAGATACGAACCAAGGGCTTCCAAGCAAAACTCTATTAAGATCTTCCTCATTTTCGAATGGAATATGAATATTCCGTGATCATTGCGAAGGGTGACAGGTTGTTTAAATGAGTTCCATGATAGGGAGATGAAGGATCTCATTCTATGGAAAGAGAGAGGGGATCCCACGGGGTACCTAATGAGAGTGAGGCTTCATTTATGAAGGGTGTTAGAAACATCCTCCTCGGTGAAAGTAATAACACCATCCTCGAGCCCTGGGACGAAGGTGAGCTGCACGTGTGTGGGAAACAAAACATTGTGGAAAAAATCTCTGAATGAAGAAGGCTCGGCAGCCTCCACAGCAGCAGCATGCAAGCCGGAAGCCATATCAATGCAGACGGGGGAACTAGAAGGGGCAAAATGAGACAAAGGATCATTGCATGGAGGGATTGAGGAGACAGAAGGGGGAGGGGGGCTTCAACTGAAGAGGTATCACTCTTGGAAAGAGTCGAAGGGGATAAAGGTGGAAAGAGGGTCTGGGTGATGGTTGGTGATGGGGAAGAAGGCGTTGGTAGAGGTGGGAAAAGAACTTCCGAGTCTATGGGAGGCGGGGAGGGAGGAGGAGCTTTCGATAGCGGCTGATTGTTTGACCTGATGAGCTCTTCAGGGACAATTTCAAAAGGACTGGTGGCTGAGGGGGAGCGGTTGGAGCAAGCCAAGGCTGCAGACTTCGGGCTTAGCGAAATATCGGAGATTTTCGGGGAGAATTTTTTGTTCCTCTTCGGACCTCCCATGACTGAGGACGACGGGGGGAAGGTGGGTGAAGAGGAAGGCTGGGAGGAGGGGCAACGCGTGAAGGCGCGTTCTCCAAGGTTGGCAAAGGGGTAGAAAAGAGTTTTTTTTTCATTTATACAATTTTGAAAAATAATGAAGTGTTAACTAGTTTATCTAGTTTATACTTGAGGATGTGTGTTAGGACGTTTTCTTGTTGGAACTATAGATGAAACTGTATAGAGCAAGGAGATGCAAAACTCCTCCTCTTACTAACTAGTTTTAGAATGGAATCTCCTTAAGTTTATATGTTGGGCTAGGATCTAGAGAACATGTACACTCGTATGCACACGATCTCTGCTCTCTTGGTGCGTTTGTATCGGACTTTAACATGGTATATGAGGGTTAACCTATATCCGGCTTCCAATCTCAACATGTTGGCAATTGTCAACTAGGTATGTACCCTAGTTGCATTTGTTGGGCGGGTTAGAGATAATATATTCTCACGTCTAAAGTGACATTCTGAACATAGTATATAAGGTCCGTGTCTACTCCTATTATAGATTTTAGAATTGGATTTATGGGTTGGCTTTCGGCTTAACACGTATGTGCGCTCGCATACACACGACACACGCTCCACGCTCCACGATTCGTCTGCATATGACTTTAACATCCACCCAAGAGAGCTTGTGAAGTACGAATTTATATTCTAAACAATTCAATTGACTCAAAAGGTAACTTCGATATAAAAATTATGGTCAATGGGACATGTTAACATCTTCGTGGAGTCGTGGATAGCCAATATGGAGAAACCTACCATTTGTTTTTTATATAAACCATTTATTCATCAGTCACAAAAGGATTCGTAGTAAACAAGATAATATTTCTTGGGAAAAACACAATTCCTGGGCACGCAATTATAAGAAGGTGCTACCAGAAAAGAAGAAGAAAAAGCAAATACATCCCAAATTCACTCAAATCTAACAAACCCAACCCATAATTTACTTAATGTACAATTTTAATTTGAGAAATTCCAGATTGATTGCAGTTGTTTCTCGATTTGGATAATTGAAGGTTGGGATCAGAGGTTGGAGGCACTTCTGAAGGAGCCAAGAGATTTTGATCCACTTGCTCTGAGAATGTACTGGTGGTAGATTGCTGCTATGGCCGCTCCCACCATTGGCCCAACCCAGAATATCCACTGCATGCATCACAAATATATATATTCTCAATTTGATCAACAAAAATAAACATTACATATATAATAGTTCAATCATTTACATACGTGGTCACTCCAAGCATTTTTGTTGTTGTAGATGACTGCCGCCCCTAAGCTACGAGCTGGGTTGATTCCTGTTCCGGTGACCGGAATCGTGGCTAGGTGCACCATGAACACCGCGAACCCGATTGGAAGGGGTGCCAGAACCTGTAATTAATCATTTAATTAGCATAATATACATATATGAAGCACGCGGTTGATTTTTGAATTAATGCTTACGGGGACGTGGGAGTCTCTAGCGTTACGCTTTGGGTCAGTGGCGGAGAAGACGGTGTAGACAAGCACGAAAGTGCCGATGATCTCGGCTGCGAGGCCGGTGCCAGTGCTGTACCCGGCGGACAGCTCGTTAGCACCGCCGCCATACTTGACATAGTAAGCCTTTTGGAAGGCCTTGACGAGGCCAACACCGCATATGGCACCCAAGCTCTGGGCCACTATGTAGAGGATGGCTCGCACCAAGGACACCTTCCTGGCCACGAATAGCCCGAATGTGACTGCCGGGTTGATGTGGCCGCCGGAGATGCCAGCGGTGCAGTAGACGAGGACGAATATCATGCCGCCGAAGGCCCAAGCGATTCCAAGGATCCCGACACCACCACATTGGTCAGTGTCACTTTGACTCTTGTAGCCGATAACGGTGAGAACGGTGATGTAGAGGAAGAGTAAGGTGGCAATGAACTCGGCTATGACGGCTCTGTAGAGGGACCACTTGCCGAGCTCGTCAACATCGATGAGCGGCGCCGGTGGTGGGTCTTGGTAGTCCCTTTGGTCTCCGACCTCAATGTCTTTTGCCATTGACGGATGGGTTGTTAATTTGGGGGGTTTTGTGTTGGAGATTTGTAAGTGCAGGTTTGGTAGGTTGCTTTGGGTGGGTATTACTATTTATTGAGGAGGGTTTCAATTGTTAAATGATGGATAATTAGTGCTTATATTTTTTAAATATTGAATGATAGAAATATTAGAATTTTGTATAGTTGTATCACCGCCCCATTTTGCTTGTAATTATAATTTTATGTTTTAAAGTCTACACATTCTTTTGGATTTGTGATTGTCAATGTCAATGATTTTGAATTTTTGAGATGATGTGCTACGTTTTGTTTATCTTAAACATCATCAAATTATTTTATTACGGGTTTGTTTCGAAACTAGTTAGATTAGAAGAACAATTTTCAGCCACAACTTTGGGCGGCTTTAAACTATTGCTTAATTAGGTCATTTATTTTTGAAGGAACTAATTAGCTAATCTTAGCGATTTAAGTTTTATAATCGTATTATTTTGGTAGAAATGAGCACATATAGGTAGAGATGATGTGGACTATTATTGCAGAGTGGTGATGATAAGATTGTTTGAAGAACTATCCGGTGGTCTAGGTGGGGAGCCGATGAGGCACTTGAGAGACGGAGGATAATATTAGGAGGAACTATCCGGAGTTCTATGTAGATCTAGCTACATATCTAGGACCGACGGGTTAGTTCCGGTTCTGTACTTGTTGAGATTTATGTGCTTGTGTGATATTATGTGTTTTTTGTGTTCCATGTTGTAACGTCATGTGTGATCTTCTTAGATCTTGTGGTATTAATTAATGTGTTATGCTTGAAAAGTCCCAAAAAGGGTAATTGATGTGTGACCATCTCCAACACCAGGTCCAGTTACACGTTCAAAGGCTAAGGCATTGAAGGATAAACCAACAACACCTTCACCTTCTTCGAATTCAATGGATGGAGCAATCACATGGTCAAGAGCGAAGGCGGTTCAAGACGAAGTTACGAACATACTCATGACTTGTACACTCAAGGAAACTCTCCTCACTCTCAAGAGCTCCTTGGTAACATTATTGACTATTATAGAAGAGTCAAGCCTCGACCAAGAAGATTCACCAAGCAAGGATGAAGGATAAAATGAAGGAAGAGTTCCAAAGGAAGAGAATCGACTGATTTTCCTGTAGGAAATATCGCTCGATTTTCTGTTGTCGATTGGAACGAATTCTGCGAAAGATCCTGCCATGATTTTCTATTTTTGGCGATTCTATCTTTTTTAATTTCTTAAAGCTCTCAGAATATCTTATGGGATTATTTAGATTCTATCTTTTTAATTTTTATATTTTATATATCTTAAAGATATCTTTACAAGATTATCTTTAAGTATATTTTCCTAGTCTTTGTATGATTAGTCTCCCTTATAAATAGCCTTAGTGGGGACGATTATTTGGTGGATTAGATTTGTCATATTTCCACAGAATTGTGAGACTCGCAGCTTCACTTACGGAGTTTGTGTTTTATTCAATATTAATCATTCAATCAATAAAGAGAGCTTTTGCTTGAATTGTTTGTGAAGTTCTTGCTAGATTGTGCTTGTGTGTGTTAATCTTATTGAAGATTGGTGATCTTGGTCAATACTAGTCCCTCCTTGTGCTTCTCTTAATTGCTAGACTTGTGTAAGGTTAAAGAAGTGCGGGTTAAGGTAAACTTCTCCTTTAAGGGTTTTGACACATCATTGGTCAAGGTTCTTTTGCGGAATTATCTTAGTTCATATCTTCCTATATTTTCTTTCATTTATCATTCCATATCATCTTCTTATCTTTTCATATCATTCACTAATTTGTATTCTGAGTTTGTTGAAAAATCGACCGTTCTTGAGTAAAATCGACCGATTTTCTCTATAGAACAACCTGATTTTTATCCCTGTTAATGACTTTCAATCTAGATCGGGAACTGCGGCTTATCCCCACATCAGTATTGCTTTCTTGTGATACGGTCGTATGCTTCTGTTTTTAAAACCGAAGTGACCTATGATTAATTAAGTTTTGGGACGAAACAAATTTTTAGGGGGAACTGATGTAACGACCGTAATTTTTATTTTCGAAACATGATCCAAAGTCGCGAACTTCGGATCTCTATCCGGGTTCGAGAACCTATTTCACCTTTTGACTCCCCTTGGAGTCAAGGAGAGGAAGGTAAGAAGCACCCACCGTCCCAGCAGCCCGCGGTCGCGGCCACTAGTGTTGCCGCGGTTGTGGCGGGGTTTAGCCGTGGGTGCGGTATTCTGGCATATCGTGGCCTATCTTATGTAACCGTCGAATCTTTTCTATCCTTTTCGGTGGATCGAATTCCGTATTCTTTTATCTTACCTTCAGCCTTCCTTCAGCCTTTTTGAAACCCTAATAACAGTCTTGGGAGAATCACGTAAGTCTTCTATTTTCTCTTCTCTTCCCTTCTCTTCTTCTCTTCTTCTGTTCATTCTCTTCCCTTAATGTCAACAACAACATCGATCTTCATCAGTCTAACAAAGGTAGTGAAGAAACAATAGGGTTTGTCGTTATTCTCACAGGCATGAGAAGCAATCCTGGTTTTCCCTTGAAGTTGTAAAAGAGTAAAAATCGATTCCCATTCCTTACCTTACACTTGATTATTGTTGTTGATTGTGATTCTTGGTGTGTGAAACCTTCCCCAACAGCAGCAGGAAAGGGCAATTGAGCCTCTGGCTTAGTTAGATGAAGAGCATCAACGGCGATCGAAGAAGATCACATATAAAATCGTCGTCGCGGTTGCGCCCCAAGCCTACCGCGATCGTGCCTGTTCAGTGTCACCACGGTCGCGCATTCTTACCCGCACCGCCCTTGTCACCGTGGGTGCGCCGCATTCCCTCCGCGGTTGTGTCGACACTTGTGTCCGCAGACGCGACTTCCTTCTTCAACGGTCCAGTTATCTTACCAATGGGTACCAATTGTTGGTACGTTGATCCTTTCTTATTGCATTTTGTCTTCGTTTGTTTAAGAGTAATATCATGCTAGGTTGGAACCTAGCAAAACTAGTGTGAATGTCAGTTAGTGGTAATGAAGGGTTATCTTGTGGAACGAACACTTTAGGCGGTTTTGAGGACGTTGTTGTGTTACGTTAAGAGTAGGAAAACTGTGTGATACAGTTTTCGGA
The DNA here is from genome assembly GCA_033239045.1 of Fagopyrum esculentum. Classification (NCBI taxonomy): domain Eukaryota; kingdom Viridiplantae; phylum Streptophyta; class Magnoliopsida; order Caryophyllales; family Polygonaceae; genus Fagopyrum; species Fagopyrum esculentum. The sequence goes on from BSUD01000006.1 coordinate 44,414,691, forward strand.
ACTATTGATAGTGTTGGATTGTTAATATTATGAATAAGGATTGGTAATTGGAATATATTTGAGATAGTCATGATTGACCTAAGAGTTAGAGACTTCTAGTGTCGGACAATCGATTGATCCACATGCCCTTGTGATCAGGCGGTGGAGTGTATTCCTGCAGGAACTGAGATTTGTGGATAGCTGGAATTACATTGATTCAGGTAAGTCCTTTGGGCTTACTTAGCTGACCTTCTGTGTGTTAGTATGATTGTGATAGTGGTGTTTGCTTGAGTCTCATCAGATTCTCCTACAAAGAGTAAGTATAATATGTATATCATCTTCAATTTAGTGTTTGTAAAATTAAAAAAATGATTGCATAATGAATTTTTTAAAAAAACCATGACTAATTATAATATTATCCGTGAACCAAAAATTTGGGAAGTGATCTTGTATCTTGTCTTGTGTTCGTTTCATGGAAAACGTCAAATGCTTGGAGAAGGGACCTGTAAGCATCTGGTGCTTCTCATTATTACATAAACAGTTTACTACAATGATATTAACTAAAACTTATATTGCGAAAGAAATGTTTGTCGACGATTAACCCTAGCTACGTCACTTGGGAGAAACCTAAATAGCATTGTCCACGTTCAAGATTAGCTTTAGGTCGTGTTTAATAAAATCGGAATCCTGGTCGTGGTTGTGGTTGTAATACGAGTTTTTTGGTAGATTACGTTTTTTTTAAAGAAACGTTTGTCGTGGATGCAGTACTTGGTTATAATATCAGCAACTTGGTCAACCAAGGCATTGTTGCAGGATTCAAGGTCATCAATCTTTATCCTAATGCTTGTTGATATCTACCAAGCTTACTGCATGTTCACAATTTTCATAGGTCCCACAGACCCACTTTACTGGCCTCGGTTCATAGTTGTCCCTTTTTTGACTGTAGAATTCTACATATCTCAACAAAGTTATCATTATCTAGAAACAGCCGAAGAATATTTACGCATGAGAAGTTCATTACTTGTGATAGTTTTTGCTCAAAAGGTGAGTTAGAGTCCCAAACCCATTCATTTTTTTGTAGGTGGTTCTACATCCCATACAGGCTTCTCTATCAACTCCCTTGCCTTCTCGACCATATGAAGCTTAGGTGCCCTTGTGATCAACATTTACATATACAAAGGTTAGTCAAAAAAAAAGTCTAGTAAAGCTAGATGACCAAATTCACACAAGCTGAAGTTTACACAACACAAGATGGATAATACATTACATTTTGATACATATTATTTCAAATTACAAACTAGTGCTCAATTCAAGAGGAAAAAAAAATCAATATTTCAATCACTAATCCTGTACAATTTGTAAGATGTTCTCCAAACAATTTCAACTAAACAATGACTATCAATTAAACACATTTAAGAAGCATTCCAACAAAGAAATTTTGACAACAAGGTTGTAACAACATTCCAACAAATTCAATCAAACCAAGCATCAAGTTTCTATCAACAAGTTGTAAACATGTCCATATTATTAGAATGAATACCTACAATTCCCGTAATCAAACCAAGCATCAAATTCAATTAATTTATGGATAGTTATACAAATTCAACCAGTTAAGATTAAATTTGTAGGAATGTAAATTATTTATCTGATATCGTCAATTAAACAATCAATTTTTCATTAACATATAACTTTATATTATTTAACTATTATTTTTTTTATTCATACACGAATAAAAAATAATATCAAACTAATATTATACGTATAGTATTTTAAAGTTTAAAATCTTAATATATAAAAAATTTAAAACCTTGAAATGGAATTTTGGTGAAAAAAACATTCAGATTTTGGTAATTTATTTGAACTCATATAAAGGAAATATTAGCTATTTTGAATTGATTTTTTTATAAAAGGTAAAAAAAATTTAGTTTATATGTAATTACTTTGCAAATACAATCAATTTAATTGTAGTAAAATGAATGGGTGTTATATCAATATGAATGTAATAAAATGAACTATAACAAAAAGTCAATATATACAACGGCCTACTTAGCTCAAACCAATCAACACCCGCCACATTTCCGGTATTTTCTTTTTCTTTTTCTTTTCTCTCGGAACGGATAAAAAGCAACTCTGCAAAGGGGACGGGTAAATGGAGAAACCCTCCATCCAAACGCTCTCTACTGTTTGTGGGTATTGAAACCCCTCTCCAAACCCTAGCCACCAGCCGCCACCAGCCGCCACCACTCCTCCACCCAAAATGGCTTCAACCAAAGCACATTTCACCGCAATGAAACCCAATAACAAAGGTCCGTCCTTATCAACAGATTCAACACCGCAGTTTCCAATAAAGGATCTCAAAAAGCCCCCAAACCATCTAAAGATCCGTGGATTTTATCTTTAGTTTACTGCGATTTTCTCCTGTTCCTCAGTTTCGGCCCCGATCTCGTTTTTTCTCAGTCCGTTCGCGTTTTCGGCTGGGTGTGTTGGGGCTCTACTTGGGCTGATGAGGGGAGTAGATCTCTACAAAGGTGTTGTTACCAATGGCTCAAACGCTTGTGTGGCCGTGGATCCCGTTCAGATTTCTTCGATTTGTAATCTGTGGCCTCCTCTATCGGCTCGTTTGGGATCCGACGAAGCTTCCGGAGAGGGGACTTCCCTCGCTTACTCCTCTGAATGGATGAACAACGTTGGCCTTTGGCTAAGTTGTGGTTTCTCTTTGTCTTTCATTCTTCGTAACCCTTAGCATCCTCTTCGGGTTCAAATTTTGCTTCTACTTTGTAATGAGTTTTTTTGGTTGTGTTCTTGTTCTTTTGGATTTCTTCTACCCTCAGTTCTAAAACTGTTTGTGTCATCAAATGACTATGCAAAAGTCGATTGGGACTGCTGAAAAGCACAAAATCAAGGCATCAAAGCCACCACAAACTAACCGTCTACAAACGGATTTTACTTTGGATCTTAAAGGTCTTGTTCTTAAGCTTTACAACTCAGCTTGTTGTGTTTTGTTTTTGTCAAAAGTAATGGATGATGCTCCTTTGGAATTAATCGCTGCACCAAGCTCGTAATTGAATTCACTAAATTCTTCTTGTGACTTGATCAGTTACTTGGATCGCTTTTTCATTTTTGTGCCGGCTAATTTCGGCTTCCGAATTGTGCCTTTTAACTTCGGCTTCCGACTTGAGCCGGTTTGGTTCACACCATGTGGTTTGGTTCATACCGATTCGCTTTTATCCGAAAGAGCCATCCAATTAAATGTTTGGGTCTAACAAACCCCTTTTCACAGTACTAGACAACCAATGTTTTATAATATAAGAAAAACAAAAAATACAAAAACAAAAAATACATTACCAATGGAAATAAAAAATACATTATCGCCTAACGGTACTAAATGCACCCAATATAAATACAAAATCTCAAAAATGAAATGAAAAATAAAAATTATGGACGGTCAATTTATGAGTCATGTCTACAAATCATCAACCCATTTTGAACAATCTTCTTCTTATAAATCAACTTCTTTTATCTATCAAGTTCTACACCTTTATCCATCAAAATTCCCGTGCTCCCTGCAATCTCGTCTTCTGAGGTTTGATGCAGTCATTTGCGGGCGGTTTCGTGCGTTTATCGAGAAGGAGGCGTGGATGTGTGATCGACTCCTGATGACTCTGTTGAAGTCCAAATCTGAGGTGTCCACAGTTGTTCCCCAGGTTTCCCTGTGTACTTCCTTCGAAGATGAACTTTTATGCCCGTTGCCTCCTGCCGGCCGGATCATCCTGCTTTCCACTTGAAGACTTTTTTGCTTTCGGTTTCATTTTGATGTATTTTTGTGTAGTTCTTTTCTCCCTTATTTGTGTCATGACGGTTAGACCGTCTGCCGATTTTTCGGCCTTTCGATCCACTAGACGGCGCGCCGCCTAGTTGTTTCGAACCGCTTTCCTTTTTTCAAAAAAAAAAAAAAAAAAAAAAAAAAAAAAAAAAAAGCAACTCTGCAACAAAACACCGCGTTTTGTGCACAACGGGACAGAATGCAAAGGGAAAAGAAGTGGCCCCAATTAAAAATACTCATCTTCATCTTATCTCCTGTGATTGATATATAATATATTCATAGGCAGAAATAGAAAATGCATGTTTTCTCTAACATAATGGATGGCTTGGAAATCATAACATTCAAGGTGGACGATTCGAATTCTAAAACTAATATGTGAACAACATTTTAAGGAATTGTTCGAATTACTCACGTAATCTGATACCTAAAACTGTAATCTTCACATTCTCCCGGTTATTAAAATATCCACGGATCATGGTTTGATCCAATAACTAAAATCGCCTCATCAAATTTGGATGGATTACCCTTACACCGGATAGTAATATTTAAAAAGTTTTTTTGGGATTAGATTGATGGACTTGTGGGATGAGATTAGTTTTGGCGTTCTCTTTAACTTAGTTGATCTTAGTGGCAAATTAAGGGGCCATAAAAAGAAAGAGGATGATATTAGGTGAACAATTTATTGATGAACAATAAAAACACTCGCAATTGATCGAACGTTACAAGTTTTGGCGGAAAGCAGACATCTCCCGGGGCACCCAATGAAAAGAAGGTGCTACCGCAAGAACACACAGAATAACACAACACTCTTAAACTTAATTACTTTATGTACACTTTTCAGTTGGGATCAGTAGTTGGCGGCGCTTCTGAAGGAGCCAAGAGATTTTGATCCACTTGCTCTGAGAATGTATTGGTGGTAGATTGCTGCTATGGCCGCTCCCACCATTGGACCAACCCAGAATATCCACTGCACACATATATCATAAATATAATCTCAATTTTATCAAAATTGATTATAAACATTAAATAAAGATAGTTCATTAATTCATTTACATACGTGGTCACTCCAAGCCTTTTTGTCGTTGTAGATGACTGCCGCCCCGAAACTACGAGCTGGGTTGATTCCCGTTCCGGTGACCGGAATCGTCGCTAGGTGCACCATGAACACCGCGAACCCGATTGGAAGGGGTGCTAGAACCTGTAATTAAGCATTTAATTAGCATAATATACATATATGAAGCACGCGCTTGATTTTTGAATCAATGCTTACGGGGACGTGGGAGTCTCTAGCGTTACGCTTTGGGTCAGTGGCGGAGAAGACGGTGTAGACAAGCACGAAAGTGCCGATGATCTCGGCTGCGAGGCCGGTTCCCGTGCTGTACCCGGCGGAGAGCTCGTTAGCACCGCCGCCATACTTGACATAGTAAGCCTTTTGGAAGGCCTTGACGAGGCCGACACCGCATATGGCACCCAAGCTCTGGGCCACTATGTAGAGGATGGCTCGCACCAACGACACTTTCCTGGCCACGAATAGCCCGAATGTGACTGCCGGATTGATGTGGCCGCCGGAGATGCCAGCAGTGCAGTAGACGAGGACGAAGATCATGCCGCCGAAGGCCCAGGCGATGCCAAGAATTCCGACTCCGCCACATTGGTCAGTGGCACTCTGACTCTTGTAGCCAATAACGGTGAGAACGGTGATGTAGAGGAAGAGTAAAGTAGCAATGAACTCGGCTATAACGGCTCTGTAGAGGGACCACTTGCCGAGCTCGTCTACATCGATGAGCGGCGCCGGTGGTGGGTCTTGGTAGTCCCTAACATGCTCTCCAACCTCAACGTCCTTTCCCATCTTGTGGTGTTGCTGAGCTGTATGAGGCAAGAAGGTGGTTTTGTGGTTCAAGACTCGAAGCTAAGGTAGTGAGCTGTGTGTGGGATGGAATGAGAGAAATGCGTCGCTATTTATTGGAGAGGGAGAACTCATGTATCACCGCATACTAATTATTAATTTTAAAAAAAGTATTAATTCAATTATAGAGAGTAAATATTTGTTAATTTCACATTTCTTTTTGGACTCTTAAGTTTAGGCCTTTTGCATTTGTATTATTCAGTTCTTTGTCGCCTCCCTGGCCTACTTATATTATGCTTGCAAAATTTGATAGGGGTAGTAGAGGGTTGTTACTCGTCATTTCTTGATTAGACATGCATAATACTAATAGATTTCATAAATATTATCATGTTTTTTTTAAAATTTAATACGGAGTAGTGTATAATCTAAATAATTGAGAAACACTAAAAATAAAATAAATAATTGAACCGACCAAATGAGCACACCCAAATCATCCGCAACAAAACAGGTCACTTTCGATCACATCAATCAACCAGAGCAATTTCCAACTATTTAATCAAAGAGATTATTTTTAAAAAATATTTTTGATATGAAATGATCATATGTGATTGCCATATACATGATATCATCGAAACCTAATTATTGTGTAGGAAAAAAATAAAGAAGAAGAAGCTACTCTATTTTTTTTTGTAGGCGAAAATAGAAATTGCACCGCCCAAACTACGAGGAACCACTACTTTTTTCTACACTAAAAAAAAAAGAAAATAAAAAAGGAGAAGAAGCTACTCTTTAGTGGGGGTGACCTTGGATTGGAAAATGACATGTCTTTTTACAAAGCATATAAATTAAATTTACCGAAAACAATAACATATAAATCATAAATAAATAGAGGAAATAAGCGATTGTCTTTCCTTGTGGTCCGCTACTCCTACATCCAAATCTTTTTGAGCAATTGTCTTCTTACATAAGCGATTTTCAACAAATAAAAAATACAAATTTTAATATAGAGGAAATAAATATTCTATCCAATCTTTTCATTTTCGCCAGATTATGAAGAGTTTGTTTGAGTACATGTTATTCTTTTATATACTTTCAATTTTAAGCAAAAAAGTTGCACACCCACCTAACAATTTTAGGGCTCGTTTAGAAGCACAAATAATCATTTTCGATAATGAAATAATTCTAAATATCAATAAAAAAAACTAAGTTTGATTAGAGATATTTGAACACGTAAAAGTAACCCCTTCATTTCTATTTCATTTTCTTACATTTCATTACGTTTTCATTCCACCGCTCCAACTAAACGGACATCTGTGATAGAAAATTAATTTAGAAGGTAACATACATAAGTCATATTGATTTTGGGATAGCAATAGTCTATAGATAGATGCATGTGAAACTTTGGAAGTCGGGAAAATATAATGAGGTGGCGCCCCTATCACATATCCATTTGAGAAATAATTCTATAATGAGAGGTTGGTATGATGCCAAGTGTATGCTTCACCATTATGAATGTGGGAATTTTCATTTTTTTTTTGGTGTAATGTGGGAATTTTGATTATGAGCCACTTATTATGATAAACAAAATGTTATGGTCGGTTGTCTAGTCTCGATAATTGTGGAGTATAAGAATTGAAGGTGACATAAGTCATATGCATTTTTCACAACACTTTGCCTTTTGGAAAATTCGAGAAGAGAAGATAGCCACCCCACCCCACCCCCTATTGTCTTCATCTCTAAATTAGGCCATCACTTTGCTTCTATCCACTTGAGTTTAATATTTTTGTTTTTCCCATGCTTAAGTTCAACTGACGCTTTTATAATTAAAACTTATAATCCTATTTTTAAATTATTTTATTAAAAAAAAATCAAATATTGGATGAAAAGGACATTTTATTATATAGGACGAAAAAATTACCCCTAACTTTTACACATGCGTTTTGAAAGTAAAATGCTATGTTGCTCCCTCAGTAAAATTGGGAAAAAATTGAGTCAAGTATTATGTTTCGGTTATATATTTTGGTTATTGAACTTCAACTATAATATTCGGGTAGATCCGGATACTAAATTCGAGAGTTCAAATTCGGGCGTAGGGTTTTAGGTCTTATAACTAAGATATAGTTATAGTTAAAAAAATTGAAAGATTAAAATTTATCTCATTGATGATAAGGTGGGAGGCCGGATGATCCTTTTGAACAAGGTTTAAAGCTCACAGCTACAACCTGCCCAACTCCACGGTTTACCGTATGTACTATTAAACAATTCAAAATCTTAACAAATTTAGTTATTATCTTGATTTTTAAATTTAATATTTTAAACGTTCATGTCATGTGTTCACCTAAATTAAGTTTTTGGTTGTAAACTCTAATTATTCCCGACGTTCTAGTTGTTTAGGCAAACTCAAGAATATACCAGCGTAAAATAAGATCAAATGTTTATATAGAGTCAAACTGAATCGACAATAAAAAAAATATAAAAAATAAAAAGTAAGAAAAAAAAATCGAATCGATAATAAGATAAGATCAAATGTTGATATAGTGATTGTAAAGGGGAGTTTTTAACTACATTAACAATAACCCAAAATTTGGTAGGCTTTTGGCAAGGTGATAGTAATTTACTTACGCATTGATCAATGGTTTGAAAAGGTGATCGATCTTATGTAACACATAGAGGGAAGGATAGCTCTATAAATGTAGCCAGATTAGTGCACACGAGATGCAAATACTCGTTTGTAAGAGAATTGGTTGTTATGGTGTCAAATGAACACCATCTACCAATTTTAGGCAGAGTTTTTGCAGCAAGAGAAACATAGCAAAATCTGTCCAATTTCGAAAAAGGCTAAAAAGCCAAAAGAGATCTGAACATCAGATAGTTCAAAACATTGGTTGTAGATTGTTTAGGCTTTTGATTTGCAAATTTAGGGTTTATAGAAAATCCATATTTTCCATAGGAGCACCAATAAGTGCTTTTGACAGAAAACTAGCACATCGAGAAGAGTTGTTATGCTTGATAACAAGACTTTGAAGATACAAAGTAAATTCCGTTTGTAGACGGTTAGATTGTTATGACTTTAAGGCCTTGATTTTGTGAGATTTAGCATCCACTAAATCGACATTAGCATTGTCAGTTGATGACATTAATAATTTCAAAAAGGAGGGTAGAGGAGAGCCAGCAAGTCCGCAAATCGGACCACAAGAAAACAACCCAACTTCCATTGCAGTTTGCAAGCATAAATAATACAATAAGAGAATATTTATGGGGGTGAGGCAAAAGAGAATGACAGAGAAATCGAGCCACTGGAACAAAGTTTTCGGTGCAAATCCAACCAGAGGAGAAAGAGAGGGACTTCCCCACCTCGGAAGAATCGCCGGATAACAAAAGAGACGAAGTTGGGGGCCAAAGATAGCCATTTGTAGTAACCCAAAAGGGATCCACGACCACATGAGCGTATGAACCATTGCTAAGAGTATAAACCTTCGTAGAGAACTCGTCCCCTCAACATCCCACTGAAATCCCCCAAAAAACCAATCTGAATGCATGAAGCGGGCTGAGAAAAACGAGATCCGGTTTGAACTTGGGGGAAATTAAGGAGATCAGGAGACGAAAGATGAAGAAGTGGATGGGAAAATCACTCCGGAAAAGGCTCGAGTGCAATCGCGAATAATAGCGGTGGCGTTAGGTTCCCCACAACAAAAAAGTTTTCCCACATAATTTTTGGTGGTTTTTGATATTTTTGACGCAAGACAGCAGCGGAGCTTGGGCCTGATCTTTGAACTTAGGGTGTTTTATTGTGATTTGTGCCTTGGTGGAAGGTTGGAAGCCATTTGGAGCGGAGGGGAGGCGACTGGTGGCCAAGGTTTTTATAAGACTCATGTCACTTTAGTGACCCTACACTCGCGCCTTGGTCTGGCCGCAAGTGCGGCGCCGCTGTCGCGACAAGTGTTGGCCGCGGTTGCTGTGGATCAGTGTATGCCGCCGCCTTTTTGCCGCCATAAATTTCATTTCTTCTTCTTCTTTAAGTTTCTTCTTTTCCTTCTAATGAGGGTTTGCACTTCTTTCAGACTTCCTTCTCTCTCTTACATTTCTTCTCTTCTTTCCTTATCTTGGTTTCTTCTTCTTGATTCTCCTTAGATTTCTTCAAGATTGAAGGTGATTATGGTGAGGATGATGTTGCTGATGGTTGTGGTGGAATATTGCGAGGTTCATGACTTGGTTTGATTCCGTATTAGTTCAGCTATAGAAGAGAGTAAGTTTCTGTTCTTTTCCCTTCTTTCCTTGTTAAATTCAACAAGTTTCCCTTCTTCTCTCTCTTACATTTCTTCTCTGTCAAGGAAACTACCCCCGTGGCTTGCAGTCGCTATCCCCGCGGCATCAGGAGTGTTACCGCCCCCGCAGCGTCCAGGGTTTGTCACCACTCCCGTGCCTCTTCATTCCCGCGGGTGCGCCTTCTTCTAGGACATACAAGTGTTGGTATTTTTGATTCCTTCCTCTGTACTATGGTTTGCTTGGAGAGCATGATAGGTTATATATATATAGAGTATAGATCCTATGAGAACACCCCTAACGTGTATACATGAGAACATATTCGTAATTATTATTAGTTTTGTTACGAATGTGCCATATCGTTTAATGTATTATTCGTAGTTATTGTTGGTTGAGTGGATTATTCGTAGTTATTGTTGGATTCCTAATTATTATTATTCGTAGTTATTTGTAATTATGATATCTACTCTAAATCTCAACCCTTAATACTCACCATCCAACGGTGTAGGATTGTTCTTATGTATACACGTTAGTGATGTTCTCATGGGAACCACACCCTATATATATATATATATATATATATATATATATATATATATATATATATATATATATATATATATATGAGATTAATGATAATAGAATGTGTTGAACGCCTTAGGCCTCTCTGAGGATAAGTGATGAGATATTGAGAATGATGATAGGATATATAATCTTACGAGATATTGGAGACTCTGAGGTGAAATCTCCTAGCATCTAATAGTGATTGATATATATATGTGCCTAGCTTGTTTGTATAGGCGTTGATCGTTTCTTGAGGGAAACTGAGATTGACTATGGTTAGGATTACCTTGTGACATGTAAGTTCTTTGAGCTTACTTAGCTAACTTCTATGAGTTGTAGTGATGGTCATAGTGGGGTGTGTATATGTGTGTTATATTTGACAACTTAACTGAACTAGGATGACCATATGTGTTAATTGGCCCAAGTGTATGATAACGGGCGGTAATAACTTGTCTAAATGTGGCAGCTATGGGGTTCTCTACGACCAGTCCACTAGGTGGTGATGATTGACACCAGTTCCAAACATGTGTTGTGAAAGAAGACAAAGGCGAGGTTGTTTTACTCCTCGTATCACACAAGAATGAATTGGTAATGGATCATTTGATGAAGATAATAAACAGTTTATGTGTAGGAGCATGTTGTGTGTATTATTGTGCTTATGTGTTATGTGTGCTATTACCGTTATTCTTATTCGTAGGTTGTTAGCTAACGGTTTATACCGTGTTGTAGATGCTTTGCAGGATAGGAAGACTGTAGAGTGATCTGGAGGAGTGATCAACTGAGGGCTTCCGTACATCTAGGTCGGATGTGTATGGGTTTTTGGGATGTATATGTATATGATGATATCATTTTATTACTCGGTTGTGGGGTTTTGTATGTATTATGATTTTTAATATTTCAGTTTTATTAAGGTTGTTTTATATTTATTTGTGCATTGATGCATGATCCAGTGAACTTGTTGTCAGGTTAGGGTCAAAGACTCATTGTGACGTCCTAACCCGTAGCATTCCGATTCTTATGAATTTGGAGTGTTACAATTTTTGGGAGGAGTTTATGCTCTTTTTTTTGTTTATGCTATCGAACTGATCAATAATACTAATATATTAGATCTTTAGAAAATGATGTTTCATCTAAAATCTACGATTATAATGTACTTTCTTTCTCTTCGATACCAAAAAAAAAGAAGTTATATGAAGATAAGAAGAAATTATCATGAATATATTAGAACATTTTTCGTTTATGATTCCACCTTATCTAAAACAATAAAAATCCGTTTTTTCTTCTTCTGATAACAGAAATTTTCTATTTAATTTTAGAGAGTTGTTTTTTGATACTTGCAATTTTTTTTTGGTATTCATAAGTTTTTTAAATTCATCATTATGCTCTTACAATTTTAAAATATTTTCTACTAGTTTATACATACCCTTGTAAAATAAAATTATTTTTTATGAAGTAAATAACATATATTTTTTGAAAAATTTTGTATAAAATAAAAACGAAAAATCTATTTCTTTAATTATTTTTGTTTATCTTACAATAATAAGTTAAATTCTTTTTTTATTTATTAAATGAAACGTGTACCAAAAAACTAGAGAATTTAACTCTCTTTTTTTACTTTATGAAAAAAAAGTATATTTCATAGAAAAAAGATATGAAAAATAATGTTTCAGAAGTTTAACGACACCAAAGAAGAATTTTAGAACTTTATAGATACTAACAGAAAAAAGACAATACTTTGAGGCTAACAAGAAAAATTTTTAAAATTAAGATTAATCGTGTAATTTGATTTATAATATATGAAGAATATTTTTTTTTTTACAAAATAACTTAAATAATTTAAATTTTTTGTTTAATTTATAAAAATAATGAAATCGGTACGAAGACGAAGATGAAATTCTCTTAATTTTAAATATGTGAATATTAGTGTAGAACAAAGAAGGGTAGTTTTTTTTAATTAAAGCATGACAAATCTCGTTTGGTATGATTCATGTGGAATCGGTATCAGAATGACTAATACATCATGATTGGTAAGACCTAAAATCGGAATGAAAATGATTCTACAAAATAATTCATTCCAAAATAATTCCAATAGTAATGAAGACTTTGGTTCCAAATTTAAATAATTGGAGGGTATTGTAATATCCAGAATTTTAATTCCGTTTATTTCCGAGTCAAATCGAATTTCGACCGCGAATCTTTGTTTATGATACCTAGTGTTAATTACCCTCACAAATCCTATCATTTTATACAAGTCTAAATTCACATAAAATGATGAATTATTTAACCAAACCTTAATCACGCAAACCCTAAATTGTATCTCTATGTCTTTGACAAGGTCATGACACTCTTTTGACAAGGTCATGCCATGCACTTGACAAACCCATGACAAGCTCTTGACAAGGCCAAGACAAGGCCTTGACAAGTTTTCAGCCCATCTCTTCCCCTTGGTTCAACCCACATCTTCATGCCTTGCTTGACCTTGAATTTTTCTTCCCTCAAACCTTGCTTCACCTCCAGCCTGTCAGCTTCAAGCAGCCCCTGCACAGGAAGCCCTAGCAGCCTTCCTTGCCCTGATGGCACGCCGGCCCAGCAGTGAAGCCCAGCCCTCACGCCCGTCAGGAAATCAACAAGAGGTCAGCCCTTCTTCAGCACGTGCAAGCCGGATCCTCTTCCCTTCTACAACGCCGGATTTGGAGCCTTCCTTTTTGTAACAACCGGTGTTATTTGGAGCATTTGAGAGCTCCAATAAATAAAGTTGCAGTTGAGCGAAATGACCGGGACATCGGATATGTCCTAGGTGTGAAATAATATAAAAAGGCAAAATGTTCAAAAGAGTCGCTACTCCGATTCTTAGTGGTTAAGAAATGCGGCTTAGGAATGCCCATTTTTCGAGAAAGTTATGGAATAATTATCCCGATAATATTTCAGATTTTGTCTTCCAGTTTCATAAAATTTGAAGATCGAAAAATTATAACCGCATTTCAATTATATATATGAATAAACATTATATAAAATATTATATATTAGTATATATATTTATATATACAATTGTACGGATAAGAAATGAAGAAGGCGGATATCATCTTCATTCTTCATTTCCATTTCATATCTTATCATATTATATATGTAGATATAAATATATAAAGATTCAGAGGTATAAGTTAACTTTTCATTTGATTTTCAATTAGCAAAATAAAAGATATAGTTGAAAAGAGGCGGTAGTGTAATATATATATATATATATATATATATATATATATATATATATATATATATATTATTGTGTATATATATACAATGACAGAGGTCGGCATCCTCATCTTCAATTGCAATTGCAATTGCAACTCACTTAGAGAAAGTTGAGTGAATCACTGAACGTACGTATCCATCTTTAGTCATCCACAAATTACTCGTCTTCGACCGGTTTTCAAAATCATTTGTACCAACGAGTCCCTTATCTTGTTCTCTTCAACGTGGCACCAAGTTATTTTCCGTTTGCTAGCTTTTTGGTTAAGCCTCCGTTTATCGCTATCAGAGTGTATGACGTTACAAAGATAAATGAAACGGGTAGCCAAGGTTTTTATAAGGATAAATGAAACGGGTAAAGATAAATGAAATGGGTAAATGTGTGACAACATGATTATGTGTTTATGATTCCATGACTTGTGTTTGTGCTTATGCGTTATCTTATATATGAATGGTTAGCTAACGATTTCATACCTTATTGTAGATGTTTTGTAGGATAGGAGGCATGCAAAGTGATCTGGAGGAGTGATTAGCCGAAGACTTATGTACATTAGGTGCTATGGGTTTTGGAGATGTTTATACATGTTGTATATGATGTTACCGTTTTGTACTCGGCTATGGATTTGTATACCCTTTTTGCTATATAGTTTGATGTATTTGTTTTTATATCTAACGGTGCCTTGTTGTAAGATCCAGTGAACTTGTCGTCAGTCTAGGGTCAGGATCCACTATGAAGCTCTAACCTAGTGACACCTCGAGTACCGTGGATTCGGGGTGTTACATTTTCTGCCTCACGTAAGCCACGCTTTCCCCTCCAACAACTTCTCACCTTCCTTATGTGGCATGGGAAATCAAGGACCTTCCTTCTTCAAACACAACACGGGTAACGCCTTCCTACAACCTACACCCTCCTCTTTCACTGCGTCCACATACTTGACGTCTTCCCTCTCAAGCAAACCCTAACCGGAAGCAACCAACACAGACGTACACCAGGAGAGCCCTCACCCTCTACAAAACCCAGTTGTTGTACGGTGCCTCCAGTGAGCCACATGAAGTCTCCAGTCCTCGGGCGAGTAGATCAGGGCTTCTGCAACGACTTCCTCCTCATCCAGCATCGTCACAACGAGGGCATCGAAGTGCAGTTGGACTCGATCAAGATGGGATCAAGATTCAGCAACCATATGTGTCATCTTCAAGGATTTAGCAGCCTCCCCTCCACACATACCTTGCCTTCGGCAATGGACAACAAGTGGATGCCCTCCTGGCTCTCATACACGTCTTGTGTCCTTGACTCTCTCTCTTTTGAGTATTGGAATCGCTGATGATTCATTCCTCCCTTGCACCCCCTCTATGAATTTCATGCCTAAGGGGTGCGTTTTATGCCACATAAACCTTCTCAGAACATCCAGAGAAGAGCAGTGGAGATCCACTCATTTTCGAAGTTTTCAACAGTAACGAATATCCACGTTTATGGCCAGATTTGGGTAATAAATACTCATCCTTTTTGGCTCAAATTTTGATATGATATAGTAGGCATATTTTAGTAGAACATATCCAAAAGTTGAGAAGAATCTTGCGAGTGGTTTAGGAGTTACGATTTTTCAAAGTTGGATTCGTAAGCAGTTTTTTTTAGTGTTGCTGAAATATTCCAAGTGTTGGAGAATAACGTGTGTTGAAGCAGTTTTGGACCGAGATATGAATGAGTTAGATCTATCTAACGGACATGTAATTTTGATGGAACATAGAGTGAGGTGCAGATTGTGATGTATTACAAGTTGTGCTTGATCCAGGATCAAATCTAGACTTATAAGGCTCCAAAGTAGGCTAGTTGTGCAGTTTGGTAAAGTGCAGATTTTTGGTTAAGTATGGGAGAATTTGTGTTGAGGAGTCAACTTGAGATTTTTGTGTAGGATTAGTTATTGATCCTTTATGACTTTTGTTTCTTCTTGTGAGTAGAGTGCATTGCATAGAAATGCTAGATATTTTATTTGGGATTTTAAGATTTTTGTATGAGTGTTTTAAGTTAGGTCAAAGTGAGATCCTTAGTGAGTTTTTCATGGGAGTTAAGAAGTTGGAAAATCTTCCAACTTAGCTAGATCTTTCTCGTGAGTGTTAGATTGTGGTTTTGGACTTCATAGGAAGTTTAAAAATATTCTTAGAATATATCTAGGGTTTTTGAGACCTAGGGGAAAAATAGTCTTTTTACCCTTATGAGGGTATTTTAGTAATTTCTCTTGATGAGCTTGTGTATCTTAGATGTTGTATACTTCCAAGAAAGGGGGATACATTATTGATTCACTTGCCTTTTATAACAAGCGATTGAGTTTCTACGGTTGCAAATTGAGTTGAGATTTCCAAAGTTGAGAGTTGATTCAAGTAAGTCTTTTGGGCTTACTTAGCTAACTTCTGGATATTGGTGTGAATGATGATAGTGGTGTTTGACTTATATGTGTATAAGAATAATTATTATTTACGTACTACCGACCTATATTTTAGCCTAAGAGTAACGGGCGGTGACATTTTGCCCAATAAGCCCGAGGGCGATTGGGGGGATCTTTAGGGACTAGTCCATACTTAGTTTGCGGGGACGCTACCGGCGGAGGTGTGCCAAACCATCAATAGTTGGATAAGGAACGGAGGCGAGAAATCTTAGATTTCTCGTACCACAGCTTTAAAAACGGAATAAAGTGAATCACCTAAGTTATCAGATAATAACCGGTTTGTGTGTCAGCATGATGATTGTTTTATTTTGCCTTTGTTGTGTTTGTGCTATTATTATTCTACTTGTATTTGGATAGTTAGCTAACTGTTGTCTTATTGTTGTTTAGACGTACTACAAGTTAGAGCTAATGCCGAGGGATCCGAAAAGTAGTGGTCAACTAGGTTTCGGTACTTCATAGGATGGGTTGGAGTGTTTTTATTATGTTGGTCTTTCTGTTATGATATTCTGAGAAACTTAGTTCTAAGATTATTGTTGTCGGCTGTTGGTCTTTGATCACATTCATGACATTACAAAACCTTATTTTATGATTTTTTGTTTTTCCTTATTTGTGTCTTATTGTAAGATCTAGTTAAGTTGTTGTCAAACCACGGTCGGGACCCATTGTGAGGTCCTAACCAATAGATCCCTAAGTTTTGAGAATTTGGGGTGTTACAAGTATGATCTTGTTTACTATTTTTTCTAAAAATAAAACTACCTTTATAAACTTTATTATTCCTTTATTAAACTTAACTACTTAATTTAATAAAATTGGAATTAATTTTGTATATATAAAAACACTTACTCAATTTTATTTAAGTATATTTAATTATTTCATAATAATTATTTTATAAAATAATTTAATTAATATTTAAAAATTATAAAAAATTTTGGTCAATGAAATATATCACCTTTTCTGGATAAAACTAATAAAAGTCGTTCAATTAGAAAAATAGTTTTTATAAGATGATTATTAAAAATTGTTATATAAAAGGTGATTTTATCCAAAAAGTCTTTGTTTTTAATACAAATATCCAATACACATTTATATAAAAACAAAATAACATGTTTTAGAAATCCTTCATTCTAATGTAATACCAAATACCAAGCATTAAAAATGACTGATTTTAATTATTCATTTTAATATGATTCATGATTCCAACCGCATTTCCATAGTCATATCAAAAGAAACTTTTTTTGTTGTTGTTGCGATAAGTAACTTTGAGGTTGATTATATGGTTCTATAAATACTGATATTCTTAGTTTTAATTTTTTTAAATAGGACGTGGGACGGGATGAAACGGAGTTGATATCATCATACGTCCTATCTTGGATATTATTATATATGAAATGGGATCGTGATTAAACCTTTTATTTTTAGATTGAATCCTGTCAGGTTCTATCTCGGTTGAGATTGAGACGAGACAATCCCTCTACTTTACCTTTTATCTTATTCTTTTTTAATACAAAGGTAAGGAAAAAGGGAGGGTTAGTTTCTCGAAACTGACCGCCCTAAAGTAGGATGATGTCTTCAATATATTGTGGCAGGATATCGAAGTATGAACATGGGTTGTGTCCAAGAAGAGCCAACCTATCAACAATAATGTTGATTTTCCAAAGAAATGTTTAACACTAAAACACAAGAAACCAGCGAGCATAGAGGATTTCTTTGAGATTATCATATCTTCTTTTCAAGTTAGACATGTGTGTTCTCGGGTATTGTTAGTTTACCTTTTATTGTTTACACATAAGGAAATATTCATTTATATTTCAATTAAAAGAAAAAATCTAAATTTTCAATCATTCGTTATATATATTAGAAGATATAGATTTACTATCATTTATTTGAAATTACAATCATAACTTTCCGGGTGAGAGAGATTGTAAATATACAGGCGAGCCAACAATTCTCACTTATAAGTGACTTTTTAATTTAATTTTTGTGTTTGATTTTGTATTGTCGTCGATCCTTCTTGAAGAGTTAATTTTTTTTGTTAAACAATATACTAGTGTATTACCCGTATCTTATGCGGGTTAAATTTTAATAAATTGTAAATATTTATATTATTATAAGTACTTTAAAAGGAGATGCGCGAACAAAATTACATTTATTATATTTTTAATTTTTCTTAAAGTATCTTTTCTCTTAAAATGGTTTCGTTTTACAAAGGGGAATGTGATCGAAAGTTAAAAATTGTGCGTGGACACAAAGTAACTACTTTAATGTATAGGAATATTCAATATGTGAATAATTAAAAATTTAACAAAATTTATCAAAAATTTAGAGGATGAGTTGATTAAGTAGGACCTTTTGCTTAATGTAGCGTCAAATAGGCTCACTACTTTAATGTAGTGAGTTTTGAAATTTGGACTCTCTTGCCCTTATACCAGCCAGACTAATTGAACTTATGTATTTTCTTGTTCATACACAACATTAATACATAGTGTTAATACACAATGTTAATACACAAATTTCAATTATAAAATGTTAATGGGAGAATTTGACATACTAGGCTTTTTTTAGTTTTTGTTTAAGAAAATGTACCCCAAATTTTTTACCACTTTCATTTAATAGTAGGTAAAAATTATTAACCCTTCTATTAGAAAGAAAGAATAAATGATGTTTGTTATTTGTTATATAAATATAATTTTTAATTACTGAATTTGTTTTCTTTTATTATTTTTCTTGCCTTTTTTATTTATTTTTTATTTTCTTTTTTATTTTCTGTACTGAATTTCTCATACCGGAAATTCTCATACCAGAATTTTCATGCCAGAAATTTCATACCAGAAATTATCATACGAAAAGTTCATACCAGAAATTTCATACCAGAATTTTTTTCATACCAGAATTTTTTTCATACCAGAATTTTTTTCATACTAGAATTTTTTCATACCAGAATTTTTCATACCATAAATTTCATACGAAAAGTTCATACCAGAAATTTCATTCCAGAAATTTCTGAATTAAAACTACTGGCACAATCAGCACTTGATCCTTGTGCTTTCTGTCCGCTATTTATTTTTGTTTACATAATACTTTTATTTTGAGACAATTTTAACATATAATTCTCCACTCAAATAATGCTCAACTCCTCCACGTCTTGTCAATTTGTCATTGTCAATTGAAAAAAGAACAAGTCTTTTGGAAACCAAAGGAGACGGTGATGGACCCATTTTTGCAAACCGTCATCATATACGCAAATTACAATAAAAAAATTGCAAAATTAGAACGAGCCCCCTAAAATTTGCAAAATTAAATATTAGACAATTAAAAATTCATTCCGGTATGTAAATTTCGGTATGTAAATGTCCAGTATGTGAAATTCTGGTATGTGAAATTCCGGTATGTGAAAATCCGGTATGTGATAATTCCGGTATGTGAAAATCCGGTATGTGAAAATCCGGTATTTGAAATTCCAGTATGTGAAAATTATGGTATGTGAAAATTCTGGTATGTGAAAATCCGGTATGTGATAATTCCGGTATGTGATAATTCCGGTATGTAAAATTCCGGTCCGGTATGTGAAAATTCCGGTATGTGAAATTCCGGTATGTGGAAATTCCGGTATGTGATAATTCCGGTAAGTGATAATTTTGGTGTGTGAAAAAATTCTTCATTCTAAAAAATAAATAAAAAATAAAGAAAATAAAAAAGACAAAAAAAAATTAATAAAAGAAAATAAAAAAAGAAATTCAGTTTTTAAAAAGCATTTGGAAGAAAGAAGAAAACAAGAGGATGGAGAAGGTTTGACGGTAAAAAAAAATAAGAGGGGTATATTTACTTAATTGAAAAACAAAAAGCCTACTTACTATCACTATTTCTCTAAATAGCCTACTAACCAAATTTGCCTAATGTTAATGCACACTTAAATTACAATGTTAAATTATGCAAATAACAATATCAATCATTTTCTAACTATACAAGTCAAAAATGTCGTTGTTTTTACACAAGATTGGGTTACACAAGCTCAATTGAGTTACACAAGCCCAAAAGTGTGACGTTTAAACAAGGGTGAGTTACACAAGCCCAGCCGAGTTACACAACTCCAACTGAGTTACATAAGTCCAAGCCCAATACACAAGTCCAAACCCAATCGTGTTTCATAAGCCCAAAAGTCATTCGTATACACAAGGTCGAGTTACACATGTCCGAGCTCATCGATTTACACGAGCACAAAAGTCCGTCGAATATACAATTAAATGTTTGGGACTGTTCGCTCCAAAAGGTGTGTGCAAGCTTTAATATTTATAACCCAAGAAGTATGCTTGAACAATATGCGAACCTGCAGTGTACGAATCAATTGTAATAAAAGCAAGAATTCCAGGGGTCGAACACAGAGACTATGGTAAAACAAAGATCGCTAATCAGGTTGTCAAATTACTACTGACAACAAATTAAAGCAATCAAAGATGATATAAAAGTCAGATAAAGGGAATGCGAATTCTAGAGATTAAAGCATCCAGTTGTGGTTCCGATTCAAGATCTCAAAAGATAACGTGGACAAAGCTGATGTTTGCAAGGGGAAGGTGTTTCTAAGGTGGGAATAGATCACCGGGTAAGTCTCACTACTCACTATTCCAAACCAAAGCTCCTTTTACAAGGTAAGTCTCAAGTTACTAAGGAAAGGAACTATAATCTCAAAACCAACACACCACCCAAGGGAATAGAATCAACCTTTACTGGGTAAGTCTCAGGCTAACTCACAAAGATGGGATGATGGCACACTCAAACTCCAATAAGGGATAAACCTTTATTACCTACACTCATGATCTTGGGTATACAAGCAAAGGAATCACTGGGTAAGTCTCATCCTAGGCTTGCGTTGAACCAGGAAAGGTATAACAAGGATAGGTTTTGGCAAACTGGAACTCTTAACTCACATAAGGTTCAGGAAAGGTTCACCTCGCTCAGTTTATGTACCATCTCGGTCGAGATGTTCCACAACTGACCGAGGTGTTCGTCGGTTAAGGTAAAAGCTCGAGCTTTCAGGGTCCTGCTGGGATTAAGATCATTCTATCATCGTCTTTCCCATAACTTTCAGCCAATCACCCTAGAATCGCATAAAGAACTTATCCAACAATCATCATGATAACAATAATCAAATTTATAAGAAAGGAATCAATATTCAAACAAGAAAACCTTAACACAAAGGTCTCAATAACTGAATCAAACAAACAACAAGCAGCGTTCCTCAATTACAAATCAAAAATGACAACAAAAACAAAAGCCAAACTAAGAAGATCTTACAAACTCCTTCAAAGCCAACTTCAACTTGATTCCTTCCTTCCTTGAACTTCAACCTTCAAAACTTCCTTCAAACTTCCTTCAGAAATCAGTGATCCGAAGATGGCTGAATTGTAGAAAATCAGCCTATATATATATAGGAGAATTATCTTACAAAGATAAAATATCTTAAAAAGATAATTTCCTTAAAATATAACTCCATATCTTCCAAAATAAATCAGCCAAAAGATATTTTTCCTTCCAGAAATCCAGGCAAAAATATGTAATATTCTCTTTCCAAAAATAGAAAATCTCAGACAAAATAAAGATCTTGTCGGCGGTAAGGTGTTCGCCTCGGTCTAGACGCTCCTCAAGATAACCTCGGTCGAGGTGATACTGTAGCTGACCGAGGTGAGTCTCAGCTGAATATAAATCATCTCGAATCTGGTCCAAAATCAATCCTCTAAATCATTTCCATACTTCCCGAGATGTTCTTATAACTCTTCAATGCTCCAGAAAGTAGCTCCAATGACTCCTTAGCTTCCTTCCATTTCGGTCCAAAAAGTGTCATTTTCCCTACAATTACAACGAAACTAGGTGTAGACCTCGATTCCTGCAAAGGTAGACAAAACAACAATATTATCAAAGAATATACATCCATACATGCAGATTTATGAAGATAAAACGTCTAAACCAATCCCAAAATATAGACTATAATACATGCTATCAAGGACATTTGATGTAATTATAAATTAAACCATATCTTGTAATTATTCAATCTAGGGCAGTTGATGCTTTCCCAAAAGTTTGGGACATTCTTGTAAATATAAATTTGGACAATTTTATGTCATTATCCAGACGGGACATATTTGTAAATTTCAACAGTATGGGTTCTAAATGTAAATATAAAGTATGGGTCTCTTTTTGTAATTATACCCTTTTCCATCCTTGTAGAAAGTGACAAGATAACCCATTCCACCACACTTGAAGCATTTCTGAGGGTCTCTTGGACAAACTGACTTATATTGACAATCACTTTTATAATTGTGGCAAAGATAACCCTCAAGAAGGGTCCGACAAGAGTCACTGAATTTCTGATATTCCGACATCTGCCTTGACCTATCGGTAGTTTGAGGCCACCTAAACCATCATATCTAGAACTCAAATGGTTCTCTTAAGTCTTTTGTCTCTTGTAACATTTGTTAAGCAACCTCTCAACTTTAGTTCCCCTTTCCACCTTGAGTGTATGGCTATAGTATTATTCTAAGGTCTCATATTTATGTCCATCCATAAGGGTCCTAACTAAAGGACTCAAAATAGTCGTTCTTAACTTTTTCGCTTTTCATGATATCAGCAGCATATGGGGGGAGCTTATTGTATTTTGCACTAGCCTGCACCACTAGCATACCCTCTTCAGGTGGGTGTAGAAACTCATACTTCTTTTCCTTTTGCAACGTCACAAGGTAGAAGTGAGCTCTTATCTTGCTATTAAATTGCTCCCATCTCATATCATCATTCATAGGCTTCACAGTATCCCACCAAATTTTCAGCACACTTAGTTAAATAGAAAGTGGCGTTGGACAATTTATGATCCTTAATGCATCTTACCATTGCAAAGTACTTTTCCATTTACTTGAGTCAATGCTCAACTTCGGTGGGCTCTCCAAATTCATCATACGCAGGTGACTTCAACTTCTCAAGTGCAACTATAATAGTAGTAGCATCTCTTCTTTCTACCATATGAAGCTCAGACTAACTCGAGGAGGTGCTGGTTGGGGTAGCACCGGTGGGGTCCCTTTGTGCTAAAGTTTCTTGTACAATTGGACCCAAAGCACTCTCCACTACTTGGCCAATCATTTGTTGCAACATTTTCTGAAACCCGACATCAAAATCCTATGGAACACCAATACCAACAACTAGAGGGTCTACAACAACATTTGAGGTGCTTCTTGCACGTTTTGTGCCAAATCCACGACCCATCCTCTGCCTCGAGTTCCTCTACTTTGACCTCTTATGTTTACCATATGAAGATATAAACTAGTTATGTTACAACTAATAGTTCAATAAAACATGTATAAGAAAGAGCATGGAGATCTTAGACCTAACAACAACAACAAAACAACCTCCATTTATACCCGACTCAACCCAAAACTGGCTTTGATACCAACTTCTGTAACGCCCCAAAATGGGAACACTATAATGCCAAGAATCCGGACAAGAATTCTTTCAGGCTTTTAAAAGACAAAAAAAAAACTTGTAAAGATAAAGGTATCGAAACCAAATGCCATCTCATGACATATCAAACATAAAGGTTCAAAACACATACAATCAGGTCAAACTCGAGGCCATAATAACAACGTTTAGAGATACATATCACCAACCCAACTGAAATAAAAAAAACTAGGAATAACTCCTAGAGGAAAACACAAGAGCACCAAGCTCAACCAAAGCATAAACTCCTACTAGCTATCTAGGTCGTCCACCTCCATGCTCCTGAACCTGGTTTTGAAAACATAATCAGCCCCACCATTGCGGGGTTAGTATTGTACTATATTAAGTTGGTACATAAGCAATTTAATAAATGAACTAGGCAAGTATAAAATCAAATATATTATCAAATGATTACTTATAGAAATACACAAATGAGTACAAAAGTAAACATGCTTCAAATATGCACATAACAATGTAAATAAGTATGTGAGTGTAAACAAACGTGTCAATTGAGAATAAGCTGATAACGAGATAAAACTTGGTTTCCTTTCTGAAATCTATCTCAAAGAATCCTTACAAAGTAGTTTAAAAACATGCTCGAACATCCTTTATTTTAGAAACTGTATTCAAAACCAAATGCAAAATAAATACTTTCAAAACATGTTCAAACCTATTTTTTGAATACGAAGGTGGAGATTTATTGATATGCCTTGAATGGGTTTGTCATTTATTTGGGCCTTTACTGTTTAACCTAGTCTTATACCTGGCGACCAAGTATAAGCTAGAGTTTTGTTACTTTATATATAGTAGCGTGTCCTTTGCCACTTATCATATGTTTATCTATAATATGAAACCCCTCAATAAAATCTCTCTGAAAGTTGACGTAGCCATTATTGGGTGAACTTCTATAAATTTGTGTGGTCTTTCTTGTTTGTTGAATTATGTTCTTTATGATAGTTTCGCACAACACTCATAGTGAGATAGAAAAGTGTACTCACTAATGACTCGATTTAAATTGATAGAGTATGATAAATAAAACATTAATAGAGGAGACAACGGATTGCTGACATAATTTGGTCAGCAACCTTTACTTTGCGGGATCTCGAGAGGGGAAATCCAGTCTAAAATCTACAAAGTAATCAAGCAACAAGAACCTTATAAAAGTTACACAAAACATATGTAAAAATAGGAGAAGGAAAAGAAGAGATAAAAGCACACAAGCTTTAAAGACAAGAACAAAGATAATAAAGCAAGTTAAAATTATCTCTCTTTTTCATTCTTGTAAACTTACTCTAGGACGAAGAACCCTAACACAAAAACATCGTTGAGTTAATCATCACAGAAGCCATTAAAAGGAGCTCTCTCTTTTTCTTCTCTCAAGATCAAAGAAAACCAAGCCCTATGTGATGTACAATAGCCCTATTCTCCTTTTATTCTCTCCAAAAATCCTTACAAAGTAATTTGAAAACATATTCAAGCATATTTCTTGAATATGAAGGTACCCTCTATCCCAACCACGGAAAGTACACGGAAATCACTAATCACGTGAATCATTGTTCACACACAATGGTCGGGCACAATCTCGTTTCGCACAAACCATGAAAACATTGGTAAATCTCATTCCTTTAAAGTATCAAATTCTCTTGAAGAATCACAAATGGATAATTCAATAGATTATAATCCAACATTCTTTAAAACATCAAGTCATTCATGTAACAAAATAAATGACGGTAAACTTAATAATATCCATATAAACGCCTACAAGTATTTTTCTCAGTAAGATTACTCAAATGTCATCCAATTACCCACGAGCGATAAACAATCAATCAAACATCAAAACCCGTCAATTCCATTCACAATCAACCTAATCAAAGTAAATGTTTCACAAATCGATATACACATTATCACTAGATAAGTAACACAATTCACCGCTCTTATAAATATAAGTTAATTTATCTAATCCCATCTCAATGGGTGGGTTATAGGCAAAAGCTAGGATTTGTATAGACCTTTTAAATACTTCATTCCGCCACAAAATCAACAACGTGAATAATCAAAAACAATATTTCAAAACTCAATCAGTCAAATAACCAAACAATTAGCAAAAACAAAATTAGGTTTAAATATACCCAAATCCATAGATTGGGCAAAGAGGAGGGAATCGGGAGAGGTGGTGGCTGGAACGGTCCACAAAGGTCACCGACAAACCCATACCAGCTCGGATGTGGCCAGAAGAAAGTAGTCAGCGTCGGACTGGGCTGTAGAGGGCTCAGACGAATGTTGGGAAACAAGTTATTGGGATGGGAACACTTTGGCTTCTCCGGTCAAGTTCAGGTCGGGCGGTAAACAATCTAATCGATGGTGACCGGAAGAAGAGACGGACGGAGGAGAGGCAGAGAAGCAAGGGCGGCGCGAGGCACCGACTGACAGAAGAGGGCGGAAGGATGGAGGCGAGCGGCTGCGACGGAGTTCTAATATGTGAGAAATATATTAATCTTCCCCTAGCATTACTGTTGTGGAAATCCACATCTATAAATACTCAGAGGCCAGCTTAGAGTAGCCAATCAGAGGCATACAACAATGGTACTATTGACAACTATAATTATCCAATAACAAGAGTCTCAGAATACAAGAGAACATTCTAGAATTGTGATGACTCATCCGTAGGTAGTGTCATTTTGATATCCATGCTAGTAGGCCCCCTTGCTTCAAAATTTGTAAGACAAAGTTGGGAGCGAAGCACATTGAATCGTTGAGTAGACAAAGCCTTTGTAAGACAGGCTACGGTTGGTTGTTTTTTGGAGCTCCATGAGATTAAGCTATCACCAAAGTAGATGCAGTAAGCACTAGTTGAGCAGCGATCAGAGACATCACCACCCCAATCTGCATCAGAGAAATCAGAGAGAAGGGGTTTGGGCTTCGAAGACAGGTGAAGGTGAAGATTTGTAGTGGAATTCAAGTAGCGAAGGACTCGTTTTGTTGCTTGCCAGTAAGATGTGGTTGGCTGATGCATATGTTGAGCTAAGCGATTAACAACAAATGAAATGTCAGGGCGAGTAAACACCAAGTATTGGAGACTCACAATGATGATCCGATATAAAGTAGGATCTTCAAAGGTTTCAGTGGAGGTGAATTGAGATTGAAAATTTGTGGCAAGGGAAGTTGAGACTGATTTTGATTTGTCCATTTTTGCCTTTGCTACCACATCTTTGATATATTGTTTCTAAGACAAGTAGGTGCGGTGAACTTCAATTCCCAGAAAGAAGTGTAAGCCCCCTAGATCTTTGACCGGAAATTCCTTGGTAAGAGCAATCACAAAGCAACCTGCAAGAGTAGGATTAGGCACAACAACCAGCGAATCATCTACATACACCAGTACACATACAAACGTTTCCCTTGAGCGATGGACAAACATGGATGAGTCAGAGATAGTAGAAGAGAATCCCATATTTAGAAGTGAGTAAGAAAATTTTGAAAACCAAGCCCTTTGAGGCCATAAAGGGATTTGTGTAATTTACAAACATGAGAGGGATAGGCAAAGTTAACAAAACCTGGTGGTTGTTGTATAAATACATTCTCATCCAAGTCACCGTGAAGGAAGGCATTGTGTATGCGAGTTGCCGGAATGTCCTTTGCTTCATCGCCGTTAAGGATAGGAGAAGACGGATAGTAGATGGTTTCGTAACAGGGGAGAATGTTTCATTGAAATCATGACCATGTAACTGGAGGAACCCCTTAGTGACTAAACAAGCCTTCCGGCATTCAATCATTCCATCAGAGTGCCGTTTTGTTTTAAAGACCCATTTTACCCCGAGAAGGTTTTGTTGTGAAAACGATGGTACAAGGGACCAAGTTTTAGTCTAAAGGAGGGCATGGAATTCTGCTTCCATGGCTAGCCGCCATTCTTGATTTTTAGATGCTTCGGTGAAGCAGGTTGGCTCATCAAGGATTGAGATGGTATGAGAGCAAGATGGATTAGGCCATGGGATGGTGCCATCTTGGCGAACAAGGGGTTTAAAGATGGAATGTTTGGATCTGGTGATGATTTGAGGCGGTGGAGATGATGATGAATCGTGTTGAGAGGATGCGTTAGTGGAGGCTCCAGATTGGGAGTCGATTTGAGGAGTAGTAGACTGGGAATGGGTTGATGAAGTAGAGGTTTATGGGCTTGCATAAAGTGGGTTGTGAAGGCCTGTAGATGAGGCAGGAGGAGGTGATGGGCCCAAATTTGATGGGCTAAAGTCAGCTACAAAGGGAATTCAAGCCCGTGGAGTGGGTAATGGGCTAGGGGAGGAAGAATGGGTAAATGGATAAGTGTGTTCATAAAAAAACACATCATGGAATGTATAAAACTTGTCATGAGTCCAATCGTAGCAAATGTATCCATGATGATGGGAACTATAGCCCAAAAATATGGTTGGAGTTAAGAGAAAGTTGAGTTTGTGGCGATTGTATGGGTAAAGGTTGGGAAAAGCGAGACACCCAAAAACTTTGAGAAAAGCATAATTTGGTAATTGACGAAAAAGAATTTCGTAAGGAGATTTGTTGTGGAGAAGGGGAGTTGGGAGACGGTTTTGGATATAGGTGGAACTTTCGAAGGTAAAATCCCAAAATTTTAAGGGAAGTGAGGCATGTTTGAGGAGAGTAAGTCCCATGTCAACAATTCGACGAGGACGGGATTCAACTGTGCCATTATGTTGGTTGAATAAGGGCAAGTGAGACGATGATGAATGCCAAGTTCGGAAAATAGCGGGATCAAGGGTTTAAATTCTGTCCCACCATCCGTTTGGATTGAAATGATAGAGGTGGACAATTGATTGGTAACAAGTTTAATGAATTTAGTAACAATTTGTGGGACAATGGATTTAGCTGCAATTGGAAAGAGGCAAATGAATTTGGAAAAGTCATCCATAATTGAAATGAAATACCTGTATCCATTATAATACAAAGTATAGGCTGGGCCCCAAATTTCAATAAAAAGAAGGTTAAGCGGTTTTTTGCTTCTAGAAGAAGAAGGCGGGTGAGGAAGTGCATGGGCTTTAGCCCAAGAAGAAGAAGAACATGGATCAAGGTCTTTTGGACTTGTTGAAGAGGAAAATATGGATTGGACTCTGTGTCACTTGATTGGAGGCATGACCCAGGCGAAAGTGCCAGAGCTTAGGGCTTGAGGCTTGAGTAACAGATAAAGATGGCGACGGCAATGGTGAAGCAGCAGTGGAGACCGGTAACACATACAGCCCGCCATCAACGATTCTTTGGAGTAGAGTTTGTCGAGTCTGGAGATCCTTCACAAAAAGCAAGTAGAGTGAAACTCAAAGAAAACAAGATTATCTTCACAAAATTTACGAACTAAAAGTAGATTTTTATTCAAAGAGGGAGTATGAAGGAGATTCTGAAGAGCGAAAATACGATTAGGAGTGAAGAAAGAGGAGGAGCCCTGATGCTGAATGGGTAGAGAAGATCTATCATCCATGGAAACTTGAGCTGTTCCATGATACGGGTATGCATTGATTCGAAGGTTGGATAGGTCTGGGGTGTAGTGGTGAGAAGTCGTTGTATTTGGGTACCATGGAGAGTTGGTGTTATGTGCTTGCATTGAAGACGGTGCTTGTGCCTGATAGGCATGATCAAATCTATGCCAGCATTCAAGGGTAGAATGGCTTGGCTTGTAACAGATTTGACAGCCAGGGCGAGTGTCTGGTGTACCAGTAAAAGTGGTGTTGCGACCTTGTCCCCTGCTTCGTCCTCGGCCACGCGTGTTATTGCGGCTATTGTTGTTGGAGCGATTCTGGTTGTTGGTAGCGTTGGCCTCAAGGGCTGTACTGTTATTAGTTGTGTTACTTGTGTTGTTGAGGCTTGGTGTAGGTAGAAGACCATCCGATTGATGAGCAAGCCTGGCTTCATGAACTAGGAGGTAGGAGTAGATAGCACTTGGCGTTGGGAGAGTCAGCTGTGTTAAAAGACTGGTGACGACCGAGTCATACTCAGGACCAAGCCCAACAAGAAGGAGACTAGTGAACTCGGAATCAGAGATTGCTTCACCTGCAACAGTCATGGAGGAAACTAGGTTGCGTGCCTTGCTAAAGTACTCAGTGATGGTGGATACTCCTTTCTTCATTGTGGCAAGCTGTAGTCTGGTATGCACAATGTGTGCACTCGATCGAGCAGAGTAAAGCTCATGGAGATGTTTCCAGGCTTCTCTTGAGGTTGAAAAATCCAAGATTTGAACTAGAACTGCTTCAGAGACAGAGCATGTTAGGATGGACAGAACAAACTGATCCTTCGAAATCCAGGAGTTATACTCATCGAGGGTGGTTGGTGTGTTTTTTGGGCAGGGAAGACAGCTATCAACAAGGTTAAACAGATGTTGAGCTCGCAGAATAGAGGAGCTTTGAGCCTTCCAAAGAAGAAAATTCTCTGAGGTAAGTTTGTTTGTGATGAAGGAGCTGATAGATGAAAGTGAGAAGTTTTGTTGGTTTTGTGTGGCCATATTGAGTCGATGAGAGGAAGGAGAAGAATGGTTGTTGGATTCAGATTCTGAGGAGTATGAGTAGTATTCAGTAGCCATTAGTGGCGTTTGCCTAAAAGCTCTGATACCATTTTAATATGTTAGAAATGTATTAATCTTCCCCTAGCATTACTGTTGTGAAAATCCACATCTATAAATATACAGAGGCCAGCTTAGAGTAGCCAATCAAAGGCATACAACAGTGGTACTATTGACAGCTATAATTATCCAATAACAAGAGTCTCAAAATACAAGAGAACATTCTAGAATTGTGATGACTCATCCGTAGGTAGTGTCATTTTGATATCCACACTAGTATGGAGGTTGCAATGTCCCGGTGACTCGGGTTGGCCTGGAGGCACAACACCACCGTGGTGGCTCCTTTGGTCCGGTCGGTGTTAGCAGAATATGAGGAAGAAGGAGCTACTCTTTGTTTTTGTTTGAGTGTGAAGGAGAAAAGAAGAAGCGGGTGGATGGAAGAATCGGGAGAGAGAGAGGAATGAATCACAAAGAAATGTGACCGATATTTTTTTATACAAAGTTAAGCTTAAAAAGGGGATATGTTTATAAAAATCGATCGACCTAAAGCATCTTGATGTTTTTTTAACATCGACTGGAATAACATCGACGTTAATGGATGAGCTAAGTCTATGTAGTGCGATTCTATCTACAACAATGTTGATCTCCTTGAAAATGAGGTAACGGTACAGTGCGTGAATCCGGAGATCATGTTAGAGATGTCAGAGATGATCATATCAAACTCCCATGGAGGCTTCCAAATCTTATTAATCGTATTTATTAGCATCAATATATCTTCTTCAATCTCGATGGATGTAGCACCTATCGGCTACCTCATTGACATTTTTAAGGCTCTCACGTAGAGCGAGAGCTTCAATCTCTAGCACTGATTTGACATTGCATCTTCCATTTTCTATAGCAATAGGAATGGTAAGTTGGTTTATAATGATGTAATCAAAAGCAAATTATTCAATGAATTTCCTGAGGCATTATAGTTTAGTTTGATATAGCCATTCTTTGGTCTATTTCATTTTATGTTTTTGGTTTTCCTTCTCTTATTCGGGTTCTTCATGTTGTTCGCAATCACTTTTGTGTTACCCTTCTCCCATTCAGTAATTTTATTTGTAGCTAGAAGATTCAAATTTTGGGTGCCTTTTTTTTATTTATTAAAGATGACTTGGTTTCTGGCCATCCAAATATTCCACCAAATGATCACAAGATTTCTTAGTTCCGATGAACTGATTTTTCCTTGTAGTTCGGAAAGAATGTCACTAATGCTCCAATTGTCAATATCTCAATTGTGTAAACTGGATAAAATTTTTGGGTTATCGATGATCTTCAAGCTATATTGAAACTTAAAGAAAAGGTGCTTGGCGCTTTTTGTATGGTGATTCCAAAATTCACAATTCATTACCACAGAGATTTTTCGTTTGTCGAGATTTTGTTTGGTCGGTATTCCGTCTAATGCCAATTTTCATAGGAAAATTTTAATGTTAGGCATTATGTTGATTTTCCATATTCACGTTTTGTCTGTGGTTACCCCCACCTTCCGTTTTTTGATTATTTCCATTGTCGAGTTAGTTGAGTACCATCCTTCTTCATTGACCGCCCAATATAACTTATCTCTTATATCGTTCATGAGAAGGTTATAGTTTTTAATTTTTTCGATAATGTTATTAGGCAGGATTGTGCCCCACCGATTTACTTTTTGATGATTCTATTTCTTGTGTGTAATATATGAGGCGGTGAATTCTGTCGAGTTTATTAATGCTTTGTTAGTCACATTGTCTTGAAGTGATTTATCGGTAATCCATTTGTCTTTCCAAAATCTCACCGTTTTTCCATCTCCAACACGCCATCGAAGACCTTTGTCGAAGTCTTCTTTCAATTTTATTAGATTCTTCCATTGTCATGATGTGTTTTTTTCACATTCGTAATTCCAGAGGTATAAGCCTTTGAGGTGTTTTTCTTCGACTATTTAAACCCAGATGCTATCCGGGTCGGCCATAAGTTTTCATAGTAGTTTCATATGTAGTGTTTTATTTATATCTTATGCTTTTCTACTTCAAGTACCATCTAGGGTTCTTGGTTTGCAAATCCCAACCAATTAGCAGATGGAAGTTGGATCCCTTATTCCAAAATAAATTTTTATTTATTTGGTCTAATTTGTTGTGAATGCTTGTTGGAAGCATAAAATACATGCATAAATTAACTTGGTTTTGCATTCAGGTTCGCTTTTATTAGTGTAACTCTACCTTCTTGAGACATAAATGATATTTTTCATTTTATATGTTGTTGTTTGGACTTTAGTATGACAATGTTAAAAATGTCCTTGTTTAATATACCGTTAATGATAGGACATCCGATATATTGTTCAAGGTTAGTGGTTGCGTTGATGCCAATATGTGATTGGATTCTTCTTTTGTTGTTATGATCAATGTTTGCGGTAGTTTAAATGTTGATTCATGGGAATTTATGACATGTCCCGAAACATCACAATAGTTGGTTAGAGTCGATAGAATTTTATTGCTTGCTTCTATTGTAGCTTTTGTGAAGATTATTATGTCATCCGCAAAAGCAAAACAGGATTCTTGATCCATTTTTTGTTATAGGGAAACCTAGAGATTTAGGATTCTCATTAGTCATATTTTGAATATTTCTAGCCAATATTTCCGCACACAAATTAAAGAGCAAGAGAGATAGGGGATCTCCCTGACAAAGCCCTCTTTGTGGGACAAAAATCGTTGTAGGGGAGTCACTTATTAATATGGAATAAGAAACTGTAGAGTTGCATTCATAGATTCAATTTCGAAAATTTTCTCCAAATCCAAAATTTTCAAGAACTACTTTTAGAAACACCCATTCAACTTTGTCGTATGCATTTTCCATGTCTAGTTTAATTTCCATTAAACTTTCTTTTCCTTTCTTTGTTTTAAAACAATGGAAGATTTCGTGAGCGATGAGAACATTATCATGAATCGCTATGTTTTTAGTGAACACACTTTGTAATGGGTGAATTAACTTTGGTAGGACTACACTTACCCCCCGTTTGGTTATAATTCCGGAAATGGAAATAGAATGGATATGAATCTAGTCCATATGTGCACCTTGTTCATAAATTTTTTTGGAATCATTCATTGTGGTATCATGCAAAATGCATTTGTTTCCCCTATTTTGTACCCTATAGGATATGAAAAGTAATGAAATTAGACTCCAATTAGTTCAAATCACAAGGAATGATTCTAAATAGTTTCATGAACAAGGATATACATATGGACTAGATTCGTTTCCATTTCGTTTTCGTTTTTACAGTTTAATACAAACGGGCCCTTAGTCTTTTGGCCAAAAGTTTGGCAATTATTTTATATACAGTCGAGCATAGTGTATTTGGTATATAGTGGTTAGTTGTTGTAGGATTTAAATTTTTGGAAGAAGGGCAATGAAAATATGATTAATTTGTTTGAGAACTTTTCCGGTTCTAAAGAAGCTTTTTGTTGCCCGAGTAACTGCCAGTCCCATGATATGCCAATATTTTTGTATAGAAACCAGTTGTCATACCATAAGGACCAAGCGATTTGTCATTGCCAATATCAAAGAGGGCATTATTTTTATTTCCCTGGTGGAGAAAGGCATTGTTAGGATCCGGTTATCACTCTCTGAAATTTTTGATCGGATGACTTCTAGTTGTTTCTGAAGTTTGTGGTTGTCTATTGTTGAACCTTGAAAATGGTATTTGTAGTCTTTTAAGACATTCTCATTACACAATCGTACCATCATTTGCGGTAATATTTGTCATGATTTTCTTATTTCTCCTATCCTTTTATTTCCTATGGTTGAGTTTCGTATTATTATTGCCTAGTTGTAAATTATTTGTCTTCGCTCTTTGCACCCATAACCTATGTTGATAGTCCAAAAGACATTCTCTTTTTCTTGTTAGTCTAATTATTTTATCATTAATAAGTTGGTTGAAAGACGCAAAATTTTGTTTTATGAGAGATTCGATCTCACCATCAACATATGTAGTTGTTTATGAATATTCCCGAATTTTTCGCGACTCCACTTTTGTAGCTTTTGTTTGAGTATATTAGTTTTTTTTTGTAAGGTTAAATATGTGGGTGCTTGTGAATTGTGTTCTCCAAACATGTTTTACAAGATTTTCACAATCTTGTCTTTGCATCTACATTGATTCAAACCTGAAAGGTTTATTCTTAAACTTTGTATGACTGTTTAGTAGGTGGATTGATATCATACAATGGTTGGAAGTAGTAAATGCATGATTTTCACAATCTTTTTTCGTTTTTCCAAGTGAATTCATTGCGTTTGGTTGGTAGATCAACTAGACTAAATTAGTGTGAAATTTGTTGTAATCTGTCAAATTTATAATTAGAGGGAGGCGCACCCCTTTTTTTTGTCTGTTGGTTCCAACAGTTCGTTATGATCGCCAATCAATAAGATCGGTTTATTTGTAGCATTCATTTCAACCGTTAGCTGTGTCTAAAATTCATTTTTCATTTGTTCGTTCGGTGGGACATAGATGAAAATGATCATAGTTTGAAATTTGTAAAGAAATCTGTGTCTTAAATTATTAGAAATCTACCGTGGGGGTTTAATTATTTCAATTTTTTCATGATGTAGTTGATATTTCTTCCATAGAAAATAAAGACCCCCTATACCCCACAACCGGAATAAAAAATATTCTATCGATACTTGCGTTTTTCCATGACATAACGTCAGATCCCACACTTAACTTGATTTTGTTTCGGCTAGCATTATCATTTGGACGTGTTCATTTTTACATGCTATATTGATGTCAATCCCGAAATTCTTTTTCTTCATACCCCTACAATTACAAAAAGCGATCTTCATTGATAGGATGAATAGTCTATATTTTGGGATTGGTTTGGACGTTTTATCTTCATAAATCTGCATGAATGGATGTATATTCTTCGATCATTATGTTGTTTTGTTTACCTTTGCAAGAATCGAGGTGTACACCTAGTTTCGTTGTGATTGTAGGGATAATAGCACATTTTGGAAGAATATGGAGCTAAGGAAGCTAAGGAGTCATTGGAGCTACATTATGGAGCATTGAGGAGCTACAAGAAAGGCTCATGAACGATGAAAGTGAGATGGAAGATTGATTTTGGACTAGATTAGAGAGATTTACTACTCACCTGAGATTCACCTCGGTTGGCTACAGTACCACCTCGACCGAAGTGATCTTCAGGACAGCTTGGACCGAGGCAAATATTATAACGGCCATAAGATCTTTATTTTTGGCTAAGATCTTCTATTTTTGGAAAGTAAATTTCCTATATTTTAGGATGATTTTCTGGAAGAAAACATATCTTTTTGGCTGATTTATTTGGAAGATTGGAAGATATTTTAATGAAGGAAATTGCCTTTAAAGATATTTTATCTTAGGAAGGTGATTCTCTTATATAAAAAGATGGATTTTGTGGAGAGAAATTATCTCGGAATCGAGGAGATCTTGGAGCTGCAGTTCTCCAGAGTTGAAGGAAGTTTGGAAGGAAGTTTGGAAGTTTGAAGATCAAGGATGGAAGGAAGTTAGCTTTGAAGGAAGTAGTAAGATTTTCTTAGTATGGTTTGATTTGTTGTCTTTATGATTGTGATTGAGGAACACAGTTTGATTGAGTTATTGAGACCTTTTTGTTAAGGTTTTCTTGTTTGAATATTGGTTCCTTTTTTATATATTTTATTATTGTTATCATGATGATTGTTGGCTAAGTTCTTTATGCGATTCTAGGGTGATTGGCTAAAAGTTGTGGGAAAGACGATGAAAAAATGAGCCTTTACCCTAGTGGACCCTGAAAGCTCGAGCCTTTACGTTGACCAACGAACACCTCGGTCAGTCGTAGAACATTTCGACCGAGATGGGACACTAACTGAGCGAGGTGAGACCTTTTCTGATCCTTGTGTGAGTTGAGGTTTCAGTTTTCCAAATCCTATCCTTGTTATACCTTTCCTGGTTCAACACAAGCCTAGGATGAGACTTACCCGGTGATTCCTTTGTTTGTATACCTAAGATCATGAGTGCAGGTAATAAATGTTTATCCATTATTGGGGTTTGAGTGTGCCTTCATCCCATCTTTGAGAGTTAGCTTGAGACTTACCCGGTAAAGGTTGATTCTATCCCCTTGGGTGGTGTGTTGGTTTGAGATTATAGTTCCGTTCCTTAGTACCTTGAGACTTACCCGGTGAGAGGATCTTCGGTTTGGGATAGTGAGTAGTGAGACTTACCCGGTGATCTATTCCCACCTTAGAAACACCTTCCCTTTGCAAACCTCAGCTTTGTCCACGTTATCTTTTGAGATCTTGAGTCGGAACCACAACTGGATGCTTTAATCTCTAAAATCCGCATTCTCTTTACGTGGTTATTACATCATCTTTGATATCTTTGCTTGGTTGATTGTTTTTTATTGACAACCTGAATTACCGATCTTTGTTTCATCATACTCCATGTGTTCGACCCTGGAATTCTTGCTTTTATTACAATCGATCCGTACACTGCGGGTTTGCTTATTTGCAATTATTCTTGGTATAAATATTAAAGCTTGCACACACCTATTGGAGCGAACAAGTTTTTGGCGCCGTTGCCGGGGACTTGGTCAAGACCAAGTTCGGTTTCGGTTGTCTTTTGGGGCTGCTTCCCTTGTTGCTATTGATTGCTTTACTTGAGTGATTTTGCAGGATCTTTCCTTAGGTTTATGCGAAGAACTCGTGCTGGAAAGGAAATCGTTCCTTACGATCCCGAACCAGAAAAGACATACTCCCTCCGTTTCAATATGTATGACGTTTGGCTCAAAAAAAAAGTTTCACTATGTTTGACGTTCATTAAGACAGTAGAGACCCACTAGGAAATTTCAATCCATTAATAGTGCCTCTACTGCTACATTCATTATTGAGTGGGTGGTGAGTTCCAATAACCTATTTAACACAAAAGCTTTTCAATTCCAATTGCCAACTTACTCTTTTCATCTGTACTGCTCGTATAAAAGTACATTTATCCCTTATCCCTGTATTTGCACTATACATTTTTCAATTGCCCTGAAGAGATAAATATTCACATTCATATTTGCATAATGTCTGATTTTGTTTATGATCCAAAAAAAACCTATTGTAAGGATGAAGATCTTCATCCCAACAAAGAGAAGCAATCAATGGTGGATCTCGAACAAACTTTAAAGTGCGAGATGAAGAATATTTCATCTTTCCGTTTGATCTAAACAAAGAGTACAATGAAGAAGGAGAAGTTCTTGACAACAAAGAGAATCAATTGGTGAATGAAGAACAAAGTGACGACCGACATCTCGATCAAGGTGTAGAAGCGCTCGATAATGAAGAGGATATCTTTTATCCGTTTGATCTAAACAAACTGCTATACTATGATGATGAAGAAGAAACCAACCCCGGGATGAGACGGATGAAGTTGATGATGTTGAGGACTTTGCTTCCTGAATACTATTAGTACGATTTTAGTTAAAACTTTTACTCATCTACTAGTATTTGATGATGTTGAGGACTCTTCTCCTTTTTGATTACGGATAACATTATGAGGTAGAAACTACATTCACCTATTTTTAATCTAGTGAGATTGTTTTATCATACTTTATTCCCTTAATTATTCTTTTTCTTTTTTGTTTTATTTTGAATAATTGAATTTGTTAAACATTCATTCAAAACACAGTACAAGACAAGTATGATTTGTGAGGCAAAATGTGTAGATGAAGTTGTTAAACATTCATAAAAAAATGTGAACTTTCTGGGCAAATTTGGGTATTCCAAAATACAATACAATTCGATTCTAGCTAGATTTGATTGAGCTCTTTTAGTTTCTTGTACAAGAAGTACAAAAGTAGGTGAGGGAAATACACTATTTTAAGGCAAGGTCTCTTAAAATAATTCAAAGTCTACTTCATTTAGCTTATTCACCTACAAGTAGTTCTTGAGGCATTGCCATGCCTCTGTCCTTTCTTTTTTTTCATACAGAAAGATATTTTTGTTTTATTTTTTGTTCCATGAAACTACAATTTATTTGGTTCTAGTTAGGTTTGATAGATGCAAATTTATCATAACAAAAAAAAGTAGACCGAAAGTTACAAAATTGAACAAAGAAGTTTATAAATTCACAAGATTACTAATCATGAGAAAGAAAACATGAAATTATGCTAAAAGATTCTTAGCACTTTCTACTATAGAGTAATCACAAGTTACTTGTTGTGGGAGACAACCTAATCTTTCTAGTGCAGCCTTATTCATGTGGGGATATGATATTTGTTGGATCCTCCGAGCTTCATTATCTCTAGCATACATGATTGTAGAGTAACAAAGACACAATTCGTCATATTTGCGGGAAACTCATCGAACGACTTTTCGACTGCATTGATAAGCTCACCAACAGTCCTCGGAGACTCTTTATGCTGTAAAGACTGAATAGCATTGAAAAACCCAAGATCTAAAACATTTAGATCCGGTGAGTTTGGTGGTTGACAAATTATTCGGATGTCAAATCCGTTTTGCGACGCAACTATTCTGAATTCTTCATCGTTTGCACCAATATGTGTCCTTGCATTATCTTGTTGAATAAAGATGGTTTTATTTGAATCCTCCACGGGCCACTTTGCTTGAATTGCTGGTATAACCTTTTGAATAAGATATTCTCTTACAGTGTCTTTTTTCACCGACGTAATTGGCTTGATCTCTATAGTGCTGGCAACTCTGTTGCGACTACTTCTTTTGGCTGGTTGTCTAGTAACAAAAGGAAGACTCCAATTTTTCCTGAGAACACTTCATTTCCATTGTCATCAAATCTCGGACGAGCCATAGCAGCTAAGAACATCACTTTTCCAATAAAATTTTTGCTTTGACATGTACGCAACGGCTCATCTTCAGCAGCATGCAAGTAATATTTCTCTGATTTTTTTGTCATGTAGAACCACTTTTCGTCAATATGCACAACATTGTACATATTGACAAATTTAGGATCTCGGGGAATGCTATTTGGGTCTAGCATATCAATGCAAAACCTCAACGTGCCCGTTTATTTTGTTCTCTCAAAAGAGGTTTAATGGCATTTGAGTGACGTCGAATGAGGCCTTGCCTTAAACGCCTATGTAAGGTCACATGGCTAACGCCCAAAGCTGCCGCAAATGACCTTAAAGTGGTTCGTCGGTGTAGAGGAATACTAGTGATTTGATCTTGGCTTAGTTGAATTCTCTTCCGACCACAATTTTTGGTTCTCCTATGCGATACATCGATCGATCCTTCAACCGGTGTGTCTTTTGCTTGCTTCCATATTCTTTGCACGGTTCTGATCGGTACATCAAATAATATCGACACCTCCTTGGTTGTGGTATCTCGTTTTAACTTACCGTTAACACTTCTTGCCAACAAAGCATTATAAATTTCCCATCTTTTTTTATTAGGGACAAACTTTTTACTTCTCCTTGTTTGTACATTATGAGAGTTGCCTACAAATGAACAATAAGAAGTTAGCAAATACTCTACTGCTCATCACATTGGCTGGTTTAACTAAATACGGAGTATAGTACATACATTTATCGACAAAATTTCCTTTCCATGTTCAAAATCACTACTCTAAATTTTGTAACTTTTAAAATAATAGAAGGACCAATACATTAATCTTCTTGTACATTTAAACATGTGGATAATTTGATTTTGGTTGAAGCTCCAATATAAATGATCTTGAAATAACTAGGTGACAGTGTTTTTTGGTGCAATAAAATTTTAAAGGAATAAAACTCAAAGTGTGCTTTTCAAGTAAGATAGGGATTTTTGTAAAAGAGCTTACCCATGTGAGGAGCTTCCATGGTACCTTCATCTTCAACCTCATGATGTAGTTCTTGCACATCAACCTCCAAACAAGGTAATCCAGACTCTTGATTCATATCGACATTGAAATCGATTACCAAGTTTCCTTCTGAATTTGAGCCGATTATAATCGGAACATCACCCACATCGTCTTCGACGTTGCATGCTTCCACCTCGTTAATGTCATTGGTGAAGTTTTCTCTTCCGTCATCGTCGCTATCGTCGCTAAGTGGAAGAATATTGAGATCGAAACGTTCTCTCGATCCCATGTTCACTGTAGAAAGCAACGTAGTATTATGTTCTTGTTTTTGAATGATTGAAATCAATCAGTACTGTATGTGCTCTTGTTAGATTAATACCCAAGTTAAAAGTCCAAGTTAAAAGTCACATTTCACATGTTTTGGCTCCATTAAAATTGGCCAAATGACATTTCAATGAAAATTAAAAAGTTAAAAAAGTTGGCTCCAAATTTTTTTTTATTCACTGGTGTAAATTTTTCACAGACATGTAAAGGTTAATGAAAGGGAACGAATTCACATTTTAAAAAGGAGTGTGCACTCTGTAATTAAGAGGTAGGTTTTGAAATCTCAAGAGACACTCTAATTAAGAGTCTAATTATTGTTATTTATTGTATATAGAGTATTTCAAGGAAAAGGTGGAATGAGAATGGGGCATTAATGTTTTCTTAATTCTTGTGTTTTATACCCAAACGACATACATATTGAAACGGAGGGAGTACAAAAGAAGATTGAAAGAAGCTAAGATGGCCAATCAAGACAATCGAGATCTTGAAGCCGAATTGAAGGAGGCATTGGAACAACTTCGCCTCAGTAAAGAAGAAATGCAACGAGAGAAAGACGAGACTCGTGCAAGAACTGAAGAGATTCAAGCTGATATGGCCGCTCTACGAGCTCAAATCTTACCTCGACCGGTCCTAGTTGCTTGACCGAGGCAAGACCCAGTCCTAGTTGCACCAGCCGAGATACACCCACCACCTCGGATGCCGGCGATGGTAGACCGAGGTGTTCTTTTTGATGGAGTTCCACAAACCTAGGTCAGAGGATGGATCCGAATCAGCAAGTGTCGCGCCCAAGAGTCAATCTAGGATATCCAGCTGAGCATGATTATGAACTTCGACCTCATGTTCTAACCATGATTCGACAATGTCAATTTGGAGGTTTGGAGAGAGAATCTCCACATCAACATTTACAAAATTATGAGATTCTGATGGAGACTTTGAGACCATCAAGAGTGGAAAATAACAATTACAAGTTGAGGCCTTTTTACTTCTTATTGAAAGACAAGGCGCTTGCTTGGTATCAATCTCTTCCAGCTGGAAAAATTAACACTTGAGAAGAGATGACTACGGAATTTCCTACTAAGTTCTTTCCCCCATCAAAGACCGCTAAATTGAGGGGCAGTATCAATGCTTTTATCATGAAGGAAAAAGAAAGTTTATCTAAGTCATGGGAACGGTTCAAGGACCTTTTGTTGGATTGTCCTCATCATGGGATTCCAAAGATCGAGTTGTTGGAGATATACTTCAAGGGTTTGGTTGAAGACACTCAATTCGAACTCCAATTACTTTCCACCGGCACTTTCATGGATATGCCGATAGATGAAGCTTGGGATTTCATAGAAAAGCAAGCTTTACACATTGAGAAATATTCCCATAAAAGGGTTGAAGATGGAGCAAGGAGAGTTAGCTTTCCGGATGTAAATTCAAATGCTGCTCAACTCACCTCGCTCAACAATGAAGTCAAGGCATTGAAGGAGCTTTTAGTAGCTCAAACCAAGAAGGAGCAAGATGCTGGATACCAAGGAAGGGGAAACTATCAAGGGCCGCAGAACAACAACAATTACAACAACAACAACAACAACAACAACAACAACAACAACAACAGGAGTTCCAATAACAATTGGAGATCAAATCAACAAAATCCCGGTAACCCTTATTCTCATGCTAAAAATGCTCTTAACACCCCCTCTTCTTCTTCTACTCTATTGAGAAGCCAGGAGCCGTCATCAAGCTCGTCCCAGCCACCCAAGAAACCGGACGTTGTGTTGGAGGCTATATTGATCAAGCTCAATGCTATGGAGACATCTATGACCTCATTTTTGAAGACACAAAAATCCTTAGAACAACAATTTTTCAACAAGGCTAATGAAGCACCAAGAGATCTTGGAAAACTTCTCGAAAGGACAAAGAACAACCCAAAAGGGCAAGTCATGGCTATCACAACACTCAGAGGATTAAAGACTGCAGATCCAGTACCTCGGTCGGACCACGATCAGGCGAGGAACACCTCGGTCGAGGTGCCAATCGAGATGGAGTCCTAGAAAGTGAAAGAAAAGGTTGAAGTTTATGTTCCACCACCTGCTTATAAACCACCACTCTCGTTCCCTCAGTCTAGGGCGCGGGCACATCTAGACAAGCACTTTAGTAAGTTTCTTGACCTTATGAATAAGCTACATATTAAAATCCCTCTCATTGATGTTATCCTAGGGATGCCCGCCTATGGGAAGTTTCTGAAAGAGATCTTGTCGAGGAAGAGAAAGCTGGAAGACTTTGGTGAAGTACGGATGACCTATAGATTTTCGGATCTCATTTAAATCATGAAGGAGAAGATTCCACCTAAGTTGAGAGATCCCGGTTCGTTTTGCATTCCCATCCAAGTTAGGGATGTGACTTATGATGCACTTTGTGATCTAGGAGCAAGTGTGAGCATTATTCCTCTGGAACTTTGTGAGAAGGTCGGCCTTGGAGAGCCCAAGCCCATGAAGATGACATTATACATGGTGGATCGCTCCATTATCTGTCCCGTTGGTATCTTGGAAGACGTTCCCATCAAGTTAGGTAACTTCTACATACCTATAGACTTTGTTGTGCTGGACATTCCCGCAGATTATCCCATTCCTATCATTCTCGGAAGACCATTTCTAGCAACATCGGGTTGCAACATTGATTGTAAGAACGCCAAGTTGAAGTTCAACATTGGTGGCGATCATGTGGAGTTTGCACTATTGGCTGCAATGAAGGGAGAGCCTTTCGAAGATGACATGTTCAACATCTATAATGAAGAAGATTCTCGAGAATTGGTGAGCTCTATCCTTATCAAAGATCCTCTTGAGAATGTTTTGAGTACCTCGACCGAGACAGTTTCTGGAGCAAGCGAGGTAATCTTATCTGAAAAACACCTCGGTCACTCATCTCGGACCACGACCGAGACAGCAAGCGAGATGATGTCAACTGAGACTTCCATTAGTCTAGTATTTCAATCTAATTCCTCTTCACTGGAGAGATAAGGTACAAATCCACCTCTGAAAGCACCCCCTGTCCTAGAACTGAAACCACTCCCGACTCACTTGAGGTATGCTTTCCTTGGTCCGGATTCCACTTATCCCGTTATTGTTAGTGCTTCTCTTTCTGAAAATGAATTGTCTAAGCTGATGCATATGCTGAGGAAACATAGAAACGCTTTGGGTTACACTATTGATAATCTTGTTGGTATTAAGCCTTCTCTTTATATGCATAAGATACTAATGGAAGACGATCATAAGACTTCACGGGAACCTTAAAGACGGTTAAATCCGATCATGAAAGAGGTTGTGAAGAAGGAGATTCTTAAGTTGTTGGATGCAGGTATCATATTTCCCATATCGGATAGCAAATGGGTGAGTCCGGTGCATCTAGTTCCAAAGAAGGGATGGATGACCGTTGTGACAAACAAGAACAACAAGTTGATTCCTACTAGGACCGTTACGGGCCGGTGGATGTGCATTGACTATAGGAAGCTGAATGTGGCCACTCGAAAGGACCATTTCCCTCTTCCATTCATCGACCAAATGCTCGAACGGTTAGCACAACACTCCCATTTTTGCTATTTAGATGGTTATAGTGGCTTCATTCAGATTCCTATCCATCCAGATGATCAAGAGAAGTCCAACTTTCACTTGTCCATGGGGGACATTCGCTTATCGGAGGATGTCATTCAGATTGTGTAACACACTTGCTACTTTTCAGCATTGTATGATGGCTATCTTTTCCGAGTATATTGAGGAGATCATGGAGGTATTCGTGGATGACTTTTCGGTATATGGTTCCTCTTTTGATAATTGTTTGGCTAACCTTTCTCTAGTGTTACAACGTTGTGAAGACACTAATCTTGTTTTGAATTGGGAGAAGTGTCACTTCATGGTTAGCGAAGGAATTGTCTTAGGACACCTCGTTTCCAACCGAGGTATTGAGGTCGATCGAGGTAAGATCGAGACTATTGAGAAACTTCCTCCCCCTTGTTTTGTTAAGGGTGTGCGGAGTTTTCTAGGGCATGCAGGTTTTTGCAAGAGGTTCATCAAGGATTTCTCTAAAATCTCTAAACCGCTCACTAATCTTTTGAATAAGGATGTTTTTGAGTTTTTGCAGGAATGTCTTGATGCTTTTTACAGGATAAAGGAAGCGTTGATTACCGCTCCCATCATTCAACATCCCGATTGGACCTTGCCCTTTGAGATCATGTGTGATGCTAGTGATGTGGCCGTAGGAGCGTTACTTGGACAGAAGAAGGATGGCCGGACCAACGCCATTTACTATGCTAGCAAGACGCTAGATGAAGCTCAACTGAACTACGCCACCACCGAAAAGGGGCTTTTGGTAGTTGTTTATGCATTTGAGAAAATTTTCTCTTACTTAGTGGGAGCGAAATTTATTGTTTAC
Organism: Fagopyrum esculentum; assembly: GCA_033239045.1. Taxonomy (NCBI): domain Eukaryota; kingdom Viridiplantae; phylum Streptophyta; class Magnoliopsida; order Caryophyllales; family Polygonaceae; genus Fagopyrum; species Fagopyrum esculentum. The sequence continues at coordinate 44,459,421 of BSUD01000006.1, forward strand.
ACTGACCACGCAGCTACTCGTTACTTGCTGGCTAAGAAAGATGCAAAGCCGCGCCTTATTCGTTGGATTCTCTTGCTTCAAGAGTTTGACCTAGAGATTCGCGATAAGAATGGATCCGAGAATTCCGTGGCGGATCACCTCAGCCGGCTACCTCCTATCTCGCTCGAGAAGGATGACCTACCCATTGATGACTCGTTTGCCGATGACCACTTGCATTTTATGGAGAATTGGATGGAATCCTTTGTTTCTCTCCATGATGAAGATAAAGTATGGGGTGAGGACACCTTACACCTTGTTTGAGGATGACACACAGTCCAGCTAGAGAACTTAAACCAAGCGCTTCTTGGGAGGCAACCCAAGGTATTGCTTTCTTTTCCCTTTTCTAGCTTAGTTTAGATAGTTTTGCTTCATGTTTTTGCGTCCTCCTAGACAGGAATCAGGTACTTTCTAAGAAGGAATTGCAACCCAGGAGCTACTTGGAAGGACAGAAGATCGAGAAATTGAGAAGACGGAGTTTGACTAAGACACATCTCGGGTGCTGTCAGAGGACCTCAACCGAGATGTTCTCCGTCAACCGAGGTGATTAGGTCTGACATCCACTCTGACACCTCGGTCGGCTCAGGAACATCTCGACCGAGGTGTAATCAAATTCAGCGAGGGGTATAAAGGCGCGACGGTTTCTCTCTCCTCTCACTTTTCCTTTGTACGCTCACCTCTACCGCGGCTCCCTCTCCACTCAAATTCTCAGCTCTCAACTGTTTTCCACGATTCTTGGCTCTAAATCATTAGAGGAAGAAGAAGATTCAGTTTTCAAGCAACAAACAACGCAACAAACGCTTCAAATTTGCAGATTTTGGGGTATTTCAACATAAAACCTAACTCCTTCTATTCTTATCGATTTTGCATAGATCTGGCTTTGGTTGCCATAGGTTGCTGTTGAAAAAGATATAAGTACCCCATAGGAGGCTTTTGGTAGTGTTTTTTGGGGGAAAACCTTGCAGATTTAGAAGTTCACTTCGTGCAGCACTTCGCCTCGGTCGACTCGACTGTGTCTCGGCCGAGGTGTTCTTGGCCGACCAAGGTGTTCTTCTAGTCATGAGCAACTCACGCAGATCTGATCATCAGTTGGCCTTGAGGGATAGGCCCATCAATTCACACCACTCCTCCCCTTCTTCTACAACACAGTTTACCATCCCGGTCATTCATGAGAGACACTAGCGGGATTATGACCGGATTTTTGAGTGCCCTATCATTGCCCCACGATTCCTACATGTTGATGCCTGCGAGTGCCTCTACGTGGTGGAGGACTTGAAGAAGATAATTTCAATGGTTGTCTTGGAGGATTTCTTGGCCATCAGAGCGCCGACTTATCTAGAGACGACCTTGGAGTTCCTTAGTTCAGTTACCTATGTGCCAGAGCATCGAGGGATCAAGTATAGGTTGCTGAACAGGAACTATGCAGTTCCTTTGGGGAGATCTTTGGCTTCCCACCTCCTACAGTTACAGATTTTCCTTCTCGAGCAGTGGCTCAGAGTTTCTGGGGCGAGATAACCCATGTTACAGATCATAGAGACAGATGGCAACCCGGAGACTCCCGGGAGCGGATAATCTTCCACCTCGCCTTCCGCTTAGCTCACAAGATTTTTAGCGAGACACTTCTGGCGCGTACTGAGATGCCCCAGAAGTTCAGACAGGGTGAGCTCTTGAGTCTGTTCTGTATGGTCACAGGAGAAGTACTAGATTTTGTTGCCATGCTGGCACATGACCTTCAAAAGATTAATGGGAAGTCGAAGGGCGATATCTGTTGTGGTGGGCTGGTGACCAACATCACCACTTCCATGGGACTTGACTTATCTGGTTGTATGCTAGTTGCAGCTCCGAAGCCGCTGGGTTTGCAGGAGATGATCACACGGTGCATACTCATTCCCCGTGGCCTTGGCACATGATAGCATGAATTATAGTCTATATTTTGGGGTTTGTTTGGACGTTTTATCTTTCATAATCTGCATGTTTGTATGTATAATATATGATTATATTACCATTTCATCTACCTTTGCGAGAATCGAGGTCTACACCTAGTTTTGTTGTAATCGTAGGTAAAATGGCACGTTTTGCATCAAAAAGGAGCAAAAGGAGCTATGGAGTCATTGGAGCTACATTGAGGAACATAAGAAACCATCCAGGAAGCATAGCCATGGATTAAAGATTCACTTTGGACCAGTTTTGAGAGATTTCACATTCAGTTGTGACTCACCTCGGTTGACCAAAGATTCATCTCGACCGAGGTGATCCAGAGACGCCGACTCGACCGAGGCGAATACCTAGGACGCGGCGAGAATATTTTATTCTTGGCTGAGATCTTTTATCTTTGGAAAGTGATCTTATATTTTTGGGCTTGGCTCCTGGAAGGATGAAGATTTTATATTTTACCTATTTTTATGGGAAAAGATCTTTCTAAGATATCTTATCTTTGGAGGGTTATTTTCCTATAAAAAGGGTTGGATTTCCACGAATCCAACATCTCGCTTACAATCCGCTATCACCTCACATACACCTACTACACCGCTGCGGCATACTTCAGTTGGGAGTTTTGAAGAACCTTTTTGAAGGTTGAAGGAAGATTGAAGATTGTAGCTTTTATAGCTTTTGGAGGGTTTTGTAAGATTGTCTTTAATTCCCTTCCTTGTTGTCTTGTCTTGTTGGATTGCTATCCAAGGAACGCTTTTGTTGTGATATTTGATTCAGTTATTGATGTCTTTTCATTAAATTCTTCTTGTTCAAATATTCACCTTCTTCCCATATATTTGATTAATACTTTCATAATGATGATGAGTGGCTAATTTCCTTGTGTGATTCTAGGGTGATTGGCTGAAGGTTGTGGGAAAAACAATGATAGAATAATCTTAGATTCCAGTAGGATCTTGAAAGTTCGAGCCTTTAACCTTAACCCTAAGCATCTCGTTCAGTCGATGAACATCTCGTCCTGGGTGGAATTTGGCCGACCGAGGTGACTTATCTGATCCTAAACTGAGAGTTAAGTGTTAGAGTTTGCCATATCCTATTCTTATTACACCTTTCCTAGTTCAATGCAAGCTTAGGATGAGACTTACCCGGTAATTCCTTAGTTTGTGTACTTAAGATCATAAGTGTAGGTAATAAAGGTTTATCCTTTATTGGGGTTTGAGTGTGCTTCCATCCCATCTTTGTGAGTTAGCCTGAGACTTACCCGGTAAAGGTTGATTCTATCCCCTTAGATGATGTGTTAGTTTGAGGTTATAGTTCTTTATCTTGATTCCTTGAGACTTACCCGGTAATAGGAGTTACGGTTTTGGATTAGTGTGTAGTGAGACTTACCCGGTGATCTACTCCACTTTAGTAACACCTTCCCCATGCAAAAACCTCAGCTTTGTCCGCTTATCTTTAGATCTTGAGTTGGAACCACAACTAGACGCTTTAATCCCTAGAATTGTATGTTTGCTTTATTGACTTCTTATTCATCTTCGATTGTGTTAATTGCTCTTGTGGTTAGTATTTACGAAGCTTACCGTTATCGACTTTGTTTCACCGAATCCCTGTGATTGACCCCTGGAATTCCTTGCTTTTACTACGATTGACCCGTACACTGCGGGTTCGCATCCTTGTTTTAAGCTTAAGTCTAGGGTTATAAATTTAAAGCTTGCACACACCGTTTGGAGCGAACAAGTTTTTGGCGCCGTTGCCGGGGACTTGGTCTAGACCGAGCCGGTACGGTTTGCTCTTGGGGCACTTGCCCCCGTGTCTTCTAACCACTCTACTTGAGTGACTTTTGCAGGTTCTTTCTTAGGTATATGCGAAGAACCCGCACTGGGAAGGAAATCGTTCCTTACGATCCCTAACCAGAAAAGACATACAAGCGACACTTAAGAGAAGCGAAGATGGCCCAACAAGACAACCGCGATCTTGAGGCCGAATTGAAAGAGGCGTTAGAGCTGCTACGCCTCAGCAAGGAAGAACTAAGGCGAGAGAAGGAAGAAACTCGCACCAAAACTGAATCAATCGAAGCAGAAATGGCCGTCATACGAGACCAGATTCTACTTTGACCGAGGGAAGACCCAGTTCCCGATGCTGGACCGAGGCAGGTTCTAGTTGCTGACCCTCGACCGAGGCAGGTCCCAGCACCTGACGCCCCGGCCGAGATACTTCCACCTCGGATGCTAGTCCGAGATGTTCTTCTTGTAGGAATTCTACAAACCCTAGGTCAAAGGATGGACCCTAATCAACAACTGAGGCGTCCAGGAGTCAACCTAGGAGATCCAGCGGACCATGACTACGAACTTCGACCGCAAGTTCTATCCATGATACGCCAATGCCAATTCGGAGGGACGGAGAAGGAATCACCACATCAACATCTTCAAAACTATGAGATCTTGATGGAAACCTTGAGACCTCCGAGAATTGAAAACAACAATTACAAGCTAAGACCTTTTTACTTTTCTTTAAAAGATAGAGCTCTTACTTGGTATCAATCTCTTCCTCCAGGTAAAATTAGCACATGGGAGGAGATGACTACGGAATTCTTGACCAAATTCTTCCCCCCCTCAAAGACAGCTGAAATGAGAGGGAAGATCAATGCTTTCATTATGAAGGACAAGGAGAGCTTGTCCAAGTCATGGGAGCGGTTCAAAGACATCCTTTTGGATTGCCCACATCATGGGATTCCAAAAATCGAGTTGTTGGAGATTTACTTCAAGGGACTGGACGGAAGCACCCAGTTCAATCTCCAACTACTCTCCGCCGGTACCTTCATGGACATGGCGATTGACGAGGCTTGGGACTTCATTGAGAAGCAAGCCTTGCACATGGAAAAATATACCCACCAAGGAGCTGAAGGTGGAGTTAAAAGAGTCAACTTTCAAGAGACTCAATCCAACAACAATCAACTCACGTCTTTGAAGAATGACGTGAAGCAATTGAAGGAACTCTTGGTTGCTCAAACCAAGATGGAAGAGCAAGGACAAAGGAACAACAACAATGGATAACGTAACAACAACAACGGTTCCCGGAATAACAACTACAACAACAACAATAGAGGGTCCAATAGCAACAATTGGAGGACGAACAATCAAAACAACCAGAATCCTGGTAACAATTATTCTAACTCCAACTCTAATAATTCCTCTAACCCTTTCCTCTCTTCTCCTTCTTCTTCTTCTTCTACTCCATTAAAGAGCCAGGGGCAAGGATCAAGTTCGTCTCAGCCAGAAAAGAAAGACGCAGTTCTAGAGGCTATCTTGATCAAGCTTAGTGCTATGGAGACTTCTATGACTTCATTTTCAAGGGCCCAAAAGTCCTTCGAACAACAACTTGCAAGTAGGGCGAATGAAGCGCCAAGAGATCCAGGGAAGCTTCCAGCAAAGACGGAAAGCAACCCTAAGGGCCAGATCATGGCCATATCTACGAGGAGTGGACTGAAGACTGCAGATCCAGTGCCTCGGTCGGTGCCAGTACCGACGAAGACCACCTCGGTCCAGGTGCAGTCGAAGAACACTTCGACCGAGATGCCAACCGAGATGGAACCACAGAAAGAGGAGGGGAAAACTGAAGTTTATATTCCACCTCTTGCATACAAACCACCACTTCCATTCCCCCAGTCAAGGGCCAGAGCACATCTAGACAAGCACTTTGGTAAGTTCCTTGACTTGATGAATAAGCTGCATATTAACATTCCTTTCCTTGATTCCATTCTAGGAATGCCCGCCTATGGGAAGTTCTTAAAGGAGATCCTTTCAAGGAAAAGGAAACTGGAAGACTTTGGTGAAGTTAGGATGACATCTAAATCCTCGGAGCTTATTCAAATCATGAAGGAGAAGATGCCACCTAAATTGAGAGATCCCGGCTCATTTTGCATTCCCATTCAAGTTGGGGATGTCACTTGTGAAGCCCTTTGTGATCTAGGAGCCAACGTGAGCATCATCCCGCTGGAGGTATGTATGAAGATCGGACTTGGAGAGCCCAAGCCGGTCAAGATTCGACTTTATATGGCGGATCGCTCCATCACCCATCCCGTGGGCATCTTGGAGGACGTTCCGGTCAAGTTAGGTAACTTCTATCTACCTATAGATTTTGTTGTACTTGACATTCCCGTAGATTATCCTGTTCCTATTATTCTCGGGAGGCCATTTCTAGCAACTTCGGGTTGCAACGTGGATTGCAAGAACGCCAAGTTGAAATTCAACATTGGTGGTGATGAGGTGGAGTTCGCACTACTTGCAGCCATGAAAGGGGAGCAGCTAACTGATGATATCTTCAACATCTACGATGAAGAAGAATCAAGAGAATTGGTGAGCTCTATCCTTATTAACGATCCACTCGAAAGAGTTATTAGCTTTAGTTTAATGGAGGAAGGTATAGATGTTTCTTGTGATGCAGATATACGGAGCTTGAAGGCACTGGAAGAGGATCCAGGAGCAAAAACTGAGAAGCTAATCCAGGAGACGAAGATCTCCAGTTTCGGTTCCAGTTGCAGTACCTCGACCGAGACACTTCCTGGACTGAGCGAGGCTACTGAAGAACATTTCGGTCAACACCTCTGCGCCTCGACCGAGGTCGATGGCGAGACGACTTCAATTGAGACTTCCGAAAGTCCAGTTTCTGGATCTGTTCCACTGGAAGGAGGAAGCAAGGATCCCCCTCAGAAGACACCCCCAGTCGTGGAGCTTAAACAACTCCCTAGTCACTTGAGGTATGTCTTTCTTGGACCGGATTCTACTTATCCCGTTATTGTTAGTGCTTCCCTTTCCGAATCTGAATTGTCTAAGTTAATGCATGTCCTGAGAAAGCATCAAAAGGCTATAGGTTATACCACGGATGATCTTATTGGCATTAAACCTTCTTTCTGCATGCATAGAATTCTAATGGAGGACAATCATAAGACTTCACGGGAACCTCAGAGACGGTTAAATCCGATCATGAAAGAGGTTGTGAAGAAAGAAATTCTTAAGTTGTTGGATGCAGGTATCATTTATCCTATCTCGGACAGCAAGTGGGTTAGCCCGGTGCATGTCGTTCCGAAGAAAGGAGGGATGACCGTTGTGACGAATAAGAACAACGAGTTGATCCCAACCAGGACCGTTACGGGCTGGAAGGTTTGCATCGATTACAGGAAGCTGAACACGGCCACACGGAAGGACCATTTTCCACTTTCCTTCATCGATCAGATGCTCGAGCGGTTGACCCAACATTCACACTTTTGCTACTTAGACGGTTACAGTGGATTCTTCCAGATTCCTATCCATCCGGATGATCAGGAGAAGACTACTTTCACTTGTCCATGGGGGACATTTGCTTATAGGAGGATGCCATTCGGATTGTGCAATGCACCCGCTACCTTCCAGCGATGCATGATGGCTATCTTCTCCGAGTACATAGAGGAGATCATGGAGGTATTTATGGATGATTTTTCTGTATATGGTTCCTCTTTTGATGATTGCTTATCTAACCTTTCGCTAGTGCTTAAAAGATGTGAAGACACTAATCTCGTTTTGAATTGGGAGAAGTGTCATTTTATGGTTAGTGAAGGCATTGTACTAGGACACCTCGTTTCTAATCGAGGCATTGAAGTCGATCGCGCTAAGATCGAGACTATTGAGAAACTCCCTCCCCCTTGTTCTATTAAAGGTGTGAGGAGTTTTCTCGGGCATGCAGGTTTCTACAGGAGATTCATCAAGGACTTCTCTAAGATTTCTAAACCTTTAACTAACCTCTTGAATAAAGATGTTGTTTTTGAGTTTTCGCAGGAGTGTCTTGATGCTTTTTACAGGATTAAGGAAGCGTTGATCTCCGCTCCTATTATCCAGCCTCCAGATTGGACCTTGCCCTTTGAGATCATGTGCGATGCTAGTGATGTAGCCGTAGGAGCGGTGCTTGGGCAAAAGAAGGATGGACGGACCACCGCCATCTACTATGCTAGCAAGACGCTAGATGTAGCACACCGCAACTACGCTACCACCGAGAAGGAGTTGTTGGCGGTTGTATACGCTTTCGAGAAGTTTCGTTCCTACTTAGTTGGGGCGAAAGTCATTGTCTACACCGACCATGCAGCCATTCGTTACTTGTTGGCTAAGAAAGATGCCAAACCACGCCTTATTCGATGGATTCTCTTGCTTCAAGAGTTTGACCTAGAGATTCGCGATAAGAAGGGATCCGAGAATTCTGTTACGGATCACCTCAGCCGGCTGCCTGCATCTTCACGTGAGAAGGACGACCCGCCCATAGACGATTCATTCCCCGATGAGCACTTACACTTGTTGGAGCGTTTGATAGATTTACTTACTTCACCCCACGATGGAGGTGAAGTATGGGGTGAGGGCACCTCCCATCACGTTTGAGACGCATCATGGTCCAGCTAGCGACCTTAAACCAAGCGCTTCTTGGGAGGCAACCCAAGGTATTGCTTTCTTTTCCCGTTTTCTAGTTTAGCTTAGATAGTTTGCTTTTGCTTTGTTTTGTTTGTTTTTGGCGTCCTAGACAGATAACAGGTTACAGCTAAGGAAGGAGAACCAATCAGTAGCATAACTGGAAGAACAGAAGTTCGAGAATTCGAGAAGACGAAGTTTGACTGAGACACCTCGGTTCAGTCGAGGCCACCTCGACCGAGTTGATTCTTGAGCAACCGAGGCGACTAGGGTTTCTGCAGAACCACCTCGGTCCGTACCACCTCGGTCCAGTCGAGACCATCTCGACCGAGGTGACAGCAGTTCCAGAAACTGTATAAAAGGGGGAAAATTTTCTTTTTTTCACTTTTTTACCCATTTCGACTCGACCGCGGCGCTTTCTCACCTCGCTTCTTCGATTCTTGCTCGTTTTCGAAGATTTCCGCTTCCAAACTGCGATTAAGGCATAGAGGATCCCATTGCAAGTACAGATCTGCGAAGAAATCGAACGATTCGGCCGAAACGAGGTAAAAACGAAACCGAACCCTAATTCGTTTATTCGCTTCGATTTGGGCTTTGGTTGCCCTTGCATCTGCTGAGGAAAGGCTTAAGTACCCCATAGGAAGGAATTGTAGTGATTTTTGGGGGAAAAGAACTGAATTTTTTGAGGAAATTAGATCCAGTTCACCGCCTCGGTCCAGTCGAGCTGCGCCTCGGCCGAGGTGATTCTTGAGAGTTATCAGTGACCGAGGTGATCTGACAGTAGCTGAGTGAAAATGAGTTCTGAACGTCGCCTTGCCCTCAGAGATAGATCCTCGCCTTCCCCTTCTTCCTCTTCTTCCCGACCTTACCGCCCGGTGATCCACGAGAGACACCGGGTAGATTATGAGCGTATAGCTAGCCGTCCATTGATTGCACCACGTTTCCTGGACGTGTCCGCTTTTGATTGCCTAGGGGTAGATGGAGACCTTTGGAGGATGATTTCTACAGTTGGGCTGGATCAGTTTACTGAGATCCGAGCCCCAGCCTACTTGGAGCCGACCCTAGAGTTCGTTAGCTCCTTCACCTACCTTCCCACAGAGCAGTCTGGGAAGTACCGGTTGATGAACCGGAACTTCTTAGTGCCGCTCGAGATTTGGAGAGATATCTTCGGCTTTCCTGAGCCCACCGCCATTGACTTCCCTTCCCAATCTGTAGCTAGGGAGTTTTGGGGGCATGTTGCCCATATTGTTGAGCATGTAGATAGATGGCGCCTTGGAGATTCCTGGGACAAGGTCATCTTCCACCTAGCCTTTAGGTTAGCCCACCGGATATTCAGCGAGACACTTCTAGCGCGTACTGAGACGCCCCAGAAGATCCGACAGGGCGAGCTTTTCAGTTTATACTGCATGGTTACTGGGGGTTTCCCAGACTTTGGCTTGATTTTGGCAGAGGATCTGCACAAGATCAAAGCCAAAGCAAAGGGAGACATCTGCTGCGGAGGGCTTGTCACCCACATAGTTGCTTATCATGACATGGACCTCAGTGCTTGTACGATGGTGGCGGCTCCGAAGCCGCTTGGATTGCAGGAGATGATCACTCGGTGGATTCTAGTTCCCCGAGGTCTGACTACTCCTTACGTGGCTATGCCGTGAGAGCTGACCGCGCCACAGGAGATCCGATGGTCTGCCCAGTTCACCGTTTATGACCCACACTATTGGCAGACCGCCTGGGCTCCACTGATGGAGGATTTTAGGGAGGCAACAGCTGCCCCAGCTGAGGAGGAGGAGGCTGATGACGAGGATACAGTGGATGAGAGAGAGGGTGGAGTCCCGATGGATACAGGGACAGATACTGCAAGGACGAGCGCACCGCCGATTATAGATCTGGATGAGGAGGATACTGAGCCTGCACTAGCTGATGCACCTGCTACTTCTCCAGTTAGGCCTGCTAGACGTAGGAGGCGCAGAGTGAGGGATCCAGATGCTCACAAACGGACCTGACGGATCAGGTTATTGATTCATATGCTGCTTTGTCGCTGGATATCCGCGAAATGCAGGAGTGGCAACATTATCAGCATATGATGGCCCAGATCCAGTTCGAGCATGTCATGGGCTATCCGTTCAACCCGACCCAGTATCCGTACGTGCCACCACCACCACCACCGGATCGCGACTATTGATGAGCTGCAGGATTTTCTTTATTATATTTTTATGCAGTTCAGCTATTTATCCGGTGAGTACTCTTATCTTTAGACTTATTTTGACCCACTGGGACAGTGTGTCCCAAGTATGGGGTATTTGATGTACTTATTCGATGACTTTGATGTATGACTCACACTTTATCGGATATTTCATGTTTATGCTTCAGTTTGCTTTTATGTGTTTATCTGAGATTGCATGCATATTTACAGGTTATTGGACTGAGAAAAACGTCGAAACTGAAAAAAAAAAATGGATAAAAAAAAAAAATTTTGACCTCGACCGAGTTAGTCTTGGCCAAACGAGGCGTTTCACCTCGGTTAACCCAAGAACACCTCGACCGAGGTGGGTTAACTGAGAGTTTTCGAAAACGATTTTTGTGCTTCTTATCTGGATATGATCTCAGTGAAGATCTTGCTTACTGACTGGTTTTAAACTCTTTATGTGTTTAAAAGGTTTCATAATATGTTTAAGTTGCTAAATGCTTTGTTTGAAATTATTGGCATGTTTAATACTTTGTTTTTTATCTAAATTATGTTGAATTTGAAGGTTGACACCATATTATGAGTTCTCTCACTTTCTTCCTGGAAAGACCAAGGCAATTCATTCTTCTCTCTTCTTCTTCTTGATCATGCTTAGCCCCTCATATACATTTTGCCTCCCTTTACCTATCCGGGAATTTGGAAGCAAGCGAAGTGGTGAAAGCAAGTGAAGTTAAAGTTGAGAAGTTGGCTGGAAGTGAAAGTGTTAGGAAGTAATTTTAGGTTTGGGGAAGTCAATCATGAAGATGAGTAACTCAGCACCATTCACATAGCCGGGTGTTTGTGTCTTGCCAAAGTCGGATTGAGCGATATTCCTAACGGGTCATGGTATGTGCATCAAGGGTTTGATGCATCTCAAGAAATTGATTATTGCGGATTTCCTAGGCTTCGGTTATTGTGCACCTCTGTCCATGCATCCCAAAAAGTAAAGTAAAAAGAAAAAAAGTGTGAAATAAGCAAAGCTTATTGGTGGAAGATGTTGCAAGTCAAAGTGGAAGTGAAGTTCATCCTTTTCCCGGATTCTAGCACCACATTACCTTACATACATCCCTACCCTACACGTTTCTTGACCTTTCTTTTGGGAAGCCCTTGAGAGCTTGAGCTTGTTGATTGACTTAGTGGTTTAAACTGGATTATACATGATTAATTTTGATAATTATGACTTATTATGCATTCTATGGTTTTATGCAAAGATGAACAACTTTTCTATATTTATAAAATGTTTTGATCATATTTTGATTTTAAATTCCATGAAGTATTCTCTTAGAGTGATCTATGATTGTTGCACACCATAAAAATGTTTTCGAAAGACTTTTCACTGATTTTCATGACCTATAATCCATTCTATCTTGTCTTCTATATGCGGAACTTGCTTGGGGACAAGAAAGGGCTAAGTATGGGGTATTTTGATAGCATGAATTATAGTATATATTTTGGGGTTTGTTTGGACGTTTTATCTTTCATAATCTGCATGTTTGTATGTATAATATGTGATTATATTACCATTTCATCTACCTTTGCGAGAATCGAGGTCTACACCTAGTTTTGTTGTAATCGTAGGTAAAATGGCACGTTTTGCATCAAAAAGGAGCAAAAGGAGCTATGGAGTCATTGGAGCTACATTGAGGAACATAAGAAACCATCCAGGAAGCATAGCCATGGATTAAAGATTCACTTTGGACCAGTTTTGAGAGATTTCACATTCAGTTGTGACTCTCCTCGGTTGACCAAAGATTCATCTCGACCGAGGTGATCCAGAGACGCCGACTCGACCGAGGCGAATACCTAGGACGCGGCGAGAATATTTTATTCTTGGCTGAGATCTTTTATCTTTGGAAAGTGATCTTATATTTTTGGGCTTGGCTCCTGGAAGGAAGATCTTATATTTTACCTATTTTTATGGGAAAAGATCTTTCTAAGATATCTTATCTTTGGAGGGTTATTTTACTATAAAAAGGGTTGGATTTCCACGAATCCAACATCTCGCTTACAATCCGCTATCACCTCACATACACCTACTACACCGCTGCGGCATACTTCAGTTGGGAGTTTTGAAGAACCTTTTTGAAGGTTGAAGGAAGATTGAAGATTGTAGCTTTTATAGCTTTTGGAGGGTTTTGTAAGATTGTCTTTAATTCCCTTCCTTGTTGTCTTGTCTTGTTGGATTGCTATCCAAGGAACGCTTTTGTTGTGATATTTGATTCAGTTATTTAAGTCTTTTCATTAAATTCTTCTTGTTCAAATATTCACCTTCTTCCCATATATTTGATTAATACTTTCATAATGATGATGAGTGGCTAATTTCCTTGTGTGATTCTAGGGTGATTGGCTGAAGTTTGTGGGAAAAACAATGATAGAATAATCTTGGATTCCAGTAGGATCCTGAAAGTTCGAGTCTTTAACCTTAACCCTAAGCATCTCGTTCAGTCGATGAACATCTCGGCCGGGGTGGAATTTGGCCGACCGAGGTGACTTATCTGATCCTAAACTGAGAGTTAAGTGTTAGAGTTTGCCAAATCCTATTCTTATTACACCTTTCCTGGTTCAATGCAAGCTTAGGATGAGACTTACCCGGTAATTCCTTAGTTTGTGTACTTAAGATCATAAGTGTAGGTAATAAAGGTTTATCCTTTATTGGGGTTTGAGTGTGCTTCCATCCCATCTTTGTGAGTTAGCCTGAGACTTACCCGGTAAAGGTTGATTCTATCCCCTTAGATGGTGTGTTAGTTTGAGGTTATAGTTCTTTATCTTGATTCCTTGAGACTTACCCGGTAATAGGAGTTACGGTTTTGGATTAGTGTGTAGTGAGACTTACCCGGTGATCTACTCCACTTTAGTAACACCTTCCCCATGCAAAAACCTCAGCTTTGTCCGCTTATCTTTAGATCTTGAGTTGGAACCACAACTAGACACTTTAATCCCTAGAATTGCATGTTTACTTTATTGACTTCTTATTCATCTTCGATTGTGTTAATTGCTCTTGTGGTTAGTATTTACGAAGCTTACCGTTATCGACTTTGTTTCACCGAGTCCCTGTGATCGACCCCTGGAATTCCTTGCTTTTACTACGATTGACCCGTACACTGCGGGTTCGCATCCTTGTTTTAAGCTTAAGTCTAGGGTTATAAATTTAAAGCTTGCACACACCGTTTGGAGCGAACAACACACCCTATGTTGCCATGCCATGGGAAACGAAGTTTTGTCAGGGCATTCTTTGGTCTTCCCAGTTCTTTGTCTATGATCGCCCGTATTGGTCGGCTGCATGGTTTCCTTACATGCAGGATGCTATAGCTAGAGAGGTAGCTGAGGAGGAGGAGGATAATGATGCTGTTGGGTATGGAGGTGCTATGGACACCGGTACTGATACCGACGGGCCTAGAATTCCCACCATTGACCTTGACGACGAGGCCATGGAGGACGAGAGAGGTACCACCACCACCGCCACCTCAGCACGGATCCCGCCGCCGTAGAGATCCCGAGGCACATCAACGGATCGATGAGCTTACAGAGAAGATGATAGACTCTTACGCCGCCATGACAGTTGATATCTCCCAGCGCTTCGATGATCAGCGCAGATTGATGGCAGCACTGGATGGAAGAGCGCTAACATTTCCAGCATCGGATGATGGAGATACAGTTCCAGCAGATGATGGGCTATCCATTTGATCCTTCCCAGCATCCCTACATTCCACCACCACCACCGCCAGCTGATGAGGACTGAGAGTGTGATAGATCGATTTTCTATCTTTATTATGCAGTTCAGCTAGTTCCGGTGAGTATTCTGTTCTTCAGACTTATATTTGACCCATTGGGACAATGTGTCCCGAGTATGGGGTATTTGATGTATTATGTGACTTATTTGTATGACTTGTATGACTCTTGGATATTATCGTTTTTTATGCTCAATGTGCTTATCTGTCATTACATGCATACATATAGGTTTCTGTTTGAGAAAAACGTAAAAAACCAGTTTGAATTTTTTTAGCTCGACCGAGATGTTCTTGACATAACGAGGTCGTGAAAACCGAGGTACATCTCGGTTGAACACCTCAAACACCGTCAAAACACCTCGACCGAGATGGGTTTTTAACTGAAAGATTTTTGAAACGTTTTGTGCTTCTTTTGTGGATAAGACCTCGATGAAGATTTTGTTTGCAGAATGGTTTTGAAATCTTTATATGCTCGAAAGGTTTTATGATATGTTTAAGTTGCTAAATGCTTTGTTTGAAACTCTAGCATGTTTAATACTTTGTTTTTATCAAAATTATGTTGGATTTGAAGGTTGACACCACATTGTGAGTTCTCTCACATTCTTCGTGGGATGACTAAGGTACTTCATTCTCTTCTTCTTCTTCTTCTTCTTGACCATGCTTTAACCCCTCATATACATATTGCCTCCCTTTACCTATCCGGGAATTTGGATGCAGTTGACGAAAAGCATGTGAAGTGAAGTGAAGATCTTGGCTGAAAGTTTTAGAAAGAAACAAATTAGGTTTGGAGACGTTGATCTTGATGATGAGTAACTCGGCACCATTCACATAGCCGGGTGTTTGTGTCTTGCCAAAGTCGGATTGATCGATGTCCTAACGGGTCATGGTATGTACATCAAGGGTTTGAGGCATCTCGAGAAATTGATGATTGCTGATCTCCTAGGCTTCGGTTATTGTGCACCTCTGTCCATGTTCCCGAAAAGTAAAGTAAAGTGAAAATAAGCAAAGCTTATTGGTGGAAGATGTTGTGATTCAAAGAAAGTGAAGAAAAGATCCTATTCCCGGATTCTAGCACCACATTATCCTATATACATCCCACCCTGACACGTTTCTTAACCTCTTTTGGAAACCCTTGAGACCTCGAGTATGATGATTGACTTGGTGGTTTAAACTGGATTATACATGATTGATTTCGATAAATATGATTTATTATGCATTTTATGATTTTATGCAAAGATGAACAACTTTCTTGTATTTATAAAATGTTTTGATCATGTCTTGATTTTATTTGCCATGAAGCATTCTATTAGGGCAATCTATGAATGGAGCACGCCATCAAAAGGTTTTGAAATGTTTTTCATTGGTATTTTTGATGACTTATAATCCATTCTATCTTGTATCTAAGATTTGGATCTTGCTCGGGGACAAGCAAGGGGCAAGTATGGGGTATTTTGATAGCATGCATTATAGTCTATATTTTGGGATTGGTTTGAGCGTTTTATCTTCATAAATCTGCATGACTGGATCTATATTGTTCGATCATTATGTTGTTTTGTTTACCTTTGCAAGAATTGAGGTCTACACCTAGTTTCGTTGTGATTGTAGGGAAAATAGCACGTTTTGGAACAATATGGAGCTAAGGAGTCATTGGAGCTACATTATGGAGCATTGAAGAGCTACAAGAAAGGCTCAGGAACCATGGAAATGAGATGGAAGATTGAATTTGGACCAGATTAGAGAGATTTACACTCAGTTGAGATTCACCTCGGTTGGCTACAGTACCACCTCGACGAGGTGATCTTCAAGACAGGCTGGACCTAGGCGAAATCTTATATTTTTGGAAAGTGAATTTTCTATATTTTAGGATGATTTTCGGGAAGGACGCATATCTTTTTGGCTGATTTATTTGGAAGATTGGAAGATATTTTAAGGAAGGAAATTGCCTTTAAAAATATTTTATCTTAGGAAGGTGATTCTCCTATATAAAGAGATGGATTTTCTTGAGAGAAATTATCTCGAAATCAGGGAGATCTTGGAGCTGCAGTTCTCTAGAGTTGAAGGAAGTTTGGAAAGTTTGGAAGTTTGAAGATCAAGGAAGGAAGGAAGTTAGATTTGAAGGAAGTAGTAAGATTTTCTTAATTTGGTTTGATTTGTTGTCTTTCTGATTGTGATTGAGGAACGCAGTTTGATTGTTTGTTTGATTGTTTGATTGAGTTATTGAGACCTTTGTGTTAAGGTTTTCTTGTTTGAATATTGATTCCTTTCTTATATATTTGATTATTGTTATCATGATGAATGTTGGCTAAGTTCTTTATGCGATTCTAGGGTGATTGGATGAATGTTGTGGGAAAGACGATGAAATAATGAGCATTTACCCCAGTATACCCTGAAAGTTCGAGCCTTTACCTTAACCGACGAACACCTCGGTCAATCGTAGAACATTTCGACCGAGATGGGACACTAACTGAGCGAGGCGAGACCTTTTCTGATCCTTGTGTGAGTTAAGGTTTCAGTTTTCCAAATCCTATCCTTGTTATACCTTTCCTAGTTCAACACAAGCCTAGGATGAAACTTACCCGGTAATTACTTTGTTTGTATACCCAAGATCATGAGTGCAGGTAATAAATGTTTATCTTTTATTGGGGTTTGAGTGTGCCTTCATCCCATCTATGAGAGTTAGCTTGAGACTTATCCGGTAAAGGTTGATTCTATCCCCTTGGGTGGTGTGTTGGTTTGAGATTATAATTCCTTTCCTTAGTACCTTGAGACTTACCCGGTGAGAGGATCTTCGGTTTGGGATAGTGAGTAGTGAGACTTACCCGGTGATCTATTCCCACCTTAGAAACACCTTCCCTTTGCAAACCTCAGCTTTGTCCACGTTATCTTTTGAGATCTTGAGTCGGAACCACAACTGGATGCTTTAATATCTAGAATCCGCACTCTCTTTACCTGGTTATTACATCATTTTTTATATCTTTGCTTTGTTGCTTGTTTTTTATTGACAACCTGAATTACCGATCTTTGTTTCACCATAGCCCCTGTGTTCGACCCTGAAATTCTTGCTTTTATTACAATCGATCCGTACACTGCGGGTTTGCTTATTTGTAATTATTCTTGGTATAAATATTAAAGCTTGCACACACCTTTTGGAGCGAGCATTCATTAATGTGTCATACTTTGTGGGGATGTATTGATCCCTTTATTCCTACCCTTAGTTCCTCAGTTATTGTTTTCTCAATAACCATACTCTGAAGTTTTTCTTCTCCCTTATATTTCTTTTGATTCAAGAAATTCGGATTAGGATTATAATATGACATCTCCATTAGAAGGAGTGGAATGAAACATGTTTCTTGAGGAAATTTTAAAGTTTTCTAGCTTTGGTGTCAATATCGTTTTCACAAATTTTGTTGTCGTCGTAAATATTATTTTCACTCATGTTTGTCCCTATGATTATTTCTTCATTGATTATTTTAGTCCTAGTATTTATACTATGTCGTTTATTGTCGTCCTTATATCGGCGCATCCATAATTGCGTAAGTCTAATGAATTTGTTGACCGGTCTCACAATTAGGGTAGTGCTCATATAGTCATTAGTAGGACAAAATCTTCCTCATTGTTCGTTTTTGAAAACACAGTTCAGTTTTTGGTGATTATTCTAATCCAATTGTTAACATTATGTTAATTATTGTTGACTCTCGTGCTTGTTTTTCAGCAATCACAACTTCTCTTGAAGATTTTTTAATCTTGCTTTGTTCACTTTGTTCGTTTTTTAAAAAGCATTTCGAAATAACATGTCCTAACTTCACATGACTTGAAAATGGAAGCCCATTTTCCGTTGCTTTCTTGTTATTCATTCTTTGTTCAGGGTTTTGTAGGATTTTATTTTTGACTATACTGATAACAAAGGACCTCCTTTCTACACCATGCAAAACTATTTGTATCGTTATTGAAAATTTTCTTTGAACAAACTTAATATATCATTATTTTTTTCCTGTATTCCTTTTAGTCTTACAAAAGAGTATCACCACACCTTTATTTCTACATTCCTCAGTATTTAGCAAGTTTTCTTCAACTCTCATATTTCCTTTGATTATGATCACATTATAACTTCCAACTTCCTTTATGCTCATTTTGTAATTTTGTCGACACAAAATGAACATTTGCCTTGTCCATGAATCGGTAGTAGCACAATGCCATCCAAATAGCTTTGAATCATTTAGTCTCTCACTATAGGGCTTGTTTTTAGTCCATTCAAAACCCCTGCATTTCAAGGATATAGATGATGAAGATGGGAGTATGTTAATATCAATTTGTACCAAATTTAGATATTTATGAAAGTGAAGAAGTAGCAACAGCAAAGAGGTTACTTCATTGTATCCATTTCCTTTAGCCATTCTTCCTTTGTTCATCTTGATGACCTGAAAATACCTCTGAAACTCAACAACAACCACCAACAGTAGTAACACAATCTGAAATCACAGACAATGTAATATAGATGTTCCTTAAAAGCAATAGGAGTAATGCAAAGATCCCCACACTTTGTTTCTTACTATTGTTCATGTTGGGTTGATTTCTCTTAAATAGACAATTAACTATAGTATGAGATTTAGGTTTACTCTTTTTCCACTAGACAAGAAAGTTCAATATATCAGACTTAGAGAGTTCAGTCAACCGAAAACGCACATCAACAATATTCAGAAAAGAGCAAACAAACGTGTTAGAGAGTTTAGTCAACCCAAAACGCACATCAACAATATATTCAGATGAGAGCAAACAAACGTGTTATTGTAAAACATTGGGGATTCTAGATTCATTTTTTATTCACCTTGATAGAACATTATTCAATATAGGCAACAATAGTTCGTTCGAACCAAAACAAAGTTTAGAAATTTTTATAAGAGAGTTACGAGTTTTTCTTTGGTAAGAAATTAGGTAGTCCGCGTTAATACCTTTGCAGTATCCAATCTTTGTTTGTAGTCCTAAATTGTTCAACTAGAAAGTATCCTTGGGACTGTCAACCCTTGTCAATCCCGTACCCAACGTCATCCAAGTATCGCTCTTTGAGGGTGCCTAAAAAGTAGTTACTCGCAAAGGTCAGCTTTCCTTTAAGAGTGTCTTCCCATTCATCTTCTCAACCTCCTTTTGGCATCGTCGGTGATGACCGCAGTGCTCTTCACGTATTTTCCATCTCTTCCTCTTTTTACCCTTTTCCTCTGCGAGCCGCCTCACTCTAGTGTCCTCGTTCTTTCATTTTGACAAATCGGAAGCCATAGATCCCCTATTATTGAAAAGGGACCTCGTTTCTTGCCACATATTACCATTTCAGATGACGGATGGTAGACCTAGGGGTGTTTGGGGGATAGGGTTTTTGAATTTTTTGGGTTGTTGTTGGCTCCAAAGTGTGTGCAAAATAAGTCTTAAATTTATACCAAGAATCAAGAAAATAATAGCGAACCCACAATGTACGGATCAATCGCAATAGAAGCAAGTATTCTAGGGTTGAACACAGGGACTATGGCGAAATCAAGCAATGCCATATATCTTTATGTTGTAATACGAATCTCAAGCAACAAAGAACAATGATGTATATAAATCAGATAAAGGAATGTAGATTCTAGATATCAAAGCATCCGGTTGTGGTTTCGACTCAAAATTTCTAAAGATAAGCGCGGACAAAGCTGAGGTTGCAAAGGGAAGGTATTTCTAAGATGGGGATAAATCACCGGGTAAGTCTCACCATCCACTATCCCAAACCAAAGATCCTATCACCGGGTAAGTTTCAAGGAACTAAGAAAAGGAAGTATATTCACAAACCATCACACTACCAAGGGATTAGAACTAATCTTTACCGAGTAAGTCTCAAGTTAACTCTCAAAGATAGGATGAAGGCACACTCAAACCCTAACAAAGGATAAACCTTTGTTACATAACACTCATCATTATCGGTAAACAAGCAAAGGAATCACCGGATAAGTCTCTTTCTAGGCTTGGATATAAACCAGGAAAGGTGCAACAAGGATAGTGTAATAGCTAGGATTTCCGAACTCTAATTAATGTTGATTAACTTAATCGTTTATAGTAATTGACATATAACACGCGAAGATTTCGCAAGTGATGAGTATGAGTCCCACCGTTATGTTCCTAGCGTAATTTTGGACGTTTGGGGAAATTTTTACTTTTTTCCCCGGGTAATTATTTTTACCCTCCGGTGTTATTTGGAGCATTTGGGAGCTCCAATTAATAAAAATGCAGTTGAGAGAAATGATCAGGACATCGGATATGTCCTAGATATGAAATAACATGGAGAGGCAAAACAGCCAAAAGAGTCGCTATTTGTTTCTTAACGGCTAAGAAAGACGGCTTAGGAATACACATTTTCCGAGACAGGTGTGGAATAATTATCCCTACAATATTCCAAATTTAATATTCCAATCTCGAGAAGTTTGGAGAAGGAGGTTCGCCCCCCTTTGAATCGGTTAAAGGATAATTATCGACTTTGCTAAACGATAATTATCGTCTTCACTATAAATAGCGGAAAATCCTTTATTAATTCATTACCTTTCACGTTTCTTCGTAAAAGCTCTAATTTCTCTCAACCTTCAAACTCAGATCTACTCTCCGTTTCTAATCTGATTTCAATTCCGTTTGATTTTCTGGATTCCTCTCTTCATTCTCTTCATACCGGTACCGAGTTTCTGCATTTCCAAGCAGATGAAGGGTTGGTCGAGCATATATGTCACTAGGCAGGTTCCTTCGCTTAGATTCCGGTGAATTTGATGTTGTCCATGCGTATCATGTGTCGTTGTGATTCCGAATCTTCTTTCAGATCGTCAATCGGGTTAGTAACGAATAAGTTATGAATTTATTCGTTTTCCGTACTGCGATTTGGCCTAAATTGACTTTAGGCTTGTCAAAATGGATAATTAGAAATTCCATTATGGTCGTTATATTATTCTGGTGATTATCGGTTGTTTGTTTGATGAAATCTGCTGACAGGGGGTTTAGAAATTGCCTGCGGGCAAAACGTTATTCCGGCAAAATCTAATTAATTAATTAAAGGTTAATTAATTAAATTAGGATTAGAATTGAGATTGAGGAATGTTGATTAGATACTACCTTGAGATTTGAGGAATTGTGAGTTATGCTGAGATATTGAGGTTTAGTTGGTTGTGAGGCTTATAGATTGAGTATGATCCTCATGGATCCCTTTGGGTCTAGGTGTGACCCCTTTGATGAATAGAGTTTGATATATCTTTATGCCTTGTTATTAGGCAGGGCCCTCTCTCAGGATTGGAGGTTGTTGTGGTTGAGCTGAGTACGAGGTTGAGGTAAGTCCGTAGGACTTACTTAACTACCATCTCTATATTGGGTGTTTGCATGAGTGGTGTGTGCGTTATATGTTTGCTATGATAGCATGAGATATCGTTTATACTGACCTATGTTTTATTGACTGCCCCGTTGCGTGGCTGTGATAACCCTTCCCTTTCATCTTGCCATGGAGTCTAGGAGGTTCTCTGACGTCAGGCCAGACTGGTTTACAAGAAGGGCGCAATCCACTCCCACAGGGTACACGGGTTGTGTGACCGATACTCGTACAGCTGGATATAGCACTCAGAGGCGAGGATGTATCGGTCCTCGTGTCACATACTTTCATCTATCTATATATATAAGATTTGAGTGAATGACTATTATATAAAGATGATAAAATGGGTAAATGTGTGATAGCATGCTAATGTGTTTATCTTTCATGATTGTGCTTGTGCTTATGCATTACCTTATATATGTATGGTTAGCTAACGGATTCATACCGTGTTGTAGATGTTTGCAGCATAGGCGCTGGTGGGTGATCTGACAGGGTGACAGGCCGAGGACTCTCGTACATTAGGTGGTTGGTTTTGGGGTTGTTTATGTTTTCCCTCCTGCGTGAGGATGATGTCTTGTTTTCCCTCCTGTGTGAGGATGTCGTTTCATACCCGGCTATGTTGTTGTTTACCTTTGGTTATACAGTTTATACGGTTTTATGTATTTGTTTTTATATCTGTCAATGCCATGTTGTAAGGTCAAGTGAACTTGTTGTCAGGCTAGGGTCAGGATCCATTGTGAGATCCTAGCCCAATGTGGCACTCCGAGTCCCGCGGATTCGGGGTGTTACAGATAGGATTTGGCAAACTATAACCTAAACTCAAGATCGAACGTGCAATGGACAATATCGTGTAGTTCTTGTCTGGTCTTGGTCGAGATGCTCCAAGAACAGCCCGGCATGGGTTTTGGTTTAGGGAAAACTCCAGCTTTCAGGATCCACTCAAGATAAAGATTTATTCTTTCATCGTCTATATCACAACCTTCAACTAATCACCCTAGAATCACAGTGATTTTAGCCAACAATTATCATGTTCAAAGCAATTAAAATGTATATAATCAAGATCTCAAAAAAAGGGAATACAACACTCAACCAAAGGTTCTCAATAATCAATAATGCAAAACAATTAATCATGCGGGACGTGTTCCAAAAGATGATAACAACTAACTATAATCCTCCAAGAAAACCTTACAAAAGTGCCTTCTCTTCTTCCTTGAACCTTGACCTCCAAGTAATCCTTCCTAGATTTCCTTCCTTCAATCTTCCAAGAAAACAATTAATCATGCGGAACGTGTTCCAAAAGATGATAATAGCTAACTATAATCCTCCAAGAATACCTTACAAACAGACCTTCTCTTCTTCCTTGAACCTTGACCTCCAAATAATCCTTCCTAGATTTCCTTCCTTCAATCTTCAGTAAAATCAGCCTTCAAAACCGTAATCAAAAGAATGTAGCGATCCAAAGATCCACGTCGTTGGGGGTCCGTTTCAATGTTGAAGCATATAGGATATTTATAAAGAAATAAATCTAGGGTTTTACAAGCATTGACCTTAAAGATAGATCGCAACTTCAAGATAAACCCTAGCTTAAAGATAACCTGTAGTTTATAGATCATAAACCCTAAATTTTTGGTCCGAAAAAGAATGTTGAGCTAGATGGTATCAGATCTCACTCCGGTGCGTATTAGAGCACACTTCTCGCAGTATCAGAGCCCATTCCGAGGTATCAGAGTTCACTCTGGCATGTTCCTAACTTCCTTTTATGCTCCTTTTTATTCCGCATCAAGGCTTAATCCTTAAATACGTCATTTCGCTCCCGCCAAATTACCTACAATTGCAATAAAACTCTGTGTAGATCTCTATTCTTGCAATATAGGTGAATATAAGAACAATTACTATGAATGTATGTTTATGCATGTAAAATAAAGGAAAAATTTACATAAATGCATGTCTAAATATAGGTCATAATTCATGTCATCAGTTGTGTTGAGTCGGCCGGTTGTAAAGTCTTAGGGCTAGGGCTTCGGTCTGGTTTGAAACCTGCTTTTTCTTCGACGCCGCCTGAAGTGGTGTTTTCGCCCCCAAAATCGAAGGCAAGGCATGCTTATCTTCCTTAGACATCAAATAATCGATTGAGGAGGAGAAGACTAGAAGCAGATCCGGCAAAGAATAATCGTTATCAGTTGGAGGTTCCATAGTCAAATCGGACACAGGGTTAAGAAACAAGATAGTCTTTGCTGATTTTGTATTGAATTCAAGATGACCATTGGGGGAAGCTTGGATCCGGTAACCGATTTCTTCAAGGTTTTGTGGTTTTCTTTGCGGTTAAAGAGGGAGAAGGCTAGCGAGTCTGGGCGCGTTCATTCTAGGGGATTAGGGTTTTCTGAAATGTGAGGGATATGGTTTATCTTCCTTTTTAATTTAAGTGATATAAATTTGTATACGAATATACAAACCCGTAAGTTATCCGAAATTTTAACAAAAATAAAATACGAAGTGTAAAAATATACTCATAAAAACTATGAAAATAAATAATAAAATACAGAGAAAAATTAAAAATGCGCCTTATAATTAGGGGCGTTTCAAGATAGACATGAACAAGAAAGATCCAAGGAGATCACTTACAAGAACTTTGATCAAGATTATCAAAACCCAAGCAATTGCCTTACTTTAACCCTCACTATTTGCAACCTTACACAAGCATATATCGATGCAAGAATAAGGAGAGACTAATGATGATGTAATATCTAAAATTTTTAATTCCGTTTATTTTCGAGTCAAACCGGATTTTGATCCGTCGACCTTTTTCATATACCTAGTGTTATACGCCACTACCAATTTGTATCATTTTATGTAAGCTTAAACTCACATAAAATGATGAAATGTTAATCAAACCCTAAAGTTTTGGAAACCCTAATATTTGTATCCATATAGCTATATATACACATAGATATATAAATATATTTTTACAAAAACCCATAACAACTTTTGTCAAGGGTTACAAGCTCCTTGTCATGCCTGCCCAGCCAGCCCGGGAATGACGAGCCCAAGACGCCAATGATGCCTGCCCAGCCAGGCCTCTCCCATGCAACTCCTTGCTCCAGCCCACATGCGTGCTTCTACCGGCCCATCTGTGAGAGACGCTTTTTGCCCTAGCCCCTGTAAACTGTTGCACGCCAAAAGAACATTAGTCGCTCCTACGATACTCGATGTTACTCAATCGGCACCAATCTTCCATAGCCACAACCACCGTGCAACCTCCTACCCTCTCGCATACCTCCAGCAGTACCCCTGGCTCGCCTACGTGATTATCGCTACCTATTGCTGCTTCGGACGGTCGTACTCCTACGGCCTTCCTCTCCTGGTGTTGCAAGTAGCAACTGCTTCCTTGGCTTCTCAAGATGGAAACAACCCGGCCTCCCTCATCTCCTCTCTAGTACCTAAGAAACAACCTTGGCCGTCGTCTTCTCCGTCCGGGATCGTTCTACCCTCGTCGACAGCAACGCTGGAGCCACAATCGGCTCTCTCCCTCCCTCCGACTGTATTGAGTCAACAAACCGAGGCTCCCCTGATGCCTCTTCCAGTGACAACAAGCAGTAGGAGAAGCCTAGATCTCTTGAGGCGGAAGTAACAGAAGATCGCCTTCGCCCTTCTTCCTCATCCACGCGAGCTTGTCGGGTTTCGATTGGCGGGTAAGGACCCTACTTCACTTCACCTCCTTTCCTCTCGGTATATATATGTGCTAATTACAATTCTGTTGGGATCTTAGAACAGTCCCTAACAGTCTCGAAACATGACTTGAAAAGCTGAGGCGTTTTCCGAGTTTAAAGAAGTGATGAATAGCCGACTTTGAGTCTAGATTTGGGTACGTTAGACTATCCCTTTTCTACTGATTTTCGGATATGCCATATTCGATATTGCATAGTAGATCATATTAAAATTTGGGCTTATTCTGAGTTATAGGTTAGGAGATATGATTTTCTCAAGTTGGCTACTCATGCAGTTTTTTTTAGTATGCTGAGTTTGAGAAGAAAAAAAAACTGCTTGGGATGCAGTTTTGTGGAATAGATTTGGATGGGTTATTGACTGCTGTTGGACTCAAATTTTAGACAGGTTATAGTTGGTATAGTATAGTAGATCATACTGAAATTTGAGAGAAATCCGAGTTACAGTTTAAGAGTTATGGTGTCCCAAAGTAGAGACCTTGACCAGTTTCTAGGTAGTGCTGAATTGTTGAGAAAACCGCTTGTGATGCAGTATTGTGGTGCCGATTTGATTTGGTTAATTCATTGGTTAGACTTGAATTTTGGATATGTCGTATTTGGGAGTTCATAGTATAACATATCAAAAACTTAGAGGATTTCATCAAGTGGTTTAGGAGTTATGATTTTTCGAAATTGGGACCTTAAACAGTTTTCTGGATGTTGCTGAATTTCTCTAAGTGCTGGAAACATTCTGTGTTGTGCAGCCATATTTGAACTTACGTTTAGATACCTTAGAAATGCAATCCACCGTTCAATTTTTAGTATGTTATATAGTGTCATGCATTGTGTGATGTATCAAAAGTTGGGGTTGATCCAACGGTTTGATTTAGATCTATGAAGGTCCAAAGTGGACTGGTTAAACAGTTGAGAAAGACTCAGTTTTGGCTAAGTCTGAATTTTCTGGTTTTGGAACCGACTTTGAGAATTTGTGTAGAAGTGATTATTAGGTATTTTTGGGAAGTTCTTGCTTTTATGAATATAGTGCATAGCATAGAAGACTTAGAGATTTTTGTTAGAATTTTTTATATTTTTATTCGGGGCTCGTATCATAGGCTAAAGTTGGACCTTAGTGACCTTGTTAAAAGTTAAGAAAAGTGTGTAATCTATAAGTTCTACCTAAACTAACTCTTAAGAGTTAGATTATGAAATTAAGTCCCAAAGAATGGTTTGGGCATATATTATAGGATTTTGAGAGTTTCGGACACTAGGGGCAAAATAGTCATTTGTTATTACGAGAGTATTTTTGGTAATTTATCTGATGATAGAGTTACATATCTTAGAAGTTGTAGACTTCTAATAAAGAGGGATACATTATTGATCCACTTGCCTTTTATAACAGGCGGTTGAGTTCCTGCGGTTGCGGACCGAGTTGAGATAAAGAGGTTATGATTTGATACAGGTAAGTCCTTTGGGCTTACTTAGCTAGCTTCTCGATATGAGTGTTAATAATAGTAGTGGTGTGTGTATGAGATGTTTATAGTTGTACTTAGTAGTAATTATCCACCGACCTATACATTGGCCTAAGAGTAACGGGCGGTGGCATTCTGCTCAGTTAGCCTGAGGGCGCTGGGGGTTTCTTTAGGGACTAGTCCACACTCGGTTTGTAGTGATGCTACCGGCGGAGGTAAGCTAGACCTACACCCAGTTGGATAAGGAACGGAAGTGAGAACTCTTAAGACTTCTCGTGCCACAACTTTAAAACGGAATAAAGTGAATCACCTAAGCTATCAGATAATAACCGAATTGTGTGTCAGCATGATGGGTGTTTATGTTACCTTGTTTGTGTTTGTGCTATCTTTATTCTACTGATATTTAGACTGTTAGCTAACGGTTTATCCGTGTTGTAGATTTGTTGAGATAAACAGTTGCAGAGAGATCCGGGACGGATGGTCAGCCGGGTCTACATACTCATTAGATGGGAACGGGGGAGTCTTCAAGTCGGCATGCATGTTATATAAATATATAGATGTTTTTGTAAGGCTGTCACATGTGTACATTCATTAAATAAATTATTATGTTTTGAAATTGTTTTAAATACATTTGTGCCTTGTTGTAAGATCCTTGTAAAATTGTTGTTAAACCAAGGTCGGGACCCATTGTGAGGTCCTAACCAGTAGCTCCCCGAGTTCCGAGAACTTGGGGTGTTACATCATGGTATCAGAGCTTTGGGTTGGCAACAATGGCACTTGAAATCTTCTGGTTTTACACATGCACATAGTCGGGTTGTTGGGTTAGTAGTACGTCGGACTACCATCGTTCTCCGTGGATCTCTGCAACTTGGTATGATAGATGAGTTAGTATGTAGACTTATACTGATAGGTTTTAGTATAAGATTATATATATGTGTATGTGTAGCATGTTAGTATCCTAAAGGATATCTTATATTCTTTAGTTGTGATATTATGAAGCGATTATCGCCTCATGATAAATTGGTAGTGGACTTGAAGAGTTTTCAACATGAGACAATTGATTCAGAGCTAGGATTGAGTATTATACTCTGATGGGCGTCCTAGTGACCTTATAAATCATGCAAACAACGAGTGGGCCAAGAAGTAAAAATGTCGAGATAAATTTCACCGTGGAGACAATCAGATGGTAAAAGAATTCCCGAGTCAGCACAAATAAAAGAATAAGAAGACACCCAAGGAACTATGCAGTATGAAGACGATAGATGAAACTCCAAGATGCATGTAAGGACTGATAAGAGCAGAGATCGAAGAAGATAATACCAGAACACAAATTAAACAGGGTAAAATACAATTACACTTGGCGGGTTAAATGACACTACAACCAAGGTGGATGCCGTCATAGCCAAGTATGGGCATGGGATTCCAGAGATTGTTAGGTGTTGACCTAAATATGAAGGACTAAAGGAGTACAAAGACAGACATTTATAATCAGATTTAAAGATGAAAACTAAAATTTATAACCATGGAGACATGTGGACTTCTTCATAGTTATGATAATTTAAAAGAAATCAAGATGCAAGTATCAAATAGAGTATAAGTCTATAATTGAGACAACGGATTTCCATAAGAGCAATATTCTAAACAACGCTAATGGAGGAACATGTGAGAATCACCTTGGTGGACTCGAGAGTCCAAGGTAATCCCGATTATCATGGGACCTAGGTCATCAACACAGACAGTCCATGTAAAGGAGACTACAAGTGAACGATAATTAAAGTCATCAGAATCACAAAGACGCTTACAATCTATCATGAGGGACTTGGAACGACTATCAATGCCAAATAAAGGATAAAAGATAGAACGAACTAACAAAAGGTAAACAGGATTAACTGAGTGGTTGATGCTACCAGGAATTTTATGCGAGTAGAGGTATGAGAAGAGTAAGTCCGGGATACTGAGATAAGTCAACTATAGACTAACCGACGACGACTGAGGACGTACAAGAGTTGTTTGGTATTGCCGAGTTAAGTATAGATAAGAAGAGGTAACTGTGATTGTGGTTTTATGAAGTAGCTTTACCAACACCTTGGAGGATTTCCTCAAGTAGCCAACGGCGATCTTCTTGGATCAGCTTAAGCGCAGACTCCAGTTGACTTCAAGCTGATTAAGCGCAGACTCTAGTTGGAGTAAGAGAGTGTGGATCCATGTAAGAAGAATTAAGAAGTAAACGGAAGAGGTTGTCTTCCAACTATTATCTTATTTCCTTAAGGCAAGTAAGGATTTGGGAAGATACTTGGAACTTCATCCGTATAGAATTACGGTGTAATTGGGATAAAGAGTCTTAGGGTCGATCACTCTGGATTCACAGAAAATGTCCTTATGATTAAAGGTTGACGACTAAATTATCAGAGTAGCACAACGAGAGCGTGGTGGGTCCTAACCACAGGGGAAAAAAAAACTCAATGGTACAAAAGACTTGTCGAGTTGAGGTGATGTTAGATGGGCTATACACCTCTTTTGAAGCGGAGGTGAGATAGAGTGATGCTAGGTGATGGGAAGTTGTTATATAGATCCTATATCACCCCAATAAGATGATCACCGAAAATGTTTATATAAGAGTTTAATGAGAAATGGGGGTTCCCTAATGAAAATTCAAACTAGCCATGATAACCAATAATATGTAAATGGAGGAGTGGAGTGAAGTTACGTACAAATGGGGTGCTAGAAGTCCATTCTCGATTGATGACATAAGAGTTAATGAAAATAATAAGACCAATCAACGGGGTCCGTAAAGCAGGTACGAGAAATTCAAAAGGATTTAACTATCCGGTTGGGTGTAAAGATTTAGAGGAGGTAAAGCGACATGAGTAAAAGGACAACATAATAAATGCAAGTCGAGAAATTTTGGAGGAGGTAAAGAGACATGAGTAAAAGGATAACATAATAAATGCAAGTCGAGAAATTTTGATTTTTGGGAAAATCGTAAACATTTGATGTTTCTTATATACATGGTACCGGTATATGTTTAATAAAAGTTATACTCTCGGACCGATAAAACTATGATCAATAAAGTGTAAACCAAGAGAATAACTTAACTAGTGAGAAGGAAAATCATGTATCAAAAGGCGAGTCTTGCTAAATTGGATAAAGTGTTGAGATGAAGATGCCTTTATGGAATCTATTATAATGTACAACGTAACTGAAGTTCCAACACGGAATGGGTAGTAATGATCAATTGACAGTTAGAGACCGATTCGGAGAAGAAAAATGTTATAAGATGAGTCACCTAGTAGAAGAGTTCACCAGACAATCATAAGAGACCATCATGTGGTTGATATTATTGTCTCGGTGTGGACTTATTACCACACCTCGAGAATTTGGAGTTAAATAGAAACTCTAGGTCAAGATTGTAAATAGATCAAAGTAAGGACTTGTAGGTCAACGTTATGTGCCCTACGCTATAGGTCAAAGGAATTGTGGAAGGATAACAACTTTGATAAGTCTTGAGGAGTAGTAAGTAGAGTTCCGATGAGACTTAAGTGAATTCCACGGAATTCAAAGACCGCATGTTCCAATCCCTCCACGGAGGTGTAACCGGTGAGTTATTCTACTGAGGAGTTCCTAGACCCATTTTGATACCTAATCGGGGTCGAGGACCATAATTTTGACAAATACGGACAATTTATCTCAAGGTTGGACAACCAATACACACGGCTTAGAGTACGAGCTTTCATTGCACTATAGTGGATCATCCTTAAAATAAAATAAAATAAAAAAAAATTCTTTGGAAGCCGGATAAATCATCCTGACTCACGAAGGGCGCTATTATGAGTAATGGGCGACAACAGATCGATCAAGGTACGCAGCGGAGGCGAGGTGGGCCATAGACTATAGATCAGGAAACTAAATGATGTTGTCTCTATGGACCTAAGTTAAAGAATTAGAGATATGTATGGAAACCTTCACTAAGAGTGTGACTTTGGATGTCAACAAGTTGAAAGCTTAACAAGATATAGGTGTTGAGTCATTATTTGAGAAACGGTCCGACTGATTTATATTAGGAAGACAAAACCAAGTAAGGGATCTTAAATGGAGCATTAGACTTAGTAAAGGATCGAGAGATGTTTCATATTATTGTTTCAGAAGCAATAGTCGGGACCTTCCGAAAAGCCTGGAACATTTAGATTGAATAAAAAGAAGTAAAGTATTGCGGTCCTTTTCGGAAAGTGACCAAGAGTAATTGAAAGTAGGTTAAGGAACGCAATCTTGCGAGATCATAAAGAAGATTGGGAAGTTAGTAACCGACTAGCACTCAAACTCATACTAGAGGGTGTACACCCAGTGATCACGTGTAACAGTTAAAAGAATACATACGGAACCCGGGGCAGGTCATTAGATATGAGGATCTCATAGTTAGGCCGAATCATACTTTGGTAGAGTTTCCAGTGGTCTAGACGAGGAGCCGGTGAGGTTACTTAGTTGACATAGGAGAGCATTAGACGTAGTTATCCCGAGTTCTTTGAGGAGTTAGCCGCTACTTATGTACCGACGAGTTAGTGCTCGGATGTGGTTATGCGTGAATTTTGTAATTATACGTGGGATTGAGTGATTGCGTTTCTATGTGTTGCCTAACTATGATGATTGAGTAGTTCTTGCATGTTAGGAAATGGGAATGAAAATTTTAGTAGAAACGGGTTAGAAACTTCTATTTATAGAAGTCATCTAATTAGACGTCTTACTCTAAGTTTCGGGACGAAACTTATTTTAAGGGAGTACTGATGTAATATCCGAAATTTTTAATTCCGTTTATTTTCGAGTCAAACCGGATTTCGATCCGTCGACCTTTTTCATATACCTAGTATTATACGCCACTACCAATTTGTATCATTTTATGTAAGCTTAAACTCACATAAAATGATGAAATGTTTATCAAACCCTAAAGCTTTGTAAACCCTAATACTTGTATCCATATAGCTATATATATACATAGATATATAAATATATTTTTACAAAAACCCATAACAACTTTTGTCAAGGGTTACAAGCTCCTTGTCATGCTTGCCCAGCCAGCCCGAGAATGACGAGCCCAAGACGCCAATGATGCCTGCCCAGCCGGGCCTCTCCCATGCAGCTCCTTGCTCCAGCCCACATGCGTGCTTCTACCGGCCCATCTGTGAGAGACGCTTTTTGCCCTAGCCCCTGTAAACTGCTGCACGCCAAAAGAACATCAGTCGCTCCTACGATACTCGATGTTACTCAGTCGGCACCAATCTTCCATAGCCACAACCACCGTGCAACCTCCTACCCTCTCGCATACCTCCAGAAGTACCCCTGGCTCGCCTACGTGATTATCGCTACCTATTGCTGCTTCGGACGGTCGTCCTCCTACGGCCTTCCTCTCCTGGTGTTGCAAGTAGCAACTGCTTCCTTGGCTTCGCAGGATGGAAACAACCCGGCCTCCCTCATCTCCTCTCTAGTACCTAAGCAACAACCTTGGCCGTCGTCTTCTCCGTCCGGGATCGTTCTACCCTCGTCGACAGCAACGCTGGAGCCACAATCGGCTCTCTCCCTCCCTCCGACTGTATTGAGTCAACAAGCCGAGGCTCCCCTGATGCCTCTTCCAGTGACAACAAGCAGTAGGAGAAGCCTAGATCTCCTGAGGCGGAAGTAACAAAAGATCGCCTTCGCCCTTCTTCCTCATCCACGCGAGCTTGTCGGGTTTCGATTGGCAGGTAAGGACCCTACTTCACTTCACCTCCGTACCCTCTGTATATATATGTGCTAATTAGAATTCCGTTGGGATCTTAGAACAGTCCCTGACAGCCTCGAAACATGACTTGAAAAGCTGAGGCGTTTTCCGAGTTTCAAGAAGTGATGAATAGCCGACTTTGAGTCTAGATTTGGGTACGTTAGACTATCCTTTTTCTGCTGATTTTCGGATATGCCATAGTCGATATTGCATAGTAGATCATATTAAAATTTGGGCTTATTCTGAGTTATAGGTTAGGAGATATGATTTTCTCAAGTTGGCTACTCATGTAGTTTTTTTTAGTATGCTGAGTTTGAGAAGAAAAAAAAACTGCTTGGGATGCAGTTTTGTGGAATAGATTTGGATGGGTTATTGACTGCTGTTGGACTCAAATTTTAGACTGGTTATAGTTGGTATAGTATAGTAGATCATACTGAAATTTGAGAGAAATCCGAGTTACAGTTTAAGAGTTATGGTGTCCCAAAGTAGAGACCTTGACCAGTTTCTAGGTAGTGCTGAATTGTTGAGAAAACCGTTTGTGATGCAGTATTGTGGTGCCGATTTGATTTGGTTAATTCATTGGTTAGACTTGAATTTTGGATATGTCGTATTTGGGAGTTTCATAGTATAACATATAAAAAACTTAGAGGATTTCATCAAGTGGTTTAGGAGTTATGATTTTTCGAAATTGGGACCTTAAACAGTTTTCTGGATGTTGCTGAATTTCTCTAAGTGCTGGAAACATTCTGTGTTGTGCAGCCATATTTGAACTTACGTTTAGATACCTTAGAAATGCAATCCACCGTTCAATTTTTAGTATGTTATATAGTGTCATGCATAGTGTGATGTATCAAAAGTTGGGGTTGATCCAATGGTTTGATTTAGATCTATGAAGGTCCAAAGTGGACTGGTTAAACAGTTGAGAAACACTCAGTTTTGGCTAAGTCTGAATTTTCTGGTTTTGGAACCGACTTTGAGAATTTGTGTAGAAGTGATTATTAGGTATTTTTGGGAAGTTCTTGCTTCTATGAATATAGTGCATAGCATAGAAGACTTAGAGGTTTTTGTTAGAATTTTTATATTTTTATTCGGGGCTCGTATCATAGGCTAAAGTTGGACCTTAGTGACCTTGTTAAAAGTTAAGAAAAGTGTGTAATCTATAAGTTCTACCTAAACTAACTCTTAAGAGTTAGATTATGAAATTAAGTCCCAAAGAAAGGTTTGGGCATATATTATAGGATTTTTGAGTTTCGGACACCAGGGGCAAAATAGTCATTTGTTATTACGAGAGTATTTTTGGTAATTTATCTGATGATAGAGTTACATATCTTAGAAGTTGTAGACTTCTAATAAAGAGGGATACATTATTGATCCACTTGCCTTTTATAACAGGCGGTTGAGTTCCTGCAGTTGCGGACCGAGTTGAGATAAAGAGGTTATGATTTGATACAGGTAAGTCCTTTGGGCTTACTTAGCTAGCTTCTCGATATGAGTGTTAATAATGGCAGTGGTGTGTGGATGAAATGTTTATAGTTGTACTTAGTAGTAATTATCCACCGACCTATACATTGGCCTAAGAGTAACGGGCGGTGGCATTCTGCTCAGTTAGCCTGAGGGCGCTGGGGGTTTCTTTAGGCACTAGTCCACACTCGGTTTGTAGTGATGCTACCGGCGGAGGTAAGCTAGACCTACACCCAGTTAGATAAGGAACAGAAGTGAGAACTCTTAAGACTTCTCGTGCCACAACTTTAAAACGGAATAAAGTGAATCACCTAAGCTATCAGATAATAACCGAATTGTGTGCCAGCATGATGGGTTTTTATGTTACCTTGTTTGTGTTTGTGCTATCTTTATTCTACTGATATTTAGACTGTTAGCTAACGGTTTATCCGTGTTGTAGATTTGTTGAGATAAACAGTTGCAGAGAGATCCGGGACGGATGGTCAGCCGGGTCTACGTACTCATTAGATGGGGACGGGGGAGTCTTCAAGTCGGCATGCATGTTATATAAATATATAGATGTTTTTGTAAGGCTGTCACATGTGTACATTCATTAAATAAATTATTATGTTTTGAAATTGTTTTAAATACATTTGTGCCTTGTTGTAAGATCCTTGTAAAATTGTTGTTAAACCAAGGTCGGGACCCATTGTGAGGTCCTAACCAGTAGCTCCCCGAGTTCCGAGAACTTGGGATGTTACATGATGAACTAGTAACACCAATCTCTAAGGAGAATAACACACACAAGATGATGATTGAATCAATGACTTTCTCTCTATTGATTGAATTTTCGGATAACAATGCTTAAAGAAATGAATGTTTTTGGCTGGACAATTCTAACTAAAAAAGAGATTAAGGAAGACATTTATATGTCTTAACAACATTCTTTCTAAAAAGATAAAGACATGTAAAATGTAATTAAAACTAATTACAAAAATACTAATAAAACTTTAATTGTTTAAGATCCTTTAAAGTATTTAATGTCTTGCATAATATATCATATGATCGATGATATAAAATGCCATAGAAGCTTCAATTTTCTATTTCTAGCAAATCCGGAATAAGTGTATCTTCTTCCTTGCTCTTGCATGGAAATGTCCCACATGTGCATAATGCATTCTTTACGTTCAAAGGGGTTGTAATGGTCATCAAAGTGACTAAGGTAGCCTTAGACGCACATGGGTTACAACTAGCTCCTTTAGATGCCATAGACATCAACATATTAGACACTTCATCTTGGACGACTCTTGCCCTTGATCTAGTGACACGTTCTTCCATTGTATGACTTGGAGGACTTGCAGGGTATGTTGGGGATGGTCCCTCATCACTGATGTTTTGTAAATATATACACTATAGTGGTGACCATGTTCCACCGGCTTGAATTTCTTGTATTATGGAGAAGCAAAATATTCAACGGGAACAAAAATAGTTGTCCCAAAAAGTGGAGCAATATGGACTGATGATAAAGGAGTTGGTGAGTTATTGTTGGGATTTGGGTATCATGATTAATATCACAATCTATTTGGAAAGCAAAAGAACATAAAATAAGTTGAGAAAGTAAGTAAAAGACCAAGTGATATCCGAGCATGTTGCTGCAACGGAGGGTGCTACACCTTATGAAAAAAGATGTAGATGTGGAAAAGAAGGATTTTGTAGATGATGCAATGCTAGAAGATTTGTGTGGTGACACAATTGAGGTATGAATTTCCCTTTTACTACCGAATTATGGAAATGAAACATGTAGTATGAAACTGGGTTACGAAACTATTGTAGTTTACACAAGTGAAGTGTGAAATTGAGTACATGATTGAAAGGATTCTTGTATGACAAGATCTATTCCATAATCTGATAGAAAATTTTCAAATTGTGAAGCAACCAAACTTTTCAAATCGTCGAAGGTGCTTGCTTCTTCAACAAACAAAGGCTTACCTGACAAGTTTCCATTAAAATTTTCATTCACCGTCTTCCACCATCCAATTGCCCCCACAATATGTTATAACATAATCAAATGTCATTCTTGAGTCACAAATATTCATCATAAATACATGCCAAGTTTGAAAGTTTAGTTACCGTAGCAACAAATACACAAAGGTGTTTCTAAATTTTCAAAAGTTCAGTTATCAAAACAACAAAGACACAAAGCAAGATATTTCAAAAGTCTAGTTACAGTAGCGTATTACACAAAGCATTTTCATGTAAAACTCATAGTAATTGCACAACTTATTTCGAAAGTTTAGTTACAAAAGCAATAGTTACACAAAGAAATAGATACACAAAGCAATTTCGAAAGTTTAGTTACGGAAGCAACAGATACACAAAGCAATTGATAACATTGCAATTTCAAAAGTTTAGTTACAAAAGGAATACACAAAACAACATATACAAAAAGTAGTTTCTAGCTGTTTTGAACTAGTATTTACACAAGGAGAGTTCCATAAAACTACAATTAATAATTGTAATACCTGACTTGGTGATGAAACTTGATTTGCAGATTTGAAATACCCAAATTGAAAGACTACCAAACACGATCCCTGTCAACTAATACCCAAATTTAATTTTGATATATGTAGTGAACGTACGTATTTCAAATAACCCGATACCTATAACGAATTTTCGCAGACTTGATGTTCGGATCTTTAAGAAGTACAAATTCCGATTGAAGAAGACAAAGTTGCGATATGAAGAAGATGAACTTCCGATCTGAAGAAGAGTGAGTTTCGACTTGGTTGACGACAAAAATCCGATCTTGTTGAGACAATCTGAAAATTAGAAGAGACGGGGAATTTCGACACAATTGTTTTTTTTTTTTTTGTTTTTTTTTTTTGAAAAGTAAGAGGGGCTTAGGTTCTCACTTCATAAACAAATGAATCTATATAGTGGGCCTCTAACAATAGGAGCCCAGTAGGCCATTTCACCCGCAATACTTTAGGGACTGCATATAAGATACATATGTTTTGCATTTCAGTAAGAAATTATTGTTATAATTAGTCATCAGCCCTTAGAGTGAAACCAAGACCATGAAGGATGCTCAAAGACTTTATTGAAGTGCATTCAAGGCCGAACTCATCTCCATACAAAGGGGTCAGTGTTTGAGCAACCAAACCACGCACAGTGATGATCCTCAATTTAACTTATGGAAGCAGCATCCAACAGCACAAACTTGAGAACT
Source organism: Fagopyrum esculentum (assembly GCA_033239045.1). Taxonomy (NCBI): domain Eukaryota; kingdom Viridiplantae; phylum Streptophyta; class Magnoliopsida; order Caryophyllales; family Polygonaceae; genus Fagopyrum; species Fagopyrum esculentum. Next base: position 44,496,714 of record BSUD01000006.1, read on the forward strand.
GTCTGCAAAAGCGATTGAGTGCTATACAGCTGAGCAAAGTTCCAAGCCTTGAGGCACAAACCAAAGGTATAACCAGTCAAGTGGTGTATTTATAGGCAAGTTTGCATATAGGATGCGATAATAAAGAGCTTGCATTGAAGTAATAACTTATTTAACTAATTCTAAACAAAATTATGAATTGCATAACGAAACACAAAAAGGACGAACGGTTCAATTGTACAGTAAACTAATCCAAAACATTAGATATCAATTGGGCGCCTTGCATGTGATTTGGGTATGGTGACCCACGTATAAAAGATGCAATACAAAAATATAATAATGACATCACATTCAACGGTAAAGATCAATTCATAGTAGAGAAACTAGCCTACTGTAGATGAGATCTGAATCAAGGAATTAAGTGAAATCTCACACGTTCGGCATATACTTCTAGATAGGTTCTCTCCGAGTGATGGCGTATCCATATCCGCGTGATCTCGGGCTATTCTCACGACGTTTCTTGTAAACTATTCCGGCCAAGACTACCACTGCCGCTCCCAATGTAACTCCAAACACAGCTCCCGCTTTCTTACCACCGCCGGCGGACGACTCCTCCCCAGTATACGCGGAGAAGGACTCCGAAGAAGGGTAGCTGTCAACTTCACCCGGAGAAGCGTCCGCATCGGAATCTTCCATGGACATTGACATTGATTCAGACGGAGACGGAGTCCCGGAGTCTTCCACTGACGGATAAGACGCCAAAGGAAAACTGACGTCCGGCGAGGAATCAGGGGAATTCACCGGTGGATATGAAATTGGATATTCTGTATCGGCGCCTGATTCAGGTACCGGCGAGAGAAAGTATTCTGGCGGTTCTGCTGAGAAGGCGGAGTTCAAGGGTAAGGCGAGGAAGAGGATCGCGAGAGGAAGAAACCATCTCCAGGTTTGTGCCGCCATTTCAAGTCTTCAGAGAGCGATATTAACCTGCATTCGAGATTTTACATATATATTAGTGTGAGAATAACTGATTTAATATAGTTTATTTTGTTTGTAGAGAAAAGAGATCTGAGATTAATATAGGAGCTGAGATTTACAGAGCGCCAAAGGTGGTTTAGAAAGAGGAGCCAAGTTAGTTAGCCACACCATCGCTCTACAATTAGTTTTGGAATATATAGACATGCTTCTAAATTTGTATTAAATTCCGGATTTATTATTGTGATGTAGTAATTACACCTACATTTATGTATAAAATTGATAATTTTATGAGACGATCATGACCGAAAACAACTTGTAATGAGATGATCTGATTTTCAATTAAATATACAATTAAATTTAAGATGTTTAATTGATTTTATCCGATATATTTCATCTTTTTTTTTTTTTATTTCTACTTATTAGAACAATATTTAAAAGTAGTATATTTTGGTAGGACAAGAGTGTTGAGCTATTTGTAATCTCATTGTTGTTAAAGTAAGGGTGGACATAAACCTCGGTCAGTCCCATCCCATTTCGTACCCAGTGGGATTTGAAAAAAATGTGTATCCCGTCCCGTTCCTTGAAATATTTACGGGACGGAACACGAGACGAAAACTTTTCATCCCGATTAATCCCTTCTCGCATATATATATATATATATATATATATATATATATAGGGATAAGATCATGTAAGAACGTGTTTTGCCGTAAGAAATAAGAACAAATCTCGACCACATGATTCAATCAAATCGACGTCCATGATTTATATATTTATATATTAATTGCTACCATTTATATTTTAGGAACAGAATATAGTGTTACCATCTTAATATCACAATATTTACTACCATAATAAACCTACGATATTCTAACATTTGTTAGTCGTGCATAAACTTTATACAGTTATAATTCAATTACACGTTTAATTAATTTTTCAATCACACATTTAAATTTATTCAACCTCATATATCACTCGTGTTGATCAAATTCATAGATTCCATTGAGCACGTTGATGTGCACTAGTGTTAAATGAAAGTAATTCATGCACGTTGATGTGCACTAGTGTTTAAATGAAAGCAATTCGTGCACGTTGATGTGCACTAGTGCAAATATATTGAGCTTTATATTGAGCTTTATAAATCACTTGAATACATGCACTCCACTTAGAGTACACCTGCAATCATGAAGCACATTTCATGCTTCCAAACGTGTTATTTGCATGCATATTAGAGTTAAAGCTTATAAAACACGACTACACTACAACATCAAGCACGACTAAAAAGTGCACAAAACAATAACATAAAGCTCAACAAAATATATAAAAGCACTACTAAAACAGTGCACAAAATCATAACATAAAGCACAACTAAAATATAACCTAAAGCACATTCTTATCTCATATGCACACAAAAATTGCCGGCGTATGAATAATGAAACTCCAGCTACGCGAGCAATTTTTTATCCGTGCAATACGTAAGATATTAAAATTTTCTTTCTATAAATGAATATACTCAATATATTATTTACCATATAAAACGCTTGTAATAAATAATGCATGACTGCAAATATTTTCATTACCAAAGTTCAACGACAGAAATAAATCATAATACAAATATACCTTATTTAGACATTAAATCTCAACCTTTCGTGTTTTAATCTAACGCTCCATAACTGTTCTTATTTCTTACTGTAACTTTGGTTCTTACTTGATCCTAACCCTATATATATATATATATATATATATATATATATATATATATATATATATATATATATATATATATATATATATATATATATATATATATATATATATATATATATAAATTATAATTTTATATTGATAAGAATTATAAAAGTAATAAAATACTAAAAGAGTAGTAAACACTAATTGTCTTATACGCTTATACACAACATGTAAAAGAATTCCACCAAAAAAATAAAAAAAAACAACATGTAAAAGAATGTTGTCTTTTGTAAACTATCATTAGTTTAATGTAGTGTTAGGTTTTTAGAATTTGAATCGGTAAGACACACTTTGGTGTAACTTATATTCGTTTTGAATGTACTAACTAATAATGTAGGCCTCTTGAATCGGTAATTCGGTATCGAGGTTTTTTTTTTTATCATTTGTGTCTTTAAACATGAGAGAAAACATGTACAAATGTTGACTATAATCGGTGCATAATTCTTGCGAGATTAGGCCCGTCCGGTCCTACGTGGGACAAGGTCGTGCGGGACGAATAAAAAAGTTGTAAATCCCGTTCCGTCTCATCCCGCTTATAATTTGTGGGACGGGGCGTGGGACAACCTCAGTCTCGTCCCGTCGCATGCCCAACCCTATTTTAAAAGTTGTTAGCATAACGATTCCGAAAAAAGGTTGTTTGTATTTGAGTATCATGTAATCCTTAAAATTCCTTGTTGATGTGCCTTGAATGGACATGATTGTCATCTGTATGAGCCTTTACTATTCGACTCACTGTTTTATTGCTTTATATATTGTAGTGTTTATTTTGTCTCTAATCATCTGTTTATGTGTAATCTATAACTCCTTGATAATATTTCTCTCAAAACGGAAGTAGTCATCATTAGGTGAATCACTATTAATATTTGTGCCGTTTTTACTATTAGTTGAATTTTATTCTTTCTCATAATTTCACACAACAATCTGGTATCAAAGCTATGGTTCTTTGGTTTTTTATAATTTGCGAGAAAAATGTCTTCTTTCAACACGAATATCAACAAGTTTACATTGAAGAATAGTTTTAGTTGTGGCAAATCAAGATGCAAGCATTGCCGAAACAACAAGGCTTGTGGGACCGTTGTCAAGGAAGGAATCCAATAAGGAAATAGCGATGTTGTTGAGATGGCCACTCAGGAGGATAAGACATATTTGACCATCATGATGTGTCTCGTAGATGATGTCTTATGTGAGGTTTCAGATCAAGACACCGTAGCCAAATTGTGTTTGAAGCTAGAGAGCATTTACATGATAAATTCTCTCATCAACAAGTTGCTTCTATATCAATGTTTATCAAGCCTACGAATACAAGAAGGAACGCAACTTCGTAAACACTTGGATCACTTGAATCAGCCGGATGGTTCCAAGTTCCAAAGAAAGAAAACTTTCTTATATAGAGAGTTAGAAGAAGAAATATACATGAATCAACCGGATAGTTTCCATGTTCCAACAAAAGAAAACATATTCTAGAAGTTGAAGAAGTTTTTACATGACTTAAAGCGGTCTTTGAGGCAGTGTTACAAGAGATTTGACAGTTATATGATAAGGATTGGCTACAAGATGATTCCTTATATACTTGACGTCAATAAGCTTAGTCCTCTCATGTATAATGAACATGATCATTGGCAAAATAGATTGCACTTAAACTATCGCAATATACAATAGCCTGATCGTGATGTATACTTAGTTCACTAGTTAATCCCTTCAACCAAATTCCCTCTTTAACCGCTTTTGTCAATGCCATGAACTTTGTTTATGTGGTAGAAAGTGACCATTGGTTGTAAGGTTGTCTTCCAACTTACATCAGAACCACCAAGAGTGAAAACATAACCGGTCATAGATCGTCTACTATCAACATCTCCTGCATTAATCAAAACCATATTACCTTTGACCAAACACTATGTTTCATTCCCAAAAACGAGCCCAATTTCAGATGTACCTCTAAGATACCAAAATATCCTCTTCACATCTTGCTAGTGTTCGATCTTTTCCTAGTTTCCCCACAAACCTTCTCACGATACTAACAATTTGTGCCAAATTTGGTCTTGTGCAAACCATAACATACATTGAACTCCCTGCTACACTGGCATAAGGGATTCATGACATATAATCCTCCTCCTCATCCGACTGAGGTGAAAACAAAGTGGTAATGTGGATGTTAGTATCACTAGGTGTATCAATAGGCTTGGTCGATGACATTCCAAACCTTGACAACACCTTTTCAATGTAGCCTTTAGAGATAAAAAAAGGTCTATTATGACCCCTATCTCTAAGAATATTCATTCCTAGAATTTTCCAAGCTGCTCCTAGACCCTTCATCACAAACTCAACACATAGCAAACTCTTCAATTTATGAATTTCATACTTGTTATTTGCAGCTATTAGCATATTATCTACATATACACGACTAGATTGATGAGAGTTTCATCCTTCAAGGAGGGCGTTTGAAAAACGCTATGATATACATTAATAGCGTTTTTATAAACGCTATGACAGAGCCCGCTATAATAGGGTCCCAACTTTTCATAGCGTTTGTGCAAACGCTATGAAAAAATGGACCTATTATAGCGTTTGTAGAAACGCTATGGAAAAGTCACCAATAATAGCGTTTGTGCAAACGCTATGAAAAAGTGGACCTATTATAGCATTTGATAAACGCTATGAAAACGTGGACTTATTATAGCGTTTGTGCAAACGCTATGAAAAAGTGTACCTATTATAGCGATTATAGAAACGCTATGGTAAAGTGAACCTATTAATAGCGTTTCCTCAAATGTTATGGAAATAATGTTATTCATAGTGTTTTATAAATGTTATAAAACCCAGTAATAGCGTTTTTTATAAATGCTATAAAACCTAACAATAGCATTTTCTATAAATGGTATAGAAACTCAATAACGAAATCAGACAAAAACCACATTGTTTCATTTTAAAGATTCAAAATAATACAAAACATGAGTTGTTTAAAACAATTGTTTACCAAGAGAACATAATTTGACAATACTAATCTAAAATGTATATCCATCTAATGTCATTTCATATTATAACAACTTCGTCTACTGGTCATGCAACTGTTGTACCGACTACATCTTCAATGCACTCTATCTCAGATGTTGCCCTCCAAAGTGTTGCATCAAGAATCGCCAACATCAAGTTATCGCCAACATCAAGAATCGCCAACATCTTCAATGCATTCTAAAACGGTAAAAATTGCTCAGCAACTGAAAAGTAAAACTAACCAAAAAATCAAATTATCTGCAGTTTTAAATTACTTAGTATTGTTACCAGTTTTATAAACAAGATAAAAGAGCACATGACTGAAAGAAGTGTATTTATGTCAAAATAGACAAGGTGTAGTGAATGTATAAATTATAGAGCAATAATATAACTGTCATTTCTCACATCAGAGTTTAAGCACTCAACAATGAATCCCCTTGAAAAATCCCTAAGGAATAATATTTCTTGGACAACCGATAACATTAAAAACCCTTGAAAAATCTCAAAACAAGACACCATCACTTATATTCAGCAAATAACAGGAAAAAGAAAAATAGTTCTTGGAAGATTGCTTACACTGAACCAAATGGATTCTTAGATAAAATTATAAAAGAAAAAGTCCATAGACTAGCTGCAAGTTTATAAGAAAAAAATGGGTATCCTTTGACTTTACCTCCTTTCTTTCATCATCTAATGTGTACTATTCTCTTTGCTTCCTCCCTGAAGACAATTCAACTGTCTTAGACATAAGACATAAATGGAAAAACAAAATTTACACAAGATCAAATAAAACCATAACACAAAATGAGGAGTCATTATTTCACTAAAGGGCGTAACTTTCCCAGTTACAAACCTTCAACATTTCACGGCAAAACAACCTGGAGAGGTCTGATAGACTCTTAGAAAGAGAAATCATCTCAGTCCTTATCATATAAACCTTCTTCCATAACTGCAAAAGAAGATGAATATGACTTGCACATTAGGAAATTAGCAACTACAATGAGATATAATCTCCAAATCCCTAATTTATATATGTAGAATGTCCACCCTATCATAGTATCATATATATAACTGCTAATATAGGATTAAAAGCACAATATTTACTAATATAGATATTCACTTCCATGCAATACACATATTAATCATATATGATCAACTGTAAACTGAGTAGGTTGACAAAGTTGGCAACTGTAAACTAATAGAGCATGAGAGATATGGCACCCAGCCTTCCCATATGCCCATGCTGATCGAGCACATATCGGTTGATCTCCTGTAAGCCCCGTGAAGAACTCAAAACGGTGTGGGCTATTCTTCTCAATTTTCACCAATGCTGTAATATATGTATTAACAGCTTGTAAACTAAAATTCAGTCAACTCAAATTTAATAGAACGTACAGGAGGTCATTAATAAATTCACTTGCCCGAATGACTTTAGTCTGCTAGGTCTTCTTAACATGGAAGCCATGACGCTCAAACAAGCGCGCTTGCAAATAACTATATGTATCAACAACTTGTAAACCAAAATTCAGTCAACTCAAATTTAACAAAACATACTGTAGGAGGTCATTTATAAATTCACTTGCCCGAATGACTTTAGTCTGCTAGGTCTTCTTAACAAGGAAGCCACGACGTTCAAACAAGCGCTTGCAAACAGCTTGTCCGGGACATCCTCCTATGTTAAAAATCATAAAATCCTGTAGGTTTGATTACCATAATTCCTTATTCAACCGCTCTTGCAATCAGTCCTAATCCAAATTGATCTTCAAGAAAACCCTGCACAGAAACAATATAGAAAGCTTCAAAATAACTAGCGGATCTCATGCTTTAGAGTATGGAGCATAAAAAGGAAATAGGACTTCGGTTAAAAGCTAATCTGTAGAGCACAATAGTTGTTGAGTGAATCCAAAAACTCTTCACTTGCATTTTCAGTGATCATCTTGGACATTTGCATCTGGATTAGGATTTAGAATCTAAAAGAAACACACAAAGAAAGAATCATATGATACTCCAGCATATCGACACTATGTCAGTAAGAATCATGATACTCCAGCATCCAAAGAACTGTTCCAGTTCAATTACTGATAGAAATAAATATATGCCAACACCACAACGATAGTAGATTAGGTGATAATAAAACTTCAAAGGTGACCATTTGTCGGCAATTGCGATGGTTATCCATCCATTTCCACAACCAAGCTCAGTGACAGTCTTATCCTTGAAGATAGATTTAGGATGCCTATTTAACCCTTCATAAAAGATACAAGCATTGTTATCCATCCTACGTCACTTTGTCAAAGATACTCCATAAAACTCTTCTTCACTTGCAGATAACAAAAAGGCCATTTCTAGTCCTATCAGTTGTGAGTTCCCAAGCTCTATTGCTAAGAGGAAATTTGCGACAAGCCTATAAGCTGTGAGTTTATATGACGTGTATTTTTTCACAAAGTTAAATTAGAATTCCCTTCTTTTTTTATACCCAGTGTTATCTCATATACTATATTATCCTTGTGTTCAACCACACCATTATGTTCCTAGTGATTTACAGAAACATCGATATGAACAACACCAAGAAATCATGTAAAAACAGCACCAAGAAAATAATCAATTCGAACTCTTGTTCAACAACTACTACAAGTATTGACACACATTAATAATAGAAACACCATAACCATTCACAATAGAAGCATCCTGCATCCACAACTCGACGGCATGATTAAGCCTTAAATCTAACAGAAAGGAAGAAAAAATAGAATGGACATACCTTAACAATATGGGATTTAGAGTGGACAAATTAGGTTTCCAAAGTTTATTGAACTAACTAGGTTTCTAGAGTTTTCAATGAAACGCAACTTATAAATCGGTTACCAAACACATCCTACATGTGTTGTGTTAGAAAATAATAAAGCAACCTTCCCTTGTGACACCGTGAGCTTTCTAGTATTTGCTCAACAACAAAACACATAAAAATTGAACACAAAAATAGAGAATTTAGGGAAAATCAAAATGCAGGAAATGGAGAGGAAAAACCTGTTTGATGTCCCCATAAACTCACAAACAAAATCAAGACTAGCAACAATACACAAAGCTATAAACAAAGAAGACAACCCACTAATCCATTGTATCCCCAGTTACTCACAAACAAAACTCGTTTGATGTCCCCATATATCCCAATTAGTTCAAATTTAAAGCAAACTCAATTCAAAATTGAGTAGCTTGTAATTGGCAAGGTGTGAAAACAAGTCATTATTATAATTGTAAGTTGAACATGTGATCCTTCGGAATTACTTCTTCCTCTCTCCACCAAAAACATTCATGGAAAAAACATAAATTAATTGGAAGAAACTGAAACTAATAGCTATTAAGCTGATCATCTTGAGATTATAATTTAACCAAAGAATGAGATTTTAGAGGAAATGGGTAGGAAGATCTTAGACCATGCACAATGGTAAATATATTATCAAAATATCTTAACACCCTCTCTCCGCCACGTCAGCAAACTCAATCTACTTTTTCTCCACATTCATGGTATATTAACTCTCAATCTCTTAACTTTATATTTATTTATCCACCATATTTATATACAATTTTAAAATTATTGATAGTATTAATTTTATTGTAAAAATAAATAAAATAATAAAAGTATAAACAATTAATAAAAATGAGATTTCCAATAAACACTTCATTAAAAATTAAATCACACAAAGACATTAAAATAATAATCACAAAGTTAATATGCAAAACATGAAAATACAAATACACTACTACATATTAAATCATACATAAAATTACTAATTTTCAACATGAGTATTGCCAATTTTATGTGTAATGTATTGAAATGTATTAAATTTTATGTAAAAAAAAAGTCTTCTAATATATAGTCTATGTATGATGTCATGTAATATATTAATTTTTGTGGGTAAAGTTAGAAATTATAATATTTATAATAAAAAATATCCTTATTATGTATTTATAAAATAAATATCATTTATAATGTTATTTTTAATTAAAAAAAAATTAATTATTCTAAAGATACCCAATATTAGATTTTATAGATAGAAAAAAGTCTTTGGACTCTACAATAGATTAAAAAATATATATTTTTTATTTTTCTAAATATATTCAATATTGAACTCTATGGGTATATAAAAATAAAATAACAATATTTATAAAATAAAAATTATCAAAATATATTTATTTAAACCAAAAACTATCACAAATAATTAATGACATTATTATAAATATGAAAAAGTTTGAACCTTTGATCTTGTTTAGATCCAATGGATCAAAAAAACTGCATGCTCCACCACTTAAAAGATAAAAAAAAAAGAACAAGGTTGTTTTGGACAAAAAAAAAAGAAAAATGAAAAGAATCTCCTCTCTCCAAATATAAACCGGGTCTCTTACTTCCATTTCTCAGAAAAGTTTTGAAGTCCAAAGTGTACTATTCTTAGCATATTTATAGTATTATATTGTTTAGATACCACCATTGTGGGTAGTCTTACATGGATGAGGGCACTGGTTGAGAACCATAATCAGCAGTCACAAGCAAATTATTAGCAACAATAACATCAACATCATACCCGTCCTTCTCACCTATTTCGTAATTGGGTTTTCGAAAATAAAGAAGCGAACCAGGAATTAAAAACCGCGAATTGAAACAGATGAAGATATAAGCCAAGAGTCGATGAAAATAGAACTAACCTGAGTCGAGTATTTTCCATAAAACATAGAAGGAATCCTTGAAGAAGTCCGATGGGCCGGCGGTGACGATTGAGAAGAAGGAATTGGGAAGGCAGATCTGAGAGCCTAGGGTTGAGGGAGTAGAAATCGTGATTTGAAGAGGAAGAGATAGATTTTAATAGCGTTTTGTTCACCGACACGCGTTTTGTTAGGGCAAAAAAGGGAAAACATTACCTTGATATTTTTTAACAGCGTTTATATACATGTGAAACACTATGACGAAAACTTGTCGTATAATCAATAGCATTTATAATACAAACGTTGTTGTTTAATGCTATAAAAAATCTATTTTGTTGTAGTGTATCATTTCTTTAGAGGTGTGAAGAGGTTCAGGGTGAAGAAAGTTGGTATTGTTAATAATCTTGTTGATATGTTCACCAAGCCGGCACCCCGCAATAAGTTTTAACATTGTTTCAATTTGCTAAATGCCAAAAGTTGTTGAGTGCCCAATGGGCACATCAGGATAAAGCGAGGAGCTAGTGTAGGCATTGAATAATGCATTTGGCACGTGCGTGATGATTCAAGTCAAGGTGAAGATTTGTTGAAATGCCTTGAATGAGTTTGTCATCTGTTTGGACTTTTACTGTTTAAGTCAGTCTTATACATGGCGACCAAGTATAACGTAGGGTCTTGTTACTTTATATACTGTAGTGTTCCCTTTGTCTCTAATCATATATTTATCCATGATTTGAAGCTCCTCAATAAAATCTCTTTGAAAGTGAACGTATCCGTTATTGATGAACCATTATAAATTTGTGGGTTGTCTTTCTTGTTTGTTGTATTATGTTTTTTTCATAATTCAGCACAACACTCCTAGTGAGATTGAAAAATGTACTCAGAAACGACTCGATCTAAATTGATAGAGTGTGATAAATAAAACATTAATAGAGGAGACAACGAATTGATGACATAGTTTGGTTAGAAAATCCTACTTTGCAGGATCCCGAGAGGGGAGATCCAACCCAAAATCTACTATGTAATCAAGCAACAAGAACCTTATAAAAGTTATACAAAACACATGTAAAATGAGGTGAAGGAAAATAAGAGATAGAAGCACACAAGCTTCATAAGACAATAACAAAGATAATAAAGCAAGTAAAAACTCTCTTTTTCACTCTTGTAGATTCACTCTTGGACAAAGAACCCTAGCACATAACTGACATAAGTATCATTGAGTTAATCATCACGGAATCCATCAAAAGGCGCTCTCTCCTTTTCTTATCTCACGATCAAAGAAAGCCAAGCCCTAAGTGAAGTACAATAACCCTATTCTCTATTTGGTGTCAAAGACGATAAGAGACCATAAATACCCAAGTGAAACTCAACGTATGGTTTAATGACATGCATTGGACTATAATAGATGGATTAGAGGATAATGAGTTGATGGCACGTTATAATCAAACATAACCTGCAATGACCAACATCTAAAAAACACAAATCACAAGCATCAACACGCAAATCTCACTTTATTACATATCAAAGTTATGTTCCTGTTGGTAGAATTGTTGGCGCAAGGTAACAATAGCTTATTGGGCCTTAGTCATTCTGGAGCCCAACCAGTAAAGGGCTCCAACGAATGATTCTTACTTTGCAAATTTGGTCGAGCAAGAATCATTGAAAATGATGCCTTTGGAGGATATACCATCAAATATTTATAGCCGCTCAATCGCTCGCTTTTCCAAATTAGAATTGAACATGTTTCAGACAAAATTCATCTTTGCCCATACGCATTACGACAGAGGGGCCCCTCTTGTTAGATCTTCTCATTTACAATTCAACTAACCAAAAGCCTTTCTTTTACTCAAAAGGCTGTGTTTCATTTTCATTCATAGTTGATATAATATACACATCTCAAGAGAACGTGTCCGGTACATATGATCATAGCTAACCGGACACAGTTTAATGGATGACGTACAACTGTTGATCAAAGCAAAGTCTTAACTTAAATTAATTAAGAGAGTTGAGGATAGGTTATGTGGTCCACTTCCCAGCAGAGTTTGGTCACTGCTTCTTCAACCTCAGGAACATACTCCTCCAATTTGATGACCAGCTCTTTAGCAGTAGGAGCAGACACGATGATGCGTCGGGCATTGGGGCTGATGAACCCTTCTTCCACAGCTTGATCGATGAAGGACAAGAATGAATTGTAGTACCCATCCACATTCAGTAACCCCACCTGCAAATCAAAAAGTTCAGTAAATCTGCAAAATGAGTCGAGTTCGATGATCTCAAATTACGTTATTCGATTCATTCAGTTAGTAATTAACGTACGGGCTTGTGGTGGATACCCAGTTGAGCCCAGGTTATGACTTCAAGCAGCTCCTCTAGCGTCCCATACCCTCCTGCATGCATTTTTTTAAACTAAATGAAATATTCTCTTTTTTTTTTTTTTTAAGATAGTATAATCTATATACATATATACCTGGAAGAGCAATAAAAGCATCAGAATGCTTAGCCATCTCAGCCTTCCTCTGGTGCATGTTAGCTACAGCTTTCACTTCTCCTACTGTTACTCCTGTTATCTCTCGGGGCATCAGCGTCTTCGGAATAACTCTGCACTTACCCAAACAAGAATGAGTTGAACTATGTTTGTCATTAACCTATATTAATAATAAAAAAAGAAGGGTTATGACCCAATAACATGACGACCGCCACTGTGAACAGCTTGAGAGACCAATCCCATTAAGCCTATACTTCCTCCTCCATACACCAGATCTATGTTCCTTGACACCTGCAGACACACAATTAATTTCCACTTTTATATATATATTGAATAATGAAACGTATATATATATATATACCAATTCGTGAGCAAGTAGAATGGCAGCATCTTGGTAGCTACTCTTCTTTCCCTGGCTACTCCCACAGAAGACACATATCCTATGAAATCTAGAGGAACCTCCTCCGACCTTCATCTCATTTGAACCCTCCATTCTTAATATATATGATATCAACTCTCTGCAGACTGGACTTAGAAGAGGCTAGCTAGCTTGGAGTACGAATCTCAACTACTCGATCATCTCCTTTATATAACCACGACGTCATTGCTTTCACACGCTTTAGCTTTTCCACCTCTCACGCGCCAAACGTCACGCCTTGCAATCCTATCTCTTTTTTGAAACGTAAACATAATTTATTTGACCGCAGTAGTCTTGTTCAACACAGTAAATCATTTAGTAACAACTCCGATTTACTCTTTTTGCCACTCAGAGTGTTAATTTGTCAAGGAAAAGGCTCAACATATATAAAGCAAATACTTGATTCAAAACAAGTGTTCTAAAAACAATCTCCTTTTAGACAAAGCAAGCTGCGCCCTCTTTTCTTTGTCTCTTTGGGAAATTCATATAAGTATGAACCAGAAAGGTTCTTGTTATGTTTTGATCCTTGTACACATGTAATTTACTTTGTAACAAGTTAAGTATGGCATGCTAGAGTATACTTAGGTTCTTAGCTCCTAGGTTAAGTTTTGCTAACTCACTCTTACCTGTTATGTGCCTAGGTGATCTTAAGCTACCAATCTCATCTTGAATGAGATTTAGGCAGCTTAAGTGATCTGTGGTAATAATAGGATAAAGGTTGAGTTGGTGTTGTGATGGTTTGTAGACTTGGTTCATGTACTGCATTCGTCAGTTGGTGTGCTTATTTCCAGATTGTGTTATGGTTGTTGGGCCTGCAGCCCATGTTGGACTGGATCCGTCTCAGTGTTATATGATGTTGTCACTTAAGTGAAACGCAGAGTTTTGAGGAGGCAGTGGAATGTGATATATAAGCCTTCGGATCTCTCATACACGGGTACTGTAGGTTGCTCATACGCAGCTAGGGTTTCGCACACAAAAAGGTGAGAAAGAGAGAACACGAAGAGAAGAGGAAGTTCGAAGGGTTTGGAAAGCTGGAACAAGAAGATCCAACCTTGGCCCAATCGTCTCTCGTCAAGAGTTGTTCAAGAAGACCTGAAAAGCTTTTGAGAAAAGCTTTATCCAAAGCCATACAGGGGTTGTCCTTCACCTTAAACTCCTTGCTATCTCTCTTGTATCACAGATCTTAGTTTAGGAGTAGATCTTTGTGTACTCGCATGCAAACTCTTGTTACAGGTTGTAAACTGTTTCCATTGCTTAGTAGATTGGGACGAACCTCCCCTCTTGAGGTTCCGCAGAGTAGGGGTAACCCGAACCGCGTCATCAAAGTGTTGGTGTCATCTTGCTTTATAGTTTTCGTATAGATCTTGCAAACTTAGATTACAAAGTGGTATCAGAGCCTATATGATCTAGTCTCTCGCTTGATCCCTTTTATGCTTCCGCTTACCCTTCTGTAAAGCATCTAAAATCGATTGACCTAACTTTCTTTGTTTTGTGATATCAATCTATATCTGAGTATTGAAAAGTTTACATAAAACCTTTCTTGTGTTTTCTTTGTTTTCTGAATATCAATGTTAACCAAAGAAATCTGACTTTTCTTTAGTTTTGTATATTGCAGGAACAATGTCAGAAAACACAATTAGGATGAAGCCCTTTGATGGGTCTGGCGACTTCACAATGTGGCAAGTGAAGATGAAAGCCATTCTGACGAAAGAGAAATGTCTTAGAGCCATAACTGGAGATTACCTAGCTCAAACATCTGAGGAAAGGAAACAAGAAATGGATGAGCAAGCTCATGCAGAGATAATAATAAGGTTAACTGACGACGTGGCTCGTCAGGTTGTAAGTCTTACTACTGCCAAATCTCTCTGGGAAGCTCTTGAAACCCATTACTTGAAAAAATCTCTGCCATCTAGAATATCTTTGCTTCATAGGTTGTTCACTTTCAAAATGGATACAAACTTGACTTTGAATGATAACCTGGATAGATTTCTTAAAATGAACCAAGATTTAGCTAGATGTGATGATAAAATAAAAGATACTCACCTAGCTGTCCTGCTATTAGGCTCCTTACCAACCCAATTTGATACACTAAAAGATGTTATTCAGTATAGTTCGTAAAACTTAACTCAACAAAAGATTATTGAAGCTATAACTGAAAAGAATGATGTCCTAAATGTGTTCAAAAATAAAACTGAAAGAAAACATGAATCAAAATCTGAAGTTTTAATGGCCAAAGGTAAGAATAAAAAGTTTAATAACAAAAGAACTGACAAGAAAGGTGAATCTTTTATTAAAAATGATCCTGATAAATCAAATAAGAAATGCTTCTATTGTGAGAAACCTGGTCATTATGCTCATGAATGTAGAAAGAAGAAAAAGGACGAGGCAAATAACAATAAAAATCAATCTGAAACTGGAAAAGTGTCTTTAGTTGAGGATATGCAAACTCAATACCCCTATGAATTGCTGATGTGTGCTGAATATTGTGATGTTGATTCTAATACTTGGATTCTTGACTCTGGATGTACCATGCATGCTACCCCCCATGAATCTGTTTTTTATAGTTTAAATAAATGTAATGGTGGAGAAGTAATGTTAGGAGACAATACTGCCCTTGAAATTAAGGGAATAGGGAATGTTCCTATGTGTATGCATGATGGTATAATTAGGATTATCCAGAATGTTAGATGGGTGCCAGGTTTAAGGAGAAATTTGTTATCTGAATCAGTTTTTGATGATCTAAAATGCCAAATTAACACTAAAAATGGAATAAGAGAGGTTATTAGGAATGAGACCACTCTTATAAAGTGTATTAAGAAAGGAGGATTATACCATGTTATAAATTTTCCTGAAATAAATCTCACTGTTAATAATGTTAATAAGGATTTAGATCTGACTCTTAACTGGCATAATAGGTTAGGACACATAGGTAATTCTGGCCTAAATAATCTGTATAAACAAGGCATTATCACTGAAAAACCAACAAATTGTGAAGATTGTATATTTGGAAAGAAAGTAAATCATAGCTTTAATAAGTCAGTTTATAAAGCTAGTAAACCACTAGAATATATTCACTCTGATCTGTGGGGCCCTGCCCAAATTAATACAGTAGGAGGAAAGAAATACTTCATATCTTTCATTGACCATTTTTCTAGAAAAGTTTGGATTTATTTGTTAAAAACCAAAGATGAAGCTTTCTCTATTTTTAAAGAATGGAAAACTTCAGTGGAAAAACAATCAGGTTTACAAATAAAATGTCTTAGAACAGATAATGGCTTAGAACTTTGCAATAAAGAATTCAATGATTTCTGTAAAGAAAATGGGATAAAAAGACACTTAACAATTCCTGGAACACCTCAACAGAATGGTACTGTAGAAAGAATGAACAGAACCATCCTTGAAAAAGCTAGGTGCATGTTAATTAGTGCAGGAATGAAACACTCTTTATAGGGTGAAGCTGTTATGACAACAGCTTACCTAATAAATAGATCACCTTCTTCTGTAATAAATTTTAAAACACCTCAAGAAGCCTGGACAGGTAGAAAGCCTAACATACAACATTTAAAACCTTTTGGATGTACTGGATACTCACAAATATCTCAGGGTAAGCTACAAGCTAGAGCTCAAAAATGTGTAATGTTAGGTTATCCAGAGGGAGTGAAAGGATATAAGCTCCTCCTAATTCAACCCCATGGCTATAAGGTCATCACCTCTAGAAGTGTGACATTTAATGAAAAAGATTTTCATTTTAAAAACCTGCTACACCAAACTGAAAACAGAGAAGTAGAACATGATACAGAAAATGATGAATATATTGTTATGCCTCAATTCTACAATCGAGATAATGAACCCAGAAATCACATACATCAGGATGATGAAGAAGAGTTTGATATAGGATATATCCAACCTTCTAGTTCTAGTGATAACCTAGGTAATAACCTAGATGAGAATAATAGTAATAGTCAGTCCTTTAGAACTGGAAGTACTAGGGACACTACTGAACATACAGATCAGCATAGTAACAACAGTGCACAACAATTAAGGGGGGAACAACAAAATAATATCTCTAATGATAATGATGCAGTGGAAAGTGTCACTGAAAATGATAACATCACTGTGCAAAATATAGGAGAAAATGATTATCAACTCACTAGGGATAGAAATCCTAGAGTGAGAATCCCTAACAGAAGATATTTTTCTAATAATGTTGAGCATGTTGCCTTTACTGATACTTTAAATGTTGTTGAATATGCCTTAGTTACTGGAAACATCATTGATAATATGTATACTCCTGACACTTATGATCAAGCAATGAAATGTCCAAGTGCAAGTCACTGGAATAAAGCTATGTTAGAAGAAATTGATTCTATGAAATTAAACAGAACGTGGAACCTTGTTCCTAAACCTGAAAATGCTAAAATCATACAGTGCAAATGGATATACAAATTAAAAGAAGGCATTAAAGATAGTGAACTCCCTAGATACAAGGCTAGGCTAGTTGCAAAAGGATTTACACAAAGAGAAGGAATAGATTACACTGACATTTTTGCTCCTGTAGTTAAATACAAAACTATGAGACTCTTACTTGCTATGGCTACTGTGTTTGATTGGGAAATTGAGCAAATGGATGTAAAAACAGCCTTCTTACATGGAGAATTAAATGAAACTATTTTTATGTCCCAACCAAAAGGTTTTGTTGATATTGATAAACCTGAGTATGTTTGTCTTCTTAAGAAATTCATATATGGTTTGAAGCAGTCCCCTAGACAGTGGAATATCAAGTTTGATATGTGCATGAAAAATATGGGTTTCTTTAGAAGTAAATATGACTATTGTCTGTATTTCACAAATGTCTTGTCCTCTGATCCTATATATGTATTATTATATGTTGATGACATATTGATAATGTGCAAATCAAAAATTCTCACAACAGGAGTTAAGAGAGACTTAAAAAGACATTTTGAGATGAAAGACTTAGGTAATGCTCAAAGAATTCTAGGTGTTAGAATAATAAGGGACAGAAATAAGAGGAAAATGTGGTTATCACAGTATGACTATATTAACAAGGTTTTAGATAAATTCAACATGAATAATTCTAAACCAACCTCTATACCCTTAGGAGGGCATCTAGATCTTTCCAAATCCCAGTGTCCGTCTAGTGAAAAAGAGAGAAATGACATGGTAAATGTTCCTTATGATGTTGCTGTTGGATCTGTTATGTATGCTATGCTATGTACTCGACCTGATTTGGCTTTTGCTGTAAGTGTTCTAAGTAGATATATGGCGAATCCTGGATTTGCTCATTGGTCTGCTATGAAGTACTTGCTGAGATATTTGTCTGGAACTAAGAAAATGTGTTTAATGTTCACTGAACATTCTATAAAGAATGAAGTTTTTGGATATGTTGACTCTGATTATGCTAGTAACAAAGATACTAGGAAATCAACTACCTCATATTTTTATACTTGGACTGGAAATTGCATTTCTTGGAAATCTCAACAACAATCAGTGGTAGCTTTATCATCCACAGAAGCTGAGTATATAGCAGCTGTAGAAGCTTCTAAAGAGGCTATATGGCTTAAAGGCTTACTAACTGAAATTCAACACAAAGCATGTGTACCTGTGTTACACATGGATAGCCAAAGTGCTCTCTATCTCTGTAAAGATCCCGTTTATCATGAAAGGTCAAAACACATAGATGTCAGAAATCACTTTATTAGAGATGAAATTGAGAAAAAGCATTTTGAAGTTAGAAAGATTAAGGGTGATATTAACCCTGCTGATTTTGGAACAAAAATTGTCACTGCTGACAAGTTTGCTTTTTGCAGGGATGCCCTGCATATATGGGAAGTTCCTTAACAAGCCTGCTTACAAATTGAACTGATGAAGGACTGGAGGAATTGTTCTGATTTGCTATTGGTAGTGGAAACAGTATAAATGGTACATGGATCAGGAGGGCATTTGTTATGTTTTGATCCTTGTACACATGTAATTTACTTTGTAACAAGTTAAGTATGGCATGCTAGAGTATACTTAGGTTCTTAGCTCCTAGGTTAAGTTTTGCTGACTCACTCTTACCTGTTATGTGCCTAGGTGATCTTAAGCTACCAATCTCATCTTGAATGAGATTTAGGCAGCTTAAGTGATCTGTGGTAATAATAGGATAAAGGTTGAGTTGGTGTTGTGATGGTTTGTAGACTTGGTTCATGTACTGCATTCGTCAGTTGGTGTGCTTATTTCCAGATTGTGTTATGGTTGTTGGGCCTGCAGCCCATGTTGGACTGGATCCGTCTCAGTGTTATATGATGCTGTCACTTAAGTGAAACGCAGAGTTTTGAGGAGGCAGTGGAATGTGATATATAAGCCTTCGGATCTCTCATACACGGGTACTGTAGGTTGCTCATACGCAGCTAGGGTTTCGCACACAAAAAGGTGAGAAAGAGAGAACACGAAGAGAAGAGGAAGTTCGAAGGGTTTGGAAAGCTGGAACAAGAAGATCCAACCTTGGCCCAGTCGTCTCTTGTCAAGAGTTGTTCAAGAAGACCTGAAAAGCTTTTGAGAAAAGCTTTATCCAAAGCCATACAGGGGCTGTCCTTCACCTTAAACTCCTTGCTATCTCTCTTGTATCACAGATCTTAGTTTAGGAGTAGATCTTTGTGTACTCGCATGCAAACTCTTGTTACAGGTTGTAAACTGTTTCCATTGCTTAGTAGATTGGGACGAACCTCCCCTCCTGAGGTTCCGCAGAGTAGGGGTAACCCGAACTGCGTCATCAAAGTGTTGGTGTCATCTTGCTTTATAGTTTTCGTATAGATCTTGCAAACTTAGATTACAGTTCTAAAGTACCTGATAAAGCATGCAAAAAATATGCTAATTCATTCACATTCTCTTACCATCTCACTTTCTGATCGATTACGTCCATTTAAGTAGAGCCATTTAATTTGTCCCATTAGTTTTGTTTAGTTCATCTTCCATTTAACATTAGTATTGCACGAAGTTGGGTATAATTTAAACCCTCCAAAAATTATGTGCTTGTGCATTATTTGGTTTCGGTGTACATAATTTACTTTCCACACAATTACTCATGAAAAAACAATAATTATTGGGACAATGTGAGATGGGATAGTTCTAATATGCTATTCCATTTATATGGGAATCAGGGAACCGAAGAAGGGAAAAGGGTCGAATTCTCGTCAACAAAACAAAGAAAAATAAGAGGGGATCCATCAAGTCTTCATCGCATCTCTTTGCTCCGATAACGTTTACTCAAGACCCATTGTCTCAAATGAATTAAAAAACAAAGAAGAGAGTGAACAATGAGGTGTACGTCTCCTCAACAAGTCACGGAGACAACGCTGAGATCAACCCATCTAATGAAAATATAGTATTCTCAAGGTGGAGGTTAGCCCAAAGATCATGAGTTATATGGTAAACTTCTAAGCGCGTCAATTCCCTGGACGGGACTCTTGGATGGGAGGGATTCGGGGTAGTGCCATAGTTTGGACATATCCAAATTGTCGTAGGAAGCACTCCTCTTGAATGTCGGATATGCGTATAATGTCTCGATATCGTGAAATGAAATGCTCTCCTTACCCGATCATCATACGACATGAGCTTCACGTCCTCAACCCTCATCTCATCCAACTATGCTCATAAGGTTTGGATCCTTTACAATGTAGAAGTCGGTGTCTTCGGGATGACAAGTCTCAAAGACCATAGTATGTTCTCATGCATGCATGCATCCTCTACCGCCGGAAACCGTACGATGGAAAGTGCACATATATCTATAATTGTATGCATAAAAATAATTTAATATGTAAACAACATATATTTACATGGAAGTCTGGTGTGAATATGTGAAACAATACCAATAGAAGTGGTCTACAACCTCTCAACGTCTCCACACCCTTCCTCAACGTGTACCCTAACACCTTCTACACATATGCAAGAGTTTCAATGCCCCATGCATATGCACTCGTCCTCTCGTGATCTCGGACCAAGTCTATCATCCACGGTCGGATCCTATTGGTAGATTTGTCAGCTGATATCGTCCATTTTAACATCTTTTTCCACCCTTACTCATATCCATCTCTCTAATCTTTTGTGTTTTTGACATCTACCGGTTAGTTTATGTCATTGTAGGTTGATAAGTGTCAAATGTAACACTTTTTAGGCATTAGATTCATGCACATCATATTTTTTTCTCTCATACATCACTATTTGTATAGAAAGTGTTCACTTTTCGTATTGCGGTATCTAACTTCAATTTTCTCTGTTTTATCCATTTGCGGCATCAATTGTTCCAAAAATTCATCATCTTTGAATAGATTTGAAGAGAATACCTTACATAACTGAGGAACTACAACACGAAGTCCCCTAAATATCCCTTGAAGTGAATATCTACAATTTTAAGCAAAAAATAAAGCTCAACGGCTAAGTGAAACGGCATTGCTAGCCATATGGTGGCCGTTTCGATCACATCATCATTGTAGAAGAGTTTGTTGAAGCCCATATCAAAGTCTAGCCCAAATTTTCCAATACGACCTGGCAAAACGGCCATGGAACGGCTTACATGTCGTTCATATGCCCTTTGATAGCCATATGGTTTCCGTTTCTACTACACAAAGAAATAAATCAAATCTTCCGATTTTTATTTTAAAAAAGAGTTTTTATAATAATTTCAAAATATTTTCACCAATTTTTATGGTTACAAAATTTGAACTTTATCTTGAAAATGGGTTGTGGCTTTAAAAGCTTGAGAGTTATATCAAAATTAGCTTTTACTTTTTTCAAAGATCTTGATTTGACTTTATTGGACTTAACTCTCTATTTAAGGTACCCATCCCATCCATTCTTTTCACTTATTTTCAAAACTCGCATACCCTTTATTGCACTCTTTCTTTGGCTTTTCGAAAAACCTCTCAAAACATCTTCAATGGTTCCCAAAAAGATTTCTAGCATCATTGCTTCTTCATCTTCTTGTAAGAAAGAAAAGAGTTCTTCATCAACAGAAACAGATGTGGCTACTCACATCTCATATGATTCTGTAACACATTCCCCTCCGGCAACGAATATCGAGATGTCCGACCAGACAAGACTGCCGTCAAACTGGTTCAGAAACTTCAAAGCTATTGAGACATAGTTAAATGGATTCTACAGTAGACAACTTTGCATGTGTGAATCCATTGACAATGTGTTCTTGGAGTCACTAAATTTTTCCTGTGTTACACTGCTCAAAGGGTGCTCAATTTGAAAAATACTCAACCTTGGGGAGGTAGCCTACACAAGGTTGATGAGACCCTTCTATGTGAACCTCACTACAAGCACATAAAGGAGAACTCTAACCCTTGAGTCCATTGTAAAAGGTAAGCATATTACCCTAAACCCCTATGTTATTGCACATATCCTTACCCTTCCCAACTTCACCTCATACTCTCATCCTTCAAAATCTAGAGTGTTAGATTGGCTAAAGAGAAATTTCTCATCCCTTCTTCTACCTCACGACAACTTACACACACTTCCCTAACCCTAGAAGCAAAGGTTGTTTCACTTTACCGGTTAGGTGTGTCATTCCTCGTTCAAACTCTAGGGAGATCTAGACTGACCAAACCCTAGAGTTGATTTACCACGTAATGATAGGGCTTGATGTTGATTTGCCTAACCTCATCCTAAATCATATGTTTCATACCATCAACTTTCCAAGGCCATCCCACTACCATATGATAACCTCCTACCCAAAATATTTTCATATTTCTCTATTGACACCTCGAATGAGGACCAATAGGTGTCAATTGGAAAAATTGATGAGGGGTGTTTTGAACGACTTGGAGTCGTCAAAATACTGGATGGTGAATGGAAACTAAAAGAGAAGGTTGTGGCATCTTCATCTTTTGCTCCTGTTTTGCCAAATCAAAGGTTTGAAGATTTGGAGTTAAAGCTGGACAAGTTCAGGAGAGATATGATCGATTTTGATCTGAGATGTCCGACAAGCTGGATGCAACACATGAGTTGTTATCCATTGTGCATGCAAGGGGGAGATTTATAAATCTACCTTGATATCGAATTGTTATATTTTAGGATGATGGAAGACTTAACATAAGGTTTTATATACTAACAAATAGCATTTATATTCTATAGATATATTGTCTTGGTTTGATGATGTGTGTAGCTTTATATTGAAGAAGATTACAAAACAATTTTTGGATATAAGAAGAGAAAGGAAGATCTTCGAAGATTCTTAATGGTTCAAATATGAAGATCTTGTTACAAACAAACGTAACAAGAAGATCTTGTGGACAAGAGGTTACAACAAAGAAGATCTTGCTTGAAGAGAAGATCATGCAACAAGATGATCTTCGTTCTTGATTCTTGGAAGATCTTCAAACGGCTAAAACGACCAAGATTCTCGACAAGCTGTTGAAGACTTGGTTCGAGATTAAATTTGACCGTTCAACAAACAATGATTTTGTGGAGATTGTGAAGAAGTTACAACTGCTAGAAGATAACACCTAGGAGAAGCAGCCTCCACAAAAGATTATAAAAGCATCCATTGATGAAAAAGAAGAAACAAGCTTGAAAGTGAACAATCCAAGTTTTCTTCATCGATCAAAATTTTATCTTCTCAAGAGCGTAGTTATTTTTATTTTAGAAGAGTTAGATAAACACATAGAGCTACATTGACATATCATTATTGTTTTATACATAGTGTTACTCTACGAAGTAACTAGGTTATTATTGCGAGACCTGAGTTGACTAGGTCGTAGCATTGGGGCTACATTGAGAGAAAAAGGGAAGCACTTCTAGGTTGTATCTAGGACTCAAATGGAGCAGCTAATAGATAGTTAAATCCTCGGGTCGGAAACCCTAGGCGGAGACGTTGGTTGTTCGAGCTGAACTTCGTAAACATATCGTGTGTCGATCTTTTCTTTTCCGCACGATATATTGTATATATTGTGAGCAACAACTTTCTGCAGGTTTCTAAGTCAAGACTTTGAGATTCACTTCAAGGTCTTGAGAAATAGTTTTGTCACATTTTACAAAGATCGACTTCAAGGCCTTGAGGTTCATTACAAAGCCTTGATATCCGATATTGTGAAGGCCGACACCTTCTCCAAGTGGACAACGAGTCTCAAGTAAGGCCGACACCTTCTCTTTTAGCCGTCTGCAAGTTTGACCATGCATACTCACATCTATGTTGTCTTGTCACTACTCTTGTTGTTGTCGCAAGGGGACTGGACTCGTACCACAAACAGCAAGACCGAGACCCTCGCTATTTTGGTCAATCCAAGGGTGCCATTCTTGCATCGGTTCCACCCACCACCAGCCTTGGTCGAGACTTGGAGATAGAGTGTAAGCAACCTTTCTTTCTGTCATTCTTATCGATAGATACAAGTGAGAGAAGTGTTTAAACGCATACATGACATCCACAGGTTCGATCTTTAGATCTCCTAGCTAAGGTCACCGCTTTCCACACATCAGCCAAAGGCCGAGACGAACACTTCACTTAGTTGTCAGAAAAGCTGTAGGTGAGCCTCTACTCTCCCTTTCGCTACGAGCATGAGGAGGCCTGTCATATATCTATAACGACTTTGTGACGTTGACAGGGCTCAAACTCAGGACATGTGAGAGATCTTTTGCAAGAATGCGGTTGGTGAGGATCAAACTCAAGACATGTTGCATTTCTTGTGTTTTCAAAATTTAGGTTATAAACTGCTAGTTTTGGGGATGGGTTTCGATGCCTTAGATTTATCTTCCATCGTTGAAATTTTGATATGTTACAGGTAGGTATGGGTAGTTTAAGGTATCAAAAGTTGGGAACGATCGAATTGTCGGATTTGGATTTATGACGTCGCAAAGTGGAGTAGTTATGTAGTTTTGTAAGAAGGGTGCGATTTTGCCTAAGTATAGGAATTTTTGTGTCTTTAAGACAACTTTATATTTTTGTGTAGATTTTATGGTTTAAGAATTTTGGATTTTTATTGTTCAAATTAAGAGTTGACACATCATGGTATATGCAGATATTTTCTCGGGATTTTTGGGATTTAGTTGAAGTTTTTTAGTTTAGGTCAAAGTATGACCCTAGTTAGTTTTGGTTTGAAGTTTGAAAGTTGGGAATCTTTCAAACTCGATAAATCATCTTTCTAGAGTGATACTTTATTATCTTTGGATTCTAGTGAATGTTTTTGGGACGTTCTAGACTTTTTAGGATTTTTCGAACCCAAGGATAAAAGCGAGTTTTTACACATATGGGGATAGTTAATATTCTTTTCTTAGATGATCCTTAAAACTTAATAGTTGGACACTTCTAAGATATGGGATATGATATTGATCTAGAATTTCTTGTATAACCACGCGTTTGAGATCTTACACTTGTAAAATCGAGTAGTAACATTAACGGGATTTTGACTCGATTCAAGTAAGTCCCTTGGACTTACTTAGCTGCCTTCTGCGTGTTAGCATGGATTGTGATAGTGGTGTGTGATTTGGGTGTTTAATAATTATAACTTTAGTAGGACGACCTTTATTATAATGTGACCCAAGTGTATTTATAACGGGTGGTGATATCACTGCCCAACTCTGACATGAGACTGAGAGGTTCTATACCACCAGACCAGACAGGTACACAATTAGGTGCATCAGATCCAGTCTTGTTCGTATACGGGGACAGAGGAGAGGTTCGGGAGATCCTTGTGTCAAAACATAAGTTGAATTAGAAAGTGTATGAAGTAATACAAGATAACAAATGGATTTCTATGTAAGCATGATGAGTGTTTTATTTCTCCAATGACTTGTGTATACACTATTATAGTTCTTCTAATATGTAAGTTGTTAGCTTTACGGTTTTATTTTTCGTTGTAGATGCCTTACAAGATAGGATAGTTGCCGACTGATTTGGACAGAGTGGTCAGTCGGGTTCCCGTACATTATAGAATGGGATATGGGTTTCTTATTTAAATTATTATTTTACAATTTGGCACATTAGAATGTCGTATTGTTGTAGTACTCGGTTGAGAGTCTTTTCTTTTTCTTTGATCTTGAAATTACTGCATTATATCGATTTCGGTTTTTACTTTTATTTGTGCCTTGTTGCAAGATCCGGTAAAGTTGATGCCAAACTAGGGTTGAGACCCATTGTGAGGTCCTAACTCATAGCACCCCGAAATTTGAGAATTGGGGTGTTACAATATGCTCATATATCACGATTGTAAGTTGAGATCGGTGTTTTCTTAGAGATTGTCATATCATATGTAGAAGTTAGGGAATGAATAATTGATCCCGGTCATGAGATAGGTGAACCAATTTCTTTGGGGTTTTTATTGTTCATTTTTGGTATGTTCTGACAAATATCTCTACTCAAGTTGAACAATATTAATGATAAGAGGACAACTTGTCGAAGTCTTTTTTGGGGCAAATCTTATTCTTAAAGGTATCATTGATTAAGATAGAGTATGAGAAACAAGAGATACACTCTTCAATCCATCTTGTGAATTTGTACAAAATCCAATTTTCCTTAGAATCATCAACATAAAAGATCATTCAATCTTATCATATGTATTTTCCACATTCATTTTAACTACCGCATAACCTTCTTTTCCTTTTTTTTTTAACTTAAAACAACGAAATATTTCATCGATCAACATATTTTCATAATTGATCTATTTTGTGCGAAGGCACCTTGTAATGAGTGAATACGATTTCTTATTCTTTTTTGTAAAGGGAAATTCATCCGAGGCACCGGACATCCCTGGTTGCTCGATGGGTCGGCTAGAGCGACAGACAACTAGGTCGTTACAAAGACGAAATTCTTGACACAGGCCGGTGAAACGCATCATCTTGGATGAGTTCTTCAACAACATGGAGTGAACTAGAAACAACGGTATGGGATAATTGGCTAAGAGCAACAAGGGCATCAGTCACCTTATTGACTTTCCTAGAGATATACTTGATGCGGACTTCCTCGAAAGAACGGAGATGGAAGAGAATATCTCCAATCATGATCTTGACTTTTCAAGTGGGTTTCCAAATACCCAAGACAAAAATAATAAGTTGAGATTATCCCCTTTTATTTCGACTTCCTTGTTTTTTTGCTAGAGTTAACCCTTTGAGAAGTGTTGTAGCCTCTACTTCAAAATTGACAAGTTTGGGAGTTTCTCAAAACCCAAAGTTAGTATGTTTGCATCATGATCGCACATAATTACGCCAAAGTTTGATACTCTATCATTTAGCGTGGAACCATCAAAGTTAAGTTTTATAAAATTGGTTTTAGTTTTTTCCATTTTATTCATTCCTCTCTCGTCTAGAGTTAGGAGAATATTCTTAAGGCATCTCCCCCTATGAATTTTCCTTGGCCTTATCATTGTTTGATTTGAGTTGTAATGAATTCTTTTATGTTGTTAGTCAGATAGTAATTTTTAATAGTTTGGTTTTGAGAATATATGATGCTCCACCAGGTATAACATAGTAATCTAAGGTTGTTTGTGTTAAGCTTATCCCTTAATAGGTTGATAGTAATGCATGGTTTGAGGTTATTCCATGTTATTTGGTTAATGGTATTTAAATAATTTAGGGGAAAATCGGCATAAGCTTGTTTGGTATATGAACAGTCTAGGAGAAAATGGCCTATGTCTTCTAAGGGATGTTTGCAAAAGACACAATCCATTGGATCTGCAATCCTACGTTCCTTTAGTTCTACTTTGGTAGAAGTTCCATTTTTTGTAATTTTCCACAAGAAGTTTGTAAGCATTGAGGCAATGTCCAGTTTTTTAAATTCACATGCATTCGATATTCTTTATGCACTTGGCTACAATGATCATTTCCATAGTAGATTTAGTAGAAAATTAATCATGTTTATCAGAGGATCAATAAAGATTGTTGGTAATGTTATAGGTTAGAATCCCGACAGACTTGAAGCTTTCAAAGATCGAGTTTGAGGTCAAATTTTGAAATATGGATTTTATTTTCTCCATATTTCATGTTTTATCTTGAGTAATGAACTCACATACCTGCAAATTAGGGTCATAGTCAATTTGGGAGCCAATACTCATTTTAGTGGTTCCGAAACGATCCATTTAGGATCATACTTGCAAATTAGGATCATAGTCGATTTGGGAGCCAATACTCATTTTTATCTTGTGTACTGAACTCAGATAGCCATGCTATATTTTCATTAGTAGCATCACTTAGGATGTATGTGCCCTTAAGGTATTTCTTAGAGATAACACGTTCCCAAATGTTGTCAAGTTCTGCTAGAATTTATCGAAGGAGTTTTAGGATTAATGCTATATTAGAGTCTTTGAATTTTCTAATCTGAAGTCTTCATTTGTCTTTAGGTTTAGAAATTTCACCCAACTAATAATGGGTCTACTTTCGGGGCCTTTATTCTAGAAAAATTGTATGTTCACTTTGTCAAGTTCGTTATGAATATGGGTAGGGAGGGAAAACGATCACATTATAAAACTTGGTTTTCCACTTAGGTTAGATCTTATGAGGAATACACTTTCCTCTTGGGAGATGGTGTTAGCTTTTCATTTTGATAATTGTTGTTTAGATTTATTGACAATATCTTTAAATGTTTCGTGATTGACCTTTCCATTAATAATGAAACATCCAAGGTATTTGTCTAATGCCGAAGAACTTGTTTCTACACTTGTACCTATTCAAAAATAATTATTATATAATTTTATTTAATTTATAAAAATTATTGTATGTAGAACAAAAAAAAAACTTTTTGTGTACTAACCAAGAAAAATTTGTGATACGTCACAAGGATAAAAGATTCGTTGTAGTAGAACATACTAATCTAGAGACAAAGTTCTCTACAAGTATCTTCTTACTATATGCTCCACCAAATGAAAGATATAAAGAAGAATTCGGGATTCAGATCACAAAATCTATAAATTGCAAACTAAACATATTCTTGTTATGGGTGACTTTAATGATATTCTATGTCCTTCTGAAAAATGGATGGAGCTACTCTAAGTATTAATCGATTCCGAAGACAACAAAACCTCTTGCAAAGGTGTAACGTAGTGGATCTTATTTCAAAAGGAAACGAGTTCGCTTGGCGAAAAGGAAAGGAAGAAGATAATAATACTTTTGAGAAACTCGATACTGAAATGACCCACTTTGAGGTAATTAACGCCTATAATCAAAATTCATGTATGGAATCATGCTTTCACTTCTTGTATCACTGCCTTCGCTTGATCTGATTAATTTTTTGGCAAATAAACCCTTCCGATTTGAACTAATTTGGACCGAAAGAGAAGATTGTGAGCACATTATTAGCAAACTTGGAGAAACCAAACTCGAAGTTTGGAGTAAACTCATGATTGAGAATCTACAAAAGTTAAATTATCAGAACTTCTCTGATCAACAAACTGATAAACTAAATAGACTAACAAAAATTATAACGTCTAGTTGAGTTCGAACAAAATTATTGAATACCCTAGTTGTCCTCCTTCCCCCTTTGAACTCTAGCCGCTCAAGAAAAAGAACAAAAAACTCCAAAAATCTACCTACCATAACCGCTCTTCTTCACGAATGCTTCTTGTTTATATTTTGTATTCTCATTTTGACTTGTATTTTAGATTATCTTCGATGATTGCAAGTTTGTATAGAACGCTGACAAGGAAAGTAAAGGGAAAAATACGTGTGCCATAATATAACACAAGTGGACCTTCAATTTACTTAGTGAAGCCGATCTCGTCTTGATTTGCAAGTTTCTTCTTCTTCTCCTTCAACCCCATCTACATCCATTCGCTCTCACCAAGCCTCCGATGGAATCACAAAGGTCGTTTTTGGAGGTCAAGTCACCAACCTAATTTAATGAAAATATATGTCGTCAATCTACACCGGCCCTCGCCCCTTATACACTAGATCTGGGTGCTGGTGGAGCCCATCGTTCAAGCACTCGCCGTCAGCAAGCACCGACATGCCGCGAGGAATGCACCACAGAAAGCCCTGTCGCCGGAAGCTGAGCGTGCATCCCAGGACAGAGGCCGGTAACAATGCATTTTGCCCGACGATAGTTCTTTTGCTGCTTGTGGTCACTAGATTCCGACCGCTCCGCCGCCTAATTCCAACCCCTAGTGATTGGCCCCGCGCTAGCAAACTCCATAACTTACCTTCTCTATTTTATGCATATTTGTGATGAAAAAACAGTTGTTTTTATCTCTCCAACTCAAAAGTCCACAAAGAACAACTCAAACTTGATCCACCTTCCCGTTCTAGAATCATATATGCGTTTGAATCTAGAACTTCATGATTTGATGCTTTTATTCAAGACCCTTTTCAAGTTCGATTCTAAACAAGGTCTCAATGTGAAACTCTATGTCTGAAAAAGAAAATTTTTTTTGAACAAATCTTTTCTTGAAATCCTTTCAAGATGATGGAAGATAGAAAATGTCTACAATTCTTCTCTTAATATTTTTTTGTATATGCTTTGATGAAAACAAACCAAATCTTGGGCTGAGAAAGCTATAATCAATTTCATTTGTTGAACACAAATTATTCCATATTTTTTGGCTGAGAAAGCTAAAAAATATTGAGAATAGTCTAGATATAACTTCAAATTTCAAACAAAATTGTGTGGAGAAAGCTAAGGAAAGCCTTCTTTAACTACATGCATGGAGAGAAGCCTTCTTTAATAGCACGCACGAAAACTCGTACAAATTATAACTACACTATTTAGCTTCCGAATAAATCTAAACAACTTCCGATTAACTCTAAACATGATCGACTCGGAGCGAATCAAACAAAAATGTGTTGCTTGCAATTGAACCTAAACATGATCGACTCAAAATGAACCGAACAAAATGTGAATCTTTTAACTTAGACGTTACAAACAAAACCGGAAAATAGTTTTCAATAAATCTAGATCAAATTGTGTCCAAAGATCAGGTGACACTTGCATAAATCGTAAAAATCTTGAACAAACTTGTGACCAATATTAAAAAAACCATGAAATAATCTTGAATAAATATAGATCAAAATGTTTCATTTGTGTTTCTCAATAAGGGCTCCATTGAAAAAAATACTATTTTAGTATCTTCTTCAAAAAGTCATCCCTATGGGCACTAAGATCGTGAATGACAAAGAATAAACATTGATCAAGAGTAATACCCATGATCCAGCGTTTTTCAGGCCAAGACTAACGCGATAAGGATTAATTGATTTCATATATTTACGACCCATCACAAATTCAACTTCAAAGGAACCAGAATCGACCAACAATTACATCTAAAACTAATTCATAAACAATAAATTCAAATCCAACTTTACCAAAACATCTAAGAGAGGTCTCGAATATATTCCAAACAAAGACAAATGATATACCAACAGAATAATAATGATCATTCATTCCATCTTTGTTTTGAGGGAAATTTATCTTCATCTCTATGGTGCGAAGACGATAGAAGAATAGTTTTTCTCCTTTTCTTTGTTTTCTATGTCCGAAATTTGTTTTGTGTGAGTTAAGCTCTTTTCTATTTCAATGAATCCATATCCTTTTAGTAGGCTTTCATATCCTTTTCTTATTTTTTTTGCTTTCGTGCGAATCTCTCTCTCTATCTCTCTATATCTATCTATCTATCTATCTATCTATCTATCTATCTATCTATCTATCTATCTATCTATCTATCTATCTATCTATCTATATATATATATATATATATATATATATATATATATATATATATATATATATATATATATATATATATATATATATATATATATATATATATATATATATATATATATATATATATATATATATATTATCGAGATCCTCA
>BSUD01000006.1:44528963-44557374 GCA_033239045.1 Fagopyrum esculentum
TATATATATATATATATATATATATATATATATATATATATATATATATATATATATATATATATATATATTGTCGAGTCTGGTATCATAATTTTCAATTTGTGGTTTTATGAAGATGAGATTTTTTTATCGCTTTTGTTTATTAACATCTTTCGGTTTGATTGTTTATGTTTGTGTATGGTAGGGTTAATCTCCTTTATTGCCTTTTCTTTTTGTTGACCCTTTTTGTTTTTTTAGGTCAAAACTTATTATCTTATCTTCTAGTTTTTTGTTTTCCTTATGAAGAACCGGTAGGTGAAATTAATAAGTTAAATGATACTCTAGAAGGGGGTTGAATAGAGTATGAGAACTTTTCGCAAACCAAATCTCAAGGCCTTAAAACTTCTTTCAAGGGCCTTGATGTCAATCTGTTCTTCTCGTGAAACTTTGATTTCAAGGCTTTGAAACTCTTTTCAAGGGCCTTGACTTCTTGCTCCTGCAAAACAAAGTTAGTCACAATAAAGTATATATGATGCGGAATTGAAAAGATTGATACGAGGATATGTTTACGAAGTTCGGCTCTAAATAGTCTACCTTCCGTCCCATGGTATATCCGTAGGATCTAACTATCTATTATCAGCTTCAAAGAGTCCTAGATACAAACTAGAAGAAATCCCATTCTTCTCTCAATGTAGTCAATGCTACGATCTAGCTCCAACTCTTAACATAGCTATAATAGCCTAGTTACTTCGCAGAGTAACGCACACTCTAGTATAACACTATTTAGATCTTCCAATGGAGCTCTAGTATTTTCTCTCTCTAAGGGAATAAAGCTTTTACGTGAATGAGAGAAAGAAAAACAACGAATGAAGATGATTAGGTTGCTAGAAGATGTAAAGAGATTTCCTTGTGTGAGCTTGTGTCTCTTTCTTCTTCGACCATCCTCTTTATTTATACTCTTCTATGGAAAGGTCTTCTAGCCGTTGTAG
The DNA here is from genome assembly GCA_033239045.1 of Fagopyrum esculentum. Taxonomy (NCBI): domain Eukaryota; kingdom Viridiplantae; phylum Streptophyta; class Magnoliopsida; order Caryophyllales; family Polygonaceae; genus Fagopyrum; species Fagopyrum esculentum. The sequence goes on from BSUD01000006.1 coordinate 44,529,932, forward strand.
AAATGACCGTTTGAAGATGAATCTTCTTTTCCATGAAGATCGTTTCTTGTTTCGAGATAAGGTAGACGTTTGCAAGTCTTTAGCTCCTGAGAACACGTCGATTCCTTAACTCCTTGATCTTGTCGTCTTCTGTTGAATCGAGAGAGAAGATATCTTTGCCATTTGTTGTTTAGAAATCTTCTAATAAAGATTCTCTATTCTTCGGTTGAGATCTTCCTTCGTTTAATAAGATATTCCTTCGGTTGATAAGATCTTTGGTTGATGAGATATTTCCGTTACAGAATCTTCCAATAAAATCTTCACCTGCATTTTGAATCTTTGTTCCGTGCATCTATAATTCCAAGGCCCGTGATTTCGTCCTTTTGAACTTGTTATCTTCCTTTGTTCTTGAATCCAACTTCAAGGCCCTTGATATTTAGATGAAACCTGCACTGAATTCAAACCAACAAAATATCTAGAAATATAATCAATACATTGTTAGTATATCCAACTCCTACATTTGTGTGAAGTCTTCCATCATCAACAATTGTAAACTATTTTAATCAAGGTGGAGTTTTCAATCTCCCCCTTGATGGAAGACAACACAAATGTTTTATCGTACTTGCATTTTTTAGTTTAGCAATGCATATGAAAATCTCAAAACTAAAAATACAGAATGCAGTATATCGAAATGTCGGATCATATTTCTCCCCTTTGTCTTTCAACAAGGGAGAAAAAACAGTCAAAGCAAGAAGTCTTTAAAAAACGATTACAGACCCAAAACAAATGTAATTTCAAAAACCAATCATCTTAAAACTCTTCATAGAATTTCCTCTTTCCCTTGGATGAAGTTTTCTTATAACGCCAATCATCCATTTCAGCTGCCAAACGTCTTCTCTTTTCTTCAGCTCTTCCCTGTTTAACTACTTCATACTCAACTTTGGGCAAGAATATTGGCTCTTCATGAGTTGGATACAGAATCGATTTATTCTGTACATGTCTTTTATAATTCATCAGCATATTCTCAACCTGTTCTTGAGTATGTTGAGCTACATCTTCAGGTATGGGCAAAATGCTTCCCATTGTAGTTATTGTAAGAGCATTCATCAAATACATTTCATTGACTTTAGCATTTATGGTAGCTAGCAGCTCAAAATTTGTATCCATTCTCCTCTTGGTGTCAAACTGAAAATCAGACAATTCACGATTGAGACAAACTATTTCTTTTTCACAACCTTCTAACCTGATTTCTAGAGTATGAGAAGGTTTGACTTCTTCATTTGAATTTTGAGTAACTCCTTTTCCTTTTAAATTCCATGTTCCTGCAAGAGTTTTCTCAATCCCTAGATGTTCTGTAACACCCCGAATTCTCAGAACTCGGAACATTACTGATTAGGACCTCACAATGGGTCCCGACCTTAGTTTGACAACAATATTACTAGGATCTTGCAACAAGACACAAATAAGAAAAACCGAAATTCATAAAAATGTATGTTTAAGAGATGAATGCAACAACGTCTAATAGCCCATAGTACTTAAACCACAAAAAGACTAACTGTCTTTAACGAGAAGAAAGAAACCACAAGGTAAACACCCAACACCCCCTCTAAAGAGTACGGAGACCCGGCTGACCACTACTTCCGGATCACTCAGTTGTTGTTCTAACCTGCGGTAAATCTAAAAACACAACAAAACAACCATTAGCTAGTTATCTAAACATTAGGAGACTAATAATAGCACACACACACATAAAATCATAAACACTCATCATGCTTTCAAACAATCCATTTATTATCTTCATTTAAGTCGTTCACTCTAATGATACTTATATCGTGACACGAAGGATTCCCAAACCTCGCCTCCACCCCCGTGTACCCATCAGGAGTGGATCCGATGCATTTCACCGTGTACCTGTATGGTCTGGGTATTGAGAACCTTCCAGTCTCCTGGCAGAGTTGGGCAGTGATGTCACGCCCCGTTATACATACACTTCGGCCTTAACACATAATAACGACGGTCATCCTAACAAGTTGTTATTATAACACACATGGTACACACACCACTATTATCACTCAACTAATATCCAGAAACCAGCTAAGTAAGTCGCAAGGACTTACCTGAATCAAATCGCAATTCTCTCAATCTCAACTCGGTCTACAACCGTAGCAACTCAATCGCCTCTTATACAAGGCAAGCGTATCAAAAAAATACATCCCATATTCTTAGAAGTCTATAACTTCTAAGATGTACAATCTCCTCAACAGAAATTACAAAAATGCCCTCTTAAGGTAAAATGACTATTTTACCCCCGGTCCCAAAAACTCCAGAATTTTTATAACCTAGTTCCAAACTCTCCTTTGGAACCTATTTCCATAATCTAGCTCTCAAGGAATAGTTCGTTAAAGATTTATAAGAGTCACACATAAATCTAGAATTTCATAAAAAGTCGCTAAGGTCCGACTTTGACTTACTTACGAGGCTCGAACAAAAATATAAAAATCCCGAAATAAATCTCCAGGTCATCTATGATATACACGCTACTCATAGGAACAAAGATCTCTCAAAACTATCCAGCCACAACTCTTACATGAATTCTTAAACTTGGTTAAAATATCCAAGAATTCTATACTTAGCCAAATTCTGGGTTCTTTCAAAAACAACACGGTCAGCCTACTTTGGGCTCCTATGAATCCACATCCGACCGTTAGATCGTTCCGATATTTTAATACATCATACTATGCATATCCCTGTATATCATACTAAAAATTGAACGGTGAATTATGTTTCTAAGGTATAGAAATAGAGGCTCAAAGTCAGCAGTTTCACACCATGAATTTTGCAAGAATTAGATTTATTTTAAGTCTCCACTTCGATTCTTCTGGACAACAGTCTGCTACTCAAACCTACCTACTGGTCCAAGTACCTAAGCTCACCAACAACTTAACAATTCATTCTAACCTACTCTCCCATCAAGAACTCAACCCTATAAAATGATGGATCAAAAGGCCAAGGGAAGAGCTTGCTTACCTAGGATTTCAAAGCAAGGTGTAGAGTACTGCAGTCCGGCGCCAATGTCCGATCCCCTAGGCTGTCCCACTACACTTTCTTTGCCCACCGTTAGTAATGGAGCACAAGGGGAGGGGTGACTCATCATTCTACTTACAGAAACCATACGGACAAGGGAGGGAGAGTAGGGATCGAGTTACCTTGACTAAGGGTTCTTGGTTGCAGCTTAGGTGTAAATCCTGAGACAGTGAGGAAGATCTCTCGATCTGTTAGGACTCGTTGGCCTGGGTAGGGTACGAGATGGTGCACGATACTATCGACATAGCAGGGATGGGAGATGATGTCCACTGAATTGTTTGGCCCAACGCAGATCGAGTCTTGCGCAACTGTGTGACTGATCAGAAAGAGAGATATCAAGATAGGGAAGGGAGTAAGAGGAGACAACATTTGCGGCTTACCTATGTTGAAGATCCTGCGTGCAGAATTCAGAAAACACTAGGCGATCGATGCGTGTGCAGAAGAGTTCCAACAGGATAGATCTCGATGCAAAGTTCGACCCAATGTTGCGATGAAGACCCTAGGCTGCACGTAGTTCTGATGGTTATGGTTGCAACTGGTGGCAGCGAGTAGTGTTGTTGTTTGGTAGGAAGAAGACCGATGACTGTAGTTGAGAGTGAGTATCGGTCTTGGTGGTGTCTCCGGTGGGGCGGTGGTGTCCAAGCTCCAGGCAGCAGCAGTGGCGCTGGATCTCCAGGCGGCAGCAGTGGCGCTCGATCTCCAGGCTACAAGAGAGAGTGTGTCGGTCTCGTTGCTGGCCTTGAAGACGAAGCGGTTCCCTGGTTGCAGTGGCTCGGAGGCGTGGGTTCCCGGCGCTTGGTAGGGCTGAAGAGCGACGTCTCTGGTGGCAGTGATGGTGGTTGGCCAGACGTACAACGACTTCGTCTTTTACAGGAGCGGGAGGTAAGGCGGTATGCGAAGGAAACGAGATATCTTCTCACGTAGCAGCTAGGTTTAGGATTAATTAGGTTTAGGCTTAGATTAAAGGTTAATTAGGTTTAGGTCTAGGGTAGAATGGGCTGCAGTTGTTTTTGGGCCGGGTCCATTGGCCAACCCATCAATTAAAACCAATGCTGAAAGAAGAGTTATTTCCCTTGAACCGTTAAAAATACGGAAATTAATTACGGGATTATTTACGGAATTATTTACCGAATTATATAAGTTATCATTTTATGTGAATTCAGGTCACATAAAATGATAGTTTTTAATATCGTTTTATTCTTAATTATAAGAATTTAGGTTGGCGGATCGGAATCCGGTTTGATCGGTATTAAACGGAAGATAAAAATTTTCCGGGTATTACATAAGTGCCCCCTTAAAATAAGTTTCGTCCCGAAACTTAGAATAATGTAACTAATCATTCGACTTTCTTTGTAAATCTTAGTTTCATAAAATTTCTGTTTTCTACCATGCAACTACTCAATCATCATACTCGGACACACATCACCTAAAACATAATTACTCTCTCCAAGGTAAGGACATGAAAAATCAAACAACACAACATCCGAGTACTAACTCGTCGGTACAGAAGTAGCGGCTAACTCCGCAAGGTACCCAAGATAACCATTTCCAATGCTCTCCTCCGTTTCCTAAACTTACTTCCAGCTCTTTTAATGACTCTACCAAACCAAACTCTTCCTTCCAGTGGGCCCCTTTACTAAGTGCCTAATGCTCTTTGTAATACAACCCGCCTGGCCCGGTTTCCTCAATGTGACCTAACCGGATCGTTCCTTAATTAATGGGTTTTCACCTACTTTTTGTCAAGCTTACAAATTTGTATAACTCAAAAGAAATCACACACCCAAGTGGACCTTGTCATATAGATCTCTAATTCCTTAACTTGAAATCATAGTTAACCTAACACTGATTTTCTTCATCTGTGATTTATGGGCCTACCACGCTTCTATTGTAACACCCATTAGTCACAATGATGTCTTTCCGACGGTCAACATGATTTACCCCACTCCCGCCTATACTTTCCTTCTAATACTAGCAAGATTCTCTTCAAACAGACCCTTACTCTCTCACTCCACCGTAGTCTGTTCTTAACCAACCAGTAAGCAACTTCTAACCCGATTCTCTCCATATCCTTAGATCATCCCAGAAGGTTGTCGTTGCCTACTTGGGGAATCCTCCAAGGCATCGATAAGGTTACCTCTTAAATCCGCAGTCCTCAATGTCTCTTCATAACGGTACCTACTCGTCAAAACCAATACTTACACTTTCTCAGCTGACGTCGGTCAGTCTATAATTGACTTATCTCAATATCCAGGACTTACTCTGCTCATACCTATATTGGCGTTAATTCTTCGTGAGCATCATCTGCCCGATTAATCCTTTCATGCTTCGCTAATTCATTTTATCTTCCACACTTTTGTTTCCTTAGGCTAACTCTACTTCTCGAGCCCAACTGGGCCATTCATCTTGACATAAATAGTCATTCCAAGTCTTCAACGATGGCTGGTAAGTGTCTTTGTAGTTCAGGTGACTTTAATTATCATTCCCTAACAGTCTCCTTGCATGGACCGTCGGTGTTGATGACTTAGGTCCCGTGGTAATTGGGGTTACCTTGAACTTTCGAGTCCACCAAGGCCGTTCTCATATATACATTCCTTCGATGGTGTTACCGACAATATTGCCTTCATGAAACTCCGTTGTTTCCGCTACAGGGCTTCAACTCTTTGATTCCGGCATTGTAATTTCTTTCAAATTCCTATATCTTTGAAGAGGTCAAAACCTCATCACACTTGTAAAGTCTACATTCTGCTTCTACACTCCATTGTAGGTATCCATTCCATGCACCTTAGACCCTCATATCCGGGTCGACATTTTATCTCCCTTGGTGCCTCGAGCTTGTCCTGTGAATTCTCTACTAGGTGACTCATCTTATACATTTTTCTTCTCTGCATCGGTCTCTAACTGTCTGTTGAGCATTACTACCCATTATGTGTTGGAACTTCAGTTACTTTGTACTCTTGCATAGATTTCCTAAGGACATCCTCATCTCAAGACTTTATTTAAAATTTAGTACGACCCGTATTTTGATACCTGACTTTCCTTCTCACTGGTTAAGTTATACGCTTGGTTTACACTAAATCCATCATAATGTCATCAGTCCAATACTATGATTTTCATTAAACATCTAATGGTACCATTTGTATACGACACATCATATGCATATGATTTTCTCACAAATCAAATTTCTCGCATCGCATTTATTATGTTTTCCTTATACTCATTTATGTTCTAGCCAACATGTAGATTTCATCTGTAATCACCTCACAACTCGATCATACATTTCACCAAGACAGTAAATCATACTCTCTATGTTTTTTTTTCTCGGAGGAGCACCATCAGTCCTAGTTGTGTGGAATGCTAAGACATAGGACATGTCCACAATCAACTGTTTCTTCTTACTCTTCTAGTTCTTCTTACAAGGATCCCTCCATACTAACTTTGATATGTATCCTCCCTTCGTCCGTAATAAACAATTGCTCACAACAATTCTCTTTACTCCATTACTGTCATAAATGGTCATTACCGACCCTCAGGAGCTTCTTTTAAATTCCTTAATTAGAGTTATCATATTGGACTCATTCAATGTTACCATCAAGGCTACTAGAACTTGTATTGATTTAACCTTACCATTTCCGTCGTTGATCTCTGGGAGAAATTCTCCAGATGTCGGTAAAATTCCGTTATAACCTTGAGGTTATTCTTCTTATGTGGCAACCAACCATCACTAGTTAGCCAGCACGTGTAAATTCTCTGTTGTTACCAGTTAGTCTGTAGTTGACCTTCTATAAGATCGTAGACTTACTTTTCTTCTATCTCTTTTGAGGTTTGATATACAAGGTGAAAATATATCTCTTCCATTTATTTTCCTTTAGCTCCTTCTACAAACTACACTCTCATAAGAGTGATATACTCTTACGAGTCTAGTTGTATCTTTGTCTCCCGTCAACGAACTTATCAATTCTTCTACGATAACTTGTAGGCATTTCTCCATGATTCTTTTTACCCGAGTTATTGTCAACTTGCGGTTCTCTGTTATGACCCGCTAGTGTTATTAACTTAAATCCCTTCGTAAGTGAGAAGTTATTTGAGACCCTCTTTTCACCGAGGCCATTCTCCTACACCTTTCTTCCTTGGGTGTTGCTTGTACTTCCGCCTTTATAGAAATCCGGTCTTTGTTGTATCCTGATCCTTGTTGTAATTCTTGTGTGTTCTAGGAGGTCACAACACTTCCATGTTGGTGAAATATGCCTTCCACTTTCTAGCAACCTGTAAGCTTGCCTTTTGCGGCTCTTTTATCCTTCGTATTTGGATGGACAATGTATCTCATCTTGACTCCTACGCTTATGATTATCTCGGTTTCCCATCTTGATTGTGGTGTCAAGTAGCTGGTTAGGAGTGATCATATTCCGCCCTGCTTCTAGCCTCACCTTCTGGTTTGTCAGTAAGCTTAGATTCAATGCCTATTGTCTGGATCGCTACTATATTTCACCTTGACGTTCAGACCCATATGTTTCTGAAGGTATCCTCTTTGTGTGTAACGTTGTTTTACAACACACTTGAAAGAACCTACGGTTTGTCTCTTCCAAACTGTATATTTGCCGGTCATCCAACGCTTTTCCGGAACTACTCTCATGTATTTTCTTCATTTGCTCCTATTGAGTTGACTCGAGGTTCCCTTCTTGTCATCGTCGTTGGTGTTTCTTTTAGTCTTCACTTTTCCGTCTCGATGTCCCTTAACAAGTTCGAAGGGGTTGTCCGGACGTTCGCCTACCTTAATGCTCATAAGCTGAGCATAATTATCCTTGCGTGGACAACCTTCAAAATCTACTTAGGTGTATCAAAGGGGTGAGAAACTCATTATGTTATCTCCGTTAAGGGCATAACATAACTATAATTTCTACTAATCTTCGGCATATACTTATCTATATCACATATCTTTATAATCAAGCTAATAAGTCCAACTAAAGTAAAATCTAAAGTTCATACTAAGCATACTGAGATCCGCGGTAGTAGTGGTGGTCAGCCGTACTTTCTATTCCCAACCAGACTATTCATGTATTTGAAAACCAAAAGTCCTTTTTAAAAGTCAAATCCCTTTTCGGGTTCCGCTTAATTACTTATTTGGTCTTTCAAAAGATTTCAAGTGCCATTGTTGCCAACCTAGAGCTCTGATACCATGTTGTAACACCCCGAATTCTCAAAACTCGGAACATTACTGATTAGGACCTCACAATGGGTCCCGACCTTAGTTTGACAACAATATTACTAGGATCTTGCAACAAGACACAAATAAGAAAAACCGAAATTCATAAAAATGTATTTTTAAAAGATGAATGCAACAACGTCTAACAGCCTATAGTACTTAAACCACAAAAAGACTAACTGTCTTTAACGAGAAGAAAGAAACCACAAGGTAAACACCCAACCCCCCCTCTAAAGAGTACGGAGACCCGGATGACCACTACTTCCGGATCACTCAGCTGTTGTTCTAACCTGCGGTAAATCTAAAAACACAACAAAATAACCATTAGCTAAGTATCTAAACATTAGGAGAATAATAATAGCACACACACACATAAAACCATAAACACTCATCATGCTTTCAAACAATCTATTTATTATCTTCATTTAAGTCGTTCACTCTAATGATACTTATTTTGTGACACGAGGGATTCCCAAACCTCGCCTCCGCCCCCGTGTACCCATCAGGAGTGGATCCGATGCATCTCACCGTGTACCTGTATGGTCTGGGTATAGAGAACCGCCAGTCTCCTGGCAGAGTTGGGCAGTGATGTCATGGCCCGTTATACATACACTTCAGCCTTAACACATAATAACGACAGTCGTCCTAACAAGTTGTTATTATAACACACATGGTACACACACCAATATTATCACTCAACTAATATCCAGAAATCAACTAAGTAAGTCGCAAGGACTTACCTGAATCAAATCGCAATTATCTCAATCTCAACTCGGTCTGCAACCGTAGCAACTCAATCGCTTGTTATACAAGGCAAGCGTATCAAAAAAATACATCCCATATTCTTAGAAGTCTATAACTTCTAAGATGTACAATCTCCTCAAGAGAAATTACAAAAATGCCCTCTTAAGGTAAAATGACTATTTTACCCCCGGTCCCAAAAACTCCAGAATATTTATAACCTAGTTCCAAACTCTCCTTTGGAACCTATTTCCATAATCTAGCTCTCAAGGAATAGTTCGTTAAAGATTTATAAGAGTCACACATAAATCTAGAATTTCATAAAAAGTCGCTAAGGTCCGACTTTGACTCGAGATACGAGGCTCGAACAAAAATATAAAAATTCCGAAATAAATCTTCAGGTCATCTATGATATACACGCTACTCATAGGAGCAAAGATCTCTCAAAACTATCCAGCCACAACTCTTACATGAATTCTTAAACTTGGTTAAAATATCCAAGAATTCTATACTTAGCCAAATTCTGGGTTCTTTCAAAACAACACGGTCAGCACGGTCAGCAGTTTCACAAAAATATAAAAATTTCGAAATAAATCTTTGGGCTCCTATGAATCCACATCCGACCGTTGGATCGTTCCGATATTTTAATACATCATACTATGCATATCCCTCTATATCATACTAAAAATTGAACGGTGAGTTATGTTTCTAAGGTATAGAAATAGAGGCTCAAAGTCAGCAGTTTCACACCATGAATTTTGCAAGAATTAGATTTATTTTAAGTCTCCACTTCGATTCTTCTGGACAACAGTCTGCTACTCAAACCTACCTACTGGTCCAAGTACCTAAGCTCACCAACAACTTAACAATTCATTCTAACCTACTCTCCCATCAAGAACTCAACCCTATAAAATGATGGATCAAAAGGCCAAGGGAAGAGCTTGCTTACCTAGGATTTCAAAGCAAGGTGCAGAGTACTGCAGTCCAGCGCCAATGTCCGATCCCCTAGGCTGTCCCACTACACTTTCTTTGCCCACCGTTAGTAATGGAGCACAAGGGGAGGGGTGACTCATCATTCTACTTACAGAAACCATACGGACAAGGGAGGGAGAGTAGGGATCGAGTTACCTTGACTAAGGGTTCTTGGTTGCAGCTTAGGTGTAAATACTGAGACAGTGAGGAAGATCTCTCGATCTGTTAAGACTCGCTGGCCTGGTGTTAGCATGAAATATTGTGATATTTTAGGCACGTTTTCTAAGTGTATTTGATCCATATTGATAGTCTTTGATTAAGCATTGATGCATTTGTGAGCTAGTTCGCCTATATTGTCGATATGGATGTCTACACAAGCTTTATGTTGATTATAGGTGATGAGAGCTATTTCCGAACGGAATTGAGCAATGATGAAGTTGTTTGACATGTCCATGGATTGAGGATATTCATAGGACCCAAAGGAGTGCCAACTTGAGGAATGCACGAGGCTAAGGAAGAATCACGTTCTTGCCCTAAACCACGCTCTAAAATACGGCCGTACTATTTTCCACGTTCAAGTCCACGGCCGTGGAACATGGCTAGGAAAGCGTGGTTCATTCCAGTAACTTCTACGGCCGTGGAGAAGATGGTTCAAACCGTGTTGGTTTCCACGCTCTAAATTACGGCCGTGGAACCCTTCCACGACCGTGATCTTGGTGATCTTTTTCGCCACACTTTAAGCCACGATCTTTTAAAAGATTGGGCCGGGCCGAAAGTTTATCATACACTATAAAAGGACGGACGAAGAGAGATTCCGTCACCTCTGCTTAGACGCACTTTCGCCTACACCTCCGCTTAGAGATCTTGCGACCTCGCTTTACACCTTCGCTTACGCATAAACGTAGCTTACACTTGCGCTTGGAATTTCCCTAATTTCGCATTTTGGCGGAAGTGGTTTTGAAGGATTTTGGCGCAGCATTATTGTGATTTCCGGATTGACGGAAGATCGAAGATTTGGAAGATTGTTCGCAAGAAGATTTCTCTTCTTGTTTAGGTTTGATTTAGAAGACGGATTGACATCCCGTTCTTCCTTCTTATCTAAGATTTGTGTTTGTTTGAGTTATTCCGAATCTAGTTACGATTATTGTTATTGATTGTGACTTTGAGATTGGTTTGAAGTTTATCGAAGGTTTTCGGAAGTTTTCACCTTTCAATCTTTTAATTCTTGAATTTGATATCAATATGAATATTGTTGGCTAAAAACCCTTAAAGATTCTAAGGTGAAGGGTTGATAGTTGTACGTGGCTTAGATAATGATAGATCGATCGTAAACAGATTGGACCCTGAGAGTTAGAAAGAATCGCCGATGAACCCTAAATTACGGCCTGTTTTTGAGTCCACGACCATGGAACCTTAAGAACTAACCGTGATTTCCCTTAAGTTTACGAACCTGCTTTTACTTTAATCCAAAGTTAAAGATTTGCTTTAACTTAGTCTTGGCTTGCCTTTTCTAGGTGGTAGTGAAGCCTCAACAACCTCTACCTCGATTGTGAGTGTCACAACCTTAATCGATTTAGTTAGTCTTGATCCATGGATTACAAGTTTGGGTATTTGACATTAATTATTACCTTTAGAACCTTTCTATATTGAAGCCTCAACAACCTTTATAGAGAGTGTCTTGTAGGTGAGTCATATAAGGTTTTTGGAACTTCACCGTACGATTACCTTACATTAGCATACCTTTGCATATCTCAACTATGTCCTTACATCATTAGTATATCTTGAATCGATTGCCACAGCTGGATACTTGGATCTTTAGGATTGTTGTTTTCCCAATAATTCGAAAAGCTCTTACATTTACTCGCTTGATAATCTACAATTGAATTTGTTCCCCCCAAATCCCTGTGTTCGATACTCTGGAATTCTTGCTCAACTATATCGATCCGTACACTGCGGGTTCGCTTGCTTGATTTCTAGTTTTATAATTAAAGCTTATTTGCACGCACGCTAAGTGGCGAACAAGTTTTTGGCGCCGTTGCCGGGGATTTGGTCTAGGCCGAATTCGGTTTTCGGTTGTCAGGCTTGGGAGCTTCTCCCTTGTTGTTTGATATTTCTTTGAGTGCATGCGCAGGTCTAGGAACACCGAGGACCTCTTACCTCTTGATCAAGAGCTTGAGAGAACTCTAAGGCAAAAGCGCAAGGAAAAGAAGATGGCTGAAGAACACGAACGTGATCTTCAAGCGGAGTTGGCGGAGAAAGAAGCTCAACTCCAATGGAATGAGAATATTCGCCGGGATGAAATGGATCGTCATCAATCTCAAGTTAACGATCTAAAAGATATGATGTTCCAGATGAGGATAGAACTAAGCAACCTTAAGAATAAGGGGAGCAAGAAATCCTCAAGACGGGCATCAAGATCAAGAAGAAGAAGTCATTCATCCGCTGATGATAGCAATTCCTCCATGCCACCACTAGAGGAAATTGATCCCACGATCAATGTGAATCCTTTCCATCCACAGGGAGCTGCTAATCGCCGCATTCCACCTAGGAATGCGAGGATCGAACGTGTAGATGATGAGTCAAGAACTCTTGGCCAAAGGATGGATCCAACACAACAACCGCGCCGTTTGGGCGTGAATTTTGATGCTGATGATGCCGGGTTTAGCTTCAACCCGCAGGTTATTACTCTCGTTCGCCAAAATAAATTTGGCGGGACAAGCGCTGAATCTCCACACCAACACTTGCAAAACTTTGAGTGTATGATGGAGACAATGAAGCCGAAGAATGCTACTACCAACAACTATAAGCTCAAGCCTTTCTTCTTCTCCTTGAAGGGGAAAGTGTTGTCTTGGTACCAAGCTCTTCCTAGTGGGAAACTAGACACGTGGGAAGACCTTTTCGCGGAGTTCCTCACCAAATTCTTTCCGCCATCCAAAACGGCGGAACTTAGAGGTAAGATCAATGCATTTTCCATGAGATCTAACGAAAGTTTGTTTCAATCTTGGGAAAGGTTTCAGGATTTGCTTTTGGATTGCCCTCATCATGGCATATCCAAGCTTGCATTGCTAGAGATTTACTATAAGGGGCTGGATGTGGAGACACAATTTAAGCTCCAATCCCTCTCATGTGGTACATTCATGGACATGAGAGAAGATGACGCTTGAGACTTCATTGAGAAGCAAGCAAGAGTCATAGAGAAGTATTCCCACCGAAAAGTGGAGGGAAATCGTGTGGAGCAAGGAGCAAAGCTCACACATGAAGCTCAAAATCAGATTTTCTCCCTCAACAATGAGATCAAAGAGTTGAAGGAGGCCATCAAGACCAACTTTCCAAAGCAACAAGGAAAGGATGTTGGTTATTTGGGAAACAACAACAATGGCGGTGATAACACAAACCGCAACAACAACAACAATAACCGGAACAACAACCGGAATAACAATTGGAATGGCAATAACAACAACCGGAACAACAATTGGAACAACAATAGGGGTTCAAGCAACAACAATTGGCGCTCCAATCAACAAAATTCCAGTAACTCTTATCCTTCCAATTCTAATTCACTAACTCCACCTTCCTCTTCCTCTACTCCTTTGAAAAGCCAGGGGCAAACATCTAATGGAGGAAACACTTCGGGGAAGAAGAAGCCTGATCCCATGTTGGAAACGATATTGGGAAAGCTTCAAGGGTTGGAGAACCGCATCATTAAGGTTGATGATCAAATTTCTAAGGTTGATAAAGCTCAAAAGGTTTTAGAAAACCAAATGTTCAGCCAAGCGGAGGAAGTTCCTAGGAATCAAGGGAAACTTCCAGGAAAGACGGAGGACAACCCTAAGGGAAGGGTGATGGCAATCACAACTAGGAGCGGAGTGACTACCACCGATCCGCAGCCTAAGTTTGTTGAAGTCCCCGTAGAGAAAGACAAGGAGAAGGGGAAGGAGAAGGAAAATGTCTACGTTCCTCCTCCAGCTTATAAACCTCCCCTACCATTCCCTCAATCTAGAGCGAGAGCGCGCCTAGATAAACAATTTGGTAAGTTCATAGAACTCATGAGTAAGCTGAATATTAATATACCTTTCATTGATGCTATTGTAGGTATGCCGGCTTATGGCAAGTTCTTAAAGGAAATCCTCTCTAACAAGAGAAAGTTAGAGGACTTTGGAGAGGTTAAGATGAGTTCGGATTCTTCGGATCTCATCAAGACCATGAAGGAGAAAATGCCCCCAAAGCTAAAGGATCCGGGGTCGTTTTGCATTCCCATAGGAGTGGGAGATGTCACATATGACGCTTTATGTGACTTAGGAGCAAGTGTGAGCATCATATCACTTGCATTATGCAGGAAGATCGGTTTAGGTGACCCTAAACCGGTGAAGATGACGTTGTACATGGCGGATCGATCCATCACTCGCCCCGTCGGTATTGTAGAAGACGTCCCGGTCAAGCTAGGTAAATTCTTTGTTCTCATTGATTTTGTTGTGCTTGACATTCCTGCAGATAGTCCGGTCCCGATCATACTCGGAAGACCGTTTCTTGCAACTTCCGGCTGCATAGTCGATTGCAAGAATGGTAGACTCGCTTTTGATATAGGAGAAGAGAAGGTAGAGTTCGTTCTTTCCACTCTAGTGAAGGAGCCAATCTTTGATGAGGATATATTCAATATCCAAGATGAAGAAGGGTTGTCTAGGGAGGAGGTAAGTGATATTCTCTTCAACGATCCTTTACAAAAGGTTATCACTATGAGTCTAACAAATGTAGGGGAAGAAGAGGAGTGCAATGAGGCAATTGAAGCCTTAGAAGCACAAGAAGAGATGTATGAAGTGGAGTTTGAAAAACTCCACGATGAGGCAGAAAACGTGAGAATCTACGACCATACACTGTATTCCACGGCCGTGGATTTCACAAACAAAACCGTGTCCCGCTCCAGAGAGTTATACGGTCGTGGAGAAAATAGAACAACCGTATTTCCCTTCCACGCCCTAAACCACGGCCGTGGAGGACATAGGGAAACCGTGATTTTGGTCGTGGAAAGGAGTGATCGAGACACTTCTTCAACTTCTTTTGATTCTTCTCCCACACCTTCAACACCCTTAGAAACTTCTAAGGAAACATCGGATGCTCCTCAAGGATCATTGGAAGCTCCGAAAGCGATGGAGCTAAAACCACTCCCTACTCATCTAAGGTACGCTTTTCTAGGACCTAATTCTACCTTTCCGGTTATTGTTAGTTCCGATCTAAGCATAGATGAACATAATCAGCTCATGATTGTCCTTAAGAAACATAGGAAAGCTCTAGGCTACACTATTGAGGACTTAGTAGGAATTAAACCCTCCCTATGTATGCATAAGATACTAATGGAGGAAGATTTTAGAACTTCAAGACAACCTCAAAGGCGGTTGAATCCGACCATGAAGGAGGTTGTCAAGAAGGAAATTCTTAAACTTCTTGATGCAGGTATCATCTACCCTATCTCCAATAGTAAGTGGGTGAGTCCGATTCAAGTAGTTCCGAAGAAGGGAGGAATGACGGTCGTCACCAACAAGAACAACGAACTTATTCCTACCCGAACCGTAACGGGATGGCGGATGTGCATAGACTACCGCAAGCTTAACAACGCGACGAGGAAGGACCACTTCCCACTACCCTTCATCGATCAAATGCTTGAAAGGTTAGCGCAACATTCGCACTTTTGTTATCTTGACGGTTATAGTGGTTTCTTTAAGATCCCGATACACCCGGATGATCAGGAGAAGACCACATTCACGTGCCCGTGGGGTACGTTTGCTTATAGGAGAATGCCGTTCGGGCTTTGCAACGCCCCAACCACCTTTCAACGGTGCATGATGGCCATCTTCTCCGAATACATTGAGGAAATCATGGAGGTCTTCATGGACGACTTCTCCGTATACGGTTCCTCTTTTAACGATTGCCTTTCTAACCTTTCTCTTGTTTTACAAAGGTGTGAAGACACTAACCTAGTTCTTAATTGGGAGAAGTGTCAATTCATAGTTAAGGAAGGAATTGTTTTAGGACACTTAATCTCTAGTAGAGGGATAGAGGTGGATAAGGCGAAAATAGAAACTATAGAGAAACTTCCTCCCCCAACTTCGGTGAAAGGGATAAGAAGTTTCCTAGGACATGTTGGATTTTATAGACGTTTCATTAAAGACTTCTCTAAAATATCAAAACCGCTCACTAATCTATTGATGAAGGATGCAGTTTTTGAGTTTTTCGCAAGAATGTTTGGATGCGTTTAACACAATTCGACAAGCTCTAATTTCAGCACCTATTATCCAACCTCCGGATTGGACTCTTCCCTTTGAGGTTATGTGCGATGCTAGTGACGTAGCTATAGGAGCTGTTCTTGGACAACGAAAGGAAGGGCGAACCCATGCCATATACTATGCTAGCAAGACGCTAGATGAAGCGCAGCTCAATTACGCCACTACCGAAAAAGAGTTTTTAGCCATTGTCTATGCTATTGACAAGTTTCGCTCTTATCTTGTAGGTGCAAAGGTGATTGTCTACACGGATCATGCTGCGATCCGGTACCTCCTTGCAAAGAAGGATGCGAAGCCAAGGCTAATTAGATGGATTCTTCTCCTACAAGAGTTCGATCTTGAGATCCCCGACAAGAAAGGTTCAGAAAATTCTGTTGCGGATCACTTGAGTCGCCTAACACATCTAGAGGACGACCATTTACCAATCGATGACTCCTTCCCGGACGAACACCTACATATTATAGTGGAGTGCATCAACGTGATCTCCAAAGGTAACGAACCATGCTTTGCTGATTTTGTTAACTATTTGGTTTGTCAGGAGATACCGCCCGGACTATCCTACGCACGAAGAGAGAAGTTCTTTAAGGATGTCCGGGAATACTTTTGGAATGAACCTCTCCTCTTTAAGAGAGGTCCGGATGGCATTATTCGGCGATGTGTGCCGGAAGATGAGATGCAAAGTGTCATCCGTCATTGTCATTCAATACCTTGTGGAGGACACGCTAGTTCGAACAAGACTAGCGCAAAGGTATTGCATTCTGGATTCTTTTGGCCTACTTTGTTTAGAGATGTGCAATCCTTTGTTTCTTGCTGCGATGCTTGTCAAAGAACAGGTAATATCTCTAGGAGGAATGAGATGTCCCTCAACAACATCCAAGAGGTGGAAATTTTCGATGTTTGGGGAGTTGACTTCATGGGACCGTTCCCATCCTCTTGTGGAAACCAATACATACTATTGGCGGTAGATTACGTTTCTAGATGGGTGGAAGCAATTGCCTCTCCCACCAATGATGCCATGGTGGTGGTCAAGTTCTTTAACAAGACCATTTTCCCACGATTTGGGACACCAAGGACTATCATTAGTGATGGAGGTTCTCACTTCATTGCCCGGCGCTTTGAAGCTCTTCTAGCTAAGTATGGGGTTACTCACAAGATCGCTACCCCTTATCATCCACAAACTAGTGGACAAGTTGAGATCTCAAATAGGGAGATCAAAGGAATTCTAGAGAAAACGGTTTCAAGGACTAGGAAGGATTGTTCTTTGAAGCTTGATGACGCATTGTGGGCGTACCGGACTGCGTACAAGACACCCATAGGAACCACACCATACAACCTTGTGTATGGGAAGTCTTGTCACTTGCCGGTAGAGTTGGAGCACAAGGCGTTTTGGGCTATCAAGTGGTTGAATTTCAGCATGAAGGAAGCGGGAGAGAAGCGTCTCTTGGACCTTAATGAGCTTGAAGAACTCCGCTTGGACGCTTATGAAAACGCCAAGATTTATAAGGAGAGAGCAAAGCGTTGGCATGATAAGCATATCATTCCAAAGGACTTCAAAGAAGGAGATCAAGTTCTCCTCTTCAATTCAAGACTTCGCCTCTTTCCAGGTAAGCTTAAATCTCGTTGGACCGGACCTTTTCTAATTAAGCGTATTTTCCCCCCATGGTGCAGTTGAAGTATGGGGTGAAGCGAGTGGAAGTTTTAAGGTGAACGGCCAACGACTCAAGAAGTATACGCCGGAACTCCAAGCTGAAGAGTTCGCGCCTACCGCACTCGAATAAGTGCGAGAATGGTCTAGCTACGGACCTTAAACAAAGCGCTTCTTGGGAGGCAACCCAAGGTATTGCATTTTTGTTTTTGTTTTCGATTCATAGTTTAGCTTAGTTTAGACGTTTTTGCTTTGTTTTGCCTTCGATTCCTTCCGGTATGTTCGTGTTTTTGGATGTAGGAACGATGGAAAAGGAAAAGGGAAGGGTAATGTTGAAGAAAAGTGACGAAACTTGGACTTTGGAGCTTTACAGAGAGTTTCACGGCCTAAACCACGGTCGTGACAGCTATAGTGACCGTAATTTCCAAAAGCCTTTGAAAAATCACCAAAACCACGGTTCCGTACATTTCCACGGCCGTGGAACCCCCCGACAGACCGTGATTTTCAAAATTTTGCCTGTCACTATATAAACCACGTTCTTCACAAAAACACTTCACAAAACCACTTCCACGACCCAAATCGCCGATTCCACGCCTTCCTCCCAAATCTTCGTTCGTTAATCGTTTTCAATGATTCTTCTTTCCAAATTGAAGCAAATTCGACCACCAACAAGATCCAAGCAACGAATCGAGCGGCAAATCACCAAGGAACGCACAATTCGGATTTTAAAATCCGAAACCTAGGTTTTTTCCCCTCTTCTTGATCTTTGTCAATTTGAGTTCGTTTTTGCTAGAAATTATAGGAGAACTGCTTGAAACTGGAAGGAATTAGACTAGGGCTGCCTGATTGCTAAATTTGAGTGTTGTTTGTTGAGTTTTGAGAAAAACTGAGACGAATCACGGTCCCTGACAGTTCCACGGCCGTGGAATTACCAAGAACATACCGTAATTTTGAACAGTGATGGATTTTGTGAGAAGAGTTTCAGGGAGGATTAAGGAGAAGAAGAATGAACAGAACAAAAAGAGGAAGGGTAACCCCTTTTCCTCTTCATCCTCTAGAGCACCACCACCTTCCTCCCCTTCACCTCCATCCTCACCTTCATCACCCGCACCTCCTAGCCCTAGAGTACCGACCATTCATGAGGATCACCTTGATGCACTCGAGAGGATCCATGAGAGGGCTGTGATTGGACCTAGGTACTTATTGTTAGAGGATCTAGCTCCTCTTAACATCATAGAGGACCTTACTTGGCTCTTGGATAGAGCCGGACTTATTGTCTTCTCGGCTATCCGAGAAGACGCCTATGAGGAGATTACGAGAGAGGTTGTGACGTCTTTCGAGCACAGCCATGTGGATAGGACCGTTTCTTTCCATCTTATGGAAAGAAGTTATGATTTTTCCATCCATGAGTTCGGAACCTTCTTTGGGTTCCATGAGACCTTCAATGGTCGTTTTCCTAGTGGCGTTTACGCCAAAGACTTTTGGGAGGAGGTAGCTATGATATACGCCAGCGAGGACCGCTGGCAACCAGCTGAAACCAAGGCTAAGTTGATGTATCACTTAGCCTTGAAGATTGCTCACCGTGTTCTTTCGGAGTGTCTCTTCCCTAGGACGGAGACACCTCAAAAGATCAAGACGGATGAGCTCTTTCTGTTATACTCTATGCTGTATGGGCGCCAAGCTGACTGTGCCACCCTCTTAGCTGCTACCATGAGCAAGCTTAAGAACAAGAGGAAGGGCAACATTGGATATGGTGGGATAGTTACCCACCTTGCTAGGAGTTTGGGAGTTGATTTTTCTGCATGTACCCGCATACCAGCCGTACCCTTAGGACTTTAGGCCTTCATGACTAGAGGTCTCATCTTCCCCACACATAGAGGTCCGCCTTATGCGGCCATGCCTTGGGAGAGCAGGACGGGTAGGGGTATTGAGTGGCTACAAGAGTACTCCATTATGGCTGGACGCCATAATTGGAAGGAGACGTTCGTTGCTATGCATGCGAGCAGGATTGCAGCTCCTCCATATGTCCCACCACCGCCCGTAGTTGAGGAGGAGGAGATGAGAGACCAGTATGAGGGTGGAGGAGGAGCAGAGCAGGAGTTTGGCACGTTTCCGGATCAGCCGGATGCGGCCCCCGATATGCCTAGACGTTCTCCACGTCCAGCCAGAGCTTCAGGATCGTCTCCTTGCCGTGCCAGCGTGAGTGAGAGACCTACTTGGATGGACACGCCTCCTGCATGGTATGGAGCTCCACCTCCATGGTCCGCACAGCAGTCATCAACACCAGCACCAGCACCAGCAGACGCGCCAGGGTGGTATAGTCATGCTCCGGGATGGTATGAGCAGATGTCGGATTGGGCTACTGGCCTTTCAGAGAGAGTAGGAACATTGGAGATTCGAGCCGATGCTAGAGACGGACGCATGGACGACCTCGATCACATAATGAGAGACGTCTACCGCCAGTAGTTTGGGCGGCACTACGACTCCAGCTTCTCTCTATTCCCGCCTCCGCCGGCGCCAAAGTGATGATTTGCATGACCGTTAGCTTTAGCCGCTCCACCGCCATTTTGTGAGTCTTTTTCTTTCTTTCTTTTCTTTTCTTTCTTTTATTTGAACATTAGGGACAATGTTTGTTCCAAGTATGGGGTGGGGTGTGACTAAAAGTTTGTAATAACTCCTACTCACTATGTTTGCTTCTATCGAGACTATCTTGCATGTTCATTATATTGTTGCACGTTTCATTATTGCATTGCATGAAAAAGAGTTTGAAAAACCCATAAAAATTGAAAAATTTTGAAAATTTTGTGCTTCTAAGGAATTGAGATGATTTCTATGATAATCACTACTTGTGAATTGAGTTTGATGACAATTGCATGCTTAAACGACTAGTGAATTGAAAAGAAATTGAATGTGTTGATTATACCTCTTTTACAAGTTTCATAATGTGATGAATGTTACCTAAATCATGTTGAGGAATTGAAGTTGAAATCACACTATAAGTTCTTATGCTTCTTGTTGAGATGATTAAGGCAATTCGATTTTCTTTCTTCTTTCTTTTTTCTTTGATCATTTAGCCCCTCATTGAAATTATTGCCTCCTTTACCTATCCGGGAATTTGGAGGAGTTGATTGATATTGGCATGTTTGATGTGGGAACGCCATGAAAGCAATTATTTGGAATCAAAAGAATAGAAAGAAATTGTAGGTTTGGGGAAGTCAATCATGACGATGAGTAACTCGGCACCATTCACATAGCCGGGTGTTTGTGTCTTGCCAAAGTCGGATTGAGCGATATTCCTAGCGGATTATGGTATGTGCGCTAAGGGTTTGAGGCATCTCATAAAAATTGAGAAACGCCAATCTCCTAGGCTTCGGTTTTTGTGCACCTCTATCCATAACTCCAAAAGTAAAGTCGAAAAATGAAAGGAAGAGAGCGAAGCTCTAAGTTGAAAGTGTGCGGAAACCGCAAAAGAAGAAGAAAAGAGTAGTTGTCCATTTTCCCGGATTCATGCACCACATTCCCTAAAAGTTTCCTTCCCTTTTCACATTCTAGATCTTTTTCTTTGAAAGTCCTTAAGATCAAAAGAATGTTATATGACTTGGTGATCTAAATTGAAGTTTCTTATGATTGATTTTGATAATGTTTGAAGGTTATGATGTTTGTATGGAAGTTCAATTGATTCATGATTTTTTTTCTTTACTCTTTACTCTTTGATTAAGTGTATAAAAGTCTTATAAACGAATGAAGCAAGATTTGAGAATGATCTATTGTTTAGAAAGTACATTCATCCAAAAGAAGTATTGCTTTGAGAAGGTACACATATTTCATCCTAACTCTTGTTTTAAAAGCTTTTGAAAGACCTTGCTTAGGGACAAGCAAGTGGCAAGTATGGGGTTATTTGTTAGCATGAAATATTGTGATATTTTAGGCACGTTTTCTAAGTGTATTTGATCCATATTGATAGTCTTTGATTAAGCATTGATGCATTTGTGAGCTAGTTTGCCTATATTGTCGATATGGATGTCTACACAAGCTTTATGTTGATTATAGGTGATTGAGAGCTATTTTCGAACGAAATTGAGCAAGGATGAAGTTGTTTGACATTTCCATGGATTGAGGACATTCATAGGAGCCAAAGGAGTGCCAACTTGAGGAATGCACGAGGCTAAGGAAGAATCACGTTCTTGCCCTAAACCACGCTCTAAAATACGGCCGTACGACTTTCCACGTTCAAGTCCACGGCCGTGGAACATGGCTAGGAAAGCGTGGTTCATTCCAGTAACTTCTACGGCCGTGGAGAAGATGGTTCAAACCGTGTTGGTTTCCACGCTCTAAATTACGGCCGTGGAACCCTTCCACGACCGTGATCTTGGCGATCTTTTTCGCCACACTTTAAGCCACGATCTTTTAAAAGATTGGGCCGGGCCGAAAGTTTATCATACGCTATAAAAGGACAGACGAAGAGAGATTCCGTCAACTCTGCTTAGACGCACTTTCGCCTACACCTCCGCTTAGAGATCTTGCGACCTCGCTTTACACCTTCGCTTACGCATAAACGTAGCTTACACTTGCGCTTAGAATTGCCCTAATTTCGCATTTTGGCGGAAGTGGTTTTGAAGGATTTTGGCGCAGCATTATTGTGATTTCCGGATTGACGGAAGATCGAAGATTTGGAAGATTGTTCGCAAGAAGATTTCTCTTCTTGTTTAGGTTTGATTTAGAAGACGGATTGACATCCCGTTCTTCCTTCTTATCTAAGATTTGTGTTTGTTTGAGTTATGCCGAATCTAGTTACGATTATTGTTCTTGATTGTGACTTTGAGATTGGTTTGAAGTTTATCGAAGGTTTTCGGAAGTTTTCACCTTTCAATCTTTTAATTCTTGAATTTGATATCAATATGACTATTGTTGGCTAAAAACCCTTAACGATTCTAAGGTGAAGGGTTGATAGTTGTGGCTTAGATGATGATAGATCGATCGTAAACAGATTGGACCCTGAGAGTTAGAAAGAATCGCCGACGAACCATAAATTACGGCCTGTTCTTGAGTCCACGACCGTGGAACCTTAAGAACTAACCGTGATTTCCCTTAAGTTTACGAACTTGTTTTTACTTTAATCCAAAGTTAAAGATTTGCTTTAACTTAGTCTTGGCTTGCCTTTTCTAGGTGGTAGTGAAGCCTCAACAACCTCTACCTCGATTGTGAGTGTCACAACCTTAATCGATTTAGTTAGTCTTGATCCTTGGATTACAAGTTTGGGTATTTGACATTAATTCTTACCTTTAGAACCTTTCTATATTGAACCCTCAACAACCTTTATAGAGAGTGTCTTGTAGGTGAGTCATATAAGGTTTTTGGAACTTCACCGTACGATTACCTTACATTAGCATACCTTTGCATATCTCAACTCTGTCCTTACATCATTAGTATATCTTGAATCGATTGCCACAGCTGGATACTTGGATCTTTAGGATTGTTGTTTTCCCAATAATTCGAAAAGCTCTTACATTTACTCGCTTGATAATCTACAATTGAATTTGTTCTCCCCAAATCCCTGTGTTCGATACTCTGGAATTCTTGCTCAACTATATCGATCCGTACACTGCGGGTTCGCTTGCTTGATTTCTAGTTTTATAATTAAAGCTTATTTGCACGCACGCTAAGTGGCGAACACCTGGGTAGGGTACGAGATGGTGCACAATACTATCGACACAGCAGGGATGGGAGATGATGTCCACTGAATTGTTTGGCCCAACGCAGATCG
The DNA here is from genome assembly GCA_033239045.1 of Fagopyrum esculentum. Taxonomy (NCBI): domain Eukaryota; kingdom Viridiplantae; phylum Streptophyta; class Magnoliopsida; order Caryophyllales; family Polygonaceae; genus Fagopyrum; species Fagopyrum esculentum. The sequence goes on from BSUD01000006.1 coordinate 44,553,592, forward strand.
AGTCTTGTGCAACTGTGTGACTGATCAGAAAGTGAGATATCAAGGTAGGGAAGGGAGTAAGAGGAGACAACATTTGCGGCTTACCTATGTTGAATATCCTGCGTGCAGAATTCAGGAAACACCAGGAGATCGATGCGTGTGCAGAAGAGTTCCAACAGGATAAATCTCGATGCAGAGGTCGACCCACTATTGCGATGAAGACCCTAGGCTGAACGTAGTTCTGATGGTTACGGTTGCAACTGGTGGCAGCGAGTAGTGTTGTTGTTTGGTAGGAAGAAGACCGATGACTGTAGTTGAGAGTGAGTATCGGTCTTGGTGGTGTCTCCGGCGGGGCGGTGGTGTCCAAGCTCCAGGCGGCAGCAGTGGCGCTGGATCTCCAGGCGGCAGCAGTGGCGCTCGATCTCTAGGCTACAAGAGAGAGCGTGTCGGTCTCGGTGCTGGCCTTGAAGACAAAGCGGTTCCCTGGTTGCAGTGGCTCGGAGGCGTGGGTTCCCGGCACTCGGTAGTGCTGAAGAGCGACGTCTCTGGTGGCAGTGATGGTGGTTGGCCAGACGTACGGCGACTTCGTCTTTTACAGGAGCGGGAGGTAAGGCGGTATGCGAAGGAAACGAGATATCTTCTCACGTAGCAGCTAGGTTTAGGATTAATTATGTTTAGGCTTAGATTAAAGGTTAATTAGGTTTAGGTCTAGGGTAGAATGGGCTGCAATTGTTTTTGGGCCGGGTCCATTGGCCAACCCATCAATTAAAACCAATGCTGAAAGAAGAGTTATTTCCCTTGAACCGTTAAAAATACGGAAATTAATTACGGGATTATTTACGGAATTATTTACCGAATTATATAAGTTATCATAAGTTATCATTTAATGTGAATTCAGGTCACATAAAATGATAGGATTTAATATCGTTTTATTCTTAATTATAAGAATTTGGGTTGGCGGATCGGAATCCGGTTTGATCGGTATTAAACGGAAGATAAAAATTTTCCGGGTATTACACGTTCTAAGCAATTCTCATCAATTTTGCTATTAATAGACTGTCTTTCCTCAGAGGATGTATCAATTGTGTAATAATCAAAGACTTTTGGCAGCAAATTTCCATAAGGCAAAGGAATAGATCTCTTAGAGTTGACATAATGCAGCATATGGTTGAGAATTAGATTAGGCACATCTATGTCCACTTCAGTCATAAGCAAATGAATTAATTCCAGAGATTGATCAGTCAACAGATCTCTTGAGTTTGCACGAGGAACTACACATCGAACCAGTATGGTAAACACTATTTTAGCCTCTAAGGTAAGAGATGTATGAGTGAGTTGACGTGAGGTTGAATTTGGAACCAGAAAATTCTCCTTAGCAATTCGAACACTCTCTGATATTGAAGGATAGTTGAAAACCACAACTGTAGGAATTCCAAAAATTTCACTTAAAATTGAAGGAGTGAGTGAAATCAGAGTACCTTTGACTGAAGATTCAAGAGTAATACATCCTTTGTCCCTTTTTGTGGTGAGATTAACATAGAATAGTCTCGTGAGTCATGGAAAAGAAAAATCTCCAGGGTTTAGAACCTTCCAGATAATTGACTTCTTCAGCTTGTCTATGCAGGGTATCTTGAGGGTATCGAAAAAGCCAGTATCCACCAAATCACACATACACAGTGGTTGATTGTGAAAACTATCAAGCCAAGATCCAGAAGCTTGAAAATTCACGAACCATGACGAGGGAAGACCGATAGTCGGAGATGTATCCAGATTTTCAGAAGGTTTTTCTTCTTTAGCAATTGAAGAATTTTGAACAACTTTATTTTTCGAAGATGGAAGAGCAGATCTCTTGCTTTTGGGTGCCATGAGGAAAGTTTGAGAGAGAAATCAAATGATTTTGAAATAGGGTTTCTTGTGAAAGGATAAAAAGGTAGAGAAGGTAGATCCTTTTTAACAAGGTTATAACAAAATCTTTGAGAAAATCAAGCTTTTAAACCAATAAAATCAAATCTTTTTCAAATAAAAGATTTATTAAAAAAATATTTTAAGAATTGAAATATCTAACACATATTAGTTCTTAAAAGATTCGTAAAGTTAATATACCCTATAAGATATGTTTCAAGTCCCCTTGAATTTTATTTCAAGACCCTTGAAAACATCAATTGGGATGCATGCGTAGAACGATTAAAACTCGTTTACTCCCCCTACGTTAATGTTTCCTTTTTTAACATACCAAGCTATAATCTAATAAAATTAAATTATTCCTCATGAAAAGACTTGGTAAAGATATCTGCAAGCTGCAAGTTAGTTGAGATAAAAAAAATCGAAACATCACCTTTCTCAACATGATCACGTATGAAGTGATGTCTTACATCAATATGCTTAGTCCTTGAATGTTGCACATGATTTTTGGTTATAGAAATAGCACTAGTATTATCACATTTTATAGGAATACCTCTTAAGTCAAAACCAAGGTCACGAAGTTGTTGAGCAATTCAGAGAATTTGAGCACAACAAGCTCCTGCAGCTATATATTCAGCTTCAGTTGTGGATAGGACAACATAATTTTGCTTCTTGGAGTGCCAACTAATTAAGTTTTGTAAAAACTAGTGGGTGGCAGATCAAACACTCATAAAACTGCGCGAAGACAATATTGTTATTGATGAGGATGAAACAATTAGTAATTACATAAGTGATAACAAATGGGACTCCTAGAAACTAGACAATAAACTAGGTAACTCCCTTCCTCCGGAGATAATGACTGCAATCAAGTCCTACCAACTCCAAATAATTTATTCAAGATCGTCTATATTGGTCTGATTCGGATAAAGGTTCATACTCCAAAAAAACGGCCATGGATCTTATCCATATTAGTAAAGGACTAACACAAAATCTCAATGCTTAGATTTAGAAAATGGATGTTATGCCTAAAGTAAAAAAAATTTCTTTGAAAATTGTCAATAAATGGACTTTCAACTAAGGAAAATCTCTAGAAACAAAATGTTTCGATTCTCGTGCAATGCACTCTATGAAACCATCCATATGAGTCAACAAAACATGTATGTTTTAAGTGACACTTCCTGATAAAAAAAAAATAGTTGATGGAAAAATAAAAAACGAACTTCAAGTGGTAAGTACTACAAACTAAAACATTTCCAATATGTTTACTCTTCTAAGATGTAAACTAGATGATAAAATACTAGTACAACTAGTTATTACTTGGTGGAATATTTGGTTCACTAGAAATCAAAACATCTTTAATAATAAGAAACCACTAAACATTAATCTGGATTTTCAAACTTAAATAAAGGAATTAGCAAGAAGCGAACAGAACGAAGAATCAAACTAAATCAAGCACACCTAAGATTAGTAGGAAACCCGGAATCTCCATTGCATTGAACCCAAAAAATGAAGTCACCAAACCAAACTTAGATTATTCTAAACTCGGATATGGAGAAGCAACCTTCGGATTTATCCTTAGATGCCAACATGTATCAACCTATAATGCACGGACACATCTAGAAGGCGGAGTGTCCCGTGTCCTACTGTGTCGGATACGGGGACACGGCGGGACACGACAGACACGGCAAGGACACGGACTATGTTCGGTCAAGACACAGTCAACGAAAGTTTTCCCTATTTTTAAGGCAAAAAAAAAATGATTTACCGTAATATGTCTTCTTCTCTCCCATTTTTCCCTGACTAAACCTAGCCTCATATGGCCAACTGCGAGATTGTGGTTTCCGAAAGCAACACACCGATCTTCTTATTCTTCTTCGAAGAAGCCTCCTCCTCCTCTCCCTC
>BSUD01000006.1:44557473-44633471 GCA_033239045.1 Fagopyrum esculentum
CCCTCCCCCTCCTCCTCCTCCCCCTCCTTCTTCTTCACTTCTTCCGATTTACAAATTTTTATTATTTTTTTCCTTTGTTGATTATGTTGTTCGGTTGTTGTTTATTTACAAAATGGATGGTTCGTTCTTCAATTTTGAAACTAAGTATGCTTATTTGAGATTGTGACACTAAATATATTTATTTCTATGTTTTGTTAGACTAAAAATGTTTGTGTTTAAGCTTTTGTTTCGGTTGTTTTGTTGTCATGCTAATGTTTTTATCTATTCATATATCATCGAGTTTTTCATATATATGTATCTCACTATGATATATGAATTCTACATTTTAATAGATTTAAAATGATTTTTTATTTATTTTTCTCGTTGTGCCCTTGTTTCTTATACTTTTGATGATTGCCGATTCCCCGTTTCTCGTTGTGGTCATTTCCCGTGTACATGCATCATAGGCACCAACCATTACCCTTGACTAAGAACAATGTTGAAACATATCGGTCCTCCATGTTGAAGCATGTGCGCTACATCAAGGTTTGATTAGAACATTGATAGCATGAATTATTGTCTATATTTCGGATATGGTTTTGATGTTTTCTCATCATATTTCTACATGCATGGATGTATATTGTTAATGATTATGTCATTATTCGTTTACTTTGCAAGAATTGAGGTCTACACCGCGTTTGATTATATTTTGTAGGGAATAAGGCGTATTTTGGATCAAATTGGAGCATTAGAGTCTAAGGAGACCATGGAGCTACATTGTGGAGCATTTGGAAGGACAAGAGGAAAGACATGAACTAACTTGGAAGGATGAAGGAAGGATTCGGTTGAAGAAACTAAGACATGCACGTAGTTCACCACTGATCTCGGACCAATACAAACATGCACCTCGACCGAGATGGCTTACTAGGCCTGGATCGAGGTCGACGGCCAACATCCCAAGGAAAGTAAAATATTATTTGACCTAAAGTTCTTCTATAAGAATGGGAGGTGAAGGTGAAGAAGGGGTGAGGCTGAATTTGAGAGATCACGTACGAACGGAAAGACGGCTATTGGAAGGAAAAGATCTAAGGAAGGATTGCTTAGGATTCAAGGAAGAAGAGATTGTGAGATTTTCTTGGGAAGTTGTTAGTGAGTTGTTATCATACTCTTTGAAACACATATTGATACGATTACTGATTTGTTTGCTTTTGATAATTGAGATACCTTTGTCGAGTGTTTTATTCTCTTTTGTTGACATTCTTGATATATATATTTGATTGCTTGATAATGATGATTGTTGGCTAAAATCCTTGAGATTTTAGGGTGATTAGTTGAAGGTTGTGGTATAGACGATGAAAGAATAGACCTTTATCGTGAGTGGACCTTGAAAGCTTGAGTTAACCCTAAACCAAAACCCGTCTCGGGCTTGGAGTCATCTCGACCGAGATCAATAAGAACTGCACGAGATTGCCTGTTGCTTGCCTGATCTTGAGTTTAGGTTATAGTTTGCCAAATCCTATCTTTGTTGCACCTCTCCTGGTTTACATACAAGCCTAGGATGAGACTTACCCGGTGATTTGTTTGCTTGATTACCGATGATGATGAGTGTTAGGTAATAAAGGTTTATCCTTCAATAGGGTTTGAGTGTGCCTTCACCCTACCTTTGAGAGTTAACCTGAGACTTACCCGGTGATAGTTAGTTTCGTACCCTTAGGTAGTGTGTTGGTTTGAGTGATTGTACCTTCCCTTAGTTTCTTGAGACTTACTCGGTCATAAGAGCTTTGGTTTGGGAAAGTGGGTAGTGAGACTTACCCGGTGATCTATCCCATTGTAGAAATACCTTCCCTTCGCAGCCTTAGCTTTGTCCACGTTTATCTTTGAGAAGTCTTGAGTTGAAACCACAACTGGATACTTTGATCTCTAGAATCTACATTCCCCGAATCATATTACACATTCTTGTCTTTTGATCATTGCTATTGCATGCTTGCTAAGTTAGATTGCTTTGCTGGATTTATTCTCACCAAATCCTTGAGATCGACTCCGGAATATTAGCCCTTACTACGATAGATCCGCACATTGCGGGTTCGCTTATTGTTAGGCATATATTTCTGGATATAAATTTAAGACTTTTTGCACACACACCTTTTGGAGCAAACAAGCATGTGACTTGAAAATTAACAAAATTAAAATTGAAGGGGGATAACCTTACAATTATCAATTCTATTAAAAAATTGGTCAATATCAAACTAGGCCTTTTAGCAATATTACTCTATTAAGTAGGCCCATATCAAAATCAGGTTAAGTATTTATACCCCTAATAGAGTAATAATAGTGGTAAGTCAATTAGAGTGTAAAAATTAGTAGGGTATACAAAACAAAAGCCCATAAAAAAAACCTATTTTACCAAATTCTTTCTGAATAATTTGGAAACCTATGGGAAATTGACCTTAGCAATTCGGATATTTCTAATATTATGGTTACTTTCCGTCATGTTAGGATCCGTCGCATCTTCAGAAAAGTCAATGGGATTGTATTTGTCTATAAGCGTGTAGAATTGGGTCACGACTATTCCCATGCTACGTTATCAACCACACCAAAATGGAAGATTTTATTAGTAAAAATATTCTAAGTTGGAAAATGTCTAAAAAATAATAGAATCTAGGGCCCGTTTGGAAGCACCGGGAATCATTCTCAGTAACGGAATGATTCCGAATCAATCAAAAGGTACGTTTAGTTAGAGGTTTTTTAACACATAAAAATAATCTCTTCCATTCCATTTCCTTTCTCTACCCTTATTCGATTTCATTCCGTTTTCATTCCACTACTCCAACCAAACGGCCACCTAATTTATTACCGTACAGTTTTTGGGTGGATTAATTATAGAACACGTTAATATCATTCACTTTGGAAAGATATTTTGCACCGTTTGAAACATTATTATTATTAAATGCTCTTGTATGTTGAATATTCAAAAATCAAAAGCGTAAAAGCAGATCCACTTCTCCTTGGCACCTATTATTGAGATACAAGGGTCCCATTTCCACAATCGGCCAACTGAATTGTTGGTTTAATTTTGTTCGGCCGGTTGATGTTGGAGTGCACAAATATATTAGTTCTAGTTCCGAGTTTCATGCATGAGTTATGTTCCTAGTTTAACGTATGACTCCAGTAGAGTTTCATGATAAGGGCCGTTTGGTTTTAACTCTGAAATCGGAAACGGAATGGAAACGAATCTAGTTCATATGTATACCATTGTTCACGAAGGTTTGTGGAATCATTCCTTGTGGTGTGAAGGAATTGAAGTAGAGTGTGATTACTTTTGATACCCTATAGGGTAACAAAATGTGGGAAAGCAAGTGTATTTTGCATTAAATCGCAAGGAATGATTCCACAAAATTTTATGAATAAGGATATACATATGAACTAAATTCGTTTCCATTCCGTTTCCGGAGCTGGAACCAAACGGGCCCTAAAAAGACTTGACTGAGTAGTGCACCAAACTTTTATAGTAGATTATACGTTCATGGATTATATATGTGAGACAATTTCTTCTCCACAAGCCCATCAGTGCAATCGTCTAATTCAGTTGACATTTGACGATATGCTTAAAGTGGACTAGCTCGATCGAAGTGGGCAATTTTAGTCTAGGTTTGCGATCAATATCTTAACGCCGACAAATCCAATTAGACAAGACCCGGGATCTAACAACTTTGTTAACATGTAAAATTTCGACAGGTCAAATTTTTGTCGCTTGCTTAGGTGCACATGCGTTCTAGCTCCTAGTGGAGAACATAAAGCCGATAAGGTTCCATCTTAAAACTAATTGACAAGGAGGAGTAACCAATACTAAATTGTTTACTATTATAGTTATGTTTATGATCGACGTGCGACAATTTCATCCACACATTTTTAACTATTTGTGATAAATTTTCTTGTTCATAAATATTTGTTTTTTAAAAATTAAGAGTATATTTATACGCTTCTTTCATATAGCTTATAAAATAAATAAAATTTTTTAAGCTTTCATAAACTAACATACACTTTGATAAGATTAACCTATCAAATTTCCATTTCGTGACTTATAATTTTTCCTATAAACTTCATAATTCCCTAAGTTTCATATGTTTGTAAAACGGGACTCCGAACCACACCCAACGTAACCTCTTTAACTAACCATATGATAGGGTATGGGGTCAAAAGTTGACCATATGAATTCGGTTAACTAAAGAACAAAATTTCCACCGAAAAAGCCATACCTCAAAGAACAAAGATAGGGGCCACGTTAAGGTTACATTTTTGGTCGGTCTTCTTGGCCCCATATGTATGTATATATATGTAACATCGAGAGGTGTGACGCAAGAAGTAGGATATTGGGGACCCATGACGATACCTTCTGCTTCTTGTCAGTCAAATGTCTACCTTCTTTGACTTACTAGCTACAACCTCCACCTTTCAACCGCTCATACTTTCTATTTATCTTCTTTTTCTTCCCGATAAAATCACTACAAAACGAAATAACTAGTACCGTTGATTTAGGCCTCTAAATTAAAAAGATTGGCAAGTTATCACCAAAAGATACGAGTTAACAATGTTAATTTTTTTGACAATGTAAGAAATTTTAGCTTGTGTGAACCTTAAAATTAAAACGGAGGTGTTAAAAATAATTATGTTCATTTTCTATGACGGTTTCACACCAGATTTATTGAATTAATGAGTAAGATAAAGTCAAAAACACATTGACCAATCGAGTGTTTAGAAGCATCGAAGTTAATTTATACAAAGTCCAAATTAGATCTTTGTCATTTGATGTTTTTTGTTTCCGTCTCTATTTTAGTGGTCATGCATTGTTACTAAGGTTTTTTAGGTAAGCTCATTTCAGTCATTTATTTGTTTTTGATAATTTGTTTTTGAATCAACTAATTCAATTCGTGTGACATTTTTTCTTATTGAAAATTAATTGGTTTGTATTTAGTCAAATATTTCACCATGTAACTACTATTTGTATTAGTTGTGTTTAATTACTTTTTTTCTTCATTCACATGATGATGTCCAGTAGTTTGTGGCTTGTTGAATCACAATTGTACAAATGTTACATTTTTATTATGTCATTTTTGATGTTATGAATTGTATACATTCATTTAAAGAAGATGTACTTAGCCCTCTCTATTTTATTTTTTTTTGATGACGAAAAGCGGTTAGGTTGGACTATCTCCTAGAGGTAGTCCACCCTAAAACATCTTTACGGATGAGAATATAAAATTCGGGATCGTAAAAAAAGAGGTGTTGTGTAACACCCCAAATTTCACAACTCGGGGAGTTACTGGTTAGGACCGCACAGTGGGTCCCGACCTTAGTTTGACAACAACTTAACAAGATCTTACAACAAGGCACAGATAAGGAAAACCAGAAATCATAAAATAAATCTTAACAATGTATGAATGTGACCAGAACAACTAACAGCCGGAAAAATAAGATAACAAAGTACGGAAGGAAAGAAAAGGACCAAGGTCCAACTGGAAATCCCACAAATAAAGAAACTACAACACGTCCTAAAAGTACGATACCCCGGCTGACCACTACCATCCGGATCACTCGGCATCTGCTCTAACCTGTGGTAAGTCTACACAACATAACAACCGTTAGCTAACTAACCAAATATAAGTAGAATAACAACAACACAAACACACGCAGAAAAATTATAAACAAACATCATGCTGGCACTCAACCGTTTATTATCTATTATTTAAGTGATTCATCTTATTCAATTTTACAGTTGTGGCACGAGAGCTATTAACAGTTCTCGCCTCCGTTCCTTATCCAACTGGGTGTAGGTCTAGCTGACCTCCGCCGGTAGCATCACTACAAACCGAGTATGGACTAGTCCCTAAAGAAACCCCCAGCGCCCGCAAGCTAACTGAGCAGAATGCCACCGCCCGTTACTCTTAGGCCAAGTATAGGTCGGTAAATATCTATCACAACCTATAACTCTAAACATCTCAATCACACACCACTATCATCATTCATGCTCATATTTAGAAGTCACCTAAGTAAGCCCAAAGGACTTACCTGTTATAAAGCTCGACTCTCTGTAAACCAAACTCGCTCTGTAAACTGTAGCAACTCAGTTGCCTGCCAAAGGAGATAAGTGCATTAGCACACTCCAACGTAATTAGAAGTCTAAGACTTCTAAGATAGAAGATCGTAATAGGACATAACTAATTACATCTCTAATTTATGGAAAAATGACCATTTTACCCTTAGTCCCGAGACTTCCAAATTTTCTTATTTCCCTATTTTTCAAAAGGGTCGTAAAGGTCTAACTTCGGTTTCAAATATAAAATTCGTAAAAGCTTATAAAAATTCCGAAATAATTCTCTAGATCATCTATGATGTTCCATCTACCCTTAGGAGCAAGAATTTCTCAAAACTGTTCATCCATTATTTTTATAAAAATTCTCAAAGTTGACTACTCCACTTACAATTTCTATTCTTAGCCAAAAACTAATGTTTTTAAAAAAAAACTGCTTAAGTACCCTACTTCGGAAGCTTATAACTTCTAATCCGACCGTTCATTTCTTCTCAAATTTTAATACACTAAACTACATATATCCAACTATTACCTATTAAAATTTCAACGGTGGATCTTCAACCTAACTCTTTAACATTGATCCACAACAGTGCCTATTCCTAACTTACAAAACTGAGATTTAAAAGGGGTATTTCACTTCCATTTCTAGGGTAACTTGAACTACTCTCATTGTAATCCAGTGATCATAAATTGGATACTCTAGGAGGCCTCAACAAGCTTACATATTACCCTTCTACTTCCCTAGTTTGATCTCCCTTCACAGTAGTACCAAAAAAAACGTTTATAACCTATACAAACACAATGTCTAGAGGGTGAAGACTAAACTGTAGAAGAGAAAAGGTTTCACCTCCTTCAGAAGCTACTGGACAGAGGCGCTTTTGATCGATTTTAGAGGGGTGATGGCTCGAAGGGGACTGCACAAAGGATGATACGTTAAACTCCATTCCACGACACTTTCACTTGACAGAGACAGAAGATATAAGAATGAAGGGATAGGAGACTCACCACTGGCTAAGGATTCTTCTGTAGTTCCTGTGTACCTGTGTCGTCTGGAAGGAAGCAGCAGACGGACGTCCTCCTCGATGCTTCTACTCCCGGCGTCAACTGAGTTGCAGAATGGTCAAGGTGAGTGCGTAGGTGTGACTCTCGATCTGCTGTGCGGTGGATGGCTCACTGAGTACGGTGCTAGTCTTTGCGAATGGGTACAAAAGCAAGGGATTGTGAGGCGTATTGTACTGCAGAATAATGGCGGAGGAGGAGGTTCTGAATGTGGACAGAAATGTGGGACGGGAGGCTGCATTCAGAAGGAAACTTTCAGCGTGAATTAAGGAGCAGTTATGTGGAGAAGATCTGCATTCCTATTCCAGCTCAGCAACTCTAGACGTCCCAACAGCTGCCTCTCCTTGGGCTGGCGCTTCCTGGGCTAAAGCTGGCGCTGGGCTGATTGGCAAGCTGCTGCTGGGCTGAAGCTGGCGCTGCGGACAAGCTGCAGAAGCTGGGCATGCTGCTGGGCTGCTGGAAGCTGGATCCACTGGGGCTGAAGATGGGCAGAAGATGGGCTGCAGATGGGCGCTGGACTGAAGAAGCGCTGGGCTGAAGCTGGCAAGCTGCTGGGCAGGCTGGGTTGGCGCTGGGCGCTGGCAATCTGGGTTGTCAACAGCCTGTCTGGGCTTGTCACAGACTCGTCACAGCCTTGTCTGGCCTTGTCACAGCTTCGTCACAGACTTGTCCAGGCCTTTTCACAGCTTCATCACAGACTTGTCTAGGCCTTGTCACAGCTTCGTCACAGACTTGTCAACGACGAGTCATATTCTAAATTAGGGTTTGGGGCTAAACTTATTATTTTATGTGAAGTCAAGGGATCGGAAACTGGTAGGCTACGGAATAGACGGATACGGATCATGTTATAGTTTAGGATTGGTTATAATAATCCTATCATTTTATGTGAAGGTAAGCTACATAAAATGATAAAATTTTATAAAGATCCTATCATTTTATGTGAAGGGAAACTACATAAAATGATAAATTTTATAATAATGTGTCTAACTAAGTAGACGGATATGGGTCAACTGATCGAGATCGGGTTTGTTACAGAAATAAACGGAATAAAAATTCCGGATATTACATGTTGGGTGTCGAAATTCTCAAATGGGTTAATCGGCCTGCAACACAATTTACTTCTCTAAAGACATGCTTAATTTGGACTTCATAAAAACAACGGAGGTCCAATATGGAGTCGGAAATAATCATCTCGATCTCTCAAGGACAACTCCAACAACCTTGGAGTGCCTTAATAACACAGATGTTATCCCCTCAATTTTGATCTTTTTTATTTTTAATCTGATCGCCTCGTGAAGGCCTGATTTTAGGGCAAAAGCTTCAGCTTTTATAACCGAGTTAAAGTTTTTTTTTTTGCATCAAGGCTTACGACCTTTCCATTATGGTCCCGAATCATCCCAAATCTAATTTTGAGGCATTAAAGTTTAGTTTATGAAAGCTATGTTGTGATTTATCCCATATAATATTATGTTTTTTTCTTTTAGTGGGACTCCCTTTATGTCGAAGTCGTCTTCATCAAAATAGTTCGCTTTCCACCTATGGATTTGTTCTTTGATGGAACTTGTAACATTGTTGTAGAACCCAATTGGTTCATTACCGAAAATGATTTTGTTTTTGAAGAACCAGATACTCCACCATATGGTTGCGATGCAAGCTAACTTGTTTAATCCTAATTTATTTTTTAGTTTCGGTTAGGATTTCATGAATTTTTTTTATTGTTATAGTTTATTTTGTTTAATTCGATTAACATTGTCTTGTCAATTTTCCCTATAATTTGTTTAGTAAAAGGGCATTCGAATAGCAAGTGGACCAGGTCCTCGAGTTGGTGATTGCATAGTTCGCAATGTCTTGTAACAACGATTTTTCTTTCGTCAAGCTTGGCGTTTGTTGAGATTTCATTTTGTGAAATTTTTCAAAGGAAAGTTTTAATTTTAGGTTGGGTATCAAGTTTTTAGATCCAATCACAAAATTTAAGGTGGGAAAAGAACGTTTGTGTCTTAAGGATCTTAGAAGCAGATGTTGTGGTAAGCCACCCATTTTTGCTACATTTCCAATAAAGTCTATCATGAATTTCGTTATTTGGGATAATTGTTACTACAATTCTATCCCTAAGATCTTGGTCAATGATGTTTTGTAGTTCGCTTTCAATTTTGGTGATATCCCATTGTCTTGAGTTATTGATAAAGTGATTGACTTTAATGTTTGTGTCAATTAGATTGATGTTTTGTGCCATTGTTATAAATGGAGATGCTGTTAGCCAATTATCAAGCCAAAAGTTAATAGATTGACCATTTCCAATCTGCAAGATGAGTCCATTTTTAAACTCGGATTTGAGTTTCATAAGGTTATTCCATTTCCATGATGTTGCGCCTTTCTTTTGGTAGTTAGGATGTTAATATTTTTAAAGTATTTTTCATTGATAATATTTATTCAAATATTATTTGGTTCTGCAAGGATTTTTCATAAAAGTTTCATTTGTAGTGCTTTGTTTGTAATGTGAGCCCTACTCAACCCAAGCTTACCATTTTTCTTTGTTTTACAAATCACATCCCAACTAATGGTAGGCATGTGCTGATCTCCTTTGTTCTATAAGATTTTTTTAAAGTTTTATCTAGGTCGGGAGCATCAAGCTCTTCATAGGAAAAGTTGGTTTAATTGCTAGATTATGTTTTATGAGGGTCTTTCTCCCTTCTTGCGAAAGAGAGTTGGCTTTCCATTTTTTGAGTTGTTTTTTAGTTTTGAGAGTGATATCCCCACAAGTTTCTTTTGTTACTCTTTCGTTAATGATAGGACAACCAAGATATTTTTCGAGAGATTTAGTGTGGTTCATAACCAAGATGTTTTTTAATTGGGTTATGTTGTTTTCATTTGTACTTTTTGTTGTTTAAAAAGCATATTTTTGATGGTTGATCTTTTGTCTTGATGTGGTGCAATACATTTCCAAAATCTGTTTTGATCTTTGGCATGAGGCCATGTTTGCTTTAACGAAAATGATCATATTATGAGCAAAATATAAGAAAGATATGGGGTTCCTTGTCTACAAAGAGGAAATCCAATATGGTTATCATAGTTATTGCAATCATCTTGTAGCATTTGTCTTAGGACTTCAGCTCCAAGAATGACCAAAAATGGTGATGGGGATCATCTTATCTAAGTCATTTTTCTAGAAAGAATTGTTGAGTGGGGTCATTGTTAACAAGGACAAAGAAAGAAATTGTGGATAAATATTCCTTAATCCATCCCACAAATTTGTTACACAATCTGAATTTTTCCAATATTCGAAAGATAAAAGACCACTCAACATGGTCAAAAGCTTTTTCCATATCCAGTTTGATGGTCATTCATCCTTCCATATCTTTTTTTGTTCTAAAAGAGTGAAACATCTTGTGTGAAATCAAAATATTGTCATGGATTGATATGCTTGCGACAAAGACGCCTTGGAGCGGGTGAACGAGTTTTAGGATAATCGATTTCATTCTATTTGTAATGATTTTTGCTATGATTTTAAATAGTAGTACATAGACTAATTGGTCTGAAATGGTTAGTTGTCGGATTTCATTTTAGGGATAAGAGTTATGAAAGTATGATTTATTTGTTTAAGCGATTTCTCACTCCTAAAGAAGTTTTTAATTGCTTTTGTTACGTTGTTTCTCACGATGTGTCAATATTTTTGGTAAAATCAAGCAGGCATGCCATGAGGGTCTGGGGCTTTATCGCACCCAATGACAAAGATAGCATTTTTAATTTCAACATTGGTCGGTGCCTTTGTTAGGTTAATATTGTCTTCATTGCTAACTCTATTTTTGATTAGTTGTATTTTTCCTCAAGTAGAGAAATATCCAGTTGTGTTTTAGAAATTTTTTTCATAAATTCCGACCTGACTTCAGAGCAGATCTTGCTTTCAGTGGATAGAAGAATTTCATTAGTAGTTGTCAATTCTTGTATGTGTTTGCGGTTTCTTCTACCCGTAGTAATACAATGGGAAATATTTCGAACTCGTATCCATATTTTTTAAATGTTTATTTTTGGTTCTTTGTCTCCAATATATTTGATGAAATGCAAGAAGATGATTTTTTTTTGGTTAGGAGGTTTTTTTTGTAGAAGGTCATCTCTTTTGTTTGGGGTTGAAAGAGTTTTGCTCCAAGTTTCTTTGAGTTTGGCTTTGATATCCTTGAGTTGTCTGAAAATGTTATCAAAGTTTGTTTTACTCCAATCATTTGCTTTTGTTTTCATTAGTTGTGTTTTAGGTTGAACATTATAGGCCGTGAAATCTGATCGCCAAGTTTGTCTAACCATATTTTCGAAAGACTTTCGTTCGATCCATATCATTTCAAACTTAAAAGGTTGAGGTGTGAAATTTTTTGAGTCCGAAATATTAAGCGAAATGATAGTGGTTTGATAGTGTAAATGCGTGATTTTTTGTTGTTAGATTTTTGATACCATTGAAGGATTTGGTTATGAAACATGACGCAGTCGAGTTTTTCAAGTATGTTATTTGGTCCGTTGCACTTTTTCCTCCACGTGAAAATATTGCTAGAGGTTTTCACATCCTCCAGGTTGCATGCGTTTTTTAAGTTTATTAATCTATTGAATCTGTTTGTATTGATCGGGGCACCACCTTGTTTTTCTGAGTGATGTTGAATCTCGTTTAGGTCTCCAAGGACAATACAAGGATTGTCGGGATCTTGGATGAATTTAGATAATGAGTCCCAAACTGGTTTTACAAGGTTTCTTGTGGGGGAGCATATGTAAAAATGATATTCATTTTATGATTCGTGTTTTTACAAATAAATACAATACATATGAATCTATCATTTTTAACTTTGGAGGTAATTGTTTGGTTTCTAAGTTGGTATTCTTTTCAAAGAAGGCATAAACCCACGACTCTTCCAATTGCCAAACAATAGATCATATTGTCAAAGTCAACTGATTTCCAAACGCGGTCATCAGGTGGTGTTTCTGATTTTGTTTCTATAAGGACAATAACATCGATCTTGTGGATTTTATAAACTACTTCAAGGTTTGTTCAAAGGTTACTCCAGCCAATTCCTCTATTGTTCCAAAAACTAATAATCATAAATTACCTTTATTTTTTCATAAAGAAAGAGGTATAGCCTAGTGATATTAAAATTCATCGTGTTAGGGTGAAATTGTAATGAACTTTGTAAATAGCAGGGTCGTAGTCATTAAAGGCGGGCAACATGAAGAAAGAACGGTCATATGAATGACAGTAGAGGAACTTGAGCTCGATAGATGCAGGAGATTAGCAACAATAGGACATAAGAACCTTGTATGTAAAAATTGTGGTCATCAAGGTGTCAAAAGAATAGCATTCACCAAATTTTTACAGGTTTGTTATAAACAGAGGGTAAATTGTAAAGCAAATCCACAATGAAAAACACGCCAGTAGTCTTTTATATGACTATAAGACAACTGAAAATAAAATCAAATCGTTCAAGATCATGACACTGAAAAGAGGTCAGCTTGGTAAAAGCAAGACAACAACAACAATAGGAAGGCTGAGAATTGTAAAAGGCTTTAGGCCTCATAAGACTGTAATCAAGGCTAACAAGATCACTATTTTTAGAAAAAAAATAACAGTGGACTTTGTAGAACTGAAAGAAAAAAAAAGGAATTGATCGCAACAACAAGAAAAAATCCAAAGGCTACACGTCTTGTAGGGGACACATTTCATTTGTTCCATTTGTATGAGAGAGCCAAAGGATTTCATAAAACTCTCCACACACAATCCCGGTTGGTGGTTGAACTTGAGAATGCTTGAGATGTTCATCATTTTGGTCAAGAAAGCGTGCCTTAGTTTGTTGACATAGTCCTTTGTTATGCTCTACAGATCATGGAGTTTCAGATATACCTCATTGTAACATTTAAAGAGTATATGCACATTCAACAACAACCAAAAAAAGTAAAAAAATTAAATAAATCCATAGACATAAAAAAGACCAACATCAGGATACCATTTTGGCGGTGTTTTATGTAACACCCTGAATCTGCGGGACTCGAGACGTCACTGGGCTAGGATCTCACGGTGGATCCTGACCCTAGTCTAACAACAAGTTCACTGGATCTTACAACAAGGCACGAATAGATTAAAACCAAAACATCAAACTGTATAAATATATACAACCAAAGGTTTACAAAAGCACCGTTGAGTACAAAACAACAATCCATACATATACAAAATATCCCATAATCCCTCGCACAATCCTAGAGTAGGGAAGCCCTCAACAAATCACCCATCTAGCTCATTCTACAGTCCTCCTAACCTGCATATCATCTACAACACGGTATAAATCGTTATCTAATCATTCATATATAAGATAATGCATAAGCGCATTCACCTGACATGGAATGATAAACACATAATCATATTGTCACACATTTACCCGTTTAATTATCTTTATAATGTCATACACCCAAGGTATATATATAGATGAAAATATGTGACACGAGGAATATATCATCCTCACCTCTAGGTACCATATCCATTTAGAGTAGTATATGCGCACTTCCCGTGTACCCTAATGGAGTGGTGAAGTACCCATCCCGTATACCAGGACTGACCTGACCACAGAGAACCTCCTCGACTCCTTACATGATGAAAGGGAAAGGTTATCACTGCCACTATGAGGGGGCTATCCAATAAAACATAGGTCGGTAATAATCAACATCGCATGTTATCAAGCATATAATCAATCACCACTCATGCATACATCTAAAATAGGAATGCAGTTAAGTAAGTCCTACGGACTTACCTCAACCTCAAGATAACCTCAACCACGATCAACTTTAATCCGGAGGATAGCACTAGCTAGTAACAAGGCATAACGAGATATCAAATCTCCTCTCAATCAAAGGGGTCACACCTAGACCCAAGGGAACCATAAGGATCATAATCAACCTATAAGTCTCACCACATACTAAACCTCAAAGCCATAACCTATATATCGACACCATGATCATCATCATCCTATCCTCATACTCAAACCTAGCATGCTACTAACCTATTCATACTAGGAAAGGAAAGAATCCATACCACCCTAGGTAGGTACTGCGCAAGACGCACCTGCGTGACAGGAAGGCGTTGGGGCAAAGCACTGGAAGGCGCAAGGGCGGCGACACACCAGCGCAGGGGTGGCTCCTTGGTGGCGCAAAGGCGGTTGGGTGTGTAGTGAGCAATTTCCGACTTCTCTTCAATCCTTCACTCGATCTTGTTCACCTCTTCACCATCCAGTAATCAACCATATACATATATATACATATATACACATCAATACAGGTCTAGGAAGATCCAACACAAGCTTAGCTTGTGGATTCCTAAGCTAAGGAAGAAAGTAAGAAGAAAAGAAGAAATGAAGAAGAAGAAGAAGAAGAAGAAGAAGAAGAAGAAGAAGAAGAGGAAAGACCTTAACACAACTGCCACTAATAGAGGGGAAGGATTCGCCCCATAATTCAGCTGGCTCTCACAGCACAACATCAACACTCCTCACCATCATTAACATCAAAACTCACTCAAAACTCTTGCAAGATCAAAAGAAGATCAAGAAGAAGATCAAAGGAAGAAGAAGAAGAGAAGAACGTGAGGAAAGGAAATGAAGCTGGGAGAAGATGGAAACCCTCACCTAGAAATAATGAGGAAACTTATATAGGAAGATAGGGTAAAGCACGAGTCAAAGGGTAAAAAAAGGTGGCTGCAGCCGCAGGAAACCGTAGGGGCGGATCCATGAGCCGCAAGGGCGGCCAACAGGGCACTAGGGGCGGCTCCCACGGCGCTGGGCCGGCTCAGTACCAGCTCCGCACTTGTGTCTCAACTGAGGCGCAAGTGCGGAATCCCTAAAAGACTAAGGCTCTTACATCACACCCCTCTAAAAACAAGTTTCGTCCCGAAACTTGTACAAATTCAAATCCTCTCGGACCCTTACGCCGAGGTATAACAACTCCCTCTCTCTATCGGAAGTATCATATCTTCGCTCATAAGGTATCAACCTATAACACTCTAAATCCCAAAACGCAAGCATGGAGGAATCATCAACTCCAGCAACAAGATCACTATACTATCCAATGGCATAGAGGAAAACCATCTCTAGCTAGACTATAGTCACATTACAAGGGCATAGAGGAAACATATATCTTGCTATAGCATACTCATCACCATGGACGTGGAGGAAGAACATCTCCAGCGAAATTATACTCATAATAGCATGGAGGAAGAACCATCTCTAGCTATGATCATACATCGCGCTAGCACATCAAGATCTAACAAGATCATATATCATATCATGACGAAAATAAAAACATCAAAACACATAAGCACATAATCACAACACACACCAAGATAGCACTAAGATCTACTCATGGATCCTACAGGTGCATCTATCTCGGCATAAAACTCTGGATAGTTCCTCTGGATATTATCCTCAGTCTCTTAGGTGGCCTCATCAAGTCCTCGTCTAGACCACTGTATCCTCGGCATAGCAATGTCCTTCGAACGTAGGCGTCTCACACCTCATTCTAGGACTGCAATCGGATGCTCAACAAAAGTGCGGTCCGGCTCGACCACCAAATCATCATAACTCACAATGTGTCTCGGATCTAGTATATACTCTCTCAGCTGAGACACATGAAACAAAAGGTGAACACTCTCTAACCTCGGTGGTAAAGCCAATCCGTATGCTGCTCTCCCAACTCTGTCCAATATCTCAAAAGGACCAACATATCGGGGACTCAGCTTCCCCTTTATGCCAAAACGTCTAACGCCTTGCGTCGGAGATACTCTCAGCCAAACATGAGCTCCAACTCTGAACTCTACAGGCCAAAGCCTCTTGTCTACATATGACTTCTAGCGACTTTGTGCATCCAGCATCTTCTCTCTAGTCAATGCTACACGGGCAATATCATCTTGAATCTGATCTGGTGCTATACCACTGATACTGCTAGGCTCATCCCAACATAACAGCGTACGACATCTCCGCCCGTATAGTGCCTCATATGGGGCCATCCAAATCGATGCATGCCAGCTATTGTTGTATGAGAACTCAACCAATGGGAGGTAATCTGACCATCCATGTCCTCAATCCAACACACAAACTCACAACATATCATCCAGGGTCTGAATGGTTCTCTTTGACTGACCATCTGTCTGAAGATGAAACGTAGCCGTGAAGTGCAAACTCGTCCCCAAGGCAGTCTGAATCTGCTTCCAAAACCTCAAGGTGAATCGTCTGTCATGATCTGAGACGATCGTCCTCGGTACACCATGGAGTCTCACTTTCTGTCTAATAAACTCCTCAGCTAATCTGCTCAATGCCCACGTTTCCCTAATAGGAATGAAACGTGCAGTCTTCGTCAGTCTGCCAACCACAACCCAGATAGCGTCAAAACTTCTACTTTGCCTCAACCCGGCCACAAAATCCATGGAGATATCCTCCCACTTCCACTGCGGTACATGTAGTGGATGAAGCTCTCCTCCAGGTCTACAATATTCTATCTTGACCTGCTGACAGGTTGCACACTGAGCCACAAATCTAGCAACATCGGGCTTCAGCCCGCCCCAGAAGTATGAACGTCTCACATCTTGATACATCTTACTCGCACTTGGGTGTACTGCATAATGTTCGCTCCAAACGGTGTGTGCAAGCTTTAAATTTATAACCCTAGACTTAAGCTTAAAACAAGGATGCGAACCCGCAGTGTACGGGTCAATCGTAGTAAAGAGCAAGGAATTCCAAGGGTCGATCACAGGGACTTGGTGAAACAAAGTCAATAACGGTATGCTTATGTAAATACTAACCACAGGAGCAATTAACACAATCGATGATGAATAAGAAGTCAATAAAGCAAACATGCAATTCTAGGGATTAAAGCATCTAGTTGTGGTTCCAACTCAAGATCTATAGATAAGCGGACAAAGCTGAGATTTTTGCATAGGGAAGGTGTTACTAAAGTGGAATAGATCCCCAGGTAAGTCTCACTATTCACTAATCCTAAACCGTAACTCCTATTACCGGGTAAGTCTCAAGGAATTAAGATAAAGAACTATAATCTCAAACTAATATACCATCTAAGGGAATAGAATCAACCTTTACCGGGTAAGTCTCAGGCTAACTCACAAAGATGGGATAGAAGCACACTCACACCCCAATAAAGGATAAACCTTTATTACCTACACTTATGATCGTTGGTAAACAAACTAAGGAATTACTGGGTAAGTCTCATCCTAAGCTCGCATTGAACCAGAAAGGTTTAATAAGAATAGGATTTAGCAAACTCTAACACTTAACTTTCTGTTTAGAATCGGACAAGTCACCTCGGTCAGAAGAATTCCACCCCGGCCGAGATGTTCATCGACTGAACGAGATGCTTAGGGTTAAGGTTAAAGACTCGAACTTTCAGAATCCTACTGGAATCTAAGATTATTCTATCATTGTTTTTTCCACAACCTTCAGCCAATCACCCTAGAATCACACAAGGAAATTAGCCACTCATCATCATTATGAAAGTATTAAATATATGGGAAGAAGGTGAATATTTGAACAAGAACAATTTAATGAAAAAGACTTCAATAACTGAATCAAATATCACAACAAAAGCGTTCCTTGGATAGCAATCCAACAAGACAATCCAACAAGGAAGGGAATTAAAGACAATCTTACAAAACCCTCCAAAAAGCTATGATCTTCAATCTTCCTTCAACCTTCAACAAGGTTCTTCGAATCTTCAAATCTGGAGTGTGGCTGCTGCGAGATGTATGCGACTCTCTTGCGCTGATAGCGGGTATTTCGGTGTAAGCGGATTGTCTAAGCACCCTCGGATTTGTGGAAAATCCAACCCTTTTTATAAGAAAATAACCCTCCAAAGATAATAAATCTTAGAAAGATATTTTCCCATAAATATAGGTAAAAATATATGATTCTGCATATCTTCTTCCTTCCAGGAGCCAAGCCCAAAAATATAAGATCACTTTCCAATTTTAAAAGATCTCATCCAAGAATAAAATATTCTCGCCGCGTCCTAGGTGTTCGCCTCGGTCGAGTCGGCGTCTCTGGATCACCTCGGTCGAGGTGAATCTGTGGTCAACCGAGGTGAGTCACAACAGAACGTGAAATCTCTCGAATCTGCTCCAAAGTAAATCTTTAATCCATGGCTATGCTCCCTGGATGTAGCTCCAAATGACTCATGACTCCTTTTGCTCCTTTTTGATGCAAAACGTGCCATTTTACCTACGATTACAACAAAACTAGGTGTAGACCTCGATTCTCGCAAAGGTAGATGAAATGGTAGTAAAATCACATAATATACATACAAACATGCAGATTATGAAAGATAAAACGTCCAAACAAACCCCAAAATATAGACTATAATTCATGCTATCAAAATACCCCATACTTAGCCCTTGCTTGTCCCCAAGCAAGTTCCGCATATAAAAGACAAGATAGAATGGATTATAAGTCAATAAAACCAATGAAAAGTCTTTCAAAAACATTTTATGGTGTGCAACTATCATAGATCACTCTAAGAGAATACTTTATGGAATTAAAAACTCAATATGCTCAAAACATTTTATAAATATAGGAAAGTTGTTCATCTTTGCATAAAATCATAGAATGCATAATAAATCATAATTATCAAAATTAATCATGTATAATCCGATTTAAACCACTAAGTCAATCAACAAGCTCAAGGTCTCAAGGGCTTCCCAAAAGAAAGGTCAAGAAACGTGTAGGGTAGGGATGTATGTAAGGTAATGTGGTGCTAGAATCCGGGAAAAGGATGAACTTCACTTTCACTTTGACTTGCAACATCTTCCACCAATAAGCTTTGCTTATTTCACACTTTTTCTTTTTACTTTACTTTTTGGGATGCATGGACAGAGGTGCACAATAACCGAAGCCTACGAAATCAGCAATCATCAATTTCTCGAGATGCATCAAACCCTTGATGCACATACCATGACCCGTTAGGAATATCGCTCAATCCGACTTTGGCAAGACACAAACACCCGGCTATGTGAATGTTGCCGAGTTACTCATCTTCATGATTGACTTCCCCAAACCTATTATTGCTTTCTAAAACTTTCACTTCCAGCCCACTTCTCAACTTTAACTTCACTTGCTTTCACCACTTCGCTTGCTTCCAAATTCCCGGATAGGTAAAGGGAGGAAAAATGTATATGAGGGGCTAAGCATGATCAAGAAAAAGAAGAAGAAAAGAATGAATTGCCTTGGTCTTTCCAGGAAGAAAGTGAGAGAACTCATAATGTGGTGTCAACCTTCAAATTCAACATAATTTGGATAAAAAATAAAGTATTAAACATGCCAATAATTTCAAACAAAGCATTTAGCAACTTAAACATATTATAAAACCTTTCAAACACATAAAGAATTTAAAACCAGTCAGTAAACAAGATCTTCACTGAGATTATATCCAGATAAGTAACACAAAAATAATTTTCGAAAACTTTCTGTTAACCTACCTCGGTCGAGGTGTTCTTGGTTCAACCGAGGTGAAACGCCTCGTTTGGCCAAGACTGACTCGGTCGAGGTAAAAAAAATTTTAAAACCATTTTTTTTTTCAGTTTCGACATTTTTCTCAATCAAATAACCTGTAGGTATGCATGTGATATCAGATAAACATATAAATGCAGAAGTGAAGCATAAATAATAAAATATCCGATAAAGTGTGAGTCATACATCAAAGTAGGTAAATAAATACATCAAAGTCATCACATAAATACAAATACCCCATACTTGGGACACACTGTCCCAGTGGGTCAATATAAGTCTAGAAATAAGAGTACTCACCGGATAAATAGTTGAACTGCATAAAAATATAATAAAGAAAATCCTGCAGCTCCTCAATAGTCGCGATCCGGTGGTGGTGGTGGTGGCACGTACGGATATTGAGTCGGGTCGAACGGATAACCCATGACACGCTCGAACTGAAGCTCGGCCATAATGTGCTGATAATGCTGCCTCTCCTGCATCTCGCGGATATCCAGCGACAATGCAGCATATGAGTCAATAACCTGATCCGTCAGGTCATCGATCCGTCTGTGGGCAGCTGGATCTCTCACTCCGCGCCTCCTACGTCTAGCAGGCCTAACTGGAGAAGTCTCAGCTGGTGCAGGCTCAGTCTCATCATCATCATCCAAGTCTATGATCGGCGGCGCGCTCGTCCCTGCAGTATATGTCCCTGTGTCCATCGGGACTCCACCATCTCTCTCGTACACTATATCCTCGTCATCATCAGCCTCCTCCTCCTCATCCTCAGCTGGGGCAGCTGCTGCCTCCCTATGATCCTCCATCAGTGGAGCCCAAGCGGTCTGCCAATAATGCGGATCGTAAACGGTGAACTGGGCAGACCAACGGATCCCCTGTGGAGCAGTCAGCTCCCACGGTATAGCAACATATGGAGTGGTCAGACCTCGGGGAACCAGAATCCTCCGAGTGATCATCTCCTGCAATCCAAGCGGCTTCGGAGCCGCCACCATCGTACACGC
Organism: Fagopyrum esculentum; assembly: GCA_033239045.1. Taxonomy (NCBI): domain Eukaryota; kingdom Viridiplantae; phylum Streptophyta; class Magnoliopsida; order Caryophyllales; family Polygonaceae; genus Fagopyrum; species Fagopyrum esculentum. The sequence goes on from BSUD01000006.1 coordinate 44,578,116, forward strand.
ACTGAGGTCCATGCCATGATAAGCAGCTATGTGGGTGACAAGACCTCCGCAGCAGATGTCTCCCTTCGCCTTGGCCTTGATCTTGTGCAGGTCCTCTGCCAAGATCAAGCCAAAGTCCGGGAAACCCCCCGTAACCATACAGTACAGACTGAAAAGCTCGCCCTGTCGGATCTTCTGGGGCGTCTCAGTACGCGCCAGAGGTGTCTCGCTGAATATCCTATGGGCTAACCTAAAGGCTAGGTGGAAGATGACCTTCTCCCTGGAATCTCCAGGGCGCCATCTATCTGCATGCTCAGTAATATGGGCAATCTGCCCCCAGAACTCCCTAGCTACAGATCGGGAAGGGAAGTCAGTGGCGGTGGGCTCAGAAAAACCGAAAATCTCTCTCCATATCTCGAGCGGTACTATGAAGTTCCGGCTCATCAACCGGTACTTCACAGACTGCTGTGTGGGAAGGTAGGAAAAGGAGCTAACGAACTCTAGGGTCGGCTCCAAGTAGGCTGGGGCTCGGATCTCGGTAAACTGATCCAGCCCAACTGTGGTAATCATCCTCGTAAGGTCTCCCTCTACCCCTAGGCAAAAACTTGTTCGCATTCAAGACTTGTTCGCTCCAAACGGTGTGTGCAAGCTTTAAATTTATAACCCTAGACTTAAGCTTAAAACAAGGATGCGAACCCGCAGTGTACGGGTCAATCGTAGTAAAAAGCAAGGAATTCCAGGGGTCGATCACAGGGACTTGGTGAAACAAAGTCAATAACGGTATGCTTAAGTAAATACTAACCACAAGAGCAATTAACACAATCAAAGATGAATAAGAAGTCAATAAAGCGAACATGCAATTCTAGTGATTAAAGCATCTAGTTGTGGTTCCAACTCATAGATAAGCGGACAAAGCTGAGATTTTTGCATAGGGAAGGTGTTACTAAAGTGGAATAGATCACCGGGTAAGTCTCACTATTCACTAATCCTAAACCGTAACTCCTATTACCGGGTAAGTCTCAAGGAATTAAGATAAAGAACTATAATCTCAAACTAACATACCATCTAAGGGAATAGAATCAACCTTTACCGGGTAAGTCTCAGGCTAACTCACAAAGATGGGATAGAAGCACACTCAAACCCCAATAAAGGATAAACATTTATTACCTACACTTATGATCGTTGGTAAACAAACTAAGGAATTACCGGGTAAGTCTCATCCTAAGCTTGCATTGAATCAGAAAGGTGTAATAAGAATAGGATTTGGCAAACTCTAACACTTAACTTTCTGTTTAGAATCGGATAAGTCACCTCGGTCAGAAGAATTCCACCCCGGCCGAGATGTTCATCGACTGAACGAGATGCTTAGGGTTAAGGTTAAAGACTCGAACTTTCAGGATCCTACTGGAATCTAAGGTTATTCTATCATTGTTTTTCCCACAACCTTCAGCCAATCACCCTAGAATCACACAAGGAAATTAGCCACTCATCATCATTATGAAAGTATTAAATATATGGGAAGAAGGTGAATATTTGAACAAGAATAATTTAATGAAAAAGACTTCAATAATTGAATCAAATATCACAACAAAAGCGTTCCTTGGATAGCAATCCAACAAGACAAGACAACAAGGAAGGGAATTAAAGACAATCTTACAAAACCCTCCAAAAAGCTATAAAAGCTATGATCTTCAATCTTCCTTCAACCTTCAACAAGGTTCTTCGAATCTCCAAATCTGGAGTGTGGTTGCTGCGAGATGTATGCGACTCTCTTGCGCTAATAGCGAGTCTTTCGGTGTAAGCGGATTGTCTAAGCACCCTCCTCAACCGGCGTTTCCGGTTGGTATTTCTTAAGTCTATGACCGTTGACCTTGAAGCTTCCGCTAGTTTCGCCCCATATCTCAACTGCACCATGAGGAAAAACGTGTTTCACAACATAAGGTCCGGTCCATCGAGATTTCAACTTACCTGGAAAAAGGCGGAGGCGGGAGTTGAAGAGTAGAACTAAGTCTCCTTCGTTAAGCTCCTTTGGGACGATACGCTTGTCATGCCATCTCTTCGTCCTTTCCTTGTAGATTTTGGCATTCTCATAAGCGTTCAAACGCAGCTCCTCCAGCTCGTTGAGTTCCAATAGTCGCTTCTCGCCGGCCTCTTTGATGTCGAAATTCAACCATTTGATCGCCCAATACGCTTTGTGTTCCAATTCGACGGGCAAATGGCAAGACTTCCCATATACCAAATTATAAGGGGTGGTACCTATGGGAGTCTTGAATGCGGTCCTGTACGCCCAAAGAGCATCGTCCAATTTCATGGACCAATCTTTCCTCGTTCTAGAGACGGTATTCTCCAAAATTGCCTTGATTTCTCTATTCGAGATCTCGACCTGTCCACTAGTTTGAGGGTGATAAGCGGTTGATACCTTGTGGGTTACCCCATACTTCGATAGAAGTGCCTTGAACTTCCGGTTGATGAAATGCGTTCCTCCATCGCTAATGATGATGTGTGGAGTTCCAAACCGTGGAAAGATAGTTCTATTTAAGAACTTCACAACTACCTTGGCGTCGTTAGTGGGATAAGCAATGGCTTCAACCCATCTAGAGACGTAATCAACTGCAAGAAGAATGTAGAGGTTTCCTTCGGAGGATGGGAAAGGTCCCATGAAGTCAATCCCCCATACATCAAAGATTTCCACTTCTTGGATGTTATTAAGTGGCATCTCATTTCTCCTTGATAGGTTTCCTGCTCTTTGGCATGCATCACAAGAGACAACAAAAGATTGCACATCTTTAAATAATGTAGGCCAAAAGAAACAAGAACGTAATACCTTAGCGCATGTTTTATTGGTGCTAGCATGTCCTCCACAAGGAAGTGAATGACAATGCCTTATGACGCTATTAACTTCATCTTCCGGAATGCACCTTCGAAGCATCCCATCCGGCCCGCGCTTGAATAGCAGCGGCTCGTCCCAGTAATAGTGGCGTACTTCCTTGAAGAATCTCTTTCTTTGAGAGTACGTCAATCCGGGCGGTACCTCTTGGCAAACAAGATAATTCACAATATCTGCATACCAAGGACCTTTATTATCAGAAAGTTGGTGGATGGAATGTTCCACCAACAGTGGATGAATGTCAGAGAAGGGAGTAAGAAATTTGTTATTCTCGGCAGTCTCAGTTGACATCATCTCGCTATCGACCTCGGTCGAGGCGCTGAGGCGTTGACCGAGATGTTCTTCAGTCGCCTCGCTCATAGAAAGTGCCTCGGTCGAGGTACTGCTACTGGAACCGAAACTGGAGATCTTCGTCTCCTGGATTAGCTTCTCAGTTTTAGCTCCTGGATCCTCTTCCAGTGCCTTCAAGCTCCGTATATCTGCATCACAAGAATCATCTATACCTTCCTCCATTAAACTGAAGCTAATAACTCTTTCGAGTGGATCGTTAATAAGGATAGAGCTCACCAATTCTCTTGATTCTTCTTCATCGTAGATGTTGAAGATATCATCAGTTAGTTGCTCCCCTTTCATGGCTGCAAGTAGTGCGAACTCCACCTCATCGCCACCAACGTTGAATTTCAACTTGGCGTTCTTGCAATCCACGTTGCAACCCGAAGTTGCTAGAAATGGCCTCCCGAGAATAATAGGACCAGGATAATCTGCGGGAATGTCAAGTACAACAAAATCTATAGGTAGATAGAAGTTACCTAACTTGACCGGAACGTCCTCCAAGATGCCCACGGGATGGGTAATGGAGCGATCCGCCATATAAAGTCGAATCTTGACCGGATTGGGCTCTCCAAGGCCGATCTTCACACATAGCTCCAGCGGAATGATGCTCACGCTGGCTCCTAGATCGCAAAGGGCTTCACAAGTGACATCCCCAACTTGAATGGGAATGCAAAATGAGCCGGGATCTCTCAATTTAGGTGGCATCTTCTCCTTCATGATTTGTATGAGCTCCAAAGATTTAGATGTCATCCTAACTTCACCAACATCCTCCAGCTTCCTCTTCCTTGATAGGATCCCCTTTAAGAACTTCTCATAGGCGGGCATACCTAAAATAGCATCAAGGAAAGGAATATTAATATGTAGCTTATTCATCAAGTCAAGGAACTTACCAAAGTGCTTGTCTAGATGTGCTCTGGCTCTGGACTGAGGGAATGGAAGTGATGGTTTGTATGCAGGAGGTGGAACATAAATTTCAGTCTTCCCCTCCGCTTTCTGTTGCTCCACCTCGGTTGGCGTCTCGGTCGAAGTGTTCTTCGACTGCATCTGGACCGAGGTGGTCTGCGTCGGTACTGTCACCGACCGAGGTACTGGATCTGCAGTTTTGAGTCCACTCCTCGTAGTTATAGCCATGCACTGGCCCTTAGGGTTGCTTTCTGTCCTTGCTGGAAGCTTCCCTGGATCTCTTGGCGCTTCATTCGCCCTACTTGCAAGTTGTTGTTCGAAGGACTTTTGGGCCCTCGAAAATGAAGTCATAGAAGTCTCCATAGCACTAAGCTTGATCAAGATAGCCTCCAGAACTGCGTCTTTCTTTTCTGGCTGAGACGAACTTGATCCTTGCCCCTGGCTCTTCAATGGAGTAGAAGAAGAAGAAGGGGAAGAGAGGAAAGGGTTAGAGGAATTATTAGAGTTGGAGTTAGAATAATTGTTACCAGGATTCTGGTTGTTTTGATTGTTCGTCCTCCAATTGTTGCTATTGGATCCTCTATTGTTGTTGTTGTAGTTGTTGTTTTGGGGACCGTTGTTTTTGTTACGGTACCCGTTGTTGTTGTTCCTTTGTCCTTGCTCTTCCTTCTTGGTTTGAGCAACCAAGAGTTCCTTCAATTGCTTCACGTCATTCTTCAAAGACGTGAGTTGATTGTTGTTGGATTGAGTCTCTTGAAAGTTGACTCTTTTAACTCCACCTTCAGCTCCTTGGTGGGTATATTTCTCCATGTGCAAGGCTTGCTTCTCAATGAAGTCCCAAGCCTCGTCAATCGCCATGTCCATGAAGGTACCGGCGGAGAGTAGTTGGAGATTGAACTGGGTGCTTCCGTCCAGCCCTTTGAAGTATATCTCCAATAACTCTAGTTTTGGAATCCCATGATGTGGGCAATCCAAAAGAATGTCCTTGAACCGCTCCCATGACTTGGACAAGCTCTCCTTGTTCTTCATAATGAAAGCATTAATCTTCCCTCTCATTTCGGCTGTTTTTGAGGGGGGGAAGAATTTGGTCAAGAACTCCATTGTCATCTCCTCCCATGTGCTGATTTTTCCTGGAGGAAGAGATTGATACCAAGTAAGAGCTCTATCTTTTAAAGAAAAATAAAAAGGTCTTAGCTTGTAGTGGTCGTTTTCAATTCTTGGAGGTATCAAGGTCTCCATCAAGATCTCATAGTTTTGAATATGTTGATGTGGTGATTCCTTTTCTAGCCCTCCGAATTGGCATTGGCGAATCATGGATAGAACTTGCGGTCGAAGTTCATAGTCATGGTCCGCTGGATCTCCTAGGTTAACTCCTGGACGCCTCAGTTGCTGGTTAGGGTCCATCCTTTGACCTAGGGTTTGTGGAATTCCTGCAAGAAGAACATCTCGGACTGGCCTCCGAGGTGGAAGTACATCGGCCGGGGCGTCAGGTACTGGGACCTGCCTCGGTCGAGGGTCAGCTACTGGATCTTGTATCGGTCGAGGATCAACAGGAGGATCTTCCCTCGGTCGAAGTAGAATCTGATCACGTATGACCGCCATCTCCACCTCGATTGCTTCTGTCTTGGTGCGAGTTTCTTCCTTCTCTTGCCTTAGTTCTTCCCTGCTGAGGCGTAGCAGCTCTAACGCCTCTTTCAATTCGGCCTCAAGATCGCGGTTGTCTTGTTGGGCCATCTTCGCTTCTCTTAAACGTCGCTTGTATGTCTTTTCTGGTTCAGGATCGTAAGGAACGATTTCCTTCCCAGCGCGGGTTCTTCGCATATACCTAAGAAAGAACCTGCAAAAGTCACTCAATTAGAGTGATTAGTAGACACGGGGGCAAGCGCCCCAAGAGCAAACCGTACCGGCTCGGTCTAGACCAAATCCCCGGCAACGGCGCCAAAAACTTGTTCGCTCCAAACGGTGTGTGCAAGCTTTAAATTTATAACCCTAGACTTAAGTTTAAAACAAGGATGCGAACCCGCAGTGTACGGGTCAATCGTAGTAAAAAGCAAGGAATTCCAGGGGTCGATCACAGGGACTTGGTGAAACAAAGTCAATAACGGTATGCTTATGTAAATACTAACCACAAGAGCAATTAACACAATCAAAGATGAATAAGAAGTCAATAAAGCAAACATGCAATTCTAGGGATTAAAGCATCTAGTTGTGGTTCCAACTCAAGATCTATAGATAAGCGGACAAAGCTGAGATTTTTGCATAGGGAAGGTGTTACTAAAGTGGAATAGATCACCGGGTAAGTCTCACTATTCACTAATCCTAAACCGTAACTCCTATTACCGGGTAAGTCTCAAGGAATTAAGATAAAGAACTATAATCTCAAACTAACATACCATCTAAGGGAATAGAATCAACCTTTACCGGGTAAGTCTCAGGCTAACTCACAAAGATGGGATAGAAGCACACTCACACCCCAATAAAGGATAAACCTTTATTACCTACACTTATGATCGTTGGTAAACAAACTAAGGAATTACCGGGTAAGTCTCATCCTAAGATCGCATTGAACCAGAAAGGTTTAATAAGAATAGGATTTAGCAAACTCTAACACTTAACTTTCTGTTTAGAATCGGACAAGTCACCTCGGTCAGAAGAATTCCACCCCGGCCGAGATGTTCATCGACTGAACGAGATGCTTAGGGTTAAGGTTAAAGACTCGAACTTTCAGAATCCTACTGGAATCTAAGATTATTCTATCATTGTTTTTCCCACAAACTTCAGCCAATCACCCTAGAATCACACAAGGAAATTAGCCACTCTTCATCATTATGAAAGTATTAAATATATGGGAAGAAGGTGAATATTTGAACAAGAAGAATTTAATGAAAAAGACTTCAATAACTGAATCAAATATCACAACAAAAGCGTTCCTTGGATAGCAATCCAACAAGACAAGACAACAAGGAAGGGAATTAAAGACAATCTTACAAAACCCTCCAAAAAGCTATAAAAGCTATGATCTTCAATCTTCCTTCAACCTTCAACAAGGTTCTTCGAATCTCCAAATTTGGAGTGTGGCTGCTGCGAGATGTATGCGACTCTCTTGCGCTGATAGCGGGTATTTCGGTGTAAGCGGATTGTCTAAGCACCCTCGGATTTGTGGAAAATCCAACCCTTTTTATAAGAAAATAACCCTCCAAAGATAATAAATCTTAGAAAGATATTTTCCCATAAATATAGGTAAAAATATATGATTATGCATATCTTCTTCCTTCCAGGAGCCAAGCCCAAAAATATAAGATCACTTTCCAATTTTAAAAGATCTCATCCAAGAATAAAATATTCTCGCCGCGTCCTAGGTGTTCGCCTCGGTCGAGTCGGCGTCTCTGGATCACCTCGATCGAGGTGAATTTGTGGTCAACCGAGGTGAGTCACAACAGAACGTGAAATCTCTCGAATCTGTTCCAAAGTAAATCTTTAATCCATGGCTATGCTCCCTGGATGTAGCTCCAAATGACTCATGACTCCTTTTGCTCCTTTTTGATGCAAAACGTGCCATTTTACCTACGATTACAATAAAACTAGGTGTAGACCTCGATTCTCGCAAAGGTAGATGAAATGGTAGTAAAATCACATAATATACATACAAACATGCAGATTATGAAAGATAAAACGTCCAAACAAACCCCAAAATATAGACTATAATTCATGCTATCACATAAGGTGTGGGGTGAGCCTCCTGTTAAATTATTTGTCTCCAATCCGCATTTGCGGGTACACAAACGCGATTGCGGGGTCTCATCACTCCATCTGCTCCTATGGAGAACTGTGAGGCCTCACCACAAGACATCCTATCTCGTATCCTCGTCAACGTCGGGCAGGTCCCTTGCTTCTGTTGGATCTCATCCAACAGATCAGGTAGAACCTCTAAGGTACTCAATTGAGCATCCTCATTAGGAAACTAGATGTCCATTTCTAGCCACGCTAGATCTTTGTGCAGTTGTGGCTGAACTGTCAATCTCGCAATCGCCTTCTCTCGAGGCGTCTTCCTGTTAAGGGCGTCGGCGACAACGTTTGCCTTTCTTGGGTGGTACAGGATCTCAAGGTCAAAATCCTTGATCAACTCAATCCATCTAAGTTGGTGGTTATTCAATTCCCGCTGCGTGATAAAATACTTCAGACTCTTATGGTCTGTGAAGATCGGACATGTAGCACCATACAGATAATGTCTCAAGATCTTCAATGCATGAAGTACTACTGCCAACTCCAGATCATGAGTCGGGTAGTTCTCCTCATACGTCTTCAATTGTCTGGATGCATATGCAATCACTCTGCCATGCTGCATCAGAACACATCCCAAGCCTAGCTTGGATGAATCACTGTAAACCACAAAGTCATATGTGCCCTTTGGCGACACTAAGATGGGAGCGGAAGTCAGACGTCTCTTCAGCTCATCAAAATTCTGTGCACACTACTCAGACCATACAAACCTAGTGGTCTTCCTCAACAAACTCGTAATTGGACGGACAATAACTAGAAAATCCCTCCACAATACGTCGATAGTACCCGGTTAGGCCAAGGAAGCAGTGCACTTCCTTGACGTTTGTCGGTGTCGTCCATGCTGATACAGACTCTATCTTCGCCGGGTCAACCATGATCCCATCGGCAGAGACAACATGACCCATAAATGCTACCTCTGGCATCCAGAATTCGCACTTAGAGAACTTGGCATATAGTTCTCTATCTCGCAAAACTCGCAAAACTGTCCTCAGATGTCTTGCATGTTCCTCTCTTCTACGAGAGTACACCTGGATATCATCTATGAAGACCACTACAAAATGATCCAGGAAGTCGATGAAGATGTTGTTCATCAACTCCATAAATACTGATGGGGCATTCGTGAGCCCAAATGGCATCACTACAAATTCGTATGTCCATATCGGGTCCGAAATGCCGTCTTGTACACATCCTGCTCTCTCACCCTCAATTGTTGATAACCCGAGCGCAAGTCAATCCTGGAGAACACAGTCGTTCCCCGAAGTTGATCTAACAAGTCATCAATGTGAGGCAATAGATACTTGTTCTTGATGGTCACCTTATTCAGCTCTTTGTAATCAATGCACAATCTCAACGATCCGTCCTTCTTCCGTACGAAAAGGACAGGTGCACCCCACGGGGATACGCTAGGGCGGATGAAACCCTTCTCAACTAACTCCTCGAGTTGCTTCTTCAACTCCAACATCTCGACAGGCGCCATGTTCGCTCTCAGACGTGTGTGTATGGTGAACGATATAGCTTTAAATTTATAACCTAAAATATAAGCCTGAAACAATATGCGAACCCGCAATGGACGGATCAATTGTAATAATGGCAAATACTCCAGGGTCGAATACAAGGACTATGGTGAAACAAAGATCGGTAATTCAGGTTGTCAATCAAAAACAAGCAACAAAGCAAAGATATCAAAGATGATATAATAACTAGGTAAAGAAAATGCGGATTCTAGAGATTAAAGCGTCCAGTTGTGGTTCCGACTCAAGATTTCAAAAGATAACGTGGAAAAAGCTGAGGATTGCAAAGGGAAGGTGTTTCTAAGATGGGAATAGATCACTGGGTAAGTCTCACTACCCACTATCCCAAACCAAAGATCCTCTCACCGGGTAAGTCTCAAGGTACTAAGGAAAGGAACTATAATATCAAACCAACACACCACCCAAGTGGATAGAATCAACCTTTACCGGGTAAGTCTCAGGCTAACTCTCAAAGATGGGATGAAGGCACAATCAAACCCCAATAAAGGATAAACCTTTATTACCTACACTCATGATCTTGGGTAAACAAACAGAGGAATCACCGGGTTAGTCTCATCCTAGGCCTGCGCTGAACCATGATAGGAATAACAAGGATAGGATTTGGCAAACGCTCAATTCATGTACCATCTTGGTCGAGATGTTCCACGACTGACCGAGGTGCTCTTCGGTTAAGGTAAAGACTCGAGCTTTCAAGGTCCACTGGGGTAAAGGCTCATTCTTTCATCGTCTTTCCCACAACCTTCAGCCAATCACCCTAGAATCGCATAAAGAACTTAGCCAAAAATTATCATGATAACAATAATCAAATATATAAGAAAGGAATCAATATTCAAACAAGAAAACCTCAACACAAAGGTCTCAATAACTCAATCAAACAATCAAACAAAAAATCAAACTTTGTTCCTCAATCACAACCAGAAAGAAAAAAAATCAATCCAAACTAAGAAAATCTTACAACTTCCTTCAAAACTTTCAACCTTCCTTCAAAACTAACTTCCTTTAACTTCCTTCAACCTTCCAAACTTCCTTCAACTTGCCTTTTGATATGGATATACGCAGCTCCGAGATATGTTATATCTAGAAAATGCACCTCTTTATATAGGAGAATCACCTTTCAAAAGTAAAAGATCTTCAAGCCAACTTCCTTCCATAGAGTATCTTCCAATCTTCCAAATAAATAATCCAAAAAGGCATGCTTCCATCTAGGAAATCCATCCTAAAATATAGGAAAATCACTTTCCAAAAATAGAAGATATCATCCAAAAATAAAGATCTCGTGGCCGGTGGATTATTCGCCTCGGTCCAGCCCATCCTAAAGATCACCTCGGTCGAGGTGATGTTGTGGCCACCCAAGGTGAATCTCAGCTACGTGTGAATCTCCCTAATATGTTCCAGAATCAATCTTCCATCCAACTTCCATGGTTCTTGAGCCTTTCTTGTAACTCCTCAATGCTCCATAATGTAGCTCCAATGACTCTTTAGCTTCCTAGCTCCATATTGTTCCAAACTTGCTGTTTTCCCTACAATCACAACGAAACTAGGTGTAGACCTCGATTCTTGCAAAGGTAAACAAAACAACATAATGATCAAAGAATATACATCCCTACATGCAGATTTATGAAGATAAAACGTCTAAACCAATCCTAAAACATAGACTATAATACATGCTATCACGCCATACGGTATGTGATACGCCCCCGGATAGCGATGCAATCCGTGTTTCCGGCTAGAAGGACCCGCACATTTTGGAAGACAGTTAAACACGGATGGCATCGCCATCCGGGGGCGTATCAGTATGGAGCCTTTGAGATCGGTCTTGTACCAAGATCCAACTCTATACCGAAGTCCACGCTCCTCTGAGGCGGTAAACTTGACAGCTCAACAAACACATCTGTAAACTCACAGACCATAGGAATGTCCTCTAACGCTGGACTCTCGCTCTCCTTTATGGCATAACACTAGAAGGCCTTGCAACCCTGTGCGATCAATCTTGCTGCACGTACCGCGCCGATGATAGAACCCGTCTTTCCAAGGTCCCAACCTCGGAAAATCTCAATATAACCTAACTCGGTAGAGACCGTCACAGTCCTCCTACCTACGTCTAACACAGCACGATGCCTATGCATCCAATCCATACCCAAAATGATTTCCTCATGCACCAATGGCATGACAAAGAAGTTCACAACCAAATCGCGGTTTCCTAAATGTATAGGACAACCGTGTACCTCTCCGGTACCTCTAACCTGACCCCCATCTGGTAACCCTAATAAGAAAGGTCTACCCTCCACTGTATATATGGTCAGTTTATCAACTAATGCATCATAAATGAAAGAGTGCATGGCACCCGTATCAAACAAAACTCTAACAAGTAAACCATGAATCAGAATTGTACTTGTAACAGCTCGTGTTGATGACTCCTCAACGCTCCTCAACTAAAAAACTCTACCTTGTGCTCCTCTAGTGTCAGTGGTACTCCCACAACGACCTCTACCTCTACTCGATCCGGGAGCAGATCCCTGAGTAGAAGGACGATCTAGGACTCTCTAATGTCCCTATCTCTGCTGCTAAGGTGGCCTCTACCCACCTCCTGCTGCGCTAGCAGGGGAAGAAACCTGTTGCGATGTAATTGCGCCTTGTCTACAAAAGACGGCTCTATGACATAGTTTGCCACAAGTGTAACAAGTCATCAACGGTCTCGTACACTCTGGCCGTATATATCCAGGATTTCCACAATTGAAGCATTGTCGTCCCTTCTCTGCAACTGATGCATATGAGGGGTAACTTTGGCGTATCTGGCTCCGCCCAGAACCTGAAGCTCCAGTAACACCACTGGTCTGCCCAGTCCGTTGTCTCTTGTCAGACTGTCCCGTCTGAGAAGCCATCATCTAGCAGGCCTGCTCACGCTCATAAGCTGAGATCTTATCTTGATAGTTTGTCAAAGACTCGCGATGAAATCTTGCCATGTAAGAACGTGCACTGTCCCTAAATCTACGGAAGAACAAATACACGTGTTGGTCCTCAGAAGGTGCAACTGGACCCAATAGTGTCAGCTCCTCCTGTAATCGACTGATGGCATCTACTATCGGAACATCCTCGAAGCCTGCCTCCACAATATCTTGTAGTTTCTTCCTCCTCAAAAAGGCAGGGCAGAAACGCTCTCTGATCATAGTCCGCATCTTGTCATAGCTAGTGGCTCGAACCCTCATATTCCTCCACCACTGCTGAGTTAGGTCACGGAATAGAGTCTATACTATCTCTACCCGTTTGTCGTCTGGACATCTAATAGACTCAAGAGCTTAGTCCACATGTCCAATCCAGATCTCCGTCTCCAATCCCACCTTCCCAAAGAAAGGGGGTACGCCCAACTGATGAAATGTCTTCAACCAAGTGTCTGGTCGAGGCCCTTTATACTCCTTTGGAGCTCTAGCAATCTCAACAGCTGATGACACGATTTATGACGTTAGAATAGGCATTCATTTAGATAGCTTTTCCCATTTTTCATGCATGGTTTGGCATTAGTTCATGACGTTTGCGCTTAATTCATGCATGTTGTCGAGATAGACGTCTACACGGACTTTTGTCGGTTTTGTAGGTATTTTGGGAAGCTTTTGAACTTAATCGACACATTCGAGGATTATTCCTCGTGATGGCACACTTCCGGACTCGTTAAGGAGCAAGCTAGGAGCAAAGGAGAACACATAGGACCTAGTTGGTGCATGCCTTGCACCAAACCCTGGCTTAATGAGCCTAGGAGAGCTTCTGGAGCAAAACCACGGCTAGAGACCTTTCCACGGCCGTGGAATCTGCCCGTGGTTTTTGTCTGGACCACGTTGACACGTGTCCCACGATCTCTTTGATGACTCTTGCTCTTGGTGGGTATTTAAATGATTTTGCAGGCTGTAATTGGGGATTCTCTTCCTCCTTTTTGACCTATCTTCTTCCCCAAAACACTTCTCAATTGTTGCCTCTCTTCCAAGCACCCATTGTAGGTGTTCTTGGAAGAGATTAGTGTAGATTTTCGTTTTAGAGTGAGATTAGAGTGGTTTTGAGTGAGGTTTCCATTGTTGACAACTTGGAACAGCTCTTGGAGCCTTGTAAGATTTGGTAACTTCTATTCTATGCTTTTAATGTCTTTTCTTTAGATTGTTCTTCATCATCTAACCATGACTTGCGAACATGCTTTATTTGTGAAGTTTGATCTTGAAATGTATGTTGTTGGCTTAATAGATGTGATTCTAGGGTGAAGGAATGATGTTTATGCTTTGGACTATGGTTGTATGGGTTTCCATGTTAGCTTAGGATCGATTTGTGTTCGAAATCCCAACTCAGCGTAGAATCACGGCCTGTTCTTCATGACTCCACGGCCGTGGTTTCCATGATCCATCCGTGATTTTCCCTGTTGTGCTGGAATTGATGAATTTGGATGTTAGGATGTAGATGTGTTGAAATCCTAGTGTTTGTTGAGCTTAATCTAGCTTAGGGTGACCTATTGTTAGCAACCTAATTGAGGAATGAGACCTACCCGGTGATTTCCCCTCTTAGATACCTAAGATGACGAACTCTAGGTAGTAGTGAGCCTCACAAGCCGCTATTGGATTGAGTGTGCTAGGATCGTTGCCTAAGACTTGCTTTTTCCGAGACTTACCCGGTAAGGAGGGGTTTGACCCTTAGGTAGTGGCCGGTTTGTGTAGAATTCTCGTCCTTAGGTTCCTTGAGACTTACCCGCTGATAGGACCTTAGGTGCGAGACTAGTGGAGCATGAGACTTACCCGGTAATTGCTCCCATTTGAGAAACACCCAACTCCGAACAACCACAACCTTCCTTTGATCTTTAGAAACATGAGTCCAATGTCATAATCGGAATTCTGAATCTCTAGAATCCGCTTTCTTACCTCTTATCTCTCATCTTTGTGTTTGTGTTTTTGTGTTTCTTGTTTACGTTGATATACTTGAGATCCTTATTTGATCACCCAAAACCAACCAAAAACATTGTGTTTTGCATTTTTTTTATTCCTCATCTCATCTTAGCCTAGATTTGCACTATCTTTGATCATTGAATGACTTGATTTCACCTCAGTCCTTGTGTTCGACCTCGGAATACTTTCCTTTCTACAAAACGACCCGTACACTGCGGGTTTCGCTAGGTAGTTTAGGATTTTAGTTCGAGTTTATAAATGTAAAGCTTTTTGTGCTATTTCCTAGCGTAACAGCAGCACGTGCCGGTACAACTAGCACTTGAGTAGCTCCCTAGGACGACTTAGAAGATCCCACCTACGTTGGCAGATCCGGGGCACGTCTACCCGCTCTGGCATCCTCCTCAACTAGTCTGATGTACGCGCGGAACTCTAGTCCCCTCATGGAGACATGATCCGAGTCATCTGGTTGGACTCGTTGGGATCTCTGTCTCGCAGCTCCTCCGCTCCTAGTCTCAGGAACGACGCTCTCAGCAACCTCCTTGTGTACATCCTCCGCTATAGGCGGGTCAACAATTGGAACATGTCCCTGACCTATCACTACTAGAGGAAGAGAGGGTCTACCCCTACCTCGTCCAACTGCAGACGTCGCTCTAGTCCGAGCCATCTGCGGGGTATGCACACCTAACTTATAAGGCTATGTATATGCCATCTATACTGTCGAGATCCTCAGAAGGATGATGGCTTCCCGTACACACTATCCCAAAATATGTTGTACTCATTTCAAAACCAAAAACCATTTCAAAAGTCAAACCCCTTTTGGGTTCTGTTTGTTTATCTATTCGACCTTTATTGCAGATTGCAAGTGCCATTCTTGTCAACCTAAGGCTCTGATACCAACTTTGTAACACCCCGAATCCGCGGGAATCAGGCGTCACTGGGCTAGGATCTCACAGTGGATCCTAACCCTAGCCTGACAACAAGTTCATTGGATCTTACAAGGCACATATAGATTAAAACCAAAACATCAAAATGTATAAATATATACAACAAAAGGTTTATAAAAGCACCGCTGAGTACAAAACAGCAATCCATGCATATACAAAATATCCCATAATCCCTCGCACAATTCTAGTGTACGGAAGCCCTCAACGGATCACCCATCTGGCTCACGCTTCAGTCCTCATAACCTACAGATCATCTACAACACAATATAAACCGTTAGCTAACCATTCATATATAATATAATGCATAAGCACATACACCTGTCATGGAATGATAAACACATAATCAAATCGTTCAGGATCATGACACTGAAAAGAGGTCAGCTTGGTAAAAGCAAGACAACAACAACAACAACAATAGGAAGGCTGAGAATTGTAGAAGGCTTTAGGCCTCATAAGACTGTAATCACGGCTAACAAGATCACTATTTTTGGAAAAACATAACAGTGGACTTTGTAGGACTGAAAGAAAAAAAAAAGGAATTGATCACAACAACAAGAAAAACTCCAAAGGCTACACGTCTTGTAGGGGACACATTTCATTTGTTTTATTTGTATTAGTGAGCCAGAGGATTTCATAAAACTCTCCACACACAATCCCGGTTGGTGATTGAACTTGAGAATGTTTAAGATGTTCATCATTTTGGTCAAGAAAGCGTACCTTGGTTTGTTGACATAGTCCTTTGTTCTGCTCTCCAGATCATGGAGTTTCAGATATACCTCATTGTAACATTTATAGAGTATATGCACATTCAACAACAACCAAAACAAGTGCAAAATTAAATAATTCCATAGCCATAAAAAAGACCAACATCCGGATACCATTTTGGTGGTGTTTCATGTAACACCCCGAATCCGCGGGACTCGAGGCGTCACTGGGCTAGGATCTCACATTGGATCCTTACCCTAGCCTGACAACAAGTTCAATGGATCGTACAACAAGACACGGATAGATTAAAACTAAAACATCAAACTGTATGAATATATACAACCAAAGGTTTACAAAAGCACCATTGAGTACAAAACAAGAATCCATACATATACAAAATATCCCATAATCCCTCGCACAATCCTAGTGTACGGAAGTCCTCAACAAATCACCCATCTGGCTCACTCTACAGTCCTCCTAACCCTCAAATCATCTACAATACGGTATAAACCGTTAGCTAATCATTCATATCTAAGATAATGCATAAGGGCATTCACTTGTCATGGAATGATAAACACATAATCATGTTGTCACACATTTACCCGTTTAATTATCTTTATAATGTCATACACCCAAGGTATATATATAGATGAAAATATGTGACACGAGAAATATATCATCTTCACCTCTAGGTACCATATCCATTTGGAGTAGTATATGCGCACTTCTCGTGTACCCTAATGGAGTGGGGAAGTACCCATCCCATATACCAGGACTGGCCTAACCACAAAGAACCTCCCAGACTCCTTACAGGATGAAAGGGAAAGGTTATCACTGCCACTACAAGAGGGATATCCAATAAAACATAGGTCGGTAATAATCAACATCGCATGCTATCAAGCATATAATAAATCACTATTCATGCATACATCTAAAATAGGAATGCAACTAAGTAAGTCCTACGGACTTACCTCAACCTCAAGATAACCTCAACCACGATCAACTTTAATACGTAGGATAGCACTGCCTAATAACAAGGCATAAAGAGATATCAAATCTCCTCTCAATCAAAGGGATCACACCTAGACCCAAGAGATCCATAAGGATCATAATCAACCTATAAGTCTCACCACATTCTAAACCTCAAAGCCATAACCTGCATATATCGATACCATGATTATCATCATCTTATCCTTATACTCAAACCTAGCATGCTACTAACCCACCCATACTAGGAAAGAAAAGGATCCATACCACCCTAGGTAGGTCCTGCACAAGGCGCACCTGCGTGACAGGAAGGCGCAGGGGCAAAGCATTGGAAGGCGCAGGGGCGGCGACACACCAGCATAGGGGCGGCTCCTTGGTGGCGCAAGGGCGATTGGGTGTGTAGTGAGCGATTTCCGAATTCTCTTTGATCCTTCACTCGATCTTGTTCACCTCTTAACCATCCAACAATCAACCACATGCATATATATACATATATACACATCAATACAGACCTAGGAAGATCCAACACAAGCCTAGCTTGTGGATTCCTGAGCTAAGGAAGAAAGAAAGAAAGAAGAGAAGAAGAAGAAGAAGAAGAAGAAGAAGAAGAAGAAGAAGAAGAAGAAGAAGAAGAAGAAGAAGAAGAAGAAGAAGAAGAAGAAGAAGAAGAGGAGGAGGAAAGACCTCACCACAGCTGCCACTAACAGAGGGGAAGGATTCGCCCCACAATTCAGTTGGTTCTCACAGCACATCATCAACACTCCTCACCATCATTAACATCAAAACTCACTCAAAACTCTTGCAATATCAAAAGAAGATCAAGAAGAAGATCAAAGGAAGAAGGAAAAGAGAAGAACGTGAGGAAAGGAAATGAAGCAGGGAGAAGATGGAAACCCTTTCCCATAAGGAATTGGGAAACATATATAGGAAGATAGGGGAAAACACGGGTCAAAGGTTCAACAAAGGTGGCTGCAACAGCATGAAACCGCAGGGGCGGCTCACAAGGCTCTGGGACAGCTCAGCACTTTGCGTCTCAGCGGAGGCACATGTACGGAATCCCTAAAAGACTAAGGCTCTTACATTTCATCTGGTAAAACAAATAACATATCTGTAATTGTGAGCCGGCAAGAATAAGGATGAATCCTTTGATTCGAAACAAATTGTTTTAGTTTTACTCGTGTTAAAGAATACAGCCTTTAATCTTACAATTCTCATTGCCAAGAAAAGATTCAGAGCTGCACAGAAGCAGTCTGAGTTTTACAAAGCAAGGGTTACCTGGATCCAGACCTTCATTTTGAGACAAGACTCGAAAAGAGTTGATATGACCAGTAAGATTCCAAAAAAATAAGAATCGAAGTTGCAGTTGTGACAATAAATTATACCAGATTTAAGGTTCTTAAAATCGCAGAGGTTCAACTCAGAAATAAGAAGGGACTTCAAGCAATAGAGAATGAAGACCAACCCGGTTTTCAGCCTAATGAAGAGTACCTTGTTCTTGTAATGGGTGATAGCTAGTCAAATATTTTTGAAAGGAGAGCGGACGCTAGGGAACCACCACGGACCAAGCAAAATGTCTCTTATCCAGATCAGAGCAAAGGGGGAAAGAAAGGGGAAAAACCGAGCCACAATCCCCTAAGGAGAACAAGCCAGTCATCCATCACACCCACGCCGCCAACCACTCGCTGAGATCTCAACTAAAGGCTCCTTACGAAGTTGAGATTCTTTAACTTTTTTTTTTCATTTTCTCTTTCTTTTGAAGAAGAAGAAGAAGCAAATGATGGAGTTTTGGGGAATCAAAGTACAATCCTCAACAAAAATGAGGCATTCATCGAAGGAGAAGATTGACTTTGTAGCGTTGGGGCTGGATCTCGCACATGGATTGGGATGGAGGTGTTGTTACCGATCGAAGGATTTTGGATCTAGGGTTTATAGGCGTTCTTGGCAGCGAGGGTGGGAGTTTTTGGGAGGGGTTTTCGGGGGTCATGTTTTTACTTAGCCCTCTCTATGGGGTGTTGACAAAACTAGCAATGCATTAGGACTCACAATTTTTTTTCTAGGTTCTCTTTAGTTGAAATATCATTTAGGGTTAATTTTCACCTAAGGTTTTTAACTTTTGGCATTGTTGATATCACAAATTCACGTTTTGTCACATTGTGTTCTCCTTTAACGCTTTTGGACAGATTATGTTGCCGATTTAGTGGAGAACCATCCTTTTCACTTGACGTCCAATACAACTTGTTTTCTATTTCATTTCGAGGTAGCTTGTATGTGTTTTTTTTTCCTAATAATATCATGTGGTAATATGTTGTCCAATTGATTTATTTGTTGGTTATTTGTTATGTAATTGCTTACTACTTCAGTCGTGTTAATCAAAGATTTGTCATTCACCAAGTTTTCTAGTTGTTGCTTAGTCATCCATGAGTCTTTCCAACGTCTTATGGTTTTATCATCACCCACACTCCATATATTTTAAAACTTTCTCAAAATCTTCTTTTATTTTCATTAGTTTTTACATCATGACATGGTTTTTCCCTTCTCCAGTTTTTATATAAGTGTTCCTTTAAGGTATTTCTCTTCTACAACTTAAACCCAAATATTACATGGTGTTTCTATCACTTTCCATAACACCTCCATTTATAAATATTTTATTCATATATTCCAATTTTCCAATTTCAATTCCTCCTAATGTTCTTGATTTATAAATTTTATCCCAATTGACGGGGAATGAAAATTTGGTCCCTTATTTCAAAAGAAGGTTTTGTTGATCTTGTCATATTCTCTATAGATACTTGGGTGGAAGTATAAAAATTACATTAAATAGCTTGATTACTATTTAAGTTACCTTTTATCAAGGTTATTCGTCCTTCCTATGACAAGGATGATGTTTTTCATTTTGTTTATTGTTTTGATTTCAAAATGACACAATTAAAAATGTATATATTTACCGCCCATTTATTGTTTGACATTCTAAGTTTTTTTTTTAAAATGTTTGTTACATCATTGCCCAAATGTGCATGTATTCTTCTTTTAGTTGTTGAATCTACATTTATAGTTGTTTGGAATATTGATTTGTGGTAATCTATTACTTGGTTGGACACCGCACAATAATCACATAATACGGATAATAACATATTGCTAGTTGTGGTTGTTGCCTTTGTGAATATTATAATGTCATAAGCAGATTCCAAAGAAATAGATAATGGATATGTTCTTCGAGATTGAAATTCCAATTATCTTTTGGTACTCGTTACTAGATTTTTTGTATATTTTTAGCTAGTACCTCAAGCCTTATGTTCAAAAGCATAGGAGATAGTGGGTCTCCTTGATGCAAGTCTCTCTTTGGGAGGAGAATATTTGTTGGGAAGTCATTTATTAGTATAGAGTATGAAACCGTCGAGATATATTCTTCAATCCATTCTCTTTTTTTTTTCAAATCCAAATTTAGCCAAGGCCGCTTTTAAGAATGGTGATTTCACTTGATCATAAGTCTTTTCCATATCAAGTTTAATTTTCATGAATCTTCTCCTTGCCTTTTTTTTAGATCTAAATCCATGGAAGAGTTTGCGGGGAATGAGTACATTATCGGGTAATGATATCTTTTGGGTAAATGCACCGTGTAGAGGGTGGATAACTTTTGAGAGAACTACATTTAGCCTTTGAGCTAAGATTTTTGCAACGATATTATATGGGGTAGATGTAGATCATAGACTAATTGGTCTATAATGGAAAGTTGCCGATGAGTTGTTTATCTTTCGGATGAGAGCAATAAACGTTGGGTTAATTTGTTTTAGTATTTTTCTTCTTATGTAGAATCTTTTGACCACCTTTGTAATTGATGAACCACTAATATGTCAATACTTCTTAAAGAAGCCAACCGGCATTCCATCCGGTCCTAGCGATTTGTCACTACTATTGCTGAAGATTGTCATTTTGATTTTCTTGAAGAGAACGGTTTTGTTAGTTTTGTGTTCTTGTTTTCCGTTATCTGCATTTGTATGACTTTAAGTTGTTTCTCAAGTTTATTTAAATCTATCACTGATGTAATAACCGAAAATTTAATTCTGAATTTTTTTTAGTCAAACTGGACTTTGACTAGCTTGATTTCTTACATAATACTTAGTATCATAATTTAATGAATTTCTATCATTTTATGTGAGGATGACTCACATATTATACTCTGAGGGTAGGTTATGATGAGCCTGTCTATAGGTAGTGCTGCTAGGGGGTTTCGAATTAGGAGCATGTAGGGTAGTACAATTTCTGATTTTTGTGGGTAATGGGAGTCGAACCTGAAACCTCCTGATCCACCTTGTTTTGTTTCCACATTAGTGGTTGTGATTAGCAGACTTCATAGGTCGATATGGGTAGTTTAAGGTATTAAAATTGGGGAGCGATCCAACGGTCGGATGGAAGTTATAAAATCTCAAAGTAGGACAATTGGTCATTTATTTATAAAAGTGGAAATTTGGCCAAGTGTGGGAGGTTTTGTATCTTAAAGTCCTCTTTGGATTTTTGTGTAGGATTAGTAATTTATGCTTGTTAGTTTCTAATTTAGGAGGTCTCAATGTTTCCATAAGAATTTCGTAATTTTGTAAATGTAAATGAGAAGACTCCCCTTCGGATCCTCCAAATTGACTTTGGCGGATCATAGTAATAACCTGAGTGCGGAACTCATATCATGCTCGGATGGGTTTCCAAAATCTATTCCGATAGTGCGCGTACTTGCGTTGGATCCATTCTTTGTCCAAGCTTTTGTGGTTCTCCCACAATTGGATCAACTCTAACGTTCCTCATCGGAGGGTGAGGTGTCGCGGCTTGTGGATTAGGATGAGCTGCAATAAGAGGTGGAATCTCAAAGTGGACGTGTCCTCCTCTTTGAAGAAGCATTTAACTCATATTGTGCATGCTCGCTCCAAACGGTGTGTGCAAGCTTTAAATTTATAACCCAAGAAGTATGCTTGAACAAATATGCGAACCCGCAGTGTACGGGTCAATTGTAATAAAAAGCAAGAATTTCAGGGGTCGATCACAGGGACTTAGGTGAAACAAAGCACAAAATAAGTTGTCAAGTATTGCAATTAACCAAAAGCAATTAAAGTAATCAAAGATGATGTAAAAGTCAAGCAAGGGAAAATGCGGATTCTAGGGATTAAAGCATCTAGTTGTGGTTCCGACTCAAGATCTCAAAGGATAACACGGACAAAGCTGAGGTTTGCAAAGGGAAGGTATTTCTAAAGTGGAAATAAATTACCGGGTAAGTCTCACTACTCACTATCCCAAACCAAAGCTCCTATCACCGGGTAAGTCTCAAGGTACTAAGGAAATGAACTATAATCTCAAACCAACACACCACCTAAGGGAATAGAATCAACCTTTACCGGGTAAGTCTCAGGCTAACTCACAAAGATGGGATGAAGGCACACTCAAACCCCAATAAAGGATAAACCTTTATTACCTACACTTATGATCATGGGTAAACAAACAAAGGAATCACCGGGTAAGTTTCATCCTAAGCTTGCATTGAATCAGGAAAGGTGTAATAAGAATAGGGTTTGGCAAACTAGAACTCTTAACTCTCAATTTTGGATCAGAAAAGGTTCACCTCGTTCAGTCAAGTTCCACCCCGGCCGAGATGTTCATCGACTGAGAAAGGTATGCTAGGGTTAAGGTTAAAGACTCGAGCTTTCAAGGTCCTGTAGAGATTAATATCATTCTATCATCGTCTTCCCCACAACCTTCAGCCAATCACCCTAGAATCGCACAAGAAACTTAGCCAATAATCATCATGATAACAATAATCAAATATATAGGAAAGGGATGAATAATCAAACAAGAAAACCTTAAGAAGAAGGTCTCAATGACTGAATCATATAATAACAAATAAGCGTTCCTTAAATCACAAATCAACTAAGACAACAAACCAAAAGGGAATCTAAGAAAGTCTTACAAACTCCCTCAAAAGCAAACTCTAAACTAAATTCCTTCTTTGTTTGATCTTCAATCCTTCCTTCAAACTTTCAGAAAATACTCCAGAAATCTCCCCAATTGGGTGTGTAGAAGATGGCTGAATTGTGGAAAATTCAGCCCTTTATATAGGAGAATTATCTTCCAAAGATAATAATATGTTAAAAAAATAATTTTCTATAAAAATATATCCATATCTCTAAAATAGATCTCCCAAAAATAATATCTTCCTTTCAGAAATCCAGCCCAAAAATATAAGATATCTTCTTTCCAAAAATAAAAGATCTCAGCCAAAAATATGGATCTCGCCGGCGGCAGGGTGTTCGCCTCGGTCGGGACGCTCCTCAAGATCACCTCGGTCGAGGTGACACTGTAGCTGACCGAGGTGAATCTCAATTGAATGTGAAATCTCTCAAATCTTGTCCAAAGTCAATTTTCTTAATCATTTGCATGCTTCCTGAGTTCTTCCTTAAGCTCCAGAATGTAACTCCAATGACTCGTTAGCTCCTTAGCTCCATTTCAGTCCAAAGCGTGCCATTTTACCTACGATTACAACGAAACTTGGTGTAGACCTCGATTCCCGTAAAAGTAGATGAAACAACAATATAATCACATAATATACATCCATACATGCACATTATTGAAGATAAAACGTCTAAACAAGTCCCAAAATATAGACTATAATACATGCTATCAGAATACCCCATACTTGTCCCTTGCCTGTCCCCAAGCAAGTTCCAAATTTTAGATACAATATAGAATGGATTATAAGTCATAAAAATCAATGAAAAGTATTTCAAAACATTTTTGGTGGTGCTCCACTCATAGATCACTCTAAGAGAATGCTTCATGGTAAATAAAATCAAGACATGATCAAAACATTTTATAAATATAAGAAAGTTGTTCATCTTTGCATAAAATCATAGAATGCATAATAAATCATATTTATCAAAATCAATCATGTATAATCCAGTTTAAACCACCAAGTCAATCAACAAGCTTGAGGTCTTAAGGGCTTCCAAAAGAGGTCAAGAAACGTGTCAGCATGGGAAGTATATAGGGAATGTGGTGCTAGAATCCGGGAAAAGGATCTTACTTCACTTTCTTTGAATCTCAACATCTTCCACCAATAAGCTTTGCTTATTTTACTTTACTTTTTGGGATGCATGGACAGAGGTGCACAATAACCGAAGCTTAGGAGATCAGCAATCATCAATTTATCGAGATGCCTCAAACCCTTGTTGCACATACTATGACCCGTTAGGAATATCGCTCAATCCAACTTTGGCAAGACACAAACACCCGGCTATGTGAATGGTTCCGAGTTACTCATCATCATGATTGACTTCCCCAAACCTATTTGTTTCTTTCTAACACTTTCAGCCAACATCTCAACTTCACTTTCACTTTCTTTTCATTGCTTGCTTCCAAATTTCCGGATAGGTAAAGGGAGGCAAATATGTACATGAGGGGCTAAATCATGATCAAGAATTAGAAGAGAAGAGAATGAATTGCCTTAATCATCCCAGGAAGAATGTGATAGAACTCATCATGTGGTGTCAAACTTCAAATTCAACATAATTTTTATAAAAACAAAGTATTAAACATGCCAAAACTTCAAACAAAGCATTTTGCAACTTAAACATATCATAAAACCTTTCGAGCATGTAAAGATTTCAAAACCAATCTGCAAACAAAATCATCACTGAGGTCATATCCAGAGAAGAAGCACAAAATGTTTCGAAAAATCTCTCAGTTAAGCACCTCGGTCGAGGTGTTCTAAGTCATCTGAGGTGTTTAATCTCGTTTGGCCAGAACCATCCCGGTCGAGGTCATAAAATTTTTTTTTCTTAAACTAGTTTTTTGACGTTTTTCTCAAACAAAAACCTGTATGCATGCATATAATGACAAATAATCATATGAAGCATAAATAAGATCATAAATATCCATATAGAGTCATACAATCATACACACATAGTCAAATAAGTACATCCACATACCCCATACTTGGGACACATTGTCCCAATGGGTCAAATAAGAGTCAAGTAAAATAGGAAACTCACCGGACCTAGCCGAACTGCATAATAATTAAAGAAAAAAAATCCATGCAAGCTCTAGTCCTGATCCGCTGGTGGTGGTGGATATGGGATGAAAGGATGCTGAGATTGGTCAAATGGATAACCCATCGTGTGCTGAAACTGGATCTCCATCATCCTCTGCTGGTAATGTTGGCTCTCTCTAAGCTCCATAACCTCCACTGTCAAGGCTGCGTAAGAGTCGATCATCTCGTCTATCAACTCATCAATCCATCGGTGAGCTACTGGATCTCTTTGTTTGCGGACTCTACGCCGGGCAGGTCGTGATTGTGCTACTGCCTCCTCCTCTGTAGCCTCGTCATCTAGATCGACAACTGGCACACTAGGACCGGCGGTATCAGTACCAGTCTCCGTGGCAGCTCCTCCATCATCGTACTCCTCCTAATCCTCCGACGGTGCAGCATCTCTAGCATCCTGTAAGTACGGAAGCCAAGCAGAAGACCAGTACTGCGAATCGAAGACTGTGAACTGAGCTGACCATAGGATACCCTGAGGAGCAGTCTGCTCCCAAGGCATGGCGACGTATGGTGTAGTAAGACCACGAGGAACTAGAATCCGCCTCGTGATCATCTCCTGAAGTCCTAACGGCTTCGCAGCCGCCACCAATGTACAAGCACTCAAATCTAGAGCCATGGCCGTAGCAATATGGGACACCAGCCCTCCACAACAGATATCTCTCTTGGTCTTGCCTTTGATACGGTGCAAGTCCTCAGCCAACATGCCTCCAAAGTCAGGCACTCCACCAATCACCATACAAAACAAACTCAACAACTCTCCCTGTCTGATCTTCTGGGGCGTCTCAGTACACGCCAAAAGAGTCTCACAGAAAATACGATGGGCAAGACGGAAAGCTAAGTGGAAAATAATGCGCTCCTTGGAGTCTCCAGGTCTCCATCTGTCACTGTGCTCCACCACATGGGCTATCTACCCCCAGAACTATCGAGCCACTACTCGGGATGGAAAGTCAGTCACGGTGGGAGTCGGGAAACCGAAGACCTCTCGAAACTGATCCATCGGTACTATGTAGTTCCGGTTCAGCAACCGATACTTGATGTTGTTCCTCTCTGGCATGTGAGTGACGGAACTCACAAACTCCTTGGTCGGGTCGAGGTAGGATGGAGCTCGGATCTCCATAAAATCCTCCAGCCCTACCATAGATATCATCTTCTTCAAGTCCTCCGCCATGTGGAGGCACTCGAAGGCTGAAACGTCCAAGAAACGAGGGGCAACTATGGGGTGCCGGCAAATGCGATCGATGTCTGTCTAGTGACGCTCATGAATCACCGGTATAGAAGGACGAGAAGAAGGGGAAGAACCACTGGGAGTATCTCTCAAAACCAGCTGACGATCAGAATGGGTACTCATGATTGCTGACAGAAGGTCACCTCGGTCGGTCTGACAAGCTGAAGAACACCTCGGCCGAGACACATCTCGACTAGACCGAGGTGAAAAACTGTGCGATTTCCTCGCTCTGATTTTCAGTTCTTTTCCCCCAAAATCACTACCAATTGCTTCTTATGGGGTACTTATACTCTTTTCAGCAATAAAAGATGGCAACCAAAGCCAAATTTCTCCTAAATCGACAAAGAGAGGAAAGTTAGGGTTTTCGGATAATTAACCCAAATTACGCAGATTCGAGGCGTTTATCTCGCCGTTTGTTGCTTGCAATCTGATCCTTTTGCTTTTCTTGGTGTAATCGTAGCAGAAATCGTGGAATACGAGTGAAAAATGAAGAAACGAGGTGAATGGTGCACCACGGTCGAGAAGAGGGTGAGAGGGAAAATGAGAAATCCGTTTCGCCTTTTATACCCCTCGCTGAATCTGGTATCACCTCGGTCGAGGTGGTCCCACTACTAAATAAATGGCTTGTTGTAACCGTTAAAATTAGTTACTTAAGGCTTCAAAACTGTTACGGTAAGGCTTTAGTAATGAATTATGCTCTGCTACAATAGGCTGTCTTGCAATAGGTATGTAGCAACGAAGATGAACTTTATTGTAACGGTTTAAAGAATCAAGTTCAAAACAATTACAATAGACACATAACTATTACTATAGGTGAAACCATTGCAAAAATAAATTATTATTACAATAGATCTTACCGTTACAATATTGATAGACCCATTACCAAGGGACAACCATTACAAAATGTAGATAATTGTCGATCACCTTACGTATAAAACCATTGCCATATGATCTACAATTGTTACCACAATACCTGATGTGTACAATTAATTAGATAATTTATAAATTATACAAATTTAGTACAAAATACTAATGATAATCCATAGATAAATAATACGAAGGCATAAAGTGTACATCATTATTCCCAAAATAATACAAAGTACTTGTCAAAAGTATGGGCAACAAAGGTATATTAGTCTCCTAATTACACAAATTTCCAAAATAATACGTATTGTACGTTATCGAAATTATTCATCTATTTTCTTCTTGTCAACTGATGATGAACTCTGAAATTGTTGCTCCATTTCTTCAGTAGTTTTCTTCTTGTCAGGGTACCTATTTTTAAAGGGCAACACTCAAAAGGATTCAACTATGAACTCAATTTCAATTTATGCTTCTTCCAAATTTTTTGGCAAATAGAAAAGAATATATA
The DNA here is from genome assembly GCA_033239045.1 of Fagopyrum esculentum. Taxonomy (NCBI): domain Eukaryota; kingdom Viridiplantae; phylum Streptophyta; class Magnoliopsida; order Caryophyllales; family Polygonaceae; genus Fagopyrum; species Fagopyrum esculentum. The sequence continues at coordinate 44,605,756 of BSUD01000006.1, forward strand.
TATATATATATATATATATATATATATATATATATATATATATATATATATATGAGACAGAACATACTTCATAGATCATGCAAGGCGGCTTCCAAGTCATAGGCTTGTGGTCTCTCTCTCTCTGAACCTTATACCGATGAAAGCATGTCGAAGGTGATCACCTACAAGTATTCCGAGTGGACAAAAAACATGATATTATGTATCGGGGCACCGAATAAGGGATCACACAGATGAATAACCATAGTCTTAAAGTACCACTACCATTATGTCCATGGTCATAAACGTTGACAACAACCATCATATAGTTCCCTCCAATACTTCTTCATAGTCTGTCTAGCCAACACTACCTAGATGATTGCATTTACCCACCAACTACAGTCAACACCCAATTGAAGGGCATACATAAATCTCAAGGCCCAAAGAAATTAAGCAATGATATGAAAGTGCAGCAGAGAGCATCATATGAGATTCAACGAGAAATCATTCAAAAACTAAATCCACAATCTAGCTATCAACGGATAACATGAGGAGATCCAAGTCTTCCTAGTGCTACTAATTTCAAACCTACTGCACTTCTGAACTCTTGCAGAGAGGCTGAATTGCATTGCAATGCTCCACAGGTTCTTTCCGTTGCTCACATGGTGTTTGGCTTATTACATATTACATAGTAACACTGCAAAAATAAAAGCTCAAACCAGTTAACAAAGATGAACAACTACTTATCAATCTCAAAACGAATCTCTGTTTACCTGATCGCAATAATTCTCATGACAAGAATTTTCAAATGGGTATTTTGCACATAGATGTCTTGGATGCGGGTAAACTATGCAAGCCAGCTTCAACCACCATTGAAGAACACCATCCATCATAAAAAATTCAGTTTAAGTGATTCCAAATGAAAATCAAAGAGAAAGAAAGGACTGAGAAATATTAGGGTTTTGGAAATTGAAAATTGAAATCACCTTGCCACTCTTTTCAACGAGGACGACGAGATCGGAATCATCATTGTAAGAATTGAGAAACAGATTGTATAATGATAGATCGGAATCAGCATTAGTAGACTACAAAAAATAAATTGAAAAACTCACAAGAAAAACAAGAAATTTGACGGTGAATAGAACCATTCAGTCACAACCATGGATCCACATCAGTCAGAACTAAATAAATCATACTACAAAAATGAGAAAGATCCTTAGTCCTCACAAAAAAAAACAAGAAATTGAAAATAAATTGAAAAACTCACATCAAATCTGAAGAGTATTGGTGAAGACGAAGAGATCCCGAGTGAAGACGAAGAGGGAGATTGACTTGCAAAGTAGGATTGACAAACCCATGAATACGAAGAGGGAGACCGGCGAAGATGAAGAGGAGTAGATCCCAAATGAAGACGAAAAGGAGCAGCGAAGATGAAGCGCAGCGGCGAAAGACATATATGATTTCAGATCTGAATTTTGTTAGGGTTCTCTCGTACTTCTCTGGAACACTAGAATAAAGAAAGTGAGGAGTGAGGGAGGAATTAATGTGGCCGCCGAATTTTTTCATTCTGGCGCCTTCCTCTTTTTACATTTGCGCCAATTATTTTAGATGCACCATTACAATTATCATTACTATAGGTGTTCTTCTTTAATTTTGTATAATCATTGCACATGACCATTGCAATAGTTTGTCTATTGTAACATAAGAGAACATCCATTACCGATGTAGTATTACATTAAGTCAATTTTGTATAACCGTTACAAGAACATTATCTTAGCAACTTATGGTAACATAATAAAAAAATATGTTGCAATTATACAGTTACAATAGGCCAGTTATTTAGTAGTGTCCCAACCGGACCGAGGTGGCTGACTGGATTGTCGGACCTAGTCGCCTCGGTTTCCCAAGAACATCTCGGTCGAGGCGCTGTGACAGCAACCGAAATGTGTCTCAGTCAAACTCCGTCTTCTCAATTTTTTGAACTTCTGTCCTTCCAGTGGAGCTCCTGAGTTGTAATCCTTCCTTAGAGAGTACCTGGTTTCTGTCTAGGACGCCAAAAACAAAACAAAGTAAAGCAAACTATCTAAAACTAAACTTAGAAAAAGGGGAAAGAAAGAAATACCTTGGGTTGCCTCCCAAGAAGCGCTTGATTTAAGGTCGCTAGCTGGATCGTACGGCATCCCTAAAGAAGGTATAGTGGTGCAATCTCCTCAACCTGGACTTCCGTTTGGTACTTCTTAAGCCTATGACCATTGACTTTAAAGTTTCCGCTTGTTACACCCCAAATCTCAACTGCACCATAAGGAAAAACATGTTTTACAACGTAAGGTCCTGTCCATCTTGATTTCAACTTACCTGGAAAGAGGAGAAGGCGGGAGTTGAAGAGTAAAACTAGATCTCCTTCTTTGATATCCTTAGGAATGATATGCTTGTCATGCCATCTCTTTGTTCTTTCCTTGTAGATCTTGGCATTCTCATAAGCGTTTAAGCGCAACTCTTCCAACTCATTGATGTTCAATAGCCTCTTTTCTCCGGCTTCTTTGATATCGAAATTCAACCATTTGATTGCCCAATATGCCTTGTGTTCGAGCGCAATGGGTAGGTGACAAGACTTCCTATATACTAAATTGTAAGGGGTGGTACCAATGGGAGTCTTGAATGCGGTCCTATAAGCCCAAAGAGCGTCGTCCAGCTTCATGGACCAATCCTTCCTCGTCCTAGAGACGGTCTTCTCTAAAATTGCCTTGATTTCTCTATTCGAGATTTCGACCTGTCCACTAGTTTGAGGGTGATAAGGGGTTTCTACCTTGTGGGTTACCCCATACTTCGATAGAAGTGCCTTTAACTTCCGGTTGATAAAATGTGTCCCTCCATCACTGATGATGATGCGTGGTGTCCCAAAACGTGGAAAGATAGTTTGATTGAAGAACTTCACAACCACCATGGCGTCATTAGTGGGAGAGGCAATGGCTTCCACCCATCTAGAGACGTAATCAACAGCTAGGAGAATGTAGAGGTTCCCTGCGGATGCTGGGAAAGGTCCCATGAAATCAACTCCCCATACATCAAAAATCTCAACCTCTTGGATATTTTGAGTGGCATCTCGTTCCTTCTAGACAAGTTCCCTGTTCTTTGGCATGCATCACAAGAAACAATAAATGTTTGCACATCCTTAAATAATGTAGGCCAAAAGAAACCATAACGCAATACCTCAGCGCACGTTTTGTGAGCGCTAGCGTGTCCTCCACAAGGAAGCGAGTGGCAATGCCGTATGACACTAGTAACTTCATCTTCTGGAATGCATCTTCGAAGCATTCCATCCGGACCTCTCTTAAACAGTAGAGGTTCATTCCAGTAGAAGTCGCGTACATCTTTGGAGAATTTCTTCCTTTGAGTGTACGTCAATCCGGGCGGTATTTCCTGGCAAACAAGATAATTAACAATATCAGTATACCAAGGCTCTTTATTATCAGAAGCTTGGTGGAGTCAGTGCTCCACCAACTGTAAATGAGTCTCAAAAAAGGGTGTAGGAAGTTTGTTGTCCTCTGTAGACAACATCTCGCTCGCTGTCTTGGGTAGTGTCCGAGGTGGGTGACCGATATGTTCTTCAGAATAGAACACCTCGCTTGGTCTAGAAAGTGCCTCGGTTGAGGTACTGGAACTAGGATCGAAACTCGAATTTCTCCTCTCCTGGATCAGTTACTCAACCATAGCTCCTGGATCTGCTTCTAATGCCTTTAAGCTCCGTATATCTGCATCGCAAGAAACATCTATACCTTTCTCCATCAAACTAAAACTAAGAACTTTTTCAAGAGGGTCATTAATAAGGATAGAGCTCACCAATTCCCTTGATTCTTCTTCATCATAGATGTTGAAGATACCATCCTCCAGCGGCTCTCCTTTCATTGCAGCAAGCAATGCAAATTCCACTTGATCACCGCCAATGTTGAATTTCAACTTGGCGTTCTTACAATCCACATTGCAACCCGAGTTTGCTAGAAATGGTCTCCCGAGAATGATAGGAACGGGAGAATCTGTGGGTATGTCAAGTACAAAAAAGTCTATAGGTAAATAGAAGTTACCTAACTTGACGGGAACGTCTTCCAAGATGCCCACGGGATGGGTAATGGAGCGATCCGCAATGTAAAACCTTATCTTCACCGGCTTGGGCTCTCCAAGTCCGATTCTCTCACATAACTCCAGCGGGATGATACTCACGTTGGCTCCTAGATCACACAAAGCCTCACAAGTTACATCCCCAACTTGAATGGGAATGCAAAATGAGTCGGGATCTCTCAACTTGGGTGGCATCTATTCCTTCATGATTTGAATAAGTTCTGAGGACTTAGATGTCATCCTAACTTCTCCAAAGTCTTCCAGCTTCCTCTTCCTTAATAGAATTTCTTTTAAGAACTTCCCATAGGCGGGCATCCCTAGAATAGCATCAAGGAAAGGGATGTTAATGTATAGTTTATTCATCAAGTCAAGGAACTTACCAAAATGCTTGTCTAGATGTGCTCTGGCCCTTGATTGGGGGAATGGAAGTGGTGGTTTATAAGCAGGAGGTGGGACATAAACTTCAGATTTGTCCTTTACTTTTTGGGACTCCACCTCGGATGGCACCTCGACCGAAGTGTTCCTCGTTTGTACAGGCACCAACCGAGGTACTGGATCTGTAGTTTTTAGTCCACTTCTCATTGTTATTGCCATTATTTGTCCCTTAGGGTTGCTCTTTGTCCTTGCTTGTAATATCCGGAATTTTTATTCCGTTTAATTCCGTAGCAAACCGGATTTTGATCTTTTGATCCTTAGCTGTCTATGTAGTTGGACACTATATCTCAAAATTTTATCATTTTATGTAATATCACTTCACATAAAATGATAAGATTTTATTAGTAGCAAACCCTAATCCAAATCCTAGTGTATATCATGACTTGTCTTTGACAAAGTCATGAAGCCCTAGTGACGAGATCAAGACGAGCCCAAGACGAAGTCAAGACGAGACCATAACTCGACGAGGCCATGACAAATTCGTGACAAAGCCATGCATGGCTATGACAAGCTGTTGACAAGGTTTTGACAAGGCTTGACAAACTTTCAGCCCACTTCCTTCTCTTGTTTCAGCGCATTTCCTTCCTTCCTAGTTATATCCCTTGCTCTACACCAGCCCAAGCAGCATCTCATCCCAGGCCATGTATTGTACAGCCAGAAGACACGTTGCTGACTCACCATGCTTCAGCCCACCTCGGACCTACTGTTGCCCAAACCGCCATGCCTTCAGTCATCCCAACAAGAAGAAGCGCTACAAAACCCTTAGGAATTATTCCTCACGTACGTGGAGCTGAGTTGGAATGGGAGTTACGGAATGAAGAGTTCTTGAGATCACGCTACAACAGATCTTCTTCCAAGAGTCCGTCCCGATTCAGCAACTACCAGCTCTTGTTTTCCTCCTTCGTACAGAATCGCACATCCCTCTCTCTCACTCAATCCGGTAGCACTAGCAATTTGTGTTGTCTCCTCCCTCGATCGTCTCTTGAGTAGAGCCTGGCAGCAACCACCACCACAAACCAGACGACATAGGACTACAAGTGTCAGACTTCTCCCTTGCTTCCAGTCCAGGCATGAAGATCTGCATCCAGATTTTGGGGCACTATTGTCTAGTCTTGATCTATACCACCCTCTCATGCAGGATGAAACCAAAAGGCAAGATAAATCCTTTGTCGAACCATCGGTGGAGTCGTCATCAACCAGTCCTCACCTCCTACGAGCAGTGGACACAACCATCTCTCCCGAGTCAGTCTCTCTTCCCGACATAGCCAAGCCCTGTGGCCTTTGAGGATCTAAAATTGGAACGGGAGACGAAGGCAACGTTCTCCCTCCTGGTGCACACGACCTGAAGTGACACAGAAACTCCCAGCCTCCCCTTTTATGTGCAACAACTAGCTCGGCAACAATCTTGGCTCACCTCCTCACTTCCCCTCGAGTCTTGAAATCGGGTAAGGTTGATACCCTTCTCTTCCTTGCACTTTTGTCTATGTAATTAATGCCTAATGAGTGCCTTTTATATCTCCTAAATCTACCCAAAACAGCCTTAGAGGAGCAGTAAAGATTCATGCTATTTTCCGAATTTCAGGAAGTGACAAGCAGGCACTTTCGAGTCCAGATTTGGGTATGTTAGACACCTCCTTTTCTGCTAAATTTTGGATATCTTATAGATACGATTTTATAGTAGAACATATCAAAATTTGGGATAAATCCAACGAGTAGTTTAGGAGTTATGGTTTTTCAAAGTTAAGACAGTGTGTTGTTTGTTAAGTGTTTGCTGAATTTCCTAAGTATGGAAAGCTGCATGTCGATATAGTTTTTTTATCCAGATTTTGGTAAGTTAGACTCCTCCTTTAGTGCTGATTTTTGGATATGTTGTAGTGGATATTATATAGTATAACATACTGAAATTTGAGAATATCCCGAGTTATAGTTAAGGAGATATGATTCTCCAAAGTTGGTTCCTCATGCAGTTTTTAGGTTATGCTGATATATTCTAAGTATGAGAAAAACTACTTGTGATGCAGTTTTGTGAAGTAGATTTGGAGGGGTTATTGACCTCTGTCGGACGTGATTTTTAGATATGTTGTTGATGGATATATATATATATATATATATGAGCATGTGGTAAAAATTGAGAACGATTTGTTGGGTTAATTCAGATTTAGTATGTTCCGAAGTTGGGTATAAGTATAATTTGTTTTAGAAGAGTTGTGTTAGGTTTTAAGTGTCGATCTATCTTATGCGTTATATTCTTGTGAGGATGTTGAGCCTAGATGTCTAAGGACTTCTAGTTGACTAGGGTGTTGTTTGATTCGTATCACCTACTTAAAGATAATAAAAGGATTGTGTGTTGCATGTTGATTGTGTATGTGTGTGTTTGTGCTTTTACCTTTATACTTATGCATAGAATGTTAGCTAACGGTTTTATACCGCTTGTAGATGCCTTGCAGTTTAAGACAGTTATAGAGAGATCCGAAGGGAATGGTCAGCCGGGTCCACGTACTCATTTAGTTGGGACGGGGATGTCTTCTATTCTTCATATGCGTCGTTTTAGTACCTTTGCTTTGTAAGGCTGATACATATTCTTCATGTATATATTGTTTAAAGTTTTCAAATGTTTTAAATACTTTTGTGCCTTGTTGTAAGATCCTAGTAAAATTGTTGTCAAACTAAGGTCGGGACCCATTGTGAGATCCTAACCAGTAGCTCCCTGAGTTCTCAGAATTTGGGGTGTTACATTGCTGGGAGTTTCCCTGGATCTCTTGGCGCTTCATTCGCCTTATTAAAGAATTGTTGCTCTAAGGCTTTTTGTGCCTTCGAAAATGAAGTCATAGACGTCTCCATAGCGTTGAGCTTGAACAAGATGGCCTCCAGCACTGCATCTTTCTTCTCTGGCTGGGACGAACTTGATCCAGGCTCCTGGCTCTTCAATGGAGTAGAAGAAGAAGAAGAAGAAGAAGAAGAAGAAGAAGAAGAAGAAGAAGAAGAAGAAGAAGAAGAAGAAGAAGAAGAAGAGGGGTTAAAATAATGATTGGAATTAGAATAAGGGTTACCCGGATTTTGTTGATTAGATCTCCAATTGTTGTTGTTGGAGCCTCTATTGTTGTTGTAGTTGTTGTTCTGTGGCCCTTGGTTGTTGTTTCTTCCTTGATATCCTCCATCTTCCTTCTTCGTGTGAGCCACCAAAAGGTCCTTCAATTGCTTCACATCATTTTAAGGGATATGAGTTGATTATCATTTGATGGAGTGTCCTGGAAATTAACTCTCTTAACTCCATTTTTGGCTCCTTGATGGGAGTACTTCTCCATATGCAAAGCTTGCTTTTCAATGAACTCCCAAGCTTCGTCTATCCGCATATCCATGAATGTGCCAGCGGAAAGTAGTTGAAGATTGAATTGAGTAGCTCCATCCAATCCCTTGAAGTATATCTCCAGCAAATCTATCTTTGGAATCCCATGATGTGGGCAATCCATTAGAACATCTTTGAATCTCTCCCATGACTTGGACAAACTCTCTTTGTCCTTCATGATAAATGCATTAATCTTCCCTCTCATTTCAGCGGTCTTGGAGGGCGGAAAGAACTTTGTTAGAAACTCCGTCGTCATCTCTTCCCAAGTATTGATCTTTCCTGGTGGAAGAGATTGATTCCAAGTAAGCGCCCTGTCCTTCAAAGAAAAGTAGAAAGGCCTTAGCTTGTAGTTGTTATTTTCCAGCCTTGAAGGTCTCAAGGTCTCCATCAAAATCTCGTAGTTTTGCAAATGCTGATGCGGAGACTCCCTCTCTAAACCTCTAAACTGGCATTGGCGGATCATGGATAGAACTTGCGGTCGAAGTTCATAATCATGCTCAGCTGGATCACCTAGGTTGACTCCTGGACGCCTCACTTGTTGATTAGGGTCCATCCTCTGTCCTAGGGTTTGTGGAACTCCAGCAAAAAGAACATCTCGGACAGGCATCCGATGTGGATGTATCTCGGCCGGGGCAACATGGACTGGGTCTTGCCTCGGTCGAGGATTTGGGATCGGTCGATGTAGAATCTGGGCTCTTAGATCGGCCACATCTGCTTCGATCTCTGCAGTTATTGTGCAAGTGTCCTCTCTTTCTTGTTGTAGTACTTCCTTATTGAGGCGTAGCTGTTCCAGCGCCTCCTTCAATTCGGCCTCAAGATCGCGATTGTCTTGATTGACCATCTTAGCTTCTTTTAATCGTCATTTGTATGTCTTTTCTGGTTCGGGATCGTAAGGAACGATTTTCTTCCCAGCACGGGTTCTTCGCATAAACCTAAGAAAAAGATCATGCGAAAACACTCAAGTAGAGTGGTTAATAGCAACAAGGGCACTTGCCCCGAAAGACAACCGCAACCGGCTTGGTCTAGACCAAGTCCCCGGCAACGGCGCCAAAAACTTGTTCGCTCCAAACGGTGTGTGCAAGCTTTAAATTTATAACCCAAGAAGTATGCTTGAACAAATATGCGAACCCGTAGTGTACGGGTCAATTGTAATAAAAAGCAAGAATTTCAGGGGTCGATCACAGGGACTTAGGTGAAACAAAGCACACAATAAGTTGTCAAGTATTACAATTAACCAAAAGCAATTAAAGTAATCAAAGATGATGTAAAAGTCAAGCAAGGGAAAATGCGGATTCTAGGGATTAAAGCATCTAGTTGTGGTTCCGACTCAAGATCTCAAAGGATAACGCGGACAAAGCTAAGGTTTGCAAAGGGAAGGTATTTCTAAAGTGGGAATAGATTACCGGGTAAGTCTCACTACTCACTATCCCAAACCAAAGCTCCTATCACCGGGTAAGTCTCAAGGTACTAAGGAAAGGAACTATAATCTCAAACCAACACACCACCTAAGGGAATAGAATCAATCTTTACCGGGTAAGTCTCAGGCTAACTCACAAAGATGGGATGAAGGCACACTCAAACCCCAATAAAGGATAAACCTTTATTACCTACACTTATGATCATTGGTAACCAAACAAAGGAATCATCGGTTAAGTCTCATCCTAAGCTTGCATTGAACCAGGAAAGGTGTAATAAGAATAGGGGGATGGCAAACTAGAACTCTTAACTCTCAGTTTCGGATCAGAAAAGGTTCACCTCGTTCAGTCAAGTTCCACCCCGGCCGAGATGTTCATCGACTGAGCGAGGTATGCTAGGGTTAAGGTTAAAAACTCTAGCTTTCAGGGTCCTGTTGGGATTAAGATCATTCTATCATCGTCTTCCCCACAACCTTCAGCCAATCACCCTAGAAGCGCACAAGAAACTTAGCCAATAATCATCATGATAACAATAATCAAATATATAGGAAAGGGATGAATATTCGAACAAGAAAACCTTAAGAAAAAGTTCTCAATAACTTAATCAAATAATAACAAATCAGCGTTCCTTAAATCACAAATCAACTAAGACAACAAATCAAAAGGGAATCTAAGAAAGTCTTACAAACTCCCTCAAAAGCTAACTCCAAACTAAATTTCTTCCTTCCTTGACCTTCAATCCTTCAATCCTTCCTTCAAACTTTCAGAAAATACTCCAGAAATCTCCCCAATTGGGTGTGTAGAAGATGGCTGAATTGTGGAAAATCCAACCCTTTATATAGGAGAATTATCTTCCAAAGATAATAATATCTTAAAAAGATAATTTCCTATAAAAATATATCCATATCTCTAAAATAGATCTCCCAAAAATAATATCTTCCTTTCAGAAATCCAGCCCAAATATATAAGATATCTTCTTTCCAAAAATAAAAGATCTTAGCCAAAAATATGGATCTCGCCGGCGGCAGGGTGTTCGCCTCGGTCGGGACGCTCCTCAAGATAACCTCGGTTGATGTGACACTGTAGCTGACCGAGGTGAATCTCAACTGAATGTGAAATCTCTCAAATCTGATCCAAAGTCAATCTTCTTAATCATTTCCATGCTTTCTGAGTTCTTCCTTAAGCTCCAAAATGTAGTTCCAATGACTCATTAGCTCCTTAGCTCCATTTCAATCCAAAACGTGCCATTTTACCTACGATTATAACGAAACTTGGTGTAGACTTCGATTCCCGTAAAAGTAGATGAAAAAACAATATAATCACATAATATACATCCATACATGCAGATTATTGAAGATAAAACGTCTAAACAAGTCCCAAAATATAGACTATAATACATGCTATCAGTGCGCGTCCACTCGTGCTTGAAGTGCCTCCTCCCTTTCACGCACTACTTTTTTTGCTTCACGCGCCCTTTCTTCCGCATCATGTGCTCGTTGATTTGCAAGCCTTATTTGTTCCAAGGTTTGTTCCACCGCAGCTTGGGTGTCTATATCAGCAATCCTTTTTCTACTAACTTCTCTTAACCTCCTTTGGATGGTTCTTTCCGGTTCAGGATCGTAAGAAATGAGTTCTCTACCAACGCGAGTTCTTCGCATAAACCTAAAAGGATAATAGAATGTCTGCAAGCAAAACTACTCAAAGCAAAAGAATTAATAGAAAAAGCAATAATCCTTAACTAGACAACCGAAATACCGCTTGGTTTAGACCAAGTCCCCGACAATGACGTCAAAAGCTTGTTCGCTCTAAAACGTGTGTGTATATTGAACAAAAATATCCATAAATTTATACCAAGAATAAAAGTAATTAGTGAACCCGCAATGTACGGATCAATCGCAGTAATAGCAAGTATTCTAGGATCGAACACAAAGACTATGGTGAAACCAAGCAATAAAGAAATCTAGTTAGAAGATTTTGCAATACAAAGACAAGATTTTGTGTAAATATTAGGAAAGAGCATATTCTAGAGATTGAGGTATCCAATTGTGGTTTTCGATTCAAAACTTCTAAAGATCTATGGGCAGAGTTGGGATTGTGAAGGAAAGATGTTTCTAAGGTGAGATAGATCACGGGGGAGGTCTCACTATCCACTATCTCAAACAAAAGGTCATATCACCGGGTAAGTCTCAAGGATATAAGGAAAGGAATTATAATCTCAAACCAACCACTCAACCTAAGGGAATAGAACTAACCATCATCGGGTAAGTCTCAAGTTAACTCACAAAGGCAAGGGGAATACACACTCAAACCTAATAGAGGGTGTTGAGTCCTCTATTACCTAGAATTCTTCATCGTTGGCAACCAACAAAGGGAATCACCGGGTAAATCTCTACCCAAGCTTGGATATAGGTTAGGAAGGTTCAACAAGGATAGGGTTTAAGCAATCTTTAACCAATGCTTAAAGATAAAGCATCAAAGGTACGATAGAAGAAAAATCAGTTTGTTCTTGTATAAAAATCGCCCGATTTTTCACCAAGAACAGGTCGAATTTTCTTCTCTACAAAGGTAAAAACAACTCGCAGGTTCCGATCTCAACGTGAGGCTCGGTCTATCATCATCTAAACCACAACCTTCAACTAACCGTCCTAGAATCTCAAGGGTTTTAGCCAATAGCACACATGATTAAATCATGAAAGCAATATGGATTTAAGAAAGTAAAGAAACTTGTGAAACTTGAAAAGAAGCAAAAAATCCTTAACAAAGGTCTTTGACAATAAAAATTGAATGAAAACTATAACAAAAACTCCGAATCTTGCATTCAAAAGAAAAAGAATCTAAAAACTAAAGTAAACTCAAAGAACTTCACTTAATATCTTTACTCTTGAATCTTGAATCTCAAATATGTCTCTCCTTTTCCTTCCTGTTGTCATCTAGGGTTTCTTGATGTGAATCTGAATGCCTTAGGTGTTGCTAGACGTCCTTTATTTATAGAAGAAAGCTAGGGTTTTGAATCTTATCTTTTGACGAAGTTTTGATCAATATTGGGTAAGATTTATAAAAATCGGGCGAAATAGATAGAAATAGGCCGATTTCCTTCTCATGTTGATCCGGTTTTTCCTTCTGCAGTGTGTTATCTTATAGCACCATCTTCTATCCTTCTTTATAGTATCTTATCATATATTTTCCTATCTTTTAAGCTCCTCAGTGATCCACCGTGTTGCTAAGGCCAGTATTGATCCATTTTTGCATCCAAACTCCACTTTTTGTCTACAATTACATCAAGAACTCGTGTTGACCTCTATTCTTGCAATGTATATGAGTATGGACATAAAGGCTATTGATTCTTGTCAACTGCATGTAAAACTGAAGTGAAATGCTCGCAATATGCATGAATAGGATAGTACATAATTCATGTCATTAGTTGTATCTAGGACTCAAACGAAGTACATAATAAATAGTTAAATCCTAGGGTCGGAAACCCTAGGCGGAGACGTAGGCTATTAGAGTTGAACTTCGTAAACATATCGTGTGTCGATCTTTTCATCTCCACACTCTATATCGTTTATATTGTGACTAACAAATTTATGCAGGTTTCCCAGGTCAAGACCTTGATATTCACTTCAAGGCCTTAAGAACATTTATGTCACAAATTACAAAGATTGACTTCAAGGCTTTGAGATTTATTTCAAACCCTTGATATTCGATATTGTGAAAAGTTCTCATACTCTATTCAACCCCCTTCTAGAGTATTTCTATTCTTATTTATCCCCTACTCGGTTCTTCATCTACATTTTACATGTAAAGACTCGCTAGAAAGTTTGTTCTCATTTTTTGTTTTTCTTTTAGTATGGTTGTTTTCCATTGATTCTCATGCTCATATTATGTAATCTTGTTAATGTTTGATTCCATGAGGTTTTTAGGAATCTATATATGGGATTCGACTCCATAATATTGTCTCGCTTGTTGCTTATTTGTAACTGCAATATAAAATATCTCATATAAATGCCAGAATTTATCATGGGTTTCCAATTTGATTTCCAGTTTTTGGCATAGACCGAATTTGGGTCAAGTTATGACCCATGATTCTAACACTACTTGTCGTTCTGATGTTAATTGTAATTTTCATGTTTGTTTTGAGTTCATGTTGTTTCTTGTAGCTACACTTTGTTTTTGGGTTGTTTTGTCATTTAGATCACTTCTCTAAGATGTAAATATCATGTTTTGGGCTGGTCCATTTTTGTTAATCTTGATTATTTTCATATAGCCGTAACACTATAGCCTGGATTAGTTGCTCTGATATTTTGATATAGTGCAGGAAACTCTTTCAAACTTTTTATTCCAATACTTGTAAAGATAAAAATTTAAGCAAAACAAGTGTTGTAGTATGTTGCCAAGTTTTAGTCCATGATTAACCATTGCATTACCATACATATATTTCCAAAAAAAATAAGAATAATTTATTAACAATTCACATCTAGATTCATATTTATTAAAGTTCTCATTCTTCATCAAGTGATTAGTGTCTTCACAACATAGACTGAGTAGTTGGATTTTTTTAGTTTTGACGTATCCTACCAAACCAGATGACGTTGAGACCAATCGTTTTGTTTTTTTAATCTACATCAATTGATTAATAAGGAGCATGCCAAGAAATGGCAGGACAATAACTTTGTGCCAAGGAGCTTGAAAAAAATGAGTTTTTGTCTTACACTTCAATTTGAGGTTGGGGCTCGGCAAGTTAAGTTCTAAGGTGGAACGGTCCGTTTGTGGAGGAGAAGGTCTACCCTCATGGAATGATAGACATTTTTAAGAAAGGAGAGTAAGGCTTCAAGGTCAATGGACAAAGGTTCAAGATATCTATATGTTTGATATTAGGTTTACTCAGAAAAACAAAGGAGTTAGACTAGGCGTTTTCTCTATTATATTATGTTATAGATTTATAATCGAAGACATTCATGTGCCTAACCAATTTCGTCACTAATCATACAATATAAATAATTTCCAACCGGTATTTATAAGTTCTTTGTGCACAACAGATAGAGTTTTTAAGGGATCTTTAAATAACCCATAGATTCAGATAATAGATAAAAAAAATATTTGGAGTTGAAAGCATGTCTTTTGTTGATTTGTTCTTACGTTTAAATTTCTCTAGAATATTTTTTTTTCTTTAAATTAGGTTTCGTCTCCAAAGATTGATGTTTTGGTTGTTAGATAGAAATGTAAATATAGTAGATCAAAGATATTCCATTAGATAATAGGGATACATTTTTTTTAAGAGTTAAACTTTAAATCAAGACTATTTATTTTAACTCCATGGTATTCATTTTGATAGTGCTTTTTATCATGATTTCAAGGTTCATTGGCCTGTTTTAAAGGGGTATAACAGTTGTATAATTATGTGAGTTCATGACCATAATCAAACATATTGAAATATACCAATATGTATCTAAATCTATCAAACCTTGTTTTAATTGATGAGGTGTGGTTGACTACATTAATATTATAATTATGATGTTCGAGTTTTTGACCATTTTTCTAGAACGATGTGTTTTTATACGCTTTGGTACATTTTGATAAAGATCGGCCAAATGGTCCCACACAGGCAGGCAGGCAATCGGTCTCACACAACGATTTTCAGACGATCATGTTGTTCATTTGTCCTTTTTATTTTACACTATCTTTTAGCATTTCTATGTGGACGTTTTTATCTTTTATAAAAAAATAGAGTTTGGTAGATTTAGATCACAAACCCTAAGAGGAGGGTGTTAGTATTCACTCCAATAAATAAGACATTTTCACCATTAGAATTTTTTTAATCTAGTTTTCAATCAAATATTTCGAAGGCAAGTTTGTAGTAAAACTCAACCGATTTCCCTTCACTGGTCGGCCGACTTCAGTGAATTTCTTCGATCAATAAAAAGAGTGAATTTTTTTGTAAATTATTTATTGTTAAATTCTTTTGTTCTAGGGTATGAAGAGCCCGACTTGCATGAATAATCTATTATATCGATATTAATTCTTTTACTTATGAATACATGTATTTCATGTGTTATGGTAGTTTAGAGTTTATCTGTGCAAAATGCGAGAGTCGAGCATAAAATTTCTTTAATACTAGCCGGGCATATTTATTTCTCTCAAAATATGATTTATATTCTTTTTAGATTTGCTTATTATCGATTGAGATTTGATATGTTTGTTGATGACATGTTTTCATGCTATGTTTCTAGATGCATTTTTGTGTGATTTTACCTTTTGTTTTGCATGGTTCGGGCATTCACATCTTAGCTAAAGTTTTAAATGTCAAAAGAATGTTTACTCCCTTTGTCTTGTGTCTTTATATGTGTTTTGCCTCAAATGGAGTTTAATTGAAGACATGAAATCTCCCAACCATTCTAAGGAGCAATCACCAACCTCATGGAGCAAAGGAAGGAAGGAAGGAAAGCATAATTGGATGTTTACATGAAGCCAAAAGAGCCAAGGAAACCCAAGACCGGAGTCTCGAGTTAAGCCCTCTTGAGCGAAGAGGAATGCTTCACTCGATAGGCTTAATGAGATTTTATTAGGTCAATATATAAAGGATATTAAGTTATGATCCTCAATACGTCAAATTGATCTATCGTTTTTCATTCTATACCCAATGAAGAGAACCTAAAGAAACCTCAAGAAGAATTGACTGAGAAAGACAATTTACTTGAATCACTCATTCGGATTGTAGATTTCTCATTAAAACTTGATCCAATTGTTGTTATAGAACCTAATATGTAATGTTTGATTCCTTAATAAATATACCAAGATTGACTCTTGGTGTTTATGAATCGGTGAATGTTATTATTCAAAAAACTAATCCATAAATAACAATATAGTTATAAAGCGGAAGGCGTATACGCACTACGATGAAAATCACAAACGTACAACGGATCCAAAAATCGTAATCATAACGGTTACGGTTTTCGAATCCGTGATAAATTTTTCACGGATCCGGAATCCGTGGTTTCGGATCCGTGATGATTTTCTTTGTGAATTCTAACCCCAAAAAAATCTGACACTATCACGGTTTCAGAACCCGGATTCGTGTCAATTGTCAGGAAAAAAATCCCGTGAGTTCCGAATGCATAGTGTGTTGGTGAATGCCATCGCTGTGTACGTAATAACCCTCTTATAAAATGGCAATGATAATGGTCCATTTCAAACCATGTAGCTTATAGGAATTAAAGATTATTTTGTATTGCAAACAAGTAGTTTATTGAAGAGGTTTTCTTTTTGAAAACTTGACAAGTGTCCAGCATAACAAAAGTTATTTGGGTAAAATGACTTGTTAGGTCTTTTACCACTATTACTTTATTAACAGTATCCATAACATAAACTTATTTAGTAAATATATCCCTGATTAACCCAATTCTTTCATCTATATGAGGTAAAATTAGAGGGTTGTACAAAACAAAATCATATAAAAAAAACCTATTTAGCCCAATTATTTCAAGTTATTTATAAGTACAAGTTTCAGGGATAAATTCCAACAATATACTTCAAACAAGCTTATAAAATTATAAGAATTGAGTTAAATATGCTCTTTTTTTATAGGTTTTTGTTTAAAAGACCCCTTTAATTCTACCCTATATATAATTCTCCCTAGAAAAAAAACAAATTGGGTTAAATAGAGGTATATTTACTAAATAAGTTTATGCTATAAGTACTCGTAATAGAGTAATAGCGGTAAAAGGCCTAGTTAGCCATTTTACCCTACAAAATTTCACAAACGTACAACAAATTATCTTAGCATCTATAAACTTATGCTCTTAAATACCTAATATCTAGCTTCTTTTTTTTCATAAGCTCCTATTTTAAAGTTTCAAAATACCCAGTATCATTACAATTATTCTAACATGTGACTTAAAAGATTTATGAATCGTTTGGTTATAATTATGAAAATAAAAAAGAAACAAAAATAGTTTACATTCACATTATTATTCATTTTATAAAATAAACATTAGCGTGAAAATTTTCTTATTTTCGGTTTAAAATTTATAGGATATTAAAATTCATCACTCATTTCATTAATTTAAAACTATATGAAATGATTCTCAAACAACAATGAGTAAGGAAATGTATATGAATTATATTCTTATTTTGTTTTCTTTCCTTCAATACAACCAACTAGGTCTTTAATATTTAATATTGAAAGAATTTGGTCTACTAGGCTCTTTTTTATTTTTGTTTAAGAAACTATACCTCATATTTTTTTACCATTTTCATTTATTGGTAGGTAAAAGTATTTACCCTTTTATTTAAAAAAAAAAGAAATTCCTATATTTAATAAAAAGAAAAACAACGTAAGTTACTAAAGTTGGATTTTTATTTGCTTTTGTTTTTTTTCTCTTTTTTTATTTTCTTTTTTATTTTATTTTTTCTTTTTTATTCTGGTATGAATTTTACATGCCAGAATTTTACATATCGGAATTTTACATACCAGAATTACATTCCAGAATTACATACCAGAAATTTACATACCAAAATTACATACCAGATACCAGAAATACATACCAGAAATACATACCATTTTTTTTTTGTATCCTTATTTATTTTTTTTATAATTTTCTGGTATGAGTTTGTGGTATGAAATTCATACCAAAAACTCTTACTAGAAATTTTACATACCATATTTTTTTTACCAATATTCTTTCTGGTCCTGTAATTTAGAGTTGGCTGCTACTAATATAATATGCATTCTAGGTGTCACTAATTTGGAGTATGCTACCATAAAGGTGTAAAAATGAAGCGTAAAGCCTTGAGATGGTGGCATATCGACTATTAGAAGCGGAGATGAATTGAGGGTACATGCAAACATTATATGTAAAACACACTCATATCCGGGTCTCAAATGAAGTTCCTAAGTTGCAAATCTTTCTACTTGATCATTTGTGCAGGCTGCTTGGGAGATTGTGACGCCTTTTCTGCACAAAATCGACGAAGGGAAGATAAAGCCCATCCCATACAAACCTGGAAGCCAAGGGCCAGAGGAAGTAGATGAGTTGCTCAAAAAGGTTGGTTATGTTCAAACTCATGGCTACATTTGGATGCACTAGTGATTCCATTCAATGAAACCATATTAAGGGCCCGTTTGGTTTAAACTCCGGAATCGGATAACGGAATGGAAACGAATCTAGTCTATATGTATACCATTGTTCATGAAGGTTTGTAGAATCATTTCTTGTGGTGTGAAGGAATTGAAGTAGAGTGTGATTACTTTTGATACCCTATAGGGTAACAAAATATGGGAAAACAAGTGCATTTTGCATTAATTCACAAGGAATGATTCTACAAAGTTTTATGAATAAGGATATATATATGGACTAAATTCGTTTCCATTCCATTTCCGTTTCCGGAGCTGGAACCAAACGGGCCCTAAATTCAAAGAGAAGTCACTAGTGTAGTTTTGACTTCACAACCATTTGCAACTCTAACAAATGATATGAGATTCAAGTTCATTACCTACTGCTTATCCACACATGTAGTCCTTCGCATGAGCAAGGGAAACAAGACAGAAAAATCATCTCATTTAAAAAAAAATACAGTACTTAAAAGCCAAAAACGTGCAATCTTAAAAAATTTCATGCTTCCAAAATATGAAACAAAAAAAACAAGAGAAAATTGACACTAGTGAGCATAAATAGAACTAGAGCAGTGAAGCTTTTACATAATGACCTTGAAAATTGAGTGAAAACTCAATAATTATAGACACGCAACAAAACAGTAAAAACAAATCATTAAAACCATCAGAAGCAATCAAACTTAAATTTTAAAAGTCTCCAAAGCACCAGAATATCTAGTATCAATATGTTCTGTATCTCAACAATTATCACTCAAATCGCACTAAACAGCACATTTCACAATTAAAACCCCTTCGAAAGTTCTTAGATATTCGATCCACACTAAATCAACAACGGGAATGACCGAAGGAAACATACCTTTAATTATCGCCGGGTGTTTGATGAGGACGCGCTGGTACGAAATCCGCCAAACGTAGTGGTAGATGAGGTTGGATTGAGCACGGGAGAAGGAGAGTAGGGTGGCCGGTGATAATGATGGCGATGAGAGACCTGAGGTAGAGTTCGCAAGGGAATGGAAAATAGAGAGGCGGTGATGAGAGATCTGAGGTAGAGTTCGCAAGGGAATGGAAAACAGAGAGGCGGCTGAAGGCGGTAGGTTAGGGTTCACTGTAAAAAAAAATTAGATTTGGGGTATATTTACTTAGCAAAAAAACAAAAAAAAAGCCTAGTTACCATTATAATTTCTCAAAAAGGTCTATTAACCTAATTTGGCCTTTAATATGTAGATTTGTTTTAATCATATCTATTGGGAAAAAAACACGTCGATTATAAAGTAATAATCATCCTATTATAAAAGTTTGGTGAGATATTGTTATTTTCAATTGATTTTATGATAGAACACGACTAACATTATAAGTGGGTTCGAACATAATGTACATGTACGTTCGAACATGTGAAACTCCACGTTTTACTCACTAGGTTTATTGTTTGGCTCGGATCTACCGCGTATGTATGTTCAAACGTGTAAAACCACCACAGTTATGGGCCACTTGATGTGTCATCTATATTTAAAAAAAATCTTTCCAAATTAAATTAAGGTTTAGTTAAAAGCAAGACATTCGATTTGAAAGATGCATAACACACACTATGAGAGTGTTGAACTACTCAACTTCAACGATGAGAGACCGCGTTGAAAGGTTTCATGGGACATGCTGAAATTTTAAACTTATTGTTATGATGGGGTTTATTAGGGATTATAAGATTTAAATTAATTTGAATTATGGTGTTTGGTAGGAGGTTTTTAAGTGGCTTATTTTATACCGACTTACTATACTATCCTTAATAAAATCACACGATTCATCAACTGTTTTGTTTCTCACAACCAAAAAATCTGCATCTTCTATTCAGTTCGTATTTGAAAATACTCGGCGCGCTACTGCTACGGTGAATATACGGTGGAACTATTTTGTGCCTAAACATGAAGCAATTAATTTTAGCCAAGTCAAAAAGATATCAGCACAAATTATCAGAAAAAAGTAAAAATACTCACGAAATTTGATCACACAATTAGAAATGTTTAGCAATAAATTATACAATCAGAAAACATTAAACAAACCCTCGGAAAAGGTTCTAATTTGGATTGAGAGCAAATCTGTTATTTCTTCTTCTCAAATTCTCCATATTCATCAGCCCAACTTACAATTGCTTCAGGTTATGAAAACATTAAACAAATGCTTTGTATTATGAATTATCTCAGCAAAATGAAATGCAAACCACAATTCTAGTTTGCAAGATTAATGGGCAAAGGTACCCAATGGAAAATGAAAATTTTTAAATATGCTTAATATTCGATCAGACAATTAGCAAATAAAATTTCTAGACTTACAAAAATGGAGAGAACAAACATAAAAACAAAACTGAGAACATTCATAAATAGAGAAAGATGAAGCGTACCTCGTCGTCGGTGGCCTCGTCGGAAGCAATTTCTCCTGTCGCCCTCTCTCTTACCAAACACACCCTTAAAGAGGAAAACTTATTGGAAGATGGGTCACTGCATTCAATCTAATTTTTATTTTTTAAATTGAATCTAGAGAAAATTGCCTAAATAATATCTCATCCTTTAGGCTGACTAAACTTTAAGATCTCATCGTTTAAACTATCAGAACGGTACCTCAGTTATAGATATTGACCAAAGATTAGTACATGAATTACTGTTCACACGTTAAGTTAACAAACCTGTGTTAAATATCGGAAAATTGTCCACCTACCTTAGAAAAAATTGTCCACCAACCTTAGATATTTAACATCGATTTTTTAACTTAACGTGTGAATAGTAATTCTAGATACTAATTATTGGTCGGGCTTAATAGATGAGCAGTGTTCTGATAGTTTCAACGATGAGTACTAAAGTTTAGTTAGCCTAGAAGATGATATATTGTTTATGCAATTTTCTCATGAAAATCTAATACCTCAACATTGCGTATCTTGTAAATTCATCGTGGCGTACTTAGCGAGCGGATCCGTTAAATTATTTAGATTATTTAAGTAGAAAACAACTAAACATTAAAACCATCTGTTAATTTTATTCTTTTCTAACTGACGAAAAAAAAAACCTCTATCATTTGTCCCTTGATCTTTTGCAACATTAATTAACAAAGGCCGGCCCAAGAAAGTTTATTTAGTTCCATAGAGAATAATGAGTCGGTGGGCCGGTCGTGCAACAACAATAAACCGACAAAATTACTAGTCGTGCCATCTGCAAGACAACAACTTCAAGGCCCAATTCCTACAATATATGTATTTTTTGCTTTCATCCTGAGATGGATTAAGGCCCAGCCTCGTAATTTTTTTTTGTAATTTTCCGTATTCTCATAATTTATTTCTATAAGATTGAAAAAAATTATAATACTTCATAATTTTCATCCTGATAATGGGGCATTCGTACACAACATGAGTGTTAGGCTCAAATCTCCGAGCTAACACTTAAGGAGTCTAGCACCACAACCACTAGACCAACTGAGTATTAGTCATGCGACTGTCTTTCATACCGTATTTGATGTTATTTATATATTTATTACATGTTGTCATATAAGAAGAATAATCTCAACAACAAACGGTGGTTATTTGATAAACTGGATCATATGTTACGGTTAGAAATTTGACTCACCACCTAACTCTGTGTTCACCCGACACTTTAATTAAAAAATCTAAAACTACTACTCTCCTTCTAAATCAAACCCTAAATTACTAATATGTAACGCTCCTTAAATTTTAATCTTTTATTTGGTGTAAATAAATTTTGAAAGTAGTAAACAAAAATAAATATCTTGTTAATCGTATCTTTATTTCATTGTGTTTATAGGAACTTTTGATTTTCTAAAGATCATAAACTTGAAAAAAATTTCAAGTACGAAGAATTGATAGAAAAATTGATAGAAGGTGAATGTCGATCAAGTTGAAGATTTAGATAAAACAATTTAATTTTAGATTCACAAACTTATTTGTTTTGGATTTTTAGAAGATGTGAAATTTTACATTATTAGCTTGTCCCTCGGATAATCGTGTTAAGAAATTTTTAGAGTTACCTCGAAAAAAACGACTCAGCCGATCCCCCACAATTATGGTTTAGAGTGAGAAACGTGGAATGAGTGATCTCTATGCTTGAGGTACTCGCAGACTTCATTTTGATAGGCAACAACCAAATCGTATGAATATATAATAATTGAACAACACAGCATATACTTTCAATTTCATGCTATACTGCACAACACAACAAAAACACCACTTTTTTATTTTTAAGAAAATATTATCGTATTTTCCCCATGATAATATGCAAAAAATAAAAGTGGGGCCGGAGGCTTATGTAAAACATGATGGGCCGAAATGGGTCCGGCTGCGTGAGGATACTCACAGATTTTGGTGTGGGGTCCAGTAAACAGGCAAGACAAGGCCGACCACGTGTATGCACAGGATAATGCGGCAACTTGATCCGACGTGGCCACATGCTTCGTCGACATTTAAAGTATAAACAAATGCATATGACATGCACGGACCAAATGATATCTATAAATCTTTTACTTTATTTGATTTTGATCCCTGTTGCTCCACCTGTAACAGGGTGTTGCCTATCTCACATTCATCGTAAGATAATGAATAGTTTACTATATAGACTTGTAACTTATTTTCTTATAAATAATTGTTTTTAAACTTTTTATTTATTGGATTTATTTGATTTGTGCTTCTTCACATGAAGAAAAAAATCTTTAACCGTCCTTGTCAAATTTTGGGAAGAATTTGATGTAATGTATGCTTTTTAAAGATAAAAAAGAATTTAAGGAGCTTTTTAAAATGACAAAACACTAAGAAAATCAACTCTTACAAGCAAAAAAATACGACCAAGTTCTTATATACTAAGCAAACGACCAACATGTAGTTATTCCAACACAGTTTATCATATGTTTAAAAGATGTTATAAGATCATTGGTTATGCACCACAAAGTGATAAATGATATGCCTCAAATGATCAAGAAGGTAAAGCTTCTACATCCTCATTTCCTATATGGAAACATCCCTTCACAATTACCATTTTTCGATTCCTTACCTTACCATCTACTCATAGCCTTCACAATCACCATCCTTTGCAGATTCTTTATTCCTAATTTTACCCCTATTCCTCTACCTTCTCTACTTGTTTTACAACAAATAATATGTACCCGAGAGCATAATAAACCCTCATACCTTGATAATTATATATGTAAAGCATCTACTACCTCCTTTTGTTATTATCCTCGCATATCATCTCTACCTTATCTTGTCATTATTCACTTATGAAATCCATGATTCTTTTTAGAAACATAACCTAGAAACATAACCAACATCCTACACTCGAGCCGTTAATTGGGTGACATATATGGATTAAGAACTCCAAGCTTTCAATGACAACATACAACACATGTGACCTAGTGTAACTACCTTTAGATTAAAAAAAGCCTATTGGTTGTAAAAGGGTGTACAAGATCAAACACAAAGTTAATGGTAACATTGAAAGGCTAAAAGATCGATTAGTTGTTAAAGGCTTTACTCAACAAGAAGGAGTTGATTGTACTAAAATATTTTCATGTGTTGTGAAAATCATTACCGTTCGAAATCTAGTTGTCATTGCAATCAAAAGCCTTTGTTTTAATTGGATTTCAATAATTGTTTTCTCCATGACAAATTACATGAGGAAGTCGACATGAAACCTCGTTCTAGCTTGCATGTTCAACATAAAACCAGTCTCCATCGCTCAAGAAAATTTCTATATGGACTCAAACAAGCATCTATACAATGATATGCACGACTCTCTATTACACTTTACATCTAAATGATTTTACCAACTTGGAATGATTATTCTCTCTTCTTCAAAAAATGTCCTTCTTCCTCTATCTTTGTATGTTCAACAAAAAGCCACAATTCTTCTCTTGAGAACATCTCTTTATGGACTCAAAACAAGCACTTAGGTAATGGTGTGGACAACTCTCTACTACTCTAGCTTAAGTCTAACAGCTTTGTCCAACCTTGAACGATCATTCTCTCTTCTTCAGGGAATGTCCCTTTTCCTCTATCTTTACATGTTCAATAAAAAGCCACCGTTTTTGCTTGGAATAATATCTCTGTAGACTCAAATATACAACTTGACAATGGTACACACGACTCTCTACTACTACTCTTAAGTCTAAGGATTTGTCCAAACATAGATCATTAGTTTCCCTTCTTCAAGAAACATCCCTATTCCTCTATATTTGTTGTTGTATATGTGAATGATATCATTGTCATTAATTAGCATTACTTTGGAGGAAATCTCAACTCGTAAATCCTTCTTGAACAATGAGTTCAAAATTAAAATTAGCATTACTTTGAAGGAAATCTCAACTCGTAAATCCTTCTTGAATAATGAGTTCAAAATTAAAGACATTGGTCACGTGCATTCCTTTTTAAGATTGATTATGTAGTTGTTCATAATGGCATGGTTCTTACCAAATAAAATTCTCGGTTCAGATCCGAACCGAACATCATCACTCATCCACTACTTCCTTAATCACATCAGTCATCCTGATTTTAACTCTAAACTATTGTCCACAAACGGAGATCTTTGCCAAATCCAATTATCTATGTACAATTGGTTGGTACAAAATTTCCTAAAACAAACAAACCTGATTTTGTGCTTCATAATCCAACTCCTTAGTCAATTTACGCAATGTCCAAGGAACATTGATGAAGATTGAAGTGTAAACTTCAGGTCCTGCAAACACTTACAAGACCCGTTGTAGTACAGTGAGACAAGATTGAACACAAGGAAAACGATGGTTTGCCTTACAAATTAATTTTGAAACAAATTTTGTAAAAGGGCGTGAAAAGATGGGAGAAAGGTTGGATCTTTAGATGTTCGGAGATCTGATAGGACAAGAAGTAGTTCAAGTAACAAAGTCTACATAAGGATGAAGCATGTTAGAATCCAGATCACCACGACATGCACATAATAGATCTCAAGAGGCAATTCCACAATAGCACAAGTATGCAAGAGTTATTAAAGACAACTTCGTTGATTATCACTTTGTGGTTAGGTCGTCGTTTGTGGTACATCGATGTTGTCACCATGATTGTCACTCCGTACCCAAGGTTGTTGTCGATTCATCACATTAAACGAGGCATTGAGGAGTGAGAACTTCATTGTCACTTCGAGTTAAAGTCACCCTTATTTTAGGATATATATATATATATATATATATATATATATATATATATATATATATATATATATATATATATATATATATATATATATATATATATATATATATATAGTATAAATGATACTACCATAACTCAGACATACAAGCAATATATATAGAATCAATGCAATGTCATATATGAAGCATGTGGGCCTCACCAGACCCTAGTATAGAGGAGTATTACTCACACATACCTTAAAACAAGTAGGGAATGCATTTAATTGCTCGACAAAGGCAGTTGTCGTCCGACGGGGTACATGCCGTATGACCGACTCTATAAAGTTCACCCGAAAGCTTTGTAAAATGCTAGAAAAGAGATATCTAACATAATAGATGAAGAGCCTTATTTATAGGGTCCGTGAACAACCCATAAATTTTAGATCTCCAAGGATTCTATCTTCTATTAAGATATAATCAAATCTACTCGATCTTATAATCTATTAAGATAAGATCGGATTAAGGATAAGATAAAACAAAGCAGGAAAGATAAACGTCGAAACGGATCGATTGAGCATAGGGCCGTCATATGACCTTCTGAGCCAAAATCTTGGGCCTGATCCAAAATTGCTCCAAGATCATCACAACAACGGGTGATCATTTTGGGGTCGAATCTAAGAGAAGGGGACATGTCGTCGACCCGTTTGACCAAGTGTCAATAAGGCATGTTCCCCTAGCCTCACTTGTGGGGGCAATTTGAGATATTAAACTTATGCACTTAAAGTTGAGAGATCGCAAATCTTATACATAAGGTCAGTAGGTTACTCCACTTATTGTCAATTGGTTACATGATGAAACCTCATTAAATTTATGTGTTGAACTTGAACTAGTTTGTATGCACACGACCCCTAAACTACAATGCGGGTTGAACTTTAACAAAAGTACACATCAAACTTGGGAATTTTAGTGAATAACTGTCAAACTTTTTCTCTTAGTGTGATCATGATTGTACCTCTTTTCGAAATTCCCAACGATCTACCGGTGACTTGATGTTTTTTCCTTGGGCAGAGGTTGAAGACAAGTCCATGAGAAGGGTGAGCGTTGAACTAGCTTGGCTCTGTCGCCTCTTTAAAGAGTTTTGATATTACTCCAATATATATGGCTACAGTCGCATATGAATATATGATTATTACAATTTGGTGCGGCAAATGATAAATACTTTGCAGTCGTTGAGCTGCTTATATATGTAGCTCAAAATATTATTGTCTCCAATGTTCGAAGACCCACCTGAATCATAGAGCTACAACGAGAGATCGGCCGAATGAGTTTGTGACCTTCCGATATGCATATGCGAAGACGCACCAACTTGTTCATTGACTTTTCATTAACTACCAATATTAAACGAACAATAATAATAATAATGTTTAATTAAATTCTCCAATAAATTATGATATTTGAAAATAGTTATTGACGAAGAAGAGGAGACAAGGCGATGAAGGGAGCACATGGGATGCTTAGATATATTATTAATATAAACTTATATTAATAAAGTGTGGTCCCTCCCGGATCTCCTCTAAATATTTGACTTCCACCGGCGCCTCTCATATTGTTTGCTTGCTCGGGATTATATATATTTTTTTGTTAGAAAAATAAGCTCATTATATTTGGGTATGATCTTCATCCATATTCATTTTCTTGTTTTCCAATCACATCAGGATCCTTCTTACTCTTTCACATTGCTTAATAATGCCAAACCTCAATCACATATATTCGTTTTTCAGTTTAGGCCGTACAGTATATTTATTTCAAACAAAAAAATAACCCAAATAATATAAACTATCAATATTTAATCCAAAATAATACCAACTTTGAAAATTAGTAGGAGCAATACAAACTATCAACGTATTTACCAAAAATAATATAGCTTACTTTTTCGGCGAAAATACTAACTCCGGAGATGACGTGACAACCGAAATTTTACCTGTTATAAAAAAATGGATTAATTGTGTGATGTGGGTTACTTTTTTAAAAATCAAGTTAATAACACATAAAAATTGTAAAGAATTATAAATTATTTTTTTAATTATTATATTTAAAATATAATTTTGTAACCATTTTTTTTATAAAGTTTTTTAATTTTTTTCTGGTAAAAAATATTTTTTTTAAAAAAAGA
>BSUD01000006.1:44633748-44716036 GCA_033239045.1 Fagopyrum esculentum
ATATATATATATATATATATATTAAAAATAATCGTTTTCTTGTGAATTTTTTAGAACTTTTTTGGAAATTTTTTTATTTTGTATATATTTTAATTTAATTTAAATATAATTTAAAAAAAATTGATTTTTTATTTAAAACTTAGTTAAAATATATAAAATTCCAAAAAAATTTTTAAAAAATTACAAGAACTTTTTTTTTTAAAAGTACAAAAAAAATTATTAAAAAAATATTTTTTTACAATTTTATTTTATTTATTTTTTAAAAATTTATAATTTTGTTTATATGAAAAATAGTTACGAATTTATTATTTAGAAAAGTACTTTATATTTTTAACATATTAAATTTTATTAACTTGATTTAAAAAAAATAAAATACACATCACATCACATAATTATTTCTTGATGACATGTCAAATTCAGTTGCCACGTCATCACCGGAGTTAGTATTTTCGCCGGAAAAGTAAGACATATTATTTTTTTTAAATACGTTCATAAATTATATCACTCCTAATAATTTTCAAATTTTGTATTATTTTGGGTTGAATGTTGATAGTTATATTATTTTGAGTTGTTTTTCCTATTTCAAAATATGCATTTATACTCCCTCTCTCTCTTTCTCAATATTTACCAAAATTTTGATTCATAACATTTGGCAATTATAAGTGTTATTAATATTTAATTATTTACAAATATAGTTTTATCTATTTTTCTTTCTTATTTTTATTTTTAAAACTATTTTCTCTATTCTCATATAACTCTATACATTCTACAATTGTTTTTATACAATTTCTTTTTAAATTTATAGTGCATCAATAAACATCACCGCTTCTACTTTTAGTTTTCTTAATATGTGTGGTTTTTTCTAATGCCATATAATGAGAACGGGAGGGACTACTGATTTAGTCTTTGTGTTTTACACAAAATTTCTAAACAAATGGCATAACCAGACAATATTTGGGTTAAAATGGTAGAAGAGAAATATTTCAAAGGAACATGCTTATGGAACTACAAGCCCAAAAACAACACGTCATGACAATGGAAAAAATTAACAAACTTAAAGGAAGACTTTTTAAAAAAGTTCCAATTGGAATGTTGGAGATGAAAAAACCATTAGATTCTAGAAAGATCGATGGATAACCGATCAACCTCTAAAAAACTTGGTGAACGACAAAACATTGATCAATACGGCTGCTATAGTAAGCAACTTTATAACAAATAAACAATGGAACCAACAAAAAATTCTTCAAATGGGTAGTCTATTACCACTTGACATTATTAGAAAATTAAATACGTACAACCTACCTCAACATGAAATGCAAGTCATGTTGTATTGGACATCAAGTAAAAATGATGGTTCTTTACCAAATCGGCAATGAATCTTATCCAAAAACATAAGATGGGAACACAAGGTGACAAAACATGAACGTGAGATCTCAACATAATGCCAAAAGTTAAAAACTTTTTGTGGAACATGTCCCTTGATGACATTCCAACAAAAGAAAACCTAGAAAAACAAAAAGTTTCGGTCTTAAAGCACCGCGAACTTTGTCAACACCCGATAGAGAGTTTCAATCACCTCTTATTTAAATGCCTATATACACTACATAATATCAACAATAATAACGTTAAAACGCTCCTACACAATTGTGACCCAACATGCCACAAAGTAATGGATATCATCATGGAGATAAAAGAAAAATACAACCCAACAAAATTAAGACAAATAGTGATTACATGGTGGAACATATGGCTTACGAGTAACCAAACAATTTCAATAAGAAAAAAACACCACATGATCTAAATCAATTGATCCAAAAACAAATTAAATAATGGGATGAGGCTATTTCATAAACATCAAACTGTAACAGATAACCTCTAAAACAAAGACAAAAAAAACATTAAATGAAAGAGACCAATTTTGATCTCTCTCTCAAAATTAATTTTGATTTTGTTAAAAACGCTAATGACCAATGTGCCTTTTGACTTTATCATTCGAGACCACAATATTGTAACACTTGCTACGGGAATGGCTCGATGTAGAGCATCAACTATTCTTCAAGAGGAATTTATGCTCTAAGAGAGGGTCTCCAAAAAGCTATAAGTTTAGGACTCAATACCAATGAAATTGAGGGAGATAACTTTGAACTCATTAACTCAATCAATCAGATTTGGAAAACGTTATGGGAAACGGACATGATCATTTCTGACATCTCCATTTTGATTTCAAGGTGTACACAAGTTAGAGTCCAACATTTATGTAGGGAAATCAACGTTTCCGTGGATAAAGTCATACCTCTTGGTCATTGCTTGGATACAGGCGACGGGAACCTTCCACGGGTTGTTGAAAATCTCATCCGAAACAATGCTCACTAGTACAAAGACCCCCTCCTAAATCTTTCTTATGTTGTGGTGGTTTGGAAGAACCGAGATCAAGGGTATTTTTGACCACGGATATATGTATAACCGCGGACAATTAATTTTTTTCAAAATGACACCGTTTGGAATTAAAAAAAACCCTAACGTCATTATGCTCACTTAGCCCCTTATGTTTCTAATGGTCTATTCGTGTCTCCCAACTCTTAAATACGTTCATGTTCCCAAATCCCAAACTCTGAGTCTTGACTCTACCAGCTGACGACAAATGCAAGTGGCAACTACGAGCAAAGATTGGCAAGCGGCGGCGAGCGATTCTCCACCTCAACTCTCAAATTCTTATCGGCAAGCAACGGGGGATTCTCCATCTCTTCTTGTTTTGTTCTTCCTTCAACATCGATCAACGAAAGCTTTCAGTTAGGCTCTTCCAAATATTATCGAGTCTAAATTGTTTTTTTTCATTGCTTTTGTTTGCATATCTACATCTTTATTTGTTATATAATATGTACCATTCTAATTGTTTGTTGGCATTGTTGTGTTACTCCTTTTGAGGAAACTACTTGTGATGCAGTTTTGTGATACATATTTGAATGGGCTAGATACCTCTAATGGACTTGAATTTTTGATATGTTGTTTATGGATATTCATAGTGTTATGTATCAAGTTTAGAGAGTGATCCAACGGTTAGATGCAGTTTTGTGTTGTTCCGAAGTTAGATATAAGCATAGTTTGTTGATAGAAGTGTTTGGCTAGGTTTAGAATTGTGTTCTTGGATATGGTTTGGGATTTGTGTAACCTTATTGAATTATATTATAGGAGTATACATGGTTTTGCAAGTGAGTATGCATTCTCGGAATGATTGAAATTTAGGAGTGACGTGTTAGTTGGACCTTAGTTACTTTAGATAAGGAGTTGAAAGTCGGGCATCTTTCAAACTCAGTAAATCCTTTCGTCTTATAGTAGGACATCATGTCTTGAGTTTCTAGTAGAAGTTCATGGGACTTTATAGACCCTTTAGAGTTTTCGGATCCTAGGGGTAAAATCGTCTTTTCTCATAAAAGAGTTAGTTTAGTACGTTTTCTAGATATTCGTAGTTAACCTAGAAGTTGGAACTTCTAGATGTCGGATAAGTTATATTGATACAAGTTTCATGTTATGATCAAACATTTAGATCCTACTCGAACATAATCGAGTGATATTGTTGGCGGGACTTGACTTGATATAAGTAAGTCCTTTGGGCTTACTTAGCTACATTAGTGTATTGTTTGAATGACATGAGTGCTGTGAGATATTGTATGTTTAATTATGATAACTGGATTAGTATGACCGACTTATTTGGCCTAAGTATAACGGGTGGTGACATCATCTGCTCAACTCCTGAGGGAGACTGGGAGGTTCTCCGCGACTAGGCCAGACATGGTATACAGGGAGGGTACCGATCCATTCCACATGGTGTACGGGGAGGTGCGTTGAACCATTCCTGTTGTATAAAGGGACGGAGGTGAGAGTCTTAGACTTCTCGTGCCATAAGCATAAATTGGATTTAGAAGTGGATGACCTTAATTAAGATAATAAATGAATTCTATGAGAGTATTCTATGTGTTTTCATTTTTGCATTGTGTGTGTTTGTGTTTGTGTGATTCTTCTAATATGTAGGGTGTTAGCTAACGGTTTCTCCATGTTGTTAGATGCTTTGTAGGTACAGGAAGTTGCAGGGAGAACCGGAACGGATGGTCAATCGGGCCCACATACTCATTTAGATATGCACGTTATTATGATATTTTTGTCTTGTAAGGCTGTCGCACGTTATACATTCATGCAAATATACTTTATAGTTTTCAAAGTGTTTTACTCACATGTGTGCCTTGTCGTAAGATCTAGTAAAATTGTTGTCAAACTATGGTCGGGACCCATTGTGAGGTCCCAACCAGTAGATCCGAGTTTTGAAAATTTTGGGGTGTTACAAAAGACATCATCTATATTTTATGTTGATGTAATATGTTCTTTTCATGTATATTATATTGAGAGAGAGAGAGAGAGAGAGAGAGGAGGAGACTTCCATATAGTAATGAGGAGAGATAGGATGGTGACACGTTACATACCACGTCACATTTTTTCTTTTTTTTTTTTCAGATTTTTTTTGTACAAAAAACGTTGTTCATATTTTTACAAGTATGTGTTCATGGTTTTTAAAGTAAGTGTTCATTTTTTAAGAAGTCATTGTTCTTATTTTTTTTAATAACTGTTTATTTTTTTCCAACACTAATTGTTCATGTTTTAACACTAAATGTTAATTTTTGTATTTTTGTAAAAGTTTCTTTTTTTTTTCAAATCGTGTAAAAAAAATATGATGTTCATTATTTAACAAGTGTGTTCATTTTTTTCTTACAATTACAGTGTTCATATTTTTCAGAGTAAGTATTCATTTTTTTAAGAGTCAATGTTCATAATTTTATTAATGATTGTCATTTTTTTTGCTATAGGTAGTGTTCATATTTTTTATTATTAACCGTTCAATTTGTGGTGGTGACACGTGACATGTCACATGGCATCACCATAGCTCTCCTAATTTCTATCCACAAGGGTGCTCCTCACTTGAACCGGAATCTATATCTATATAGATATAGATTCCGGTGAACAAGAACTAGAGACGAGACATATTGAGATGCGTATCAAGTATGTATTTAATAATACATGCCCATTACTTTTTTTTTAATTTGAATTATGTGTTTGTTATTGCAAGACTATCAATTCTATCCAAATTGCTTTGTTTGAAATTTTTTTTACATCATGTAGGAAAATGGCAAGACATAGTATGTTTTGATCTACTATAACATTTTGTTTGATCAAGTTTTTGTTGTTGTCTACTAATCAGTTATGTAGTAGTATTAGAGACTTTTAAGGTTGTTAATCTCATTTGATTATGCATGATAGGTGCTTGTTTGAAAATTACAATCGAAACAAATTTTCCCTTCTTTCCCCAACAAATTGGTTTGGCCGGTCGGCACCGAAAAACGTGTTGATAAGAGAGTTGAATATACGACTAACTCTATGTGGAATTCGGATATGACAAGGCGTTTATGGTTTGCCCTATAATAGAGGGTAAGTTAATTGTTATTATATTACATGATATATTAAATATTGGTTTATCTAACTAGTAACCTATTTGTGTCGATTTTTTATTTGTAGTCTTCATTGGATGTTGGCGGTGATCGATCCCTTAGAATGTGTTGTTTATTGGTTGGATCCAATGCATGAAGAAGTTAGAACTGATTTTTGCATCGTGGCTAGGCTGTAAGTTATATGATATGTAATATTATCCATTCAAAAGTTTGCTTATTTCATCGATTGATAGCTATTGATACATATGTTACTTTGTATTTCTTTTTGGTTCTATGGAAAATTTTAATGAAACAAGGACACCTCCTACTGATCCCAAGACAAAAAAGCGAGTATTGTCTTGGAACATCATCAAGGTTAGATTTTAAATGATTTTGTTTTGTTAAATGAGTTTGTAAATAACATATTTGTATATTGAGCGATAAATTTTCTTTAATATTTTAGGCCCCCTAAACTACCAAAAGATGACAAAACTGTTTACTACATATGTCGTTATATGTGGGAAATTATTAAAATCGATGTGCATGATATTCCGCAAATGGTATGTATGTTTACTTACTATAATTTAAAATATCAAAATGTAAAATTGTTGTTATATATTTTTGCTTACGTATATACTTTCGTTGCTTTATCTTTAATTTTTTAGTATTTTAAAGGCTCACCAAAGTCGTATGACAAATACCATCTTCATGAACTGCACAAGGAGTGACTCGAGTTTGTGGATCCTCTCATTCAAGAATGCATTGACATTGACTGATTGACATGTCTAGCTTAGTTTTTCTTGTAGAGACAATAGACAAAGAGTGTTTTGTTAACTTTTTAACACCCCAAATCTCAAAATCGGGACGCTACGGGTTAGAACCTCACAATGGGTCCCGATCCTAGCTCGATAACAATATTACCAGACCTTACAACAAGACACAATGCCAAGATAACCAACAAACTCTCAACCGAGCAACAATAATATCCAATCTATACTACTAATTTTAACAACAAGGGAAAGCAAATAAACCACCACCCGTCCTACAATATACAGGAACCCCAGCCGACCACACCATCCGGATCACTCGGCAACTATCCTATCGTGCAAAGCATCTAACAACACGGATAAACCGTTATATAACCATTCATATAAGTAAGAACACATAAGCACAAACATACATAAATCATGAATATAAACAAAGGGCATGCTAACACACAATCTGTTTTATTATCTTGCTTAACATCATACACTCATAATCCAATTACACTTGTGGCACGAGAAGTCTAAGACTCTCGCCTCCGTCCCTTTATCCAGCTGGAGTGGATCGGCGCACCTCGTTGTATACCATATGGAGTGGATCAGTACCCTCCCCGTATACCATGTTTGGTCTTGTTGCGGAGAACCTCCCAAACTCCCCCAAGAGAGCTAAGCTGATGATGCCACCGCCTGTTACACTTGGGCCAATTACACGTTGGTTATACTTAAACAAATAACATGCTATAACAACATAAACAACCACCACTCATGTACTCAACCAAAATACGAATGCACTAAGTAAGTCTTAAGGACTTACCAATAATAGGCTATGTCCCACTAAGCACATTTTCCCAAACCGTACTACAATATCAACCGCCTGAATAAACAAAGGCATAACATCATATACCACCGACCTCTAGAAGTTTCCATATTCTAGTTTTCAATGATCATCATAAGATCATATACTCCTCATAATTCTAATCCGACATACATTCAAATGTTATATACCATACACACTCCTCTACATACTCATATAAGAATCATAAGATAACTAGGAAGGAAAGATCATATACCTAGATCCAACTCTTAAGTCAAAAGGACGACTTAAGAGCTCACTAGAATGATGCCGCAAAAGCGGGGAAGCAATGTTGGCGCGACAGTGAGGTGTGACCGTGGTGGTCAAGAGGCGCGGGTGCGGTGACACAGGGCAGGCGCAACTGGGCAAGATGCAGGCGCGACCGCGGACAAACTGCAGAACCTCAATCTCTCGTCCCTTCGGTGTGAAACGAGCCTTCGGAACCTCCTTGGCCGGCGTTGCTCTCCTCCTGTTGTCCACTACCAACTGGGTCTATCGTTAACTCCCTGGATTCAACAATCGTCACAAGATACGAACACAAAAGGGAGAATCAAGGAGATCCTTGATTTATAACCTGAGGATTCAAGAAGAAAGAAGAGGGAGAATAGCTTATTGTCTCTTCTAGGAAAAGCATCGGACTGGACCTTTGCTTGAAAATCCGTAAACATTCACCAGAAGCTGAGAACTTTACTCTTGAAAGATTGAAAAAGAAGGTTGAAGGAGGGGAAGAGGAGAAAGAAAGAAAAATACGTAAGAAGAGGAAAAGAAAGAAGAGGCGACCGAAGGGTTTTGGGAGGCTGGATGTAACATCCCGAATCCGCGGGATATCGGGATGCTACGGGCGAGACCTCACAATGGGTCCCGACCCTTAGCTTGACAACAAGTTCACCGGATCTTTCCAACATGGCACAAATAAAGGCAAAATCGTAAATCAACTTTAATGCAAATGATAAGAAACCCGAAAGAATGCAACAACAGACTTCATGCGAGGTACAACTCAAACCAAATGCCAAACACGCGGCACACAAAACGTAAAACCAAAAGACAAAACACAAGACAACTCCAACTCCAAACCCTTCCTAAAATGTACGGACCCCGGCTGCCCATCTTTCCGGATCTCTCGGAGCATGCCTACCCTGCAAGGTAAACTACAACATTCGGTATAAAACCGTTAGCTCATATTCGAAGCATTAGAATTAATGGAAAGGCACAAACACAAGTAAAACATCATAAACACACAACATACTCAAAAGCACACCAATCCGGTTTATTATCTTTAAAATTACTAAGTCATATCCCGTACTAATTCAACTTAGGTTTGTGACACGAGACCACCGTGGTCCCGCCTCGGTCCCTATTTCCGGCATGGAACGGTACGGATGCCTCCGATCGTCTAACCAGCACGGCTAGTCGCCGAGAACCTCCTAGACTCTCGCAAGAGCTAGGCAGATGATGTCACCGCCCGTTATCATACACTTGGGCCAAATTAATATAAAGGTCGGTAATCCTATTTCCAATTCCGTTGTTATCACATAAACGATAAACACACACCACCAAACACACATCAACGCTAAAACAAAGAATACGAGCTAAGTAAGTCCGGAGACTTACCTCGTCACCACACTCAACTCACAACACTCTCGCTTCCTTAGGGGAGGAAGACCATAACCTGCTCACAAGAAGATAACTATATCAACAACAACCCACTCGCAAAAGAAGTCTAAGACTTCTAAACAAATGATCTACGCAAGACCATTTGACTCTCAATTCTAGAACCACATCCTAGAATCCCTCATGCTCACATCTCACTCAACAAGCTAGAAGTCCTAAGACTTCTAAACCCTCGAATCTCGCAAGAACAAAACTCACAACATCACTAGGATAACATGCCTAGTCTCAACAACCTCAAAGGTAACACTCTACGCTAGGATACGCATATCCTAGCCCACAACCTCACAACCACAAACTCACAATCTCACTCTCACAAGACTCACAAGAAACAGACTACACTCATCCCATGTACCACTCAAAAACATACAACCCTTAGCCCTCAAAACATTCCAACAACATCTTCAAACTCGCCTAGGGTCAACAAGCCACTACATGGCATCCCGAAACTTTGATAACATAAAACTCTCGGTATGAACTCGGTAACCACTCAAAACCGTAACGTATAACTCCCTAATCTATAACCATCACCCACTCGTGTAGCCACGTCAAGACCTCGCAAGGCCTGTATACATACTCGTGTGAACCGCATAGCGCATAAAAGCCAAAAACTAACCAATCATACACGCATTCCCGCTCGGGGCACCAAACACATAAAAACACACATGCACCTGCTATCTAAGCCGCCGACCAACTCGATGTAACTAGGTCATCGTACGAACTCCGACAAGGATACTATCTCACATCCTCTCGGTAGCCTCATCGGCTCCTCGTCTATCCCTAGATCATCACAACTACGATCATATCTCGAGCCATACTCGTCTTCCATCGACCGTCACACCTTAAAATCTGGAGAACATCCTCCACTCTTGGTGGCCACGCCTATGGTAAACCACTTCCCAATACGCGTCATATCTCCAAAAAGGTCCAATATACTGGGACCCAACTCCCTTCAAGTAGCCAACACGTATGACGCCTCGCGTCCGTGACACTCTTATCTCGACTCATTTCGTATCCGAACCCAAGGGGTCCGTACCTCTTTTCGGTGCATACTATCTCGTGACTTAGCCTGTCTAGCATCCGCCTTTGGACCACCGCTACTCAAGCGAGGTCATCATGTATCTGTGCAGCTAAACTTGCATATACTCACCAATTCTAGCATCACCAGGTACCGCACTTCCGTCCACAACTTGCTTCGAACTAGGGCATCTCGACGGTACTTCTCAATCGTCATCACGATAACTCAACCCAGGGGAAGGTATCACGTCTACCTTTACCCCCTTAACTCGCACACATAGCCTCTACATGGCATCGACTTGTCACCAAAGTCCTTTCTACTCGATCCATTATCCAACGTGAAACTATCATGTAAGACATAGGGTCTCTTATGCGGCACGATCCTGCCGCCAACAAATTCCCGAAATAAAACGCTCATCTCAATCCGAGATTACGATACTCGGTATACCAAACATCTTGCTATTACATTGAGGACCCCCGAACTAGCCGACTCATCGGCCCTGTTTCCCAACAGGGTGTAAATATATTATCTCCATCGGTTGGTCCCCAATGACCCAAACACGTCACAACCGTTACAAGGTCCCAAACCAGTGACAATCTCCCTAGAAGTATTCTACCAATCCCATTGCATAACTCGTGATGGATGAAGTCTTCTTTCTCGTCTTATGGTGCTCAACCGGACCTGGTGGTTGTTCACATAAGGGTTATGTACTTAGCCACCTCGACCTTAAGCCCGTCTCGCTAATGTGAACATCTTAAACCGGATATTTCTTACCAATGCCATGGTCTGAACAAACCATCAGCCCATAAAGGTAACTATGGGGTCTCTCCTCGTAATCTTCTATCCCGGATCCTTCTCAAAGCCCTTCAAAGACCATCTTCGATTAAAGTCCTAAACCATCTCTAACTGTCGCCTCTGCGGGGTACTCAACTCTTGATGAGAGAGTATACATGCACATATCATGCTCTTATAGTTCATACATGCCTGGCATGTTACTTTGTAGCCAAATCGACGCCACCATAAGCACGCGTCCTAAAGTGGCTAGCTTTCGACCCTTAGTCGATCATTCTTCTTACATACCAGAAATTTTCTATGTACACATCAATCTTTTCTGGTTTCTTTATACGCATCACAAGCCCGCTTGGATGTATCCATAATGTCATCCAGTCCCCATAACTCGATGTTAGCGTCCAAGAAAACGAAATGGAGGTCACTCACCTCTTCTGTTTCTGTTAAAACTCCACGGATACGTCTCGGATCCCACGATACATTTACTTCTTTAGAAGGGAAGAAAGTGTCAAAACCATCCTGCAACTGAGCGGTTATGGCCCACCAATTTATGTGCTTTATATCTTCTTCACATATCTGGAAGGTATCACCGCCTATCATCTCGTTCTCAACTGATCTACTGGATCTTCTCAACACGCTACATCTCTTAGGAGGTCACTTGGACACCCAACCCGTGCAGATAACTCTAGTTATCCTCTTATCCTTCATGACCGGTATCCTTGTCGTCCCATGTCAAGCTCATTCCTCTCAATTTTTTTGAGAGTATAACAAGGCGTCGTCCAATCCAATCATAAGAATCATTAGCGCAATTCA
The DNA here is from genome assembly GCA_033239045.1 of Fagopyrum esculentum. Classification (NCBI taxonomy): domain Eukaryota; kingdom Viridiplantae; phylum Streptophyta; class Magnoliopsida; order Caryophyllales; family Polygonaceae; genus Fagopyrum; species Fagopyrum esculentum. The sequence goes on from BSUD01000006.1 coordinate 44,645,125, forward strand.
GGTATCATAACTGTCATAACTCCCTTCAGTTAGGGTCCACCTTGGAGCCGTCCGAACAACACAAATGCCGACTTCATCGTAACACGATTCCGAAAACTGATGGATACTCTCCTGTGTAAACTCCACTCATCAATCGCACTTGCGATCTCAAATGGCTTCACTACCCTTGTAGTAACCATATTGGCCCTAAATGCCACCTTACAAAGGTCCTTTCTTCTATTCATCCAAAACTGGTGACTTCTCAACTCCAAGTCGATCTAGTCAAACGTCGCAATCGCATGCAATTAGTCTTAACGGCCATCCAATACAAGAGGACACCCTTACTCGTCGTTCACCAAACATATCCCTTGGAAATCAAAGTACAACTTCCCGACTCGTACATTTCCTCAAAACTCAAATCAGAAGGCTCTGAAGGAAAGACTGGAAGAATTCTCCATTCCTATCACGGAACTTCTGAATCATGATCCCCCACGTACTACCACCTTAAGCTTAAAACTTACAACACTACTGTAGCTACGGCCTTTCGTTCCACACCGTAGCCTTCATGGCTCCTTTGCGTGGGTCTAACAACCCTGACTCATCTCTTGTTCGCGTCACTTAGCATTCGTTCCATAAGAGCGAAATGTCATACATCTCCCTTCCATATCTTCCCAATTGCTTATAGCAACTCGTGGAGCTTCACTTTCCTCTTGATCCACTACGTCATTATGTGCTTAAACCTTTACGGTCCCAGACCGCGCCATTCCTTCATATGCCAAAACTCGAGACCTAATATGATCGCAAGAAGGATCATTATCATCCCTCTATGGGAGGTCCACTACCGTCACTTGCTTTAAACATTCAACGTCATATTGCTCAAGACAATCACGATTCTGCTGATGTACTTCTTACCATTGACATCTAACCATAGGGAAAACTCCAAGATTTCGTTACCGCTCCTTAATAGCCTCCAGTTGAGGTTATACCTCCCTTCTACAACTTCTCAATAGGTAACCCGCAGTTTATGCAATCTCGGTCATCACCGATAATCCTGTGGTTGGCCTTCTCTAAGGTCAATGACTTACCAATTCTTAATACTTTATGTCACTATTCTCATGATGACTACCCTCCTTGGGGTATTCTACCTCAACTCCGATAGCTCCTTCCATGTTCCATGTTTTCTTCCTTTTTCTATTATGTAATCACACTCTTCTAGGCCTCACGTGTCGTAAAACTCGTCTTCATAGGCTTAACCGCACCTCGTAACATCTTGTAAGCGTGTCTCTTGGTCGTTGTCTTAAGTCCTTTCACCACTAAAGCTCCTTGTCACGTCATTCCCCCTCTCGGGGTCACGTCTATTCGCACTTCTATCTCCTTGGAGTTTCTTAGTCTTATCAGCATAACGGAAATCGGTCAACTCACGCGAATCTTCTCATTACTCTCGTAATTTTGACGCTCCACTTAACGGTACCTCGTAAGCTTAACTTACGGTATCCTTCATCTTTCATACTGGGTTCGATCATTCTTCACATCTTGAATCCAAAGCTTAAGAGCGTCAAAGGGAAGCTTCACTTATCATAATGGGACACCGCCTTTAACCTTGGTAGAATGCTCCCATCTCTTCCTTGACTCGCATCTTCAGTGGTCCACGCATCTTCTTGAAAAACTTATATATGTTATCTCTATTGGTCTTGCTATCTTGCCATTTGCGCCTTCTTTGGTAACCACTTCCACATCTTCATGTTACTCTCTTAAGTTGTATCGTTTTCTTCTTTTGCTTGGTTGTCCTTCGTTGACGTTGTCTCCAATCCTCCTCTTCGACATCCTTTAAAAGGAATTCGAGAACGTTGTTGTTTTCGTTAGCACGGAATGCCCCAACTCGATACTTGAGTGTCTTCTACTACTTATGAACATCATCATAAGCTACATCATCGTCTTAAAGGTGATGATATCGTATCATCATCTTAGCTCAAAGGTCCCATAGCTCCACATACTACTATATGTATAAGTCTACATATACATAACTATATAAGTCCTAAGTCCATATCTCTACTAACATACACATCCAACATGCCATCATATCAATACAAAGTCTAATACACATCATCGTCCACATATACAACTATACACATCATGTCTATCATACAACTACAATCTCATATCCATAACTATATATATACATATATATACCAAGTCCAAAAAACTAAGCTGCCGAGATCTGCGGAAGGAGTGGTGGTCCGTACATTCTACCCCGACTCATGCATGTGATTTTGAAAACGAAAACTCAGAACCCATGGGGTTCTATTCATTCCTTATTCGGCCTTTAGAATATTGTGAGTGCCATTGTTGTCAACCTAGGGCTCTGATACCACTTTGTAACACCCCGAATCCGCGGGATATCGGGATGCTACGGGTGAGACCTCACAATGGGTCCCGACCCTTAGCTTGACAACAATTTCACTGGATCTTTCCAGCATGGCACAAATAAAGGCAAGATCGTAAATCAATTTTAATGCAAATGATAAGAAACCCGAAAGAATGCAACAACAAACTTCAGCAGAGGTACAACTCAAACCAAATGTCAAACACGCGGCACAAAAAACGTAAAACCAAAAGACTAAACACAAGACAACTCCAACTCCAAACCCTTCCTAAAATGTACGGACCCCGGCTGCCCATCCTTCCGGATATCTCGAAGCATGCCTAACCTGTAAGGTAAACTACAACATTCAGTATAAAGTCGTTAGCTCATATTCGAAGCATTAGAATTAATGGGAAAGGCACAAACACAAGTAAAACATCATAAACAAACAACATACTCAAAAGCACACCAATCTGGTTTATTATCTTTAAAATTATTAAGTCATATCCCGTTCTAATTCAACATAGGTTTGTGACACTAGACCACCGTGGTCCCGCCTCGGTCCCTATTTCTGGCATGGAACGGTACGGATGCCTCCGAGCGTCTAACCAGCACGGCTAGTCGCCGAGAACCTCCTAGACTCTCGCAAGAGCTAGGCAAATGATGTCACCGCCCGTTATCATACACTTGGGTCAAATTAATATAAAGGTCGGTAATCCTATTTCCAATTCTGTTGTTATCATATAAAAGATAAACACACACCACCAAACACACATCAACTCTAATACAAAGAATACGAGCTAAGTAAGTCCGGAGACTTACCTCGTTACCACACTCAACTCACAACACTCTCGCTTCCTTAGGGGAGGAAGACCATAACCTGCTCACAAGAAGATAATTATATCAACAACAACCCACTCGCAAAAGAAGTCTAAGACTTCTAAACAAATGATCTACGCAAGACCATTTGACTCTCAATTCTAGGACCACATCCTAGAATCTCTCATGCTCACATCTCACTCAACAAGCTAGAAGTCCTAAGACTTCTAAACCCTCGGATCTCGCAAGATCAAAACTCACAACACCACTAGGATAACATGCATAGTCTCAACAACCTCAAAGGTAACACTCTACGCTAGGATACGCATATCATAGCCTACAACCTCACAACCACAAACTCACAATCTCACTCTCACAAGCCTCACAAGAAACAGCCTACACTCATCCCATGTACCACTCAGAAACATACAACCCTTAGCCCTCAAAACATTCCAACAACATCTTCAAACTCGCCTAGGGTCCACAAGCCACTACATGGCATTCCAAATATCCTAGGTTCAAACCTAGCATGCTTCTATCATCAACACTCTCTAAGGTCATCTAAGAATACATACTCAAGGTAGGGAACTCACCATGCAAAGGCACGGAATCGGAAGGAAGAAGAGCATCCGCGAAAGGGGAAAGAAGACCGCAAGGGAGGGCCGGCAGATCCAGTGGCCGCCCCTGCGGCCCAGGCTGGCCGCACCTGCGGTTCAGTGCAAAGGCCGCCCCTGCGGAGCTGTCTAGCCGCGGGGGCGGTCGAACTCCAGTGGCTGATCCCGAACAGCTTCTTCGATGGTTCCATGGTGTGCAATGGCTTCATAGCTTCCTTGCTTGGCTCTTGAACATCCCCCACTTGGATCCACACTCACACAATCATTCAAGACTCGATCCAACCACATGCAACACAAGAAGAGGGAAGAACAAGGTGAATCCATGGCTTCCTCCATTGAAGCTCAAGGAAGAAGATGAAGGTGAAGGAATAAAGAAGGAAGAAAGAACTCACCAAAACTAATCCGGATCTGTAGCACAATCCACTGCTGGACATCAAACAAGGAGAAGAGAGGGAAGGTCATCAAGGTGAGCTACCAAGTGCTTCCAAGCCAAAGAGAGAAGAATGAGAGAAAGGGGAGAGAGTTTTCACGTGAAAGCAAGAATGAGAGGAGAGAGAGAGATTCAGCTGAAGGGATAAGTCAAAGAGAGGGAAACGAGGGGTCCACCTAGGGAAAAACGAGGGGTCGGTTCCCCAAACGAAGGGTCGGTGCGGGATTTTGGAATAAATCCCGTTACTCAACGCCTCCTGTTTGCGGGAAAACTGAGCCGCGCCTGCGGAAAGGTCGGTAACTCGCTAACAATCCGGAATAAAAATTCCGGATGTTACACTGGAGACGCAAAAGGGGAAAAAAGTTATCGAGAGAAAGACGGAAAATGAAGGAGATCTTGACTGTTACAAACCGAAAGATCGTAATTTGTTGTTTACCCGCACCCCCAGGAAACAGCAGCCGCGCCCGCGGGTAAGCAACCTTCCGCGGTCGCGGGACGCGACCGCAGTGACTCACCTGTGCCCTAAAACCCGGTTGTCATAATCTTTTGGTAAGATATGTCCTACTTTCGGAATGAAGAACGGTAGAAACTTGGTTTATTTTTTTATGTTACTTTCAGATTATATAATTGAAATAATTATCACATGATCCTGAGACCGCGACGACTCACCTAATCCCTAAAAACCCGGTTCTCACAATCTTTTGGTAAGATATGTAAGCTACTTTCGGAACGGAGATCGATAGAAACTTAATTTACTTTTTTGATGTTACTTTCAGATTATATAATTGAAATATTAATTACATGATGATTTTGCTTAACCATTTTAGCTCAACATTATTTATTTACTAATGAATAATTTCGTTTACAATACATACTATCTTATATCTATTAAAGTAGAAGCCTCTATTTCCACGTGTCAACGCCAGATTTCTCGCAGTCTAAAAACTTATTTTACAAAGTGATTTCTAAAGTTTAATATAAATTGAAAATTGATTTCTAAATTTTTTAACAAATATTTAAATAAATATTTTTTAAAAAATAGTTTTTAACCTTTACAATTTTTTTTTACCAACAAACATATCTTACCAAATCAATTTAAAAATATAATTAATTAGAAGAGATAAATATTTAAAAGAGAATTAAAAATTATAATAATAATTATAATTTTATTTTTCGGATTTTTATTTTACAAAAATATACATATAAATTTCAAAATATTAAATATTTATTAAAAATGAACCCACACATAGTGCGGGTAATACACTAGTATCTATTAAAGGAGAAGCTTCTTTTGCCACATGTCAACGCCACGTTTCTCGAAGCCTCAAAAATTTATTTTAAAAAGTAAATTTTAAAATATTAATATAAATTAGAAAGTGATTTTTGTAAATTCTTTTTAAATTTTTACAGATTTTTTTGTTTTACCAACAATCATGTCTTAACAAATCTTTTTAGTTTTATTTTTAAGTATAATTTATTTTGTTTTTTTATTTTTTAAAATAATTTTTATGTTTGTTATCTTTATCCTAACTAGTTTAGTGCCCGCACCTTGTGCGGGTTTGTTAAATAAAAAATATTATATTTTCACTTCCATGCATCATTTATTTGATATTAATCTATAAAAAAATTATTTTTTATTAACTAATATGACTAGCATGTGAGGATTAATTATATTTGTTAATAAATAAAAGAAAATAATTAAAAATCTATTAAAAAGATTATTGTTCTAGTATTATACTTATATCTCAACATATTATCACTTTTGATTTAAATTTGATTTATTTTTTAAATTTAAAAAATGTGTCAAATCTTGTTAGAAGATTTGCGTGAAATTTTCTCAACAAAATCGAATTATAATAGATCAGTTTGTTAATTTTGATTTGTAGATAAGTAGATTTATTTTTAAATTTTTTTTATTTTAACAAATTGACGTGGCATGATGACTGTTTACAAATTATAATAAAAAAATTTCTTATAAAATAGTCAATGGCAAATCTGTAAATACATTGTGGCAAATCTGTAAATAAATTGGAAAATTGCCGACGTGGACGGCCTTAGAGGTTGACATGTGGACAAAATGGGTGTTGCTTTAGTAATATATATAGATTCATTTTCTTAGTGTTTTATTTTAATTTTTGATCAAAATCAAAGTAAAATTATTTTGCCATACCTTCTTTTAATTCAAGATTTTTTAATATATATATACACCTTACTTCATTTTGATGAATTCTTCATATCTGGCGTGAGATACAAGTAACCACAACTTCTTTTTTGTCTGAATTTATTAATCCACTTTAATGATATTACTAGCAAGTGTAATACTCGTGCTATGTACGGATGTGATTTAGTTAAATATTAATTAAAAAATAGATAAGAAAATTATAGAGTTTGGTAAACTTATAATATGATTTATTGATTGAATGTGTAACAATATATATACGCAAAAAAACTAACTCTTAGGTTAACCTAATAACTTCGGCTAAACACGAATATAACCCTATCTCTAACACCGCCCATCAAGCTGGAAGTGGGGAAGTGACAACTCCAAGCCTGGAACATGGACAATGTAAACTAGAAGCGAGAAGGGCCTAAGGTTTTGGTCATAATATTTGTCAGCTGGTTAATTCCATACGTGAAAATGATACGAATTGTTACGTTGGTGATTTGATCTATCTATATGGCAATTAACGTCAATGTGCTTGGCTCGCTCATGAAATACTAGATTGTTGACAATGTGAATCGCTACTTAATTGTCACAATGAAGTTTCATTGGAAGTTTATGATGAACGCCAAAATATAGAAGGATAGAGCAGAGCTAGAGAAGTTCACAAGTGGTGGTTGTCAAGACCTTATATTCAGTTTTAACCAATGATCTAGAAACATTGACTTTTAGTGATGCACCCTTGACTACCATGTTTGTTGACGAGGAAGACGAGGCTTTGCGGGTTCATTTCGATGGACCACTCACCCGTTCCCGTGCCAAAGTCATCGCCCAAGCTACCAGCTCTCTCCTTACTCTTAACATCGCCTTTCTTGCCACGGCTAGCGGCATGTCTTGTCTTCACTACGCCATGACATGAAGCTGATCCGTTTTGACAACATTTCTCATCTTTGGCTATGTAATAATAAAAGCGATATTTCTTCTGGAATATTTCCTTCTAAGCTTTTCCATTGGACCCCCTTTAGGCATTTTCCTATTGGTTCCCCTTCAGATCTTTTTCTATTGGTTTCCATTTAGGCTTTTCATATTGGACCACTCTTCAATAATTTTCTATTGGATCTCCTTTAGGCCACATCGTCTATATAAGGGATACTTGACCTCACTTGTAAATCATGTCTAAATTTAATCAAGTTAAGTTGAAGGAAAAACTCCTCCTTGATTAACTTCCCTCTCAAAGTTCTTCCTGGATTTTTAATCCAAGCCTTCACATTCGAGGATTCTTCAAGAATCAACCTATCAACTCCACTTCACGACTTGCTCGATCAACCTTGATCGGATCAACTGATCGTTTCTACATCCATCTTAAAGCTCCCGCCAACCATATTCTATAATTTTATCCAATTGCAAATCAACAACGGAGTAGTTGAAGCACTAGCTTGATCTAGACCTGAAGTTTATCTAAGAACGCATCCAAGGACGCATCAAATTAACATCAAAGCAAATGGATTGAAGTTATATTCTCTTTACTCTTGTTTTTGTGCGTTATTACTATCATCCTTTGATCCTTTCATTATTGATTGTTCTTCATGATTTTTATCATGTTGTTCATCGTTTATCATGTGTTCATCTAAGTTTTCTTGATTTTTTTTCTTTGATCTATTTTGTCAAGAAAACTTAGGAGATATTCAGTTTACCATCAAACCATTTATCTAACACGTCTTTGTCATAACCCACCCAATCCGACAACTTTGTTAATTAATTTCACCAAATTTCTTGGGGTATTTTGTTAACAAAAATAGGATATCTCATCCTTGATATTAAAAAAAAACTCTCCAAAACGGATTTGTTTCAAAAATTTGATTCCTATCTTGCATTTTTCACCATTGAAAATTTGCATTCAAAAGTTTCAAAAAGGAAACAAAAAAACAAAATAAAGTGAAAAGAAGCACGGTAGGACTATGAGCCATCCGAAAAATTGGGTTTTTTAAAAGGTCACAAGACCAAAGCAAGTAATATTTACCGTTTAAACAATCCGTCCATCTTATATCTATCCATTTTCTTACATACGTTTGTAAACAATCTTTTGTTTATTTGTGTGCAATTGGTTCATTTTTGTTGGATTAGCCTTGCTTGCCTAACCGACAAACGACCTTCCCAAAGTAGAACCCTAACACACTTAAACTGGGAAACCTTGACTTAACTCGTCACCTTGCTCATTTGATTGCTTGCAATTGCTTGTGTTGTGTTAGAACTATGACTAACGTTCACTTGGAGAATTCTGAGGCTTCCCATGACCGACAAGCGCTTAATGCCTTTGTATCCGATGAAAATGCCTCCCTTAGGCAAGAGATAAAACATTGAGGCACAAGTTCATGCCCTCATGACGTCCACTCAACGTCCCACCCCAACAACTCCAAATGATACCTTGGTCCATGATTCACCGTTCGATGCCCGTCACAAGGGCAAAGGTATTGTGGTAGCGGAACCATCCAACGACCAAAGGCTTGCATCCGTCATTGAAAGTCAACACCCATTGCAACTTGATGACCATGAGTCCCTTGATGAGGTATAAGAGAACCTCGGGCCTTCTCCGGATGATTTGCTCTATGTAGATACGGAGGAGAAGAATGGTTGTCTCCTCCATGGCACCCATCCATCCGAGAACTTTATAATAACCAAGACCGAGGAGAAGAATGGTTGTCTCCTCCAAACCCATCAAGGCATGCACAACACATGAATGGATGCCAACGGCCACACGATGGTCAACGGCGAGCCCATCCCGAAGATGCCTATATGACACCACCCCACCCGGATCCCTACAAATCTCGTAGGTAAGGTAAGGTTAAATTTCCTATCTTTTATAGTGAATATGATCCGTGTGCTTTTCTTGATTGGGCACAAGACATGAAGAAAGCCTTAAAGAATTGCCATTATGAGGAGTACAAAAATCGAAGCGGCAATCCTCTACTTTGAAGGTGATGCCAAATCTTGTTGGAACCGGTATGAGACCAACTGTGAAAACTGAGGATGGGCACCACTCAATACATTTGATGTATTGATCTTGCCATGACCAAGAAGTACGTGCCCGACAACTTCAAGAATGACATGCGGTTGCAAATTTCCGAGATCCTACAAGGTAATCTTGCTACGGTGACTTACTTAGCTAAGCTTGAGGACATGCACATGAATGCCGGAATCTCGGCCTCTGCCTCCGCTCTACGCACAATTTCATGAGTGGGTTTAATTTGTCAATCTAGCATCCGCTCGAGATAGTTATGTACAAGGACTTGGGAGCATTATGTTATGCGACCATGAAGCTACACAAGCAATAAATAGAAATACCTCGGTATAAAAGGTATACTTCCTCATCTAGTAGCCATGCGCGAGATGTGTCTACTTCTCAAGATTTTTGCGCCACCAAAGGAGTCCAACGGATGGTTCAAGCCATGTGGTCCCCGAGAAGGTACCTATTCGTGGCTTCGTTTCCCTGGCATAACCGCCTCCCGGCCGCGCCACTCAAGTACCTCCACCGGTGGCACGCCCACGAGAGCCCATGTGTTACAAGTGTAGTAGTTTCGGTCACGTCTAACGTGATGCCCCAATACCAAGTGTGCGTTGTTTTCCAACCCATTACATGAAGATGGTGAAGAAGAAGATGACGGTGATATCATCATGGAGGATGACCAAGACGCTAACCCCAACTATGGCATATAGCCGTGCGAAGAACAAATTTCTTGTAGCCCGGCACACCCTGGTAAGTTTGCCCTTGTGTCTCGTCGTATTTTGCCTATTAAATAATTCATCCCCTATTGATCAACTCGAGAATCTCTTCCATTCTCGTTGCTTGGTCAATAATACTAGTCTTTCTCTCATCATTCACGGGGGTGCATGTAGTAACATTGTCTACGAAAAAGTGATAAAACACTTTCAGTTTCCCCTACCCCACCCAAAACCTTACGGACTTCAATGGATTTCCGATAAGGGTTGTAACTCCGTTACACGACAAGCTTGCGTGACATTTTCCATCGGTGTTTATGTTGATAAGATAATTTGAGATGTTATCAATATGGATGACACACATGTATTGTTAGGACTACCATGGTAATACGATCGTAGATCGTTTCATGATGGTTATATTAACCGATACATGTTCTAATATAAAGGGAAATGAGTCACACGTTTGCCTATGACTCAATATTAAATTTTGAATAATTATGCAGAACGCAAGAGGCAACAAACTTTGAAGAAGTTGCTAAGGCACATGCAACATTTGATCCTCCTCGGAGTTCTCCCGATGTTGTAGTTGTTAGTAATCATAGATCATGCGATACCGCCCATCATTTCCATGGTATCGAGTCGTGGGTAGTAAAGGAAGCATCGTTCCTACAAATGCAATTGATGCGCCCCCGCCTACTATGACACCCGCGGACGAAGATCGAGCCTTTGGTGTGCACTCCGACGGACCTATCACTATATCGCGCATCAAAGCCATTGCGAGAGCCACCCAATCCTTCGTGGCTCAAACACGCTTTCATCCCGACATCTCTTTGTCTAACGCACCTCGGAACCTATCGATGTTAATGGAAATAAGGCTCGTTGCACGGATCATGCTCCACTATTTCTCGTATTTTTATGATTTCTAAATTATTTGAATGATTTTTTAATTTCTGCTTAAAATGACACGGATCCTCTATACAAGAGAAGCTCAGTTCATTTTCTATTCACGAACTCTTTTATGGCTAAAGCCTAGTTGAAGTGCAAATCGTCTCCTCCTTTAGCTTGGGTTGTCAAATCATTACGACAATGCTCGATCAATCTCGATACTCTCAATTGATCCTGATCACTCCTCAACACTTCCTTCGCCATCTCTACTATCTTTTTCAAATCTGAATTCTACGGGTTCGTCGCACCATCTTCATTCGCACGGAAAGGAGTAGTCGACTCTTATCCCGGTCTAGATCTCGCGCATTCTTGACATCTCAATCACGCCATTAGTCAAGGACGCATCAACAACCTTCTCCTACCTTTCAAGGACGGTGTGAGCTGCATTTTCTTTTATCCAAGATGACACGATTTGACTCAGGTCATGGAGGGCAAGTTCTCTTGTTTCTTTCTTCTTCCCTTTTGTTTATATACTTCCCTCACCCAAGTAATCTGCCACACGAGGTGTCTTTATTGTTGTATGAAATTCAGAACATCTTGACAAATGACCTACCACCCGGCTTGCCAACAATCCGAGAAACTGAGCACCAAAGTGACTTGGTGCCCGACGTTTCTTTGCGCAACTGTTTTGCTTACTGTGCAAGTCTGGAAGATACAATTGAGCTACAAGGCCAAGTACAAGATCTCCTAGACCAGGGACATGTCCGTGAGTCCTTATCACCTTGCGCGGTGCCGATCATTTTAGTGCCCAAAAAGGACATATAATGGCGGATGTGTGTAGATTGCCGAGCCATTAACCAAATCACCGTCAAGTACCATCACCCGATACCACAACTTGTAGACATCTTGGTCGAGCTCGACGGTGCCAATATCTTCTTCAAGATTAATCTCTGGAGCGGTTACCACCAAATCCGGATGGCCAAAGGTGGCGAGTGAAAGACGACAATTAAGACAAAGTATAACCTCTACGAGTGACTTGTCATTCCATTTGGCGTCTCCAATGCCCCATCCACGTTCATGTGTCTCATGCCATTCGAGGACCTTCGTCAAGTGCCCGAGTGTCTTAGACAAGAGCAATTATATGTGAACTTTGATAAATGTGTCTTTTGCTCAAACACCACTATTTTCTTGGCTATGCTATGTCTAATGACGGAATCCGAGTGGAAGAATCAAAATTTCACGCCATTCGAGAGTGACCTACACCTAGTACGACCACTATGGTCCAAGCCTTCTCGGCTTAGCGGGCTTCTATCGACGCTTTGTCAAGGACTTTAGCTCGATAGCGGCACCGTTATATGGGTGACACTTTGTCAAGCCTTTCTTGGCTTACCAACAAAGTTGTCACATTTGAGTGGCGTGACACCCATGCTCGAGTGTTTGGTTTTCTCAAAGACTGCCTTTGTAATACGCCACTACTCCAACTTCCAAACTTTTCTAAACACTTCGAGGTGGAGTTCTCCTACAAGAGAATCGTCCCATTGCTTACTTTAGCGAAGAAAATCCCGGTCCTTCACACAACTCTCCAACTTATGACAAGGAACTATATGCTTCGGTTCGTTGTCAAGAGATGTAACAACACTACTTGTGGCCGAAGAAATTTGTGATTCATTCGGATCATACAACTCTTTCATATCTCAAGGTCCAACAACGCTAAGTCGACATCACACAAATTGGGTAAATTTTCTTGAGACCTTTCCTTATGTCGTTCGGCATAAGAAAGGCAAAGAGAATGTGGTAGCCGATGTTCTTTCTCGCAGGTGTATCCTTCTGCTGCATATGGACACCAAGATCCATGGCTTTAGTCTTCTTAAAGAGTTATATGTCACGGATCTTGACTTCAAGGATATAGTTTTCCAATGCCTCGGCTTCCGAGAGCACAAGACCTACATCATTAACGATGGCTATTTATTCCACGTGGGCAAGCTTTGTATCCCGCACACGTCTATACGCCATTTTCTTGATAAAAGAGGCCCATTAGGGTTATAGCCACTTTGGAGCAACCAAGACTCTAGTTGCTTTCGAACAACACTTATTTTGGCCATACATGCGCAAGCATGTGACAAAAAATTTGTCACTCTTGCATCACATGTCACCATGCGAAATTGCACAAAGGCTCGAATGGATTGTATTCTCCTTTGCGTATACCAATGGGACCTTAGGATGATCTTTCTACGGACTTTGTTGTTGGCCTACCCATTACGAAAAGAGGCAAAGACTCCATCTTTGTGGTAGTCGACCGCTTCTCCAACATGGCTCATATTATTGCATGGAAGAGCACACATAATGCAAGCGAAATTGCTACACTATTGTTTGACAATATTGTGCACTTACATGGGCAACCACGTTTGATCTTTAGTGATCAGGATGTGAAACTTTGAGTCAATTTTGGAGAACTTTATGGGGAAAACTTGGGACCAACTTGTTGTTCTCAAGTAATTATCATCCTCAAACCGATGGTCAGACGGAGGTCACCAACCGGACTTTAGGCGCTCTCCTTAGAGCAACCTTAGAACAAACCCACGTAGATGGGAGGACTTACTTTCTATTATGGAGTTTTTGTATAACAAGTCTAGGCACTTCGAGACGAAACTACCACCCTTCGAAGTTGTCTACAACCTCAATCCACACACCTCAATGAACTTCACTCCGCGCCCCCTCATGGACGGAGAACGCATCACCTCCGTATCTAGGGTCACTTCCATCATTGAGCTTCACGAGTGGACTCAACCACAACTCGAACGTCACGCCGCACAACTTGCCGAACAACGCAACAAAGGCTGCGACATCTCTTTCAAGCCCGATGATCTTGTTAGTTCCACCTAAAGAATGAGCATTTTCCATCTCGTTACAAATGCAAGCTCTCAGACCGTGGAGATGAACTATTCCACATTTATCTATCCATGGTCCGAATGCCTACAAGCTAGAGATTCCCGACACCTACTGCGTGCACCCGGCGTTCAACGTCAAGGAGCTTGCCCCTTAAGTTGATCCCCTCTTTAACGACGGTGAAACGAGGATGCTTCACGTCTAAGATGGGGGGAACTAATGCAACCTTGACTACCATGTCCGTTGAGGAGGAAGACGAGACTTTGCGAATTTGCTCCGATGGACCACTTACCGGTTTCCGTACCAAAACACTAACCCTAATTGATTATATAAAAAACGGTTTGGGCCTGACCTATCCAAGACAAACTCGTTGCATGTACCTCTTGAATTGCTTCGGACATGCCAATCCAAATTTATTAAGGTACGCTAGATAAGAAACATGCTTTCAATTGTTGAGACGTAAAGAAAGAAATGTGTCTTACATCGATAATACAAGATATTATGAGCCTAGTATATAAATCAATGAGTTACTCTTCCATGATAATTGATTTTAGGATGAAATCTCGTGTGTTTATATGATGAGTGACTCACTGGACTTACGCCTAATGCCCTAGACATGGTTCGGTCCCTAGATAGATATAAAACACAAATAGTATAAGTTACAAATAAAATAGCTTTTTCCAAAACCAGTTTGTGATATTTTGTTATGAATACTCGAATACAAATACTCAAATAGTAAAGTCGTCCATGTAACATTGCTGTCATTAATAACTATTGTCCTATAGTTTATTTTTCTTGTAACAACACAAATTAAAGGCCAAAATTCATGAAGTTTGAACCCATTTTGTCAAAACAATATTGTCTGTGTGACTGTCGTAAGTAAAATATACTTTTTCCTTACAGCTTAAACACTAGCAATTAGCGGTAAACTGGTAATGCATATGAAATGAAGCCTACTCAGGTGATGAGTTGATAAGTAACCTACTCAGGTGAGTTATTTGTCGAGTAATACAGAAATAATACGACGGTCATTATTTGGTTATATATAAGAAAAAGTAAAAGAAATAGTGCAGTGATGCAGCTATATATAAGGATGCAATATCTCAAGGCTGATTCTCAACGGTCAGAAGATGCAGAAGCCCAAAGAAACTGTAAAATTAGGAGCTCGCCTCCTTCCATTCGCTCTGCCCCCACACTAAATTCACAATCCCAATCACAAAGAGTGACAGCTCTTCGATTCCCAATATGCTTATTATAATAATTCTCCATCTCCGTCGCCTTCTTCTTCATCCCATCTCTTCCACAGCACTATCTTCAGCAACTCCACTGACACTGTAATCCATCCATGACCCAATTGGTCCCGATTACCCAATCTCATATACCAACACCATGATCTTCCCTTATTCTTCTTCTCTCCCCTTATCTCTCCCCATACTCCTCATCCTCCTCCGCCTCTCCATTCATGGATCTGGCTTTGGATCCATGAGCCCCATCGCCGCTTCCTTCGGTGACGACTCCTTCTTCTGCGCCATCGATGCCGGCGGCCAGCAGGCCTCAATCTGCTGGGCCAGGAATGGAACTTCCTCCTCCTCCCCCAGCAATTTCACTGGCGTCCCTTCTCTCGCCGCTCTCTCTGGCGGCGAAAACTTTATGTGCGGACTTTTGTCGAACACCTCGCAAGCGTTTTGTTGGGATTCAACAGGTACAAATCTAGTGCCTTCTTCGTTTAGAACCAATTCATATTCCAGCATAGCTGCCGGTAGGAGTCATGTGTGCGCGGTCAAAGGGTCATATTACTCGGATTCGGATCTGGGCTCGGTTGATTGTTGGGACGTTGTTCAAAGATCCAACCAGGGGGGTTTGATTTCTGAACAGAGTACTCTGTTTTACGAACAGAGTCTTACCACTTTGGCGTTGACTGATCTGGTATCTGGCGATGGATTTAGCTGTGGGAATTTAAAAGATGGGGGGATTTTCTGCTGGGGACCAAACTCGTCAACTGTAGGCATCTCCAAAGTTGCAGATAATTTCGCGAGTTTGACCTCTGGCAGGAATAGTATATGTGGGATTTCACAAGATTCAAGGGAAGTCAAGTGTTGGGGCGATAGTGCTACTTACAAGGATCTTCCTATTGGAGTTCCTTTTGTGTCATTGACAGCTAGTGATTATCATTTCTGCGGAATTCGACAGGATACCCACGAGATCGAGTGCTGGGGGCGATACAACACCTCCGCCGTCCCAAGGAATTCCGGCTTCTTTGCCATAGCTTCATCTGATGCAGTCACCTGTGGTATTAGGGAAGTTGATTTGGTTACTGATTGCTGGTTCTATGATCCTTCAACCGTGCCACCAGATTATGATCCGCCTTTGCAGCTTTGTAGCCCGGGTTTATGCCAATTGGAGTCTTGTGGGGAGAATGATTTTGCTTTCAATGCTAGTACTTTGAATGAGCCTGGTTTGACCAGTCTTTGTGCTAGAAAAGATCTTACAATTTGCTCTCCATGTGCTTCAAATTGCTCCAAGGGCTTCTTTCTGTCAAGCCCCTGCACTCGGAATGCTGATAGGGTGTGCACCGATTGTTCCCTTTGCCAAAACAGCTCATGTTGGGGAGTTTGCGGCCTGCAAGCCGTGGAGATGCAGAAGAAGCATCAACGGCAAATGAAACGTTTGGTGATCATACTAGGGCCTGCAATCGCAGGGTTCTTACTGATCATCATAGGTTGGTGTCTTTTCCCTTATCTTTTCTTCTTCAAGGGGAAGCATGGTCCTAAGAAGCAGTTCAGATCATGTATCGGGAAGCAGGACATGGAGGCGGACGCCAATGCTGATCCGAACCCTCCTGCAAATTCTTCTCCTTGCCCAGGAGAAGCTCAGATTTTCCGGCTTTCGGAACTCAAGGATGCAACGAACGGCTTCAAGGAATTCAATGAGCTTGGAAGAGGAAGTTATGGTTTCGTGTACAAAGCTGTGTTGACCGATGGGAAACAAGTGGCTGTGAAGAGAGCAAACGCCGCGACTATTATCCACACCAACATCCGCGAATTTGAGACGGAGCTTGAGATCCTTTGTAAGCTTAGGCATTCAAATATTGTTAACTTGTTGGGTTATTGCACGGAAATGGGTGAGCGGCTTCTCGTATACGAGTACATGCCCCACGGAACCTTACATGATCACCTCCATGGCGGCCTCTCGCCTCTGAATTGGAGCCTCCGGTTAAAGGTTGTGTTGCAGGCTGCAAAGGGTCTCGAGTACCTCCATAACGAGCCGGTTCCTCCTATCGTTCATCGAGACGTGAAGACATCAAATATTCTCCTGGATTCGGATTGGGGAGCTAGGATTTCTGATTTCGGGTGCTCAAATCTAAGTGATAAAGATCTAGTCGAGGACATGAGAGGTGATGTGTTTAACTTTGGAATTGTATTGCTTGAAATCCTAAGTGGAAGGAAGGCTTATGACATAGATTACACGCCTCCAAGCATCGTTGATTGGGCAGTGCCTCTAATAAGGAAGGGGAAGGCAGCGGCTATAATTGATCGCTACACGGCTCTCCCGAGGAACGTGGAACCGTTGCTTCGGCTGGCGGACGTGGCAGAGACTGCGGTTAGAGAGAACTCGAACCAGCGGCCTAGCATGTCGGAGTTGGCGCATTCGCTGGAGATAATCGTCAAGGAAGGTTTGATCTTGTAGCTACTCGAAGAGTGCGATGAAACCTTAGTAGGAGAGTTGAGTGAGTGAGTACACATTTGTTTTGCAATTGTATATTATTCTTGTCATGAGCTCTTTGTACATTACATTTTCAGTTTTCCTCTTCAGTTTACTTCACCAAGTGAAGGCGATTGATGTTCATTTGTGTAATTTTTTCTTCAATACATAATAATAATATCAATTTCAATCAATAGTTTAGGATTGGATTATTTGTATCTTCCATCTCAACTTGTGTGAGTGCACAATGTAGAAAATAAATACTTAATGGAAATTTTGGACGAACGCGAAGTAAATAGATAGACACTAGGATATGATTGCGAAATATCTCAATCAACTTGTGCAAGTAAATAGATGTTAAGCATATAAAATGCAGTTAATCCATAGCCTAGCCTAGGATATGATTGCGAAACATCTCAACTTGTGTAAGTAAATGGATGCTAAACATATAAAATGCGGTTAATCCATGGTCTACGATATGATTTGCAAATATTGGTGAATACAACCAAGCTATGGTGCACGAACACGGATACGGAAAACGGACACGACGAGAAACGGGGAAGCGGCAATCATCAAAAGTATAGGAAACGGGGACACGGCGAATAGAATAATTAATATATTATTTTAAAGATATTGAAATATAAAATTACTATATGATAATGAGATACATATATATGAAAAAAAATCAATGATATATGAGTTGATAAAAATATTAACATGATGATAAAATAATCGAAACAAAAGATTAGAAACAAACATTTTCAGTCTTACAAAACATAGAAATAAACATATTTAGTTTTATAATCTGAAATAATCATACTTAATATCAAAATTGAAGAATGAATCATTCATTTGCAAATGAACAATAACCGAACAACATGATCAACAAAGAAAAATAATAATAAATATTTGTAAATTAAATAAGTAAAAGAATTAGAATAACATAATCAACATTCAACAAATAAAAATTATAAAATAAATTAATAATCAAAGATTCAAAATAAATTTATAAAATCATAAGAAAAATGGAGAGAAGAGTCGGCCAGCGGAACAACATTTCAACATTAGAGCCGGAGAAAAAATCTCGTGGTGGTCATGTGGAGCTAGGTTTAGTCAGAAAAAATGGGAAAGAAGAAAAAATATTACGGTATATAAGTTTTTATTTGGATTTTTCCGTTTGGTGCCCCTGAATTTTTGGCTTTTCCGGATGGTGCCCAAAGTTTTTCATGTTTCCGTTTGGTACCCCTGAGTTTTTGGCTTTTCCGGATGGTGTCCAAAATTTTTCACGTTTCCGCTTGGTACCCCTGAGGTTTCGGATTTTCCGGATGGTACCCTTATTTCTTATTATATGTCTAAAATAACGTTTTTTATATTTAATTTTTTAAAAAAAAATAGGGGGAAAGATTATAACAATTTTATATTATAAATTTGAAGACAAGTATATTTTAATTAAACAAATTTAATCAACTATTTAAAAATATAAGGTTTTTACATATTATTTTATGATTTTTAATATATTTATTACTATTTGATACTTTATCATACTTTTGCATCAAAACATGAATTTTTTTTATGTTTTATAGAAAATAATTTTATAAAAAAAAATTTCCTATTTTTTTATAAATTTAATATAAGAAACATTATTTTGCATCAAAACATGATTTTTATACAAATTTTTTTATCATATTTGTTAAAATAATTTTTATGTTTTATTTGATATATGAAATAAATCATTGATAAATGTATAACACAAAATATTCAAATTGGACATTCGGTTTTTCAAAAAAAATTAATAATTATTGATAAATGTCCGTTTTGAATACTATTTCACTTTTTCAAAATGAAAAAAAATAAAAAAAATCCTACTTAAATTTTAATAAAACTATTGAAATGTACATACAAAACTCATATTTATTTATAAAAATTATTCTATATAAATATTTTTTTTCATGTTTTGATGCAAATATGATAAATTATCAAATAGTAATAAACATATTAAAAATCATAAAATAATATATAAAATCTTATATTTTAAGAAATATTATAATTTATTAATAGTTGATTAAATTGGTTTAACTAAAATATACTTGTCTTCAAAATTTATATAATATAAAATTGTATCATTTTTTAATATAAATATAATATAAGAAACGTTATTTTAAACAAATAATAAGAAATAAGGGTACCATCCGGAAAAACCGAAATCTCAGGGGTATCAAGCGGAAACGTAAAAAACTTTGAACACCATCCGGAAAAGTCAAAAACTTAGGGGTACCAAACGGAAACGTGAAAAACGTTGGGCACCATCCGGAAAAGCCAAAAACTCAGGGGCACCAAACGGAAAAATCCTTTTTTATTTCGTTGATCATGTCTTGACCGGACACAATCCGCGTCATCACCGTGTCCTAGACGTGTCCTACCTTGGAAACGTGTCTTGACCGTGTCCAGTCATATTTGACCGTGTCCGAGCCGTGTCCAGTTGTGTCCCCGTTTCCGACACGGCAGGACACGGGACACCCCGCCTTCTAGAAGTGTCCGTGCATCAGAGCAACCAAGTGTAGTTAATAATTTCATTTTTGGAACAAAAATGAGTAAGAGGTGGAATACCAAAAAAAAAAACGTGTACCTAATAATTAGATTCTTGTATTTAGGGGTTTTTCTGATTTTGTGCAACAATTGTTTTTAGTCCAAATGACGCCATAAGTTTTCATTGTTTTCACATCTGTCAAATTCGTTAAACTTGTAAACCGGCGTTTATCATCGGTTTGCCCACAAAAATAAAAATAAATTAAAAGAAAGAAAGAAAACAAATTAAAATAAAAAAAATTATAGCATTGATAAAAAAAAAATATCCGCTTCTCTATCGATTCTCCATTGGTTTCGCAATTACTCCCGTCTTTTCTTAGTTTGAACTGAACATTCAAAAACCTTAATTTCTTTAACTTGGGTCCGGTTTCGGATTTTGGTTCAAAGTGACTTCGCTTTGGTACTAATCAAGTTTTTTTTTAAAATTACATGTGTGATATTGAACTTTTGATTATTCACGCTTGCTAGTTCAAGCTTCAAGTCTTACATTTGTTGTATATGCATGAAATTTACATGTGTGATCAACCGCCTGTTTTATGATTGTATATGCATCAATTTTTGCAGAAGGTACATAAACCTACATGTTTTTATTTTCATATTTTAAACTTGGAGTAACTCTCACTTGACAATTTTTCACTTCCGGTTTCTATTTCTACACATCAGATTTCGCTCATTGCAGAATATATATTAGTAGTTAGAGCATCATTTTTCATTTTCAAGTTTCTTCAATGGGAGATAAAAGTGCTACGCTTATTCCATAATCTAGATGAGAGATTTCATATAGTGGCGGAAAAAGCATATTTGTGTAATGTGTTGGATATCTATATTCAGTTGTTAGAAGGAGTTGCAGAAAAGGGATTAAATCTTCCCCAAACTCCAAACTTGTGGTATGTGTACAACTTTAGAAGCTGTAAAATGGAGAGTGACAATGATCCGTTGGAGATGTAGGTTATTTCATGATAGGTCATTTATCCAAAATTTCATTGGTTTTGAAGGCACCCCATGCGAGAATTTGTTGTAAGTAATGAGTTTGATTGAGACAAGGGGGCCAATGTAACATCCGGAAATTTTATTTCTGGAAGTCGAGGTGTTTCCGACCTTTCCGCGTCAGCGGCTTATTTCCCGCAGGCACGTTTGTTGAGTACGAGTTTTAACGCGGGTTGGGAGTCTCTTTTACTTTCCGACCTTGGGAAGAGGAGTGAAGAGACAAAAGGGGTTGCTGACCCTTGGGTATCCCCACCCCTTTTGTCAGCCTCATTATTCCCTCTCCTCATTTCCCCATTTTTCATTTCACGCTCATTCTTCCTCTTCCACGCCTCTCTTCCTCGTGTCTCCATCTTCATCCTCCTTTGGAGAGCTTGGTTGGAAGCTGCAGCCTAGGAGTTCCGGATATGTGGTGGTAAGCTTTCTCTCCTTCCCCTATTTCCTTTGGTGTGAATCTCTCCTCTTTCCTCTTCTTCCACCTCCATGACTATAGAGGAAGCTTTGAGGGGAAATCTTGTAAAACCTTTGCATGTCCCTTCTTCTAGCTTGTTTAGGTCGAGGTGAGGAAGCTTAGACTTGTGGTGAAGTGATTGGAGAAGGCCCATCCAGAGAAGGAACCATTTGGAGCAAAGAACCAGTCGAACAAAACGAAGAAGACGAAGCCTCTGCTGTACGACCGCGGGGCGGACCACTAGAGGCGCAGGGGCGGACCAGGGCCACCGCAGGGGCGGCCAAAAACCCCCGCAGGGGCGGCCACCAGGCGCAGGTGCGGCTCCAGGGGTCCGCAGGGGCGGTGACAGCTTCCCGCCGGGGTGCCAGCTTGCTTCCGCGACTGCGTTTTCTTCACCAGTAGGCTTCTTCCTCCCTTCCTCTTCGTTCCTTCCCTAGACCTTATGTTTATACCTAGTCAGAAGCATGCTTAGGGTGGACCTAGAACTTATGAGAATGCCATCTAGTGGCTTGAACCTAGGTGCCCTTGTGTTAGTTGGAATCACTAGTGATCTTGTGTGTGTGAAAACCTTATGGTCTCTCTTCCATCTTACCTTCTTATTCCAGCTTTGAGTGGTGTTTGAACTCTTATAGGTTGTGGGTTGTTTTTCCCTCTTTCCTTTGCTTAGCTTGATCTTGACCTCTTAAAGATTCTAGAGAACTTTCCTAGATTCTAGTTGTTAAACTCCATGATATGTTACTAGCTTTGGAGAGTCTTGGAGTTGAGGTGTGAGATTGATGTTGTTGTATATATCGTTGTGATCAGGCCTTGGCTGTTCCCATACGGAAAGTTGAGATCATTTGTTTTGATTAGCTTGAGACGAGGTAAGTCCTCAGACTTACTTAGCCGCTTTTACGCATTATTTGGATACATTATGGTGGTGTGTGTTTATCGCTTTTGAGCATGAAACCGGATTAGGTTTACTTGACTAGACATATTGATTGGTCCATTGTTATTATTATTATTGGGCGGTGACATCACGGCCCAGCTCCCGAGGGAGATTGGGAGGATTTCTTGTGACCAGGCCATACATGGTATACGAGCGTGCTTCTACATCACTCCCTCAGGGTATACGGTTTGAGCGCCGCATCATTCCTCTTGGTTACACGGGGACAGAGGCGAGAGTTATAAGACTCTCGTGTCACACTTGAACGAATGGATTAGATCTGGAATAACCTAAAAAAAGATAATAAGTAACGAATATGTATGTATATGAGCATGTTGTGTGTTTTGTGTTCCCATGTGTGTTTGTGCCATATTATTCTTATAATGCCTAGAATGTGAGCTAACGGTTTAAACCGTTTGAGTAGATGCCTTGCAGGTTAGGGATGCCGCCGAGTGAGGTGGAGGAGTGGACAACCGAGTGGTCTCCGTACATTATAGGACGGGGGCGTTTTTGGGTTTTCCTTGTATTGTCGGATTATGTCATGTTGTACGTTTTGGATTCCTTTACGTTTTATGTTGTTTTGAGGACTCTGCTGAGTTTCAAACTTGTATCCCTTCCTTTTTTTTCTTGCATACATCATAAACTATTTTGAGTTTTACGCCTTTATTTGTGCCGTGTTGGAAAGGTCCGGTGAGATTGTTGTCAAGCTAAGGGTCGGGACCCATTGTGTGGTTTCGCCCGTAGCATTCCGATATCCCGCGGATTCGGGGTGTTACAAAGTGGTATCAGAGCCCTGGTTGACAACAATGGCACTCACAACCTTCTAAAGGCCGAATGAGGAATAAACAGAACCCCCACGAGTTCTGACTTTTCGTTTTTCAAAATTCATATGCCTGAGTCGGGATTGGGTTAGAATGTACGGGACCTCCACTCCTCACTCAAACCTCGGCGACGTAGATTTCTAGATTTGATGTATATATATAGTTGCATAGTTATATATATATATATATATATATGTATATGTATATATATGTATATGTATATATATGTATATGTATATATATGTATATGTATATATATGTATATATATGTATATATATGTATATGTATATATATATATATATATATGTATATATATGTATATATATATATCTATCTATACATATATATATATATATATATATATATATATGTATGTATATGACCTTAGGATGATTGGGCTTTTATGCCTTGGCTGTACTTTGGATTTCGGCTTCTTACTTACCATGCTTTGATAAGTCTTCTTTCATAAGTAATATTATAAGTATGACGTACATATCAAATTATATATATAAATAAACGCGAAACGATACCAGATGGCACGTACGAGAGCGACCGCTTATGTAGGGCCCGTCCGGGGTAGAGCACCACTTCCTCCTACCGTCCCGAGACGGGGACGAGTAGCAAGACCTCCAAGCGCGAGGGGTCGGGGACGTATCCCCATTGCGGACCCACCAGTTGTACGTGGATCCGCCAGCAGCTGAGGTTCCCATAGAAGACGTAGCGGAGAGTGTCATTCCCGAGGGAAGGGAAAGGACAATTGTGAGGTCTGGGGCGCGTAGTTCCTCATCTGCTAGGACCGGGGGAGCATCGATTGGGGCTACCGTGTTTGAGGATTATGTACGTCGAGTTGAGGAGGCGTATAGGACTGAAGCACCACCTCCAGCACCACCGGTGCCAGTGCCTGCACCTGCGAGATCGGCTGAGGTCTCACAAAGGGTTACATAGACTAGGGTAGTACCAGAGATTGTTGCACCGACAGTAGTTGCACCCGAGCCGGTTGTGGAGATTGCTAGGGCTAGAGACGAGTTGAGGTCTCCTGGACCTGATTCATGGTTGAAGGCTTTCAACCAGCACCATGCACCTTACTTCGACGGGATAGTAGGGTTAGAGGTTGAGCATTGGATCGGGCACGTGGAGACAGCACTAGAGGCGATCTGTTGCCCGGAGGAGAGGCAGGTGGAGGTAGTTCAGACTTTGTTTAGATAACAGGCCCAATATTGGTGGAGGTCGGTACGAGGAGGTGTGACTAGGATGGACCAGCTGGTGAGACTCGTTAGAGAGACTTTCTGCCCAGATTCATTGAGGAGAGACCGAGTCCAAGATTTCTTAGAGGCTGGGTTTGAGGATGTCCCGTTATCGAGACGATTAGGCGTTTCCGAGCGGAGTTGGCTTTGTTGAGGCCCACCGCACCTCCGGCGGACCAGCATGTCTACCTCTTTTCCAGGAGGCTGAGGGACTCTACCCGTGCATACCTTGCGGGATTCCGTTTTGATTCCCTAGCCGAGTACCAGGACGAGCCTCGACATACGAGAGAGACAGACCAGGAGCTAGGAGAGGGGCGTAGTCCGGAGGACTGGACAAGCGTTAGAGGATGGGACCTGCTAGTTTAGAGGCAGGAGCCTTAGGACAGGGCCCTAGCCCGGCCTAGGGACGTACGGGTCATCTGCCTGCTGCTCGGGCACCAGACAGAGGGAGGCGGTGTTATAACTACGGAGGACATGATCATCTTAGGCCCGATTGTAGAAAGCCTCTGGTGACATGTTTCTCATGTAGTCAGACGGGCCATAGAGCGGTTTATTGCAGACGAGGCGGGGTACCGTCACAGCAGGGCTCTTCACGTGCTAGCGGGGCAGGTGGGGACAGAGGACACCTCAGGTTCAGGCTCAGAGTTTTCAACAGAGGGGACAGAGTTAGACGCGTACACAAGGGTCAACTCAGGGCCGTAGTAGAGGCTGTGGTGGAGTTACACAAGAGACTCGTGGCACACATGCCAGGGTGTTTGAGTTGAGGAGCGTTGTTGATCTAGCGGCGCCAGCAGCTACAGGTACTATTCAGATCCATGACTTCCGGTCCAAGTATTATTTGATACGGGTGACACACACTCTTTTATATCTGATGATTGCGTAGCTAGGTTGTCCTTAGTTACGGTAGAGGGGAGACCCTTCATTGTGGGGTTACCCGATGGGGGTAAGGTTAGTGGTACCCGAGAGGTACGCGGTTGTCCCATACGTTTGGGAAACCGAGATTTATTAGCCGACTTCTATGTCATACACTTAGTGCATGAAGAAGTCATCCTTGGCATGGACTAGATGGACAGCCATCGAGCCGTTTTGGACATCAGCCGGAGGACCGTGACAGTTACCACGGAGACGGGACACGAGGTGATTTTCCAAGGTTGGGACCTCAGGAAGACCGGTACAGTCATTAGTGCGGTCCGAGCCGCGAGACTTATCGGGCAGGGATGCGAGGCCTTTTGGTGCTATGCCATGAAGGAGGAGACAGGACCATCGCTGGAGGATATTCTTGTGGCATGTGAGTTTGAGGATGTTTTCGCGGAGCCACCCAGATTACTACCGCAAAGAAGCGTTGATTTTGCTATTGAGTTGGAGCCCGGCACGAGGCCGATATCAAAGGCTCCATACCGCATGGCGCCGATCGAGTTGTTGGAGCTAAGCAAGCAGCTCGGGGAGTTAGTTGAGAGGGGTTTTATACGCCCGAGCGTTTCCCGTTGGGGTGCACCGGTCCTCTTCGTCAGGAAGAAGGACGGATCTTTGAGGCTTTGCATCGATTACCAGGAATTGAACAAAGTCACCATCAAGAACAAGTACCCTCCACCGCGCATCGATGATTTGTTAGACCAGTTACAGGAAGCCTTTGAGTTTTAACGCATAGACTTGAGGTCGGGCTATCACCAGCTGAGGGTGAGAGAGGAGGACGTGCCGAAGACGGCATTCAGGACGAGATATGGCCATTATGAGTTTGTCGTGATGCCATTCAGGCTCACGAATGCACCCGCCGTCTTCATGGAGTTGATGAACGGCATCTTCATTGACTTCTTGGACCAGTTCGTGGTAGTGTTTATAGATGATATCTTTGTCTACTCTCGGAGTAGGGAGGAGCATGCGGGACACCTGAGGACGGTTCTTCGAGTCCTTCAGGATAGAGGGCTTTATGCAAAGCTCTCTAAGTGCGAGTTTTGGATGTCCGAGGTGGCATTCCTAGGTCATATAGTTTACGCCGAGGGTGTCATGGTTGACCAGACGAAGATTGAGTCCGTTTCTTCATGGCCGCCTCCTAGGACGGTCAAGGAGGTGCGTAGTTTCTTGGGCTTAGCGTGGTATTACCGCCGATTTGTTGAGGGTTTCTCCGTGATTGCACGCCCGCTTCCCTCCTTGTTGAGGAAGTCAATCAGATTCGTCTGGTTCGAGCCTTGTTAGAGCACCTTTGAGGAGCTAAAGAGGAGGTTGACCTCCGCTCCTATTTTGGCCCAGCCTGAGGGCATAGATGATTTTGTTGTATATAGTGACACCTCCAAGCTAGGCTTGGGGTGCGTTTTGATGTAGGGGGGTAGAGTTATTACGTATGCTTCTCGGCAGCTGAAGCTGTACGAGGAGAATTATCCCACCAATGATCTTGAGCTAGTGGCAGTGATTCCTGCCCTAAAGATCTGACGACACTACTTGTTCGGGGCTACGTGCTAGATCTTCACAGAACATAAGAGTCTGAAGTATATATTCCCTCAACGGGAGTTGAATAACCGCCAGAAGAGATGGTTGGAGCTGATTGAGGACTTTGATTTGGAGATTTTGTACCATCCGGGGAAGGCGAACGTAGTCGCCGATGCTTTGAGTAGGAGGAGTCCTCGAGAGGAGGCTATAGCACGGCTTACTGTTCAACCACAGCTGAGGAGGGATTTGATGGAGTTAGAGATGGATATCTGATTCCCGGATATGGACGGTCGTTTGTCCGAGTTGGAGGTACTTCTTGACCTGTCCGGAGAAATCCGGCAGAAGCAGGAGGGATGCCCTGTTTTGAGGAGGATCAGAGATAGGATGACCAAAGGTGAAGCACCGCAGTTTACGGTGGGAGCAGATGTCTTACTAAGACGCTAGGGGCGTATTTGTGTACTGTCGGACCCCGAGTTGAGGGAGCGGATTTTGCGTGAGGCACATTCTACACCTTACTCTGTGCATCCAGGCACGAGTAAGATGTACCAAGACCTTAGGAGATCTTACTAGTGGGGCGGGCTCAACCCGATGTAGCGAGATATGTTGCTGATACGCGACTTGCCAGCAGGTCAAGATCGAGCACCAGAGACACGGAGGAGAGCTTCACCCACAACCCGTGTCGTAGTGGAAGTGGGAGGATATATCGATGGACTTCGTTACCGGGTTGAGACCGAGTAGGAGCTTCGACGCGATTTGGGTAGTAGTAGATCGGTTGACGAAGACCGCACGTTTCATCCCCATCCGGGAGACGTGGCCGGTGAGTCGTCAAGCCAAGGAGTTTACCCGTCAGATTGTGAGATTGGACGGAGTACCGAGGACCATTATCTCGGATAGGGACGGGCGTTTTACCTCGAGGTTCTAGCAGCAGGTACACGCCGCCCTAGTTTCGAGTCTTCATTTCACCACCGCATACCATCCCTAGACTGACGGCCAATCAGAGCGGACTATTCAGACCTTAGAGGACATGTTGCGCGCATGTGTACTAGACCGGGGGCAGGTATTGTAACACCCCAAATCCGCGGGACTTGGAGTGTCACATTGGGCTAGGATCTAACAATGGATCCTGACCCTAGCCTGACAACAAGTTCACTAGATCTTACAACAAGGCACATGTAGATTAAAATCAAATACATAAAAGCTGAGTATGATACATCAAAAGAGTTTACAAACTCATAGCCGAGTACAAAACAACAACATAAACCACAACCACAAAAGATCTCACATCCCACGCATCCTAATGTAGAGAAGTCCTCGGCTTGTCATACCATCTGGCTCACTCTGCAGCATTCCTAACCTGTAGAACACTACAACACGGTATGAAACCGTTAGCTACAGCAATGAAAAGCATGAAGGTAATAGCACAACCACACATCAACATCTCAAACATGCAATGCCACACACATTCATTTATTATCTTTCATTACGTTATTCCATTACTAATTCAACTTCTTTTGTAACACGAGGAGCCTCAAGAACCCCGTCCCATCCAACGTAACACAGGATTTTTGCATGGGGGTAACCTTCACTCGTCCCCTCCTGTGAGATCATCTTCAGGGCACCTCCTCCTAACCAGCAGGCGGAGACCGGTGGTTACCGCCCGTTATAATACACTTGGGCCAAATAAATGTAATGAATGGTCATCCTAGTCCGGTTTAGGTTATAAATGCACAGTCATATGAACACACACAACCATCACAATCATACAATCCACAACTGCACGCTAAGTAAGTCCTATGGACTTACCTGATATACTCGTAACCTGTACCACGTCACAGCTTCCCCTTTGGGAAGTAATCAACGCCTGCAATAGCAAGGCACACACAATCACATACTACAAAGGTTAGGAGACTCATCTCACTAACCACAACCAACCTATATCTCAAATCTAAATCTCAGATCCTCAACACATTCATAGATGCCTAAGGCATATCCTCAACATAACATCTCATCATACTCGTACACATACTAAACCTTAAAGCCATAACCGATATCCATAACATCATCATGATCTTCAACTCATTCTGACACCTAGCATGCATCTATCAGTATTCCTCAATCTCAAATTTAATCCTAATTTAATTAATTAACCTTTAATTAATTAATTAAATTTCACCAAAATAACGTTTTGCCCGCAGGCCATTTCTAAACCCACATGTCATCAGATTTCATCAAACAAACAACCCATAAACAACAGAGTAATATAATGATCATAGTGAAATTTCTAATTATCCATTTTGAAAAGCCTAAGGTCAATTAGGCCAAATCGCAGTACGAAAAACAAATAAATTCATAACTTATTCGTTACTAACCCGATTGACGATTTGAAAGAAGATTCGGAATCACAACGACGCAGGCTACGCATGTACAACGCCAAATTCACCGGAATCTGAGCGACGGAACTGTCCTGGTGACATATATGCTCGACCAGGTCCTTATCTGCTCGGAAATGCAGAAACTCGGTACCGATATGAAGAGAATGAAGAGAGGAATCCAAAAACTCAAACGGAATTGAAATCGGATTAGAAACGGAGAGTAGATCTGAGTTTGAAGTTTGAGAAAAATCAGAGCTTTTACGAGGAAACGTGAAAGGAAATGAATTAATAAACGATTTTCCGCTATTTATAGTGAAGTCGATAATTATCCTTTTACCGATCCAATGGCGGGTTGAACCCCCTTCTCCAAACTTCTCGAAATTGGAATAATAGATCTTGAATATTGTAGGGATAATTATTCAACAATTGCCTCGAAAAACGTGTATTCCTAAGCCGTCTTTCTTAGCCGTTAAGAAACGAAATAGCGACTCTTTTGTCCGTTTTGCCTTTCCATTTTATTTCATATCTTGGACATGTCCAATGTCCTGATCATTTCTCTCAACTGCATTTTTATTAATTGGGGCTCCCAAATGCTCCAAATAATACCGGAGGGTAAAAATAATTACCCGGGGGAAAAAGTGAAATTTTCACCATAAGCCCACAATTACGCCAGGAACATAACGGTGGGACTTATACTCAATACTTACGCAATCTTCGTGAGTTATATGTCAATTACTATCACTGATTAAGTTAATCAACATTAATTAGAATTCGGAAATCCTAGCTATCATCACACACCCCTTAAAAAAAGTTTCGTCCCGAAACTTGAACAATTCCCAAATCCTCTCCGTTCAAACGTATCAACCTATAACACTCTATAACCTCAAAACACAACATGAAGGAATCACCAACTCCAGCAACAAGATCATAACGCTATCCAAAGGCATAGAGGAAAAATCATCTCTAGCCAACTACTAACCACGTCACAAGGCATGGAGGAAAGCCGTCTCCAGCCAATCGTACTCGTAACACAACTATGTGGAGGAAACCGTCTCCACTCACACTATGTCCATCAAAGATAACATGGAGGAAAGAACCATCTCCTGCTAATCCTAACACATACACCATAGCATGGAGGAAAGAACCATCTCCAGCTATACCTATCTCGTACTAGCAAACAAGATCTAACAGATCATATGCACAACTCACAGCTAGCACAAAAACACAGCATATCACATAAGCACATAGCATAACATACACTCACTAAGATAGCACCAAAATCTAATCGTGGATCCTATAGGTGCATCTGTCCCGGCGTAAAAATCTAGATAGTTCCCCTGGATACTATCCTCAGTCTCCCGCGTAGCCTCATCATAGGAATATCCTTCGAATGCAAGCGTCTCACACCTCTCTTCCTAGAACCGCAAAAGGTTGTTCTGCAAAAGTGTGGTCCGGCTCAACCACTAGATCATCATGACTCACACTGTGCCTCAGATCTGGTATGTACTTCCTCAGCCGAGACACATGAAACATAGGGTGAACACCCTCTAACTTCGGTGGCAAAGCCAATCTGTGCACTACTCTCCCAACTCTATCTAGTATCTCGAAAGGACCGACCTATCGGGCACTCAACTTTCCCTTTATGCCATAACGTCTGACGCCTCACGTCGGAGATACTCTCAACCAGACATGAGCTCCTACCTTGAACTTTAGAGGTCGACGCCTCCAATTTGCATACGACTTCTGGTGACTCTGTGCAGCCATCATCCTTTCTCTGATTAACGTTACTCGAGCTATATCATCCTGAATCTGCTCTGGCGCTAACCCCCTGGTACTGCCAGGCTCATCCCCGCATAAAGGTGTATGACACCTATGTCTACACAATGTCTCAACGAGTTGGAATAAACAGATTGTCCCTGTTCTCAATCCATCCCACAAGTTCGCAACATGTTCTCTACGGTCTGGAGGGTCCTCTCAGACTGACCGTCTATCTGAGGTAAATCTCAATCATGAAGTGTAGACGCGTTCCCCAAGCAGTCTGAATCTACTATCAAAACCTCAAAGTAACCCGTCTACTACAATCATAGTCAATCGTCCCCGGTACACTTATGGAGTCCCACCATCTGTCTAGTGTACTCCTTTGTTATTTCATTCACTGGCCACGTCTCTCAGTAGAGATGGAACGTGTCGACTTCGTAAATCTGTTACCAATAATTTGGATAACATCAAAACTCTTACTGGGTCTCAATCCCATCACAAGTCCACAAAAAGGTCCTCTCACTTCCACTACAACATTGGTAGTGGATGAGCTCATCTCCAGGTCAGTAACACTTTAACCTGATCTACTACTTCAGGGTACCTCTTATTCGTACATGGATGTACTAAAGAAGGTGTACTATGGGTGTATTGTAATCTTCTCCACTCAACTCTGCATAAGCGGTTATACAGACGAAGTTGCGGCACCTCATACTCCTTCTGCTCCGTTAAAGAACGGTGGTGTCTCGCCATGAGACTCCCTTCCATCAAACTCCCTCAGGGTCAGACAAGTCCCCTGCTTTTGTTGGACCTCATCCAACAAATCAGGTAGAATCCCTAAAATATCAAACTAACGTCCTTATCAGCAGTTGTAGGTCCAACTCTAACCAAGCTAGATCATTCTGCAACCGAGGTTGTACAACAATTCCAACAACCGCCTTCTCTCGAGGCGTCTTCTTGTTCAAGGTATCAGTTACCACATTCTCCTTGCCACTTGCCAGAATGGTACCAAACTTCACGATCAAACTCCTTGATCAACTCCAGTCAACGACGCTCGCGGTTATTCAGCTTATGTTGCATAAAAATATGCTTCAAACTCTTATGATCGGTGGGAATCTAACATGAAATATCACACCGATATTGCCTTCAAATATGGACACTTTAACTACCACTACTAACTCAAAATCATGAGTCGGGCAGTTCTCCTCATACGTTCTCAGCACCGTAGTCACGTGATTCCCAAAATCTTCTGATTATCACCAAATAGAAGCAGAGTTCAAATGCTTCCTCTACTCTTCAGAACTCCGACATACTACTTCAACCACACACTTATGGTGGTCTTCCTCAGAAGACTCGTAATTGGATGCACAATCACATAGAATCCTTCCTCAAAGCGTTGGTAGAAATCGGCTGAGCCGAGAACTACGCATTCCCTTAACGTTCATCAGTATCATCCATAAGACTTCATACTTACTCCTCGTCACATCAATCATGATCCTACTGGCGGAACAACATGACCTTGAAGGTTACTTCTGGCATCTCAATTCACATTTAGGGAGCATAGCACACTGGCTTCTATCCCTCAGATTTTGCAAAACCGTCCTCAGATAACCGGTACGTTCCTCTCCATTGTGAGAGTACACCAAACGTCATCAATAAGGTCTACCACCAACTGATCAAGGAAGTAGATGAAGATACTATTCATCAACTCCTATAACGACTACTAGGACGTTCCTCAACTCAGATGACAACACTACAACTCGTAATGTCCATAACGGGTATGGAATGCTGTTCTATGCCCACGCTGCTCTATCATCCTTAACTGATGATATCCTAAACATATGGAAATCTTGAGAACACAATTGTTTCTCTTAGTTGATCCGACAAGTCATCAACACATAGCGATGAATATACTAGGGCGAACGAAGCCCATCTCAATCTACTCTTCAAATTGCTTCTTCAAGTTCTAACAACTCAACAAGCCATATACCTCATAGGCCTTCTCCCAACCAATCGCGTACCATACTTCAACACAATATCAAAGTCCTCATTCCGCTGAGGCGATAGATTAGACGGTTCCGTAACACGTCTATAAGATCATATACCACTGGAATACTCTTCAGCATGGAACTATCTCTTTCCTTCATGGCACAACATTAAAAAAAAATATCACCCTCTGGTGTTATCAACCTCGTTGCTCATATGGCACTAAAGACAACTCACCTCCTCAAAGGTCATAACCTCGGAAAACCTCTACTTGGTCGATCTCAATAGATACTAGAATAGTCCTCCTACTACTATCTAAACCAACATGATATCTATTCGTGCACCACACACATAAAGACCTTCTCATGCACCTAAGGCATGACAAAGAAGTTTTCAAGCCATACACAAGTCCCTGAACAAAGGGAACAACCACATATCTCATGGGTACCTAAGACCCGTAACTCGTAATCCTATAAAGGAAGATCTATCTTCTACTGTATCCACAATTAACTCTTAACACATGCATCGAAAGACAAGAGGTGCATAGCACTCACAACAAACAAAACTCCACTAGGTAAACCATTAAAAAAAATGGTACCTGTAACAGCTAGCGCTGGAAGCTCTACTGCATATCATTACTCAATCTCATACCTATGCTCCTCAGGTATCACTGAGGTCATCGCCACAGCCTCCACTTCCACTCTTTCTGCATCGGAAAGAGGAAGGTCTTGATGAGAAGAAACACTACCTTGCTGACAGAAAAGGGTCAGATGGCCTAGTTCACCACAGGTGAAGCAAGCTATCGATGCCATGGGGCACTCAGAGCGCACATGATCTGGATAACCACAGTTGAGACATATACGTCTCATCCCTGCCACTAGTACGGGTGGCTCCTCTACACTGCCCAGCTCAAAGGCTCTACCTTGAGCTCTTCTAGTATCCGTGGTACTCCTATCACGACCCTTACCTCTACTCAGCCTGGGAACGGATTCCTGATTAGGCGAATGATCTGGGATTTTCTGCTGCCCCCGCGTCTGCTGTTGAGGTGTCTTCTGACCACCTCCCGTCACACTAGTAGAAATAAAACCCTGTTGTGATGCCACTCCAGTTTGCTTACAGAAAACAGCTCTATGACCCTGTCTACCACAGGTAAAGCAAGTCACTGGAGATCTTGGACACTGTGGTCGTACATGTTCAGGCTTCCCACATTGTAAAAAGTCCTCGTTTCACCAAAAGTCCGTGTGAACGAGAAGTACTCAAACGTCCACAAGTCGGGCTCGCTTTGCAACCCGGATATCCAACCTCATCTTTCCTTGATTCAACCCGTTGTTTCTTCTCTAATCCAGAAGCTTCAGTTGATCTCACAGATGTTGGTAAATCCGGTGTATATCTACCTGCTATTGCCGCCTCATATACTTGTTGCATATACTCTTGAAACTCGAATCTACTCATGGAGACACGATCATCCTCTTCAAACTCGTTCTCTGCCATAGGCAACAGCGGATACTGGTCCCTGACTTGGCGCTACTGAAGGAAGAGGGGGTGTACCCCTATCTCGTCCCACTACACATATTGCTCTAGTTTGAGCCATCTGTAGAATATACGGCCCTAAACTTATAAGGCTATATATATATATATATAGAGAAAATTGTCTAAACAGTACCCCATCTTTTGGGCTGACTAAACTTTAGTACCCCATCGTTTTAACTATCAGAACGGTACCTCATCTATTGACCCCGACCAAAGATCAATACCTCAATCACTGTTCACCTGTTAAATTCAAAGAACGACGTTAACTGTGAGGGGCAAAATTGTCATATTACCTTAGAAAATGTACTGTTCCATTTTTTAATTTAATTTTTCCTTTTTCAAGGTCCCTTTTTACAAAATTCCCAAAATATTTTCAAACCCTAATTTTCTCTCTCCTCAATTCCACCTCCTCTCACATCTGTGTCTCTTCAGAAAACGATTGAAACTGAACTAGTTTTCTACATTGACAGCTTGAGCATGGGGTCCAATCTTGCCTGTCGAAGAGTGACTCTTCATCCATGTGTTCTTGATGTCAACAGGCTCCTATGACTTCTCTTCATGTTGCATGGGATTGCTTGGCCTTATCATCTCTATTCACGGTTGATTGTGCAATTAATCAAGAGTATACCTCTCAGTACTCGTTTTCTTGCACCCCTGATGGACTAATTTGGCCTACTGCATCCACATACACTTGATGCACATAAGGTGTCTCTTTTTTTGGATATACAGAGATGAGCAAATGGCAACTCTTTTTTGTAATTAATGAGGCTGAATTCAGGTTTCAGCCGTCAACTTTGAATGTGTAGATTATGAGAGGAGCAAATGGCAACTCTTTTTTTGGATATACAGAGAAAGGTCACTTGATGCACATAAGGTGTCTAATTGTATTTTTGTTGTTACTGAAGCTAGTATTTGACTTGCCATAGTTATTAGAACATCAGGAGAAAGAGATACCCAATGATCTGATGCCAAAAAAATAGGGCTAGGATCTTGGATATTTTGTAGTTTTAGAGGATATTGAACATGTTCAAATGTTGAAGAGAATAGCTTGCTTATCATGCATATGCACAAGGAAGACGGTGTCAAAATCCATTTTATACAAAAAGATAGGTGCTTGATTGATGTACAAATAAGCTAATAGATAATAAAATAAAATAAATATATTTTAAACAGACCTTAAAATAACTATGTTTTAAACAGATCTTAATCTCAGTACTTCTATGGTGTCTTTGGCTAATCGAAGTTTGATCTTTATAGTAATCATCAAAAACATAGTATCTCTGACTCAATGTACATAATCAGCAATCCTGCATACATGATCAAGATTTGTATTACCACTCTTCGACAAGCAAGATTACGAGATTTCAAATGCAGAAAACGATTGTAAACTTCAGAACTGAACCAGTTTCGAGGCCTTGACAGTTTCTTCGATTACAGGATTTCAATTACGAGGCCTTCTCTGTATTTGAAATTGAACCAGTTTCAAATGCAGAAAACTGAAATCAATATGCATCATCGAAGGCCTTGACAATTTCAAATGCAGAAAACGATTGTAAACTTCAGAACTGCCACGCTTCAAGCCTTGACTTTGTGGCCAACCGGTTGAATGAACAAATTAGGAGCAGGAGCAACACTTTCATTCCTCTTCTCACTCAACATAGGCAAAGCTCCAACCGAGTCATCAACCCTAACTAGTAGCAAAGAAGACCAAAAAGAAAGCTTGACAACCTGCACTATCTCGAAGCTCTCAAGCACTGACCTAACGGACCCTAATTCAGAGTTTGATTTCAGCAAACTCCCAGGACTTGAATTGCAGCAGATTTGGCAAGAAATGACCTCACATAAAAATCAAGTTTGATTTCAGCAAATTCGAGACCCACACGTGCTTCCTCGACTCGATGCACTTCCCATGACCTCCTTGTCATTTCGGAAAGGAGAAGTACATCGACACCAGCAAAAACATCTCAAGATCAATAACCCTATCGAGCCTACAAGCCAAAACAGTCATCATCCGAACCCCAAAACAGGGCATTCAATTTCTGTAGAACCCTCTTCTTCATCTTCTGTTGACCTTCATCCTCAAGCCGAAAGCTGAGAATCTGAAAAGAAGAATAGAAGCGTATAGAATAGGTGAAAGCTTAGAGAAGAGAACACAGAGAAATTATAGAATAGAAAGAAAAAAGAAATACAGTGAGGCTTCGTATCTCCCATTACATTTTTTATTTTTTTGATAAATAAAATAGAGAATATTGAAAAAGAATAATGAAGCAACAGTCCACGTGGCAAGAGAAGTCCTCAAATAAGGAAATAAAAAATGAAATAATACATGGACAATTTTACCCCTTACAATTAATGCCGTTAATTGAATTTAACGGATGAACAGTGATCGAGGTACTAATCTTTGGTCGGGGTCAGTAGATGAGGTACCGTTCTGATAGTTAAAACGATGAGGTACTAAAGTTTAGTCAGCCCAAAAGATGGGGTACTGTTTAGACAATTTTCTCTATATATATATATATATATAATACTCATTACTACATGCATACACATCAGCACATAAAAGATACATATATATATATATATATATATATATATATATATATATATATATATATATATATATATATATATATATCTACACTGTCGAGATCCTCAGATGGGTGACGACTTCTGTACATACTATCCCAAAACATCTGTACTCGCTTAAAACCAAAACCTTTTGAAAAGTCAGACCCCATGTGGGTTCTGTTTATTTATCCACTCTACCTTTATTGCAGATAGCAAGTGCCATTGTTGTCAACCTAAGGCTCTGATACCAACTCTGTAACACCCCAAATCCGCGGAACTTGGAGTGTCACATTGGGCTAGGATCTCACAATGGATCCTGACCCTAGCCTGACAACAAGTTCACTGGATCTTACAACAAGGCACAGGTAGATTAAAATCAAATACATAAAAGTTGAGTATGATACATCAAAAGAGTTTACAAACTCATAGCCGAGTACAAAACAACAACATAAACCACAACCACAAAAGATCCCACATCCCATGCATCCTAATGTACAGAAGTCCTCGGCTCGTCACACCATCTGGCTCACTCTGCAGTATTCCTAACCTGGAGAACACTACAACACGGTATGAAACCGTTAGCTACAGCAATGAAAAGCATGAAGGTAATAGCACAACCACACATCAACATCTCAAACATGCAATGCCACACACATTCATTTATTATCTTTCATTACGTTATTCCATTACTAATTCAACTTCTTTTGTAACACGATGAGCCTCAAGAACCCCGTCCCATCCAACGTAACACAGGAGTTTTGTATGGGGGTAACCTTCACTCGTCCCCTCCTGTGAGATCATCTTCAGAGCACCTCCTCCTAACCAGCAGGCGAAGACCGGTGGTTACCGCCCGTTATAATACACTTGGGCCAAATAAATGTAATGAATGGTCATCCTAGTCCGGTTTAGGTTATATATGCACAATCATATGAACACGCACAACCATCACAATCATACAATCCACAACTGCACGCTAAGTAAGTCCTATGGACTTACCTGATATACTTGTAACCTGTACCACGTCACAGCTTCCCCTTGGGGAAGTAATCAATGCCTGCAATAGCAAGGCACACACAATCACATATTGCAAAGGTTAGGAGACTCATCTTACTAACCACAACCAACCTATATCTCAAATCTAAACCTCAGATCCTCAACACATTCATATATGCCTAAGGCATATCCTCAACACAACATCTCATCATACTCGTACACATACTAAACCTTAAAGCCATAACCGATATCCATAACATCATCATGATCCTCAACTCATTCTAACACCTAGCATGTATCTAATTAGTATTCCTCAATCTCAAATTTAATCCTAATTTAATTAATTAACCTTTAATTAATTAATTAAATTTCACCAGAATAACGTTTTGCCCGCAGGCCATTTCTAAACCCACCTGTATCAGATTTCATCAAACAAACAACCCATAAACACCAGAATAATATAATGATCATAATGGAATTTCTAATTATCCATTTTGAAAAACCTAAGGTCAATTAGGCCAAATCGCAGTACGGAAAACGAATAAATTCATAACTTATTCGTTACTAACCCGATTGACGATCTGAAAGAAGATTCGGAATCACAACGACGCAGGCTACACATGTAAAACAACAAATTCACCGAATCTGAGCGACAGAACTGTCCTGGTGACATATATGCTCGACCAGGTCCTTATCTGCTCGGAAATGCAGAAACTCGGTACCGATATGAAGAGAATGAAGAGAGGAATCCAAAAACTCAAACGGAATTGAAATCGGATTAGAAACGGAGAGTAGATCTGAGTTTGAAGTTTGAGAGAAATCAGAGCTTTTACGAGGAAACGTGAAAGGAAATGAATTAATAAACGATTTTCCGCTATTTATAGTGAAGTCAATAATTATCCTTTATCGAAGTCGATAATTATCCTTCTATCGATCCAATGGCGGGTTGAACCCACTTCTCCAAACTTCTCGAAATTGAAATAATAGATCTTGAATATTGTAGGGATAATTATGTCACAATTGCCTCGGAAAATGTGTATTCTTAAGCCGTCTTTCTTAGCCGTTAAGAAACGAAATAGCGACTCTTTTGTCCGTTTTGCCTTTCCATGTTATTTCATATCTAGGAAATGTCCGATATCCTGATCATTTTTCTCAATGCATTTTTATTAATTGGGGCTCCCAAATGTTCCAAATAATACCAGAGGGTAAAAATAATTACCCGGGGGAAAAAGTGAAAATTTCACCATAAGCCCACAATTACGCCAGGGACATAACGGTGGGACTTATACTCAATACTTACGCAATCTTCGCGAGTTATATGTCAATTACTATCAATGATTAAGTTAATCAACATTAATTAGAATTCGGAAATCCTAGCTGTTACGCTAGGATTAATAGCACAAAAAGCTTTATATTTATAAACTCGAACTAAATCCTAAACTACCTAGCGAAACCCGCAATGTACGGGTCGTTTGTAGTAGGGATAGTATTCCGAGGTCGAACTCAAGGACTGAGGTGAAACTAAGTCATTCAATGATCAAAGATAGTGTGAATCTAGACTAAGATAAGATGAGGAATGAAGAAAATGGAAAACACAATGTTTTTGGAGGGTTTTGGGTGATCAAACAAAGATCACAAATATGTGAACACAATCAAGCAACACAAACACACACTAACACAAAAGATAGGAGAATGGAAGTAACAAAGCGGATTCTAGAGATTGGAAGTCCGGTTATGGCATAGACTCAAGCTATCTATTCATTCCTTGGATTAACTATGATATGTTGGGATTAAGCGTTTCTAGATTGGGATCAATTACCGGGTAAGTCTCATGATCCACTAGTCCATTCCTAAGGTCTCATCACCGGGTAAGTCTCTAAGAACCTAAGGATAGGAATTCTACACAAACCGGATTGTTACCTAGGGGTCTAACCTATCCTTACCGGGTAAGTCTCGGAAAGGGAAGTCCTAAACAACTATCCTAGCACACTTAGTCCAATGGCGGCTTGTGAGGCTCACCACTACCTAGGGTTTATCATCTTTTGAATCTAAGAGTAAGAATCACCGGGTAAGTCTCTTCTAAACACTTAGTTGCTAACACTAGGTCTCCCTAGGATAGAATTAGCTCAACAAACACTAGGATTTCAAGAACAAGAGTCATCCAAGGGTAAAAATCTAAGTTCATCCTATCATGGTCCTAGCCATAACCCTTCTTTCCTTACCCTAGAATCGCAATCTATCTAGCCAACAACATTCATTTCAAGATCAATCTCCACAAATAAAGCATGCTTGCAAGTCATGGTCAATTGATGAAGAACAATCCAAAGAAAAGACATTAAAAGCATAGAATAGAAATTACCAAATCCTTACAAGGCTCCAAGAGCTAATCCAAGTTGTCAACAATGAACTTCTCTCTCAAATCCACTCTAATCTCACTCTAAAACGAGAATCTACACTAATCTCTTCCAAGAATACCCCTAATGGGTGCTTGGAAGAGAGGCAACAATGGAGAAGTGTTTTGGGGAAGAAGATAGGTCAAAAGAGAGGAGAAGGATCAATGGGAGAGAGCCAACAACAACTTTGAAGGACCACTTATATTCTCCACCAAGAGCAAGGCCGGACAAGAGATCGTGGGACACGTGGCTTAAGCTGTCAAAGGCCCAAAAATCGACCCAGAGGAAAAAATCGGCCGATTTTCCTGGGTGTAGGTCGATTTTCTTCAACAGAAGCATGCTATGATCGTCTAGCCATGAGTTGCTCCATTGCTTGCACCAATAGTGGTCTTTGTGTCCTTTGTTGCTCCAATTATGCTCCTCCAAGGCTTTGGATGTGTACCATCATGAGGCTTGGCCCTCAAATATATCGATTAACGTCCAATAGATCCTCGAATTACCTACAAAACCGATAAAAGGTGGTGTAGACGTCTTTTCTAGAAATGTGCATGAATTGAGCGAAGACGTCATGAACCAATGCCAAAACGTGCATGAATGAGTGAGAAATCTATCTAAATGATTACCTAATCCTAAGTCATAAATCTTGTTATCAAAAATACCCCATACTTAAGGTTTGCTCGTCCCCGAGCAAATTCCCAACTATAGACTACAAGATAACATGATTTATGTATGCAGAAAAAGGGCAAAATCTTTTTGGTTTTGTGCTTCTAATTTTGGATCACCTTCATAGTCATGTTTCATGGCAATGGACAAGCAATCATTTATCAAATAAATGAAGACATGAAAAGAAAATTATACTTAGCTTGATAGCATGCAATGAAATGTAAAGATGAAGATGTCAAGATGATCATGAGCATATCCAATCTAAATCACTTAGTCTTACACACATGCAAGTAGGTCATAAGGACTTGTAAAATAGAAGGCCAAGAAACGTTGTGATTAGGTGGGAATTTTCTAGGCTATGTGATGCTAATCCGGGAAAGGAACTAAACGACCACAACTTCACATTTCTTATCAACTTCCCTCAAGTGTATATTTTTCTTCATTTTCTTTTCTTTCTTTTATTTTTGAGACAATGGAATTGGTGTACAAAAGCCGAAACCTTGGTGATTAGCCATTCTCGGGCTTTTTCTATTTTTCGAGATGCATCCACACCGGGCACACATACCAAAGCTCGTTAGGACTATCGGTTTATTTGACTTTGGCAAGGCACCAACACCCGATTATGTGAAGTGTACCGAGTTACTTGTCATTTAAACCAACGTCCCCAAACCTATATTTTTGTCTACACTTTCACAACAATTTCAGCATTTCATTCACATCATTCTTTCATCAACAACTTCACCCCACACTTGCTTTTCACACACATCAACACACTATCATGCTCCTATTCCCGGATGGGTCAAAAGAGGTCAAATTTTTCATCAATTGAGGTGCTCAAACAACATGATCAAGATGAGAAGTAGAGAAAGATGAATTGCCTTATTCATTCCTAAATGATGTGCAAGAACTAGCATGCAATTTCGACTTTCAATACTCAATTAAATCAAGGCAAACATTCATGATCACAAATTCATTCATGGGATTCAAGGTAAGTACTTCAAGTCCACATATGCTATCATCAATTCAACACATAAGGCCATCCATAGCCAATTCACAAGATAAGATTCATCATTAGGGTCATATCCAAGCCTAGAAAGCACAAAAAATTTTAAAATTTTCTGATTTTTTGGATTTTTCGAAATATGTATGTACAATGCAAGACATAATGAAACATGTGACAAAATTAAACTATCCTAGATGCTAATCATGCAAGTGATCATGAGAACCCCACCCCATACTTAGAAACACATTGTCCCTAATGTGGAAACTAAATAAAGAAGTGAAAGAGAGTCCTCACAATGTAAAATTGGTGATGCTTTGGTATTTCGGTTCACATCGAATGATGATGGTGGATGATTGATCAAGGATGGTAGAGAGCTGTTGATGTTCATTATGGCGTCGAAACCCGCGCTTGGCACCGCAAGCCGTCCAAGTTCCACGTCCGCTCCACCCATGCTTGATTGGAGATCATCACTTTCCTTGACAGAAGGAAAAATCGCCCCATAGCCCAGGAAAATCGGCCGATTTTGTGCAAGATCAGTCCGATTTTCCTGGGTGCTTTCTTCCTTGTCCATGTGCTCGGATCTTGCACCTTCTTCTCAACAGTTCCATGAGGTTTTCACATGACCTCCAGCATCTCATCACACATGACAACAACAAGATCTAGCACCCAAAAACACAAAAGAAAAACAGAGCACACCAAAAGCAAAATCAAACAAAAACAAGAAAAATAAAAGGGAAAGACATGTACCAATGGGTTGCCTCCCATTAAGCGCTTCTTTAAGGTCATTAGCTTGACCAAACTCCGAGGATGTGTCAATCCACCTCGAATACCATGGTTTGCTTGAGGAGTCCAAGTAACCATCGCTCTCCGGCATCCATGATGACAAGCAAGGGCCACTCGATGCCCAAATAAGCCTTAAGTTCTCTCTTCACCGGTGAGTAGTAGACTCCTTCATCACCGCTCCCTTGATGATAGTATGGAGTTGCAACCATAGGTGCCACCCCATACTTAGACAATTGGTACTCCGCGGTCACACCGGTGAGATACTTGCCATCCTCATCCTTTATAATCCGAAGAAGGCCGGTTCTTGGAAAGAATTCTTCATTGAAGTGCTCCATAACCATCATGGATCCATCATGCTTGCCTCCATCATTCAACATGGGAAACTCCTTAGGAAAGGGGCTCCAATCTTCGTGTGTACTTCGGGCAAGCAAGGAGGGATTGGAAGGAGTTGAGGTTAGCTTAGGGCTCTCCCTCGTGAGCTCTTCAAGT
The DNA here is from genome assembly GCA_033239045.1 of Fagopyrum esculentum. NCBI lineage: Eukaryota > Viridiplantae > Streptophyta > Magnoliopsida > Caryophyllales > Polygonaceae > Fagopyrum > Fagopyrum esculentum. The sequence goes on from BSUD01000006.1 coordinate 44,688,651, forward strand.
GTGGTTCCGGGATTGATGGCAAGGATGACCGGGGGTGAGAATACTTCATTGCACTCCTCCAAAGGTGAAGGAGGTGGAGGTAAGCCTTGAAGGACGGTAGGATCTCCTAGCATAAAAGCATTCCTAATCTCCTCAATCTCCCTCCTCATTTGTTCTTCTCTCTCGGTATTCAATCTCCTTTCTTCCTTCAGGGCCAAATCCCTTAGCCACAATTGCTCTCGAGCTTCATTCAACTCTTCCTCAAGGCTTCTATTGGTTATGGTTGAATCGGGCAATTCTCGGATCTCCTCATAGTGAACCTCCTCTTGATGACATACTTCCCCTTCAAGCTCCATGTGGGAACTAGAAATGAAAGCAAGGTTGCTTTCTAGATCATCCATCTTCCTCAACATTTCTTCTAGCATTGACTCCAATCGATCATTGTGAGGTTGATGGTGAGGTTCCACATAAGGCAATGTAGTCATGTGAGCTTGATCATGGGACTCATGGTGGGCATTAAACTCCTCCCAATACTCAAACTCATCATGGAGAGGTCCTAGATCTTGGCTTTCCATCCACTCCTCATACTCCATGTCGTCAAGGTCGTCTTGGAGGTACAATCCGTCCATGGCAAACATGAAAAGGCAAAGACAAAAACAACACAAGATCAAAAGTAACAAGAAACATAAACACTAAAAGCAATCAAAATCAAATGACTTAATCTAGACCTAGTCCCCGGCAACGGCGCCAAAAACTTGTTACGCTAGGATTAATAGCACAAAAAGCTTTACATTTATAAACTCGAACTAAATCCTAAACTACCTAGCGAAACCCGCAGTGTACGGGTCGTTTGTAGTAGGGATAGTATTCCGAGGTCGAACTCAAGGACTGAGGTGAAACTAAGTCATTCAATGATCAAAGATAGTGTGAATCTAGACTAAGATAAGATGAGGAATGAAGAAAATGGAAAACACAATGTTTTTGGAGGGTTTTGGGTGATCAAACAAAGATCACAAATATGTGAACACAATCAAGCAACACAAACACACACTAACACAAAAGATAGGAGAATGGAAGTAACAAAGCGGATTCTAGAGATTGGAAGTCCGGTTATGGCATAGACTCAAGCTATCTATTCATTCCTTGGATTAACTATGATATGTTGGGATTAAGCGTTTCTAGATTGGGATCAATTACCGGGTAAGTCTCATGATCCACTAGTCCATTCCTAAGGTCTCATCACCGGGTAAGTCTCTAAGAACCTAAGGATAGGAATTCTACACAAACCGGATTGTTACCTAGGGGTCTAACCTATCCTTACCGGGTAAGTCTCGGAAAGGGAAGTCCTAAACAACTATCCTAGCACACTTAGTCCAATGGCGGCTTGTGAGGCTCACCACTACCTAGGGTTTATCATCTTTTGAATCTAAGAGTAAGAATCACCGGGTAAGTCTCTTCTAAACACTTAGTTGCTAACACTAGGTCTCCCTAGGATAGAATTAGCTCAACAAACACTAGGATTTCAAGAACAAGAGTCATCCAAGGGTAAAAATCTAAGTTCATCCTATCATGGTCCTAGCCATAACCCTTATTTCCTTACCCTAGAATCGCAATCTATCTAGCCAACAACATTCATTTCAAGATCAATCTCCACAAATAAAGCATGCTTGCAAGTCATGGTCAATTGATGAAGAACAATCCAAAGAAAAGACATTAAAAGCATAGAATAGAAATTACCAAATCCTTACAAGGCTCCAAGAGCTAATCCAAGTTGTCAACAATGAACTTCTCTCTCAAATCCACTTTAATCTCACTCTAAAACGAGAATCTACACTAATCTCTTCCAAGAACACCCCTAATGGGTGCTTGGAAGAGAGGCAACAATGGAGAAGTGTTTTGGGGAAGAAGATAGGTCAAAAGAGAGGAGAAGGATCAATGGGAGAGAGCCAACAACAACTTTGAAGGACCACTTATATTCTCCACCAAGAGCAAGGCCGGACAAGAGATCGTGGGACACGTGGCTTAAGCTGTCAAAGGCCCAAAAATCGACCCAGAGGAAAAAATCGGCCGATTTTCCTGGGTGTAGGTCGATTTTCTTCAACAGAAGCATGCTATGATCGTCTAGCCATGAGTTGCTCCATTGCTTGCACCAATAGTGGTCTTTGTGTCCTTTGTTGCTCCAATTATGCTCCTCCAAGGCTTTGGATGTGTACCATCATGAGGCTTGGCCCTCAAATATATCGATTAACGTCCAATAGATCCTCGAATTACCTACAAAACCGATAAAAGGTGGTGTAGACGTCTTTTCTAGAAATGTGCATGAATTGAGCGAAGACGTCATGAACCAATGCCAAAACGTGCATGAATGAGTGAGAAATCTATCTAAATGATTACCTAATCCTAAGTCATAAATCTTGTTATCAAAAATACCCCATACTTAAGGTTTGCTCGTCCCCGAGCAAATTCCCAACTATAGACTACAAGATAACATGATTTATGTATGCAGAAAAAGGGCAAAATCTTTTTGGTTTTGTGCTTCTAATTTTGGATCACCTTCATAGTCATGTTTCATGGCAATGGACAAGCAATCATTTATCAAATAAATGAAGACATGAAAAGAAAATTATACTTAGCTTGATAGCATGCAATGAAATGTAAAGATGAAGATGTCAAGATGATCATGAGCATATCCAATCTAAATCACTTAGTCTTACACACATGCAAGTAGGTCATAAGGACTTGTAAAATAGAAGGCCAAGAAACGTTGTGATTAGGTGGGAATTTTCTAGGCTATGTGATGCTAATCCGGGAAAGGAACTAAACGACCACAACTTCACATTTCTTATCAACTTCCCTCAAGTGTATATTTTTCTTCATTTTCTTTTCTTTCTTTTATTTTTGAGACAATGGAATTGGTGTACAAAAGCCGAAACCTTGGTGATTAGCCATTCTCGGGCTTTTTCTATTTTTCGAGATGCATCCACACCGGGCACACATACCAAAGCTCGTTAGGACTATCGGTTTATTTGACTTTGGCAAGGCACCAACACCCGATTATGTGAAGTGTACCGAGTTACTTGTCATTTAAACCAACGTCCCCAAACCTATATTTTTGTCTACACTTTCACAACAATTTCAGCATTTCATTCACATCATTCTTTCATCAACAACTTCACCCCACACTTGCTTTTCACACACATCAACACACTATCATGCTCCTATTCCCGGATGGGTCAAAAGAGGTCAAATTTTTCATCAATTGAGGTGCTCAAACAACATGATCAAGATGAGAAGTAGAGAAAGATGAATTGCCTTATTCATTCCTAAATGATGTGCAAGAACTAGCATGCAATTTCGACTTTCAATACTCAATTAAATCAAGGCAAACATTCATGATCACAAATTCATTCATGGGATTCAAGGTAAGTACTTCAAGTCCACATATGCTATCATCAATTCAACACATAAGGCCATCCATAGCCAATTCACAAGATAAGATTCATCATTAGGGTCATATCCAAGCCTAGAAAGCACAAAAAATTTTAAAATTTTCTGATTTTTTGGATTTTTCGAAATATGTATGTACAATGCAAGACATAATGAAACATGTGACAAAATTAAACTATCCTAGATGCTAATCATGCAAGTGATCATGAGAACCCCACCCCATACTTAGAAACACATTGTCCCTAATGTGGAAACTAAATAAAGAAGTGAAAGAGAGTCCTCACAATGTAAAATTGGTGATGCTTTGGTATTTCGGTTCACATCGAATGGTGATGGTGGATGATTGATCAAGGATGGTAGAGAGCTGTTGATGTTCATTATGGCGTCGAAACCCGCGCTTGGCACCGCAAGCCGTCCAAGTTCCACGTCCGCTCCACCCATGCTTGATTGGAGATCATCACTTTCCTTGACAGAAGGAAAAATCGCCCCATAGCCCAGGAAAATCGGCCGATTTTGTGCAAGATCAGTCCGATTTTCCTGGGTGCTTTCTTCCTTGTCCATGTGCTCGGATCTTGCACCTTCTTCTCAACAGTTCCATGAGGTTTTCACATGACCTCCAGCATCTCATCACACATGACAACAACAAGATCTAGCACCCAAAAACACAAAAGAAAAACAGAGCACACCAAAAGCAAAATCAAACAAAAACAAGAAAAATAAAAGGGAAAGACATGTACCAATGGGTTGCCTCCCATTAAGCGCTTCTTTAAGGTCATTAGCTTGACCAAACTCCGAGGATGTGTCAATCCACCTCGAATACCATGGTTTGCTTGAGGAGTCCAAGTAACCATCGCTCTCCGGCATCCATGATGACAAGCAAGGGCCACTCGATGCCCAAATAAGCCTTAAGTTCTCTCTTCACCGGTGAGTAGTAGACTCCTTCATCACCGCTCCCTTGATGATAGTATGGAGTTGCAACCATAGGTGCCACCCCATACTTAGACAATTGGTACTCCGCGGTCACACCGGTGAGATACTTGCCATCCTCATCCTTTATAATCCGAAGAAGGCCGGTTCTTGGAAAGAATTCTTCATTGAAGTGCTCCATAACCATCATGGATCCATCATGCTTGCCTCCATCATTCAACATGGGAAACTCCTTAGGAAAGGGGCTCCAATCTTCGTGTGTACTTCGGGCAAGCAAGGAGGGATTGGAAGGAGTTGAGGTTAGCTTAGGGCTCTCCCTCGTGAGCTCTTCAAGTGTGGTTCCGGGGTTGATGGCAAGGATGACCGGGGGTGAGAATACTTCATTGCACTCCTCCAAAGGTGAAGGAGGTGGAGGTAAGCCTTGAAGGACGGTAGGATCTCCTAGCATAAAAGCATTCCTAATCTCCTCAATCTCCCTCCTCATTTGTTCTTCTCTCTCGGTATTCAATCTCCTTTCTTCCTTCAGGGCCAAATCCCTTAGCCACAATTGCTCTCGAGCTTCATTCAACTCTTCCTCAAGGCTTCTATTGGTTATGGTTGAATCGGGCAATTCTTGGATCTCCTCATAGTGAACCTCCTCTTGATGACATACTTCCGCTTCAAGCTCCATGTGGGAACTAGAAATGGAAGAAAGGTTGCTTTCTAGATTATCCATCTTCCTCAACATTTCTTCTAGCATTGACTCCAATCGATCATTGTGAGGTTGATGGTGAGGTTCCACATAAGGCAATGTAGTCATGTGAGCTTGATCATGGGATTCATGATAGGCATTAAACTCCTCCCAATACTCAAACTCATCATGGAGAAGTCCAAGATCTTGGCTTTCCATCCACTCCTCATACTCCATGTCGTCAAGGTCGTCTTGGAGGTACAATCCGTCCATGGCAAACATGAAAAGGCAAAGACAAAAACACACAAGATCAAAAGTAACAAGAAAGATAAACACTAAAAGCAATCAAAATCAAATGACTTAATCTAGACCTAGTCCCCGGCAACGGCACCAAAAACTTGTTACGCTAGGATTAATAGCACAAAAAGCTTTACATTTATAAACTCGAACTAAATCCTAAACTACCTAGCAAAACCCGCAGTGTACGGGTCGTTTGTAGTAGGGATAGTATTCCGAGGTCGAACTCAAGGACTGAGGTGAAACTAAGTCATTCAATGATCAAAGATAGTGTGAATCTAGACTAAGATAAGATGAGGAATAAAGAAAATGGAAAACACAATGTTTTTGGAGGGTTTTGGGTGATCAAACAAAGATCACAAATATGTGAACACAATCAAGCAACACAAACACACACTAACACAAAAGATAGGAGAATGGAAGTAACAAAGCGGATTCTAGAGATTGGAAGTCCGGTTATGGCATAGACTCAAGCTATCTATTCATTCCTTGGATTAACTATGATATGTTGGGATTAAGCGTTTCTAGATTGGGATCAATTACCGGGTAAGTCTCATGATCCACTAGTCCATTCCTAAGGTCTCATCACCGGGTAAGTCTCTAAGAACCTAAGGATAGGAATTCTACACAAACCGGATTGTTACCTAGGGGTCTAACCTATCCTTACCGGGTAAGTCTCGGAAAGGGAAGTCCTAAACAACTATCCTAGCACACTTAGTCCAATGGCGGCTTGTGAGGCTCACCACTACCTAGGGTTTATCATCTTTTGAATCTAAGAGTAAGAATCACCGGGTAAGTCTCTTCTAAACACTTAGTTGCTAACACTAGGTCTCCCTAGGATAGAATTAGCTCAACAAACACTAGGATTTCAAGAACAAGAGTCATCCAAGGGTAAAAATCTAAGTTCATCCTATCATGGTCCTAGCCATAACCCTTATTTCCTTACCCTAGAATCGCAATCTATCTAGCCAACAACATTCATTTCAAGATCAATCTCCACAAATAAAGCATGCTTGCAAGTCATGGTCAATTGATGAAGAACAATCCAAAGAAAAGACATTAAAAGCATAGAATAGAAATTACCAAATCCTTACAAGGCTCCAAGAGCTAATCCAAGTTGTCAACAATGAACTTCTCTCTCAAATCCACTCTAATCTCACTCTAAAACGAGAATCTACACTAATCTCTTCCAAGAACACCTAATGGGTGCTTGGAAGAGAGGCAACAATGGAGAAGTGTTTTGGGGAAGAAGATAGGTCAAAAGAGAGGAGAAGGATCAATCGGAATGAGCCAGCAACAGCTTTGAAGGACCACTTATATTCTCCACCAAGAGCAAGGCCGGACAAGAGATCGTGGGACACGTGGCTTAAGCTGTCAAAGGCCCAAAAATCGACCCAGAGGAAAAAATCGGCCGATTTTCCTGGGTGTAGGTCGATTTTCTTCAACAGAAGCATGCTATGATCGTCTAGCCATGAGTTGCTCCATTGCTTGCACCAATAGTGGTCTTTGTGTCCTTTGTTGCTCCAATTATGCTCCTCCAAAGCTTTGGATGTGTACCACCATGAGGCTTGGCCCTCTAATGTATCGGTTAATGTCTAAAAGACCCCCGAAATACCTATAAAGCAATACACAAGTCCGTGTAGACGTCTATCTCGACAAAATACGTGAATTGAGTGCAAACGTCGTGAACCGATGCCAAAACGTGCATGAATGAGTGAGAAATCTATCTAAATGATTACCTAATCCTAAGTCATAAATCGTGTTATCAAAAATACCCCATACTTAAGGTTTGCTCGTCCCCGAGCAAATTCCCAACTATAGACTAAGAGATGACATGATTTATGTATGCAGAAAAATGGCAAAATCTTTTTGGGTTTGTGCTTCTAATTTTGGATCACCTTCATAGTCATGTTTCATGGCAATGGACAAGCAATCATGTATCAAAATGAATGAAGGCATGGAAAGACAATTACACTTAACTTGATAGCATGCAATGAAATGTAAAGATGAAGAAGTCAAGATGATCATGAGCATTTCCAATCTAAATCACTTAGTCTTACACACATGCAAGTAGGTCATAAGGACTTGTAAAATAGAAGGCCAAGAAACGTTGTGATTAGGTGGGAATTTTCTAGGCTATGTGATGTTAATCCGGGAAAAGAACTAAACAACCACAACTTCAAATTTTCTTATCAACTTCCCTCAAGTGTATGTTTTTCTTCATTTTCTTTTCTTTCTTTTATTTTTGAGACAATGGCATTGGTGTACAAAAGCCGAAACCTTGGTGATTAGCCATTCTCGGGCTTTTTCTATTTTTCGAGATGCATCCACACCGAGCACACATACCAAAGCTCGTTAGGACTATCGGTTTATTTGACTTTGGCAAGGCACCAACACCCGATTATGTGAAGTGTACCGAGTTACTTGTCATTTAGACCAACGTCCCCAAACCTATATTTTTGGCTACACTTTCACAACAAATTCAGCATTTTATTCATAACATTCTTTCATCAACAACTTCACCCCACACTTGCTTTTCACACACATCAACACACTATCATGCTCCTATTCCCGGATGGGTCAAAAGAGGTCAAATTTTTCATCAATTGAGGTGCTCAAACAACATGATCAAGATGAGAAGTAGAGAAAGATGAGTTGCCTCATTTATTCCTAAATGATGTGCAAGAACTAGCATACAATTTCGACTTTCAATACTCAATTCAATAAAGGCAAGCATTCATGATCACAAATCATTCATGGGATTCAAGATAAGTACTTCAAGTCCACATATGCTATCATCAATTTGACACATAAGGCCATCCATAGCCAATTCACAAGACAATTTTTATCATAAGGGTCATTCCCAAGCTTTAGAAGCACTAAAAAGTTTTTTTTTAATGGGATTAAAGAAGCGCTTAATGGGTTGCCTCCCATTAAGCGCTTCTTTAAGGTCATTAGCTTGACCAAACTCCAAGGATGTGTCAATCCACCTCGAATACCATGGTTTGCTTGAGGAGTCCAAGCAACCATCGCTTTCCGGCATCCATGATGACAAGCAAGGGCCACTTGATGCCCAAATAAGCTTTAAGTTCTCTCTTCACCGGTGAGTAGTAGACTCCTTCATCACCGCTCCTTTGATGATAGTATGGAGTTGCAACCATAGGTGCCACCCCATACTTAGACAATTGGTACTCCGCGGTCATACCGGTGAGATGCTTGTCATCCTCATCCTCTATGATCCAAAGAAGGCCGGTTCTTGGAAAGAATTCTTCATTGAGGTGCTCCATAACCATCATGGATCCATCATGCTTGCCTCCATCATTCAACATGGGAAACTCCTTAGGAAAGGGGCTCCAATCTTCATGTGTACTCCGGGCAAGCAAGGAGGGATTGGAAGGAGTTGAGGTTAGCTTAGGGCTCTCCCTCGTGAGCTCTTCAAGTGTGGTTCCGGGATTGATGGCAAGGATGACCGGGGGTGAGAATACTTCATTGCACTCCTCCAAAGGTGAAGGAGGTGGAGGTAAGCCTTGAAGGACGGTAGGATCTCCTAGCATAAAAGCATTCCTAATCTCCTCAATCTCCCTCCTCATTTGTTCTTCTCTCTCGGTATTCAATCTCCTTTCTTCCTTCAGGGCCAAATCCCTTAGCCACAATTGCTCTCGAGCTTCATTCAACTCTTCCTCAAGGCTTCTATTGGTTATGGTTGAATCGGGCAATTCTCGGATCTCCTCATAGTGAACCTCCTCTTGATGACATACTTCCCCTTCAAGCTCCATGTGGGAACTAGAAATGAAAGCAAGGTTGCTTTCTAGATCATCCATCTTCCTCAACATTTCTTCTAGCATTGACTCCGATCGATCATTGTGAGGTTGATGGTGAGGTTCCACATAAGGCAATGTAGTCATGTGAGCTTGATCATGAGACTCATGATGGGCATTAAACTCCTCCTAATACTCAAACTCATCATGGAGAGGTCCTAGATCTTGGCTTTCCATCCACTCCTCATACTCCATGTCGTCAAGGTCGTCTTGGAGGTACAATCCGTCCATGGCAAACATGAAAAGGCAAAGACAAAAACAACACAAGATCAAAAGTAACAAGAAAGATAAACACTAAAAGCAATCAAAATCAAATGACTTAATCTAGACCTAGTCCCCGGCAACGGCGCCAAAAACTTGTTACGCTAGGATTAATAGCACAAAAAGCTTTACATTTATAAACTCGAACTAATTCCTAAACTACCTAGCGAAACCCGCAGTGTACGGATCGTTATGTAGAAAGGAAAGTATTCCGAGGTCGAACACAAGGACTGAGGCGAAATCAAGTCATTCAATGATCAAAGATAGTGTGAATCTAGTCTAAGAAAAGATGAGGAATGAAGAAAATGGAAAACACAATGTTTTTGGAGGGTTTTGGGTGATCAAACAAAGATCACAAATATGTGAACACAATCAAGCAACACAAACACACACTAACACAAAAGATAGGAGAATGGAAGTAACAAAGCGGATTCTAGAGATTGGAAGTCCGGTTATGGCATAGACTCAAGCTATCTATTCATTCCTTGGATTAACTATGATATGTTGGGATTAAGCGTTTCTAGATTGGGATCAATTACCGGGTAAGTCTCATGATCCACTAGTCCATTCCTAAGATCTCATCACCGGGTAAGTCTCTAAGAACCTAGGGGTCTAACCTATCCTTACCGGGTAAGTCTCGGAAAGGGAAGTCCTAAACAACTATCCTAGCACACTTAGTCCAATGGCGGCTTGTGAGGCTCACCACTACCTAGGGTTTGTCATCTTTTGAATCTAAGAGTAAGAATCACCGGGTAAGTCTCTTCTAAACACTTAGTTGCTAACACTAGGTCTCCCTAGGATAGAATTAGCTCAACAAACACTAGGATTTCAAGAACAAGAGTCATCCAAGGGTAAAAATCTAAGTTCATCCTATCATGGTCCTAGCCATAACCCTTCTTTCCTTACCCTAGAATCGCAATCTATCTAGCCAACAACATTCATTTCAAGATCAATCTCCACAAATAAAGCATGCTTGCAAGTCATGGTCAATTGATGAAGAACAATCCAAAGAAAAGACATTAAAAGCATAGAATAGAAATTACCAAATCCTTACAAGGCTCCAAGAGCTAATCCAAGTTGTCAACAATGAACTTCTCTCTCAAATCCACTCTAATCTCACTCTAAAACGAGAATCTACACTAATCTCTTCCAAGAATACCCCTAATGGGTGCTTGGAAGAGAGGCAACAATGGAGAAGTGTTTTGGGGAAGAAGATAGGTCAAAAGAGAGGAGAAGGATCAATGGGAGAGAGCCAACAACAACTTTGAAGGACCACTTATATTCTCCACCAAGAGCAAGGCCGGACAAGAGATCGTGGGACACGTGGCTTAAGCTGTCAAAGGCCCAAAAATCGACCCAGAGGAAAAAATCGGCCGATTTTCCTGGGTGTAGGTCGATTTTCTTCAACAGAAGCATGCTATGATCGTCTAGCCATGAGTTGCTCCATTGCTTGCACCAATAGTGGTCTTTGTGTCCTTTGTTGCTCCAATTATGCTCCTCCAAGGCTTTGGATGTGTACCATCATGAGGCTTGGCCCTCAAATATATCGATTAACGTCCAATAGATCCTCGAATTACCTACAAAACCGATAAAAGGTGGTGTAGACGTCTTTTCTAGAAATGTGCATGAATTGAGCGAAGACGTCATGAACCAATGCCAAAACGTGCATGAATGAGTGAGAAATCTATCTAAATGATTACCTAATCCTAAGTCATAAATCTTGTTATCAAAAATACCCCATACTTAAGGTTTGCTCGTCCCCGAGCAAATTCCCAACTATAGACTACAAGATAACATGATTTATGTATGCAGAAAAAGGGCAAAATCTTTTTGGTTTTGTGCTTCTAATTTTGGATCACCTTCATAGTCATGTTTCATGGCAATGGACAAGCAATCATTTATCAAATAAATGAAGACATGAAAAGAAAATTATACTTAGCTTGATAGCATGCAATGAAATGTAAAGATGAAGATGTCAAGATGATCATGAGCATATCCAATCTAAATCACTTAGTCTTACACACATGCAAGTAGGTCATAAGGACTTGTAAAATAGAAGGCCAAGAAACGTTGTGATTAGGTGGGAATTTTCTAGGCTATGTGATGCTAATCCGGGAAAGGAACTAAACGACCACAACTTCACATTTCTTATCAACTTCCCTCAAGTGTATATTTTTCTTCATTTTCTTTTCTTTCTTTTATTTTTGAGACAATGGAATTGGTGTACAAAAGCCGAAACCTTGGTGATTAGCCATTCTCGGGCTCTTTTATTTTTCGAGGTGCATCCACACCGGGCACACATACCAAAGCTCGTTAGGACTATCGGTTTATTTGACTTTGGCAAGGCACCAACACCCGATTATGTGAAGTGTACCGAGTTACTTGTCATTTAAACCAACGTCCCCAAACCTATATTTTTGTCTACACTTTCACAACAATTTCAGCATTTCATTCATGACATTCTTTTGATCAACAACTTCACCCCACACTTGCTTTTCACACACATCAACACACTAATATGCTCCTATTCCCGGATGGGTCAAAAGAGGTCAAATTTTTCATCAATTGAGGTGCTCAAACAACATGATCAAGATGAGAAGTAGAGAAAGATGAATTGCCTTATTCATTCCTAAATGATGTGCAAGAACTAGCATGCAATTTCGACTTTCAATACTCAATTAAATCAAGGCAAACATTCATGATCACAAATTCATTCATGGGATTCAAGGTAAGTACTTCAAGTCCACATATGCTATCATCAATTCAACACATAAGGCCATCCATAGCCAATTCACAAGATAAGATTCATCATTAGGGTCATATCCAAGCCTAGAAAGCACAAAAAATTTTAAAATTTTCTGATTTTTTGGATTTTTCGAAATATGTATGTACAATGCAAGACATGTGACAAAATTAAACTATCCTAGATGCTAATCATGCAAGTGATCATGAGAACCCCACCCCATACTTAGAAACACATTGTCCCTAATGTGGAAACTAAATAAAGAAGTGAAAGAGAGTCCTCACAATGTAAAATTGGTTATGCTTTGGTATTTCGGATGAACTCGAGTGGTGGTGGTGGATGATTGATCAAGGATGGTAGAGAGCTCTTCATAATCATTATGGCGTCGAAACCCGCGCCAAGGTATATGTGAGATGGGAGCTCTTCCATCTAACAAGACACCTCAAGCCGTCCAAGCCTCACGTCCGCTCCACCCATGTTTGTAAACGTAATCATCGTCATCAACTCGCCTTGCAAGAGTTCCTCATTACCTAAAATCTACCACAAACACAAAACACAAAAACACACAAAAGCAAAAACAAAGGCAAAAGAGAAAAGGGAAAGACATGTACCAATGGGTTGCCTCCCATTAAGCGCTTCTTTAAGGTCATTAGCTTGACCAAACTCCGAGGATGTGTCAATCCACCTCGAATACCATGGTTTGCTTGAGGAGTCCAAGTAACCATCGCTCTCCGGCATCCATGATGACAAGCAAGGGCCACTCGATGCCCAAATAAGCCTTAAGTTCTCTCTTCACCGGTGAGTAGTAGACTCCTTCATCACCGCTCCCTTGATGATAGTATGGAGTTGCAACCATAGGTGCCACCCCATACTTAGACAATTGGTACTCCGCGGTCACACCGGTGAGATACTTGCCATCCTCATCCTTTATAATCCGAAGAAGGCCGGTTCTTGGAAAGAATTCTTCATTGAAGTGCTCCATAACCATCATGGATCCATCATGCTTGCCTCCATCATTCAACATGGGAAACTCCTTAGGAAAGGGGCTCCAATCTTCGTGTGTACTTCGGGCAAGCAAGGAGGGATTGGAAGGAGTTGAGGTTAGCTTAGGATTGTCTAGGACAGAAGCTTCCACGGGCGTGATTTGTCCTCCACGGCCGTCGTTCTCTCTGTTGCATTCGTTCCAAGTGAGCTCTTCAAGTGTGGTTCCGGGATTGATGGCAAGGATGACCGGGGGTGAGAATACTTCATTGCACTCCTCCAAAGGTGAAGGAGGTGGAGGTAAGCCTTGAAGGACGGTAGGATCTCCTAGCATAAAAGCATTCCTAATCTCCTCAATCTCCCTCCTCATTTGTTCTTCTCTCTCGGTATTCAATCTCCTTTCTTCCTTCAGGGCCAAATCCCTTAGCCACAATTGCTCTCGAGCTTCATTCAACTCTTCCTCAAGGCTTCTATTGGTTATGGTTGAATCGGGCAATTCTCGGATCTCCTCATAGTGAACCTCCTCTTGATGACATACTTCCCCTTCAAGCTCCATGTGGGAACTAGAAATGAAAGCAAGGTTGCTTTCTAGATCATCCATCTTCCTCAACATTTCTTCTAGCATTGACTCCAATCGATCATTGTGAGGTTGATGGTGAGGTTCCACATAAGGCAATGTAGTCATGTGAGCTTGATCATGGGACTCATGGTGGGCATTAAACTCCTCCCAATACTCAAACTCATCATGGAGAGGTCCTAGATCTTGGCTTTCCATCCACTCCTCATACTCCATGTCGTCAAGGTCGTCTTGGAGGTACAATCCGTCCATGGCAAACATGAAAAGGCAAAGACAAAAACAACACAAGATCAAAAGTAACAAGAAACATAAACACTAAAAGCAATCAAAATCAAATGACTTAATCTAGACCTAGTCCCCGGCAACGGCGCCAAAAACTTGTTACGCTAGGATTAATAGCACAAAAAGCTTTACATTTATAAACTCGAACTAAATCCTAAACTACCTAGCGAAACCCGCAGTGTACGGGTCGTTTGTAGTAGGGATAGTATTCCGAGGTCGAACTCAAGGACTGAGGTGAAACTAAGTCATTCAATGATCAAAGATAGTGTGAATCTAGACTAAGATAAGATGAGGAATGAAGAAAATGGAAAACACAATGTTTTTGGAGGGTTTTGGGTGATCAAACAAAGATCACAAATATGTGAACACAATCAAGCAACACAAACACACACTAACACAAAAGATAGGAGAATGGAAGTAACAAAGCGGATTCTAGAGATTGGAAGTCCGGTTATGGCATAGACTCAAGCTATCTATTCATTCCTTGGATTAACTATGATATGTTGGGATTAAGCGTTTCTAGATTGGGATCAATTACCGGGTAAGTCTCATGATCCACTAGTCCATTCCTAAGGTCTCATCACCGGGTAAGTCTCTAAGAACCTAAGGATAGGAATTCTACACAAACCGGATTGTTACCTAGGGGTCTAACCTATCCTTACCGGGTAAGTCTCGGAAAGGGAAGTCCTAAACAACTATCCTAGCACACTTAGTCCAATGGCGGCTTGTGAGGCTCACCACTACCTAGGGTTTATCATCTTTTGAATCTAAGAGTAAGAATCACCGGGTAAGTCTCTTCTAAACACTTAGTTGCTAACACTAGGTCTCCCTAGGATAGAATTAGCTCAACAAACACTAGGATTTCAAGAACAAGAGTCATCCAAGGGTAAAAATCTAAGTTCATCCTATCATGGTCCTAGCCATAACCCTTATTTCCTTACCCTAGAATCGCAATCTATCTAGCCAACAACATTCATTTCAAGATCAATCTCCACAAATAAAGCATGCTTGCAAGTCATGGTCAATTGATGAAGAACAATCCAAAGAAAAGACATTAAAAGCATAGAATAGAAATTACCAAATCCTTACAAGGCTCCAAGAGCTAATCCAAGTTGTCAACAATGAACTTCTCTCTCAAATCCACTTTAATCTCACTCTAAAACGAGAATCTACACTAATCTCTTCCAAGAACACCCCTAATGGGTGCTTGGAAGAGAGGCAACAATGGAGAAGTGTTTTGGGGAAGAAGATAGGTCAAAAGAGAGGAGAAGGATCAATGGGAGAGAGCCAACAACAACTTTGAAGGACCACTTATATTCTCCACCAAGAGCAAGGCCGGACAAGAGATCGTGGGACACGTGGCTTAAGCTGTCAAAGGCCCAAAAATCGACCCAGAGGAAAAAATCGGCCGATTTTCCTGGGTGTAGGTCGATTTTCTTCAACAGAAGCATGCTATGATCGTCTAGCCATGAGTTGCTCCATTGCTTGCACCAATAGTGGTCTTTGTGTCCTTTGTTGCTCCAATTATGCTCCTCCAAGGCTTTGGATGTGTACCATCATGAGGCTTGGCCCTCAAATATATCGATTAACGTCCAATAGATCCTCGAATTACCTACAAAACCGATAAAAGGTGGTGTAGACGTCTTTTCTAGAAATGTGCATGAATTGAGCGAAGACGTCATGAACCAATGCCAAAACGTGCATGAATGAGTGAGAAATCTGTAACGACCCGAGTTTTAAGTAACCCAAGACGTCACTAGGCTAGGGACCACACAGTGGGCCCCATCAGTTAGCCTGACAACAACTTCACAAATAGGACCTTGCAACAAGAAGCACGAAGAAATAATGAAAACATTCAACCTGTCATTTTGAAAACATTTACATAACAACCATGCATGTAGTTAGTATGTATATCCCAAAACGACACTTCAAAGCATGACACCTGAACAGGTGTCTTAAAACTTCAGCCTGAAATCAACATGTGTACACAGTTGCACACATCCAACAAAAGACTCGCTTGCAAGCGATTATTTTCAAAAGCAAGTTTAACCAACCCTTGGGTTAACACTGCCCCGGCTGTCCACATCCTGCAGCTGACATCCCTGAAGCGTTCCTATGATCAGCATTACCTAAAAAGATTCGGTTTAAAACCGTTAGCTACTGATCATAATCTATCCACGAGAGATTATATCATCACATCACAACACAACAAATATATTCAAATACCATATACCGTGCTCATGAGATGATATCATGCTTTTATGAATGATGCACGTGAATGCAGTATGAAATTTACAATTTTCGATCCCGGACCCATTAATCCGGAACCATTGCTTATACGGTTCTGGCTTTGGTGTGAGCTCACCATTGCACAGATTAGGTTAATTCAGACATTTGCTCTTAGGTCGTAGCCAGACTGATCAAGTCTACGGGCCAGGCTTTCTCGTGGTGAGTTATGGTCTTAACTCCTAACCACATGCAACATTTTGCCATTCATGTTAATGCAAACATTTACCATTTTCATTAGGTGTGCGACCCGAGCCTGAAGTCCATCAGACTCGGTGTCATTCTTATACAAACGCAAGTGATCCGGGCTTGGCCGAGCTCCGGTATTCACTGCAAAATACTCGCTTTACATACTCTTGACCTTTACAAGTCATCATCATATCACATGCCTCGAAAGGCTTATCATCTCATACATTATCATGTTTCAGCAAGCTTATCATGTCATTCAATAGCACGCCTCAATAGGCTAACACATGTTCATTTAACCATTTCTCATAATTATGACATGATAATAATCACAACAACATTAAGCATGCTTTACACATCATAACGTCATTTTCATCATAAACACATCAAGCATGCTTCACACATAACACATCTCAATGCATATCAACATTCACATTTCAGCACAACAAAGCATTTCAAAACAACAACACATATCAACACAGTGAGATATAAATCTCTCAGGCACGGTTTCTGCAGATCGAAGCTAAGTAAGTCCGAAGACTTACCTGGATACGCTCACTGAGCAACTAAGCTATAGTTAGTCTACCGTCTTCAACAACATCTGTCGAGAATATCATATTCCTCGTATTAAACTTCTTGCTTCAAACATCAATTAAATTCATTCCTTTGAATTTAATTAGCTTATAGCGTTTTCTAGATTCCCAATTTAATTAATTAATCTTTAATTAATTAATTAAAATTCATCAGAATAACCTTTTGCCCGCAGGCAGTTTCTCAACCCAACTGTCATCAGATCTCATCAAACAAATAGCCCATAATCACCAGAATATTGTAACGAGCATAATGGAATTTCCAATTATCCATTTTGACAAGCCTAAGGTCAATTTAGGCCAAATCGCAATACTGAAAACGAATAAATTCATAACTTATTCGTTACTAACCCGATTGACGATCCGAAAGAAGATTCGGAATCACAACGACGCAGGCTACGCTCTGACACCATCAGATTCACCGGAATCTGAGCGACGGGACCGGACATATAAGGGGGATGCTCGACCTGGCCATAACTTCAACGGAACTGCAGAAACTCGGTACCAAAATGAAGAGGACGAAGAGAGGAATCCGAAAACTCAAACGGAATTGAAATCGGATTACAAACGAAGAGTAGATCTGAATTTGAAGGTTGAGAGAAATCAGAGCTTTTACGAGGAAACGTGAAAGGAAATGAATTAATAAATGAATTTCCGCTATTTATAGCGAAGACGATAATTATCCTTTAGCAAAGTCGATAATTATCCTTTCACCGATCCAAAGGCGGTTTGAGCCCCTTCTCCAAACTTCTCGAAATTGGAATAATAAATCCGACATATTGTTTGGATAATTATTCCGCAACTTTCTCGGAAAACGCGTATTCCTAAGCCGTCTTTCTTAGCCGCTAAGAAACGAAATAGCGACTCTTTTGGCCATTTTGCCTTTCCATGTTATTTCATATCTAGAACATATCCGATGTCCTGATCATTTCTCTCAACTGCAATTTTATTAATTGAAGCTCCCAAATGCTCCAAATAATACCAGAGGGTAAAAATTATTCCCCGGAGGAAAAAGTGAAAATTCCCCCATAAGTCCAAATTTACACCAAAATCATAATGGTGGAATTTATACTCGTCATCTACACACTATTCGCGATTTATGGGTCAATTAATATCGATGATTAATTTACTCACCCTTAAACATCCTTTATTAGGATTCGAAAATCCTAGCTTTTACATCACACACTCCTTAAGAAAAAGTTTCGTCCCGAAACTTTAGTACACAACTCATCAGAAGACTGAATCCGTCAATCACATAATTAACCTATCTTTGCATTTCGTGCAAGCATAGATTATTATCACGTTAGCGGGGTCATCATGCTCACACTAGGGAAGTCTATCACTTCCTATGTTAGCAAACACAAATCAATTCACACACACATAAATCACATAAACATAGAATCATATAGGCACATTAGTTAGTGGAAAAGTTAGGTACTAATTCATACCTCTATCTCAATCACCGATCAAAGAACTAAACACCTCTGGATAATTTCTCTCCATGTGCTCAATTGTTTCCCATGTAGCCTCTTCCATTCCCCTTCGGGACCACTGGATCTTCACTAATGGAATCTCTTTATTCCTTAACTTCTTTATCTTTCTATCTAACACGGCCATAGGGAACTCGGCATAGGTCTGATCAGGCTCTATCTCGATAGCATCATAGCTGAGTACATGGCTCGGATCTGGTTGATACTGTCTTAGTTGTGATACATGAAACACTGGATGTACTCCATCCATTGTTGGCGGTAATGCTAAACGATAAGCTACTTTACCAACTTTTTCCAAAATCTCAAACGGTCCAATATACCGAGGACTTAACTTCCCCTTGATACCAAACCGTTTGACTCCACGAGTCGGTGAAACTTTCAGCCAAACGTGTGTCCCTGTTTCAAACTCTAGCGGACGTCGGCGCTTATCAGCATACGATTTTTGTCTACTCTGTGCAGCCAACATCCTTTCTCGAATCAAAGCAACTTTTTCAATATCACTTTTAACTTTGTTTGGAGCCGTGTCAATGACATCGGCAGGCTCATCCCAACATAATGGGGTTCGACATTTCCTTCCGTACAGTGCTTCATAGGGTGCCATCCCAATGGACGCATGCCAACTGTTGTTGTAGGTGAACTCGACCAACGGTAATTGATCTGGCCATATCGGTCCCCAATCAAGCACACATGACCTCAACAAGTCTTCTAAAGTCTGAATAGTCCGTTCGGACTGACCATCTGACTGTGGATGAAACGCTGTTGTAAAATTCAGCTTGGTTCCCATTACTGTCTGTACCTGGCTCCAGAATCGGGAAGTAAATCGTCCATCTCTATCTGAAACTATGGTCTTAGGAACTCCATGTAAACTGACTATCTGATTCACAAATTCCTCTGCTAACTTGTTCACAGTCCAAGTTTCCTTGATAGGAATAAATCTTGCAGTCTTTGTTAATCGATCAACCACCACCCATATGGAGTCATAACCTTTGCTACTACGTAGACTGGTTACAAAATCCATGGTGTTGTGTTCCCATTTCCACTCCGGTATCTCCAATGATTGGAGTTCTCCTCCTGGCCTTTGGTGTTCAATTTTAACTTGTTGACATGTTTGACACCGTGACACAAACTCAGCAATATCTTTCTTCATACCTTGCCACCAAAAGTAAGGTTTAATATCCCGATACATCTTGTTCGATCCTGGATGTATGGAATATGGTGTTGCATGGGCTTCCACAAGAATCCTTTTTCTAATCTCTTCATCTTGAGGAACACATACTCTTCCCTGATATCTCATTATATTGTTAGTATCGATATGGCAATTTGAAGATTCCCCATTTCCGATCACTGACCTTATTTTGATTAAATTAGGACAACTTAGTTGTTTTTGTTGAATTTCTTTCAACCAATTGGGCACTATCTCCAAGGTACACAAATACCCTTGTTCTTTCTGAACCCATATTTCAATGCCACTACAAATAAGATCTTTTTGTATTTCAACTTGTACAGTTAATCGAGCAATCGCTTTTTCTTGAGCTGACTTCCTACTCAAAGCATCAACCACCACATTAGCTTTACCAGGATGATATAGTATCTCTAAGTCATAATCCTTTATCAACTCCAACCACCTTCTTTGTCTCAAATTCAACTCTTTTTGAGTGAAAATGTACTTCAGCCTCTTATGATCTGTCATGATCTTACACGTCGTCCCAAATAGGTAATGCCGCCAAATCTTAAGTGCATGAACTACTGCTGCTAACTCCAAGTCATGTGTAGGGTAGTTCTGCTCGTATTGTCTCAGTTGTCTTGATGCATAGGCGATGACTCTTTCATTTTGCATCAAGACGCATCCCAAGCCCATTTTAGATGCATCACTGTAAACAATGAACCCTAGCGTTCCATTCGGCTGAGCTAACACAGGTGCAGTAGTCAACCTCTTTTTTATCTCTTCAAAGCTTGCTTGACACTCGTCAGTCCATATAAACTTTGCCTTCTTCTGAAGTAAGTTGGTCATAGGTCTTGCTATGATGGAAAACCCTTTTACAAAACGTCTATAGTATCCTGCTAATCCTAGGAAACTACGTATCTCTTTGACGTTCTTGGGTGGTTCCCATGCTAGCACGGTTTCGATCTTGGATGGGTCAACTTTGACTCCATCTGCAGTAATCATGTGTCCCAAGAATGTTACTTCTTTCATCCAGAAGTCACACTTGGACAACTTAGCATAAAGCTTTTCTTTCCTCAATACTTGAAGAACTGCTTTCAAATGCTCTGCATGCTCTTCACTACTTCGTGAATAAACCAATATATCATCTATAAAGACCACAACAAACCTATCCAAGTATCCAATAAAGATCCGATTCATCAATTCCATAAACGCAGCAGGTGCGTTAGTTAATCCAAATGGCATAACCACGAACTCGTAGTGTCCATACCGAGTCCTGAATGTTGTCTATGGATGTCATCTTCTTGAATCTTCAATTGGTGATAGCCTGACTGTAGGTCTATCTTGGAGAACACCTTTGCTCCTTGTAACTGATCTAACAAATCATCAATTCGTGACAGTGGATACTTGTTCTCAATTGTCATCTTATTCAGTTCTCTATAGTTGATACATAACCTCATTGTACCATCTTTTTTCTTCACGAACAACACTGGCGCTCCCCATGGCGATACACTTGGCCGAATAAATCCTTTATCTGTCAATTCTTCCAACTGCTTCTTCAACTCAAGCATTTCCACAGGTGCCATTCTGTACGGAGCTTTAGAAATTGGTCTAGTTCCAGGCTCTAGATCGATTCTAAAGTCAACTTGCCTAGTAGGTGGCAATCCAGGTAATTCATCTTGAAAAACATCCTTAAACTCGCGTGCAACTGGAATGTATTTCAATTGAATCTTTCCTTCTTTCTCCAAAGCATAACATAAATATGCTTCACATCCTTTCCTTACCAGCTTACTTGCTTTCATCGTAGAGATCATCACTAACGGGTCTTGTAGCTCACTTCCTTTTAACACATGATAAGTATCATCTTTGGCTAACATCATTTTTTGTTAGCATTTCCACATCTATCTTATCCATATACTTGATCATCCAATCGATGCCTAGAATCACGTCATCATTATCCAATCCGGTAATAAGGATATCGGTTGGCTACTTTACTTGCCTAGTTTCCACGTAAACTTTGACTTTCTCCTCCTCTCACATTAGGACAAGATCCTTGAGTTAACATTATCCCCTAGCCTCACAAACTTTATCATATCTCTAGGTTAACTACATTTGAAACATGTAGTTGGACTTTTTTTTATCAGTCCTTCTTGTAATGATTTTGGTCTCCACAATTGAAACATGTTCTTCCTTCCAATTTCTCTTATGATCATGGTTGTGGAGAAGGCCTTGTTTCTTGACTCACACGTCTCGTACTCGCAGGTTCAAGAAACTTGGAGTAGACTTCTGCCTCTTTCCTCCACCGGTTTAGGAATCCACCTCTTTTCTAAAGCCTTGTCTTGCTTCAAGCTTTTTTTTTTATCCTCTCCTAATACTCCAATAACGTCATAACTTAGGTGACAACACCAACTAAGAGGTCGTTTCATCCTATCATAAACAATCTTATCAATTGATCATAAAGTGGTGCATTCTCATCCAACGATGTATACTCCTCGTGAAAATCATCTCCCTCATAGGAGAACCTCCAAATGTTGCTTCCAGGAAAGACTTTAACGTACAAGTTAGTCCAAATCCGACTCTTGAAAGTCTCGTAATCCACAATGATTGCACAATTTTTCATCCACCAATATGCACCAATGTTCGGCATGAAGGTTGCTGCAAGTTTCATCTTATACTTTTCTAGCTCTCAAATGTCCCCAAAAGTCATGTTTATGTGGTTCAACCGCCAATCAACTTGCATTACATAAGCTCCTGCAAACACTAACGCATCTCTTCTTTTGATGGCCTTAGTCACTTCTCTAATGAAGTTCACTACCTTCTTATTCCTCCTATGGAACCTCTAGTGTTTGGGGTTCAATAACTCGTGCTTGCCCTTGCGTTTCTATCGTAGCAATAGCCCTTTCTACTGCTATATTCTTGCATCTTCACATCTCATGTAGCTCGATGGGTAAAAGTACTTGACCTCCACTTACTTTAAACATTATACTCTCATGAACTTCTAGCTTGTCTTACTTCCACTAACACACTTGCACATTGTGCTCCCATTGACATACTCGTAATGAAGCTGCAACTTCCTTGTCTCTTAATCAAAACGCTTACGGTTGCCTTTATCACGGTTTCGACAAACCGGAACATTCACGATCGTTCTCTCTTCATATATATCCACTACTTATAACAATAGTGATAACTATAAGAATACTATGATCTTAACAAGTTAGAGAGAGAGAACTACACTTACAAGGAGTCACGCTGAGGAGTGGAAGGCAGTGTCTTTACCCACAATCCCGACTATGCATATGATTTTAAATTCATTAAAACCATATGTCAGTAATTTCCAAAATCTTTTGAAAACTTAAATGTCCTTTAAAAACCAACCCGGACTGGGTTGTAGTTAGGTTGAACTATCATGTCTCATCTCAAGTCACATGTGCCCTTGTTGTCAACCTAAGCTCTGATACCAATCTGTAACGACCCGAGTTTTAAGTAACCCAAGACGTCACTAGGCTAGGGACCACACAGTGGGCCCCATCAGTTAGCCTGACAACAACTTCACAAATAGGACCTTGCAACAAGAAGCACGAAGAAATAATGAAAACATTCAACCTGTCATTTTGAAAACATTTACATAACAACCATGCATGTAGTTAGTATGTATATCCCAAAACGACACTTCAAAGCATGACACCTGAACAGGTGTCTTAAAACTTCAGCCTGAAATCAACATGTGTACACAGTTGCACACATCCAACAAAAGACTCGCTTGCAAGCGATTATTTTCAAAAGCAAGTTCAACCAACCCTTGGGTTAACACTGCCCCGGCTGTCCACATCCTGCAGCTGACATCCCTGAAGCGTTCCTATGATCAGCATTACCTAAAAAGATTCGGTTTAAAACCGTTAGCTACTGATCATAATCTATCCACGAGAGATTATATCATCACATCACAACACAACAAATATATTCAAATACCATATACCGTGCTCATGAGATGATATCATGCTTTTATGAATGATGCACGTGAATGCAGTATGAAATTTACAATTTTCGATCCCGGACCCATTAATCCGGAACCATTGCTTATACGGTTCTGGCTTTGGTGTGAGCTCACCATTGCACAGATTAGGTTAATTCAGACATTTGCTCTTAGGTCGTAGCCAGACTGATCAAGTCTACGGGCCAGGCTTTCTCGTGGTGAGTTATGGTCTTAACTCCTAACCACATGCAACATTTTGCCATTCATGTTAATGCAAACATTTACCATTTTCATTAGGTGTGCGACCCGAGCCTGAAGTCCATCAGACTCGGTGTCATTCTTATACAAACGCAAGTGATCCGGGCTTGGCCGAGCTCCGGTATTCACTGCAAAATACTCACTTTACATACTCTTGACCTTTACAAGTCATCATCATATCACATGCCTCGAAAGGCTTATCATCTCATACATTATCATGTTTCAGCAAGCTTATCATGTCATTCAATAGCACGCCTCAATAGGCTAACACATGTTCATTTAACCATTTCTCATAATTATGACATGATAATAATCACAACAACATTAAGCATGCTTTACACATCATAACGTCATTTTCATCATAAACACATCAAGCATGCTTCACACATAACACATCTCAATGCATATCAACAATCACATTTCAGCACAACAAAGCATTTCAAAACAACAACACATATCAACACAGTGAGATATAAATCTCTCAGGCACGGTTTCTGCAGATCGAAGCTAAGTAAGTCCGAAGACTTACCTGGATACGCTCACTGAGCAACTAAGCTATAGTTAGTCTACCGTCTTCAACAACATCTGTCGAGAATATCATATTCCTCGTATTAAACTTCTTGCTTCAAACATCAATTAAATTCATTCCTTTGAATTTAATTAGCTTATAGCGTTTTCTAGATTCCCAATTTAATTAATTAATCTTTAATTAATTAATTAAAATTCATCAGAATAACCTTTTGCCCGCAGGCAGTTTCTCAACCCAACTGTCATCAGATCTCATCAAACAAATAGCCCATAATCACCAGAATATTGTAACGAGCATAATGGAATTTCCAATTATCCATTTTGACAAGCCTAAGGTCAATTTAGGCCAAATCGCAATACTGAAAACGAATAAATTCATAACTTATTCGTTACTAACCCGATTGACGATCCGAAAGAAGATTCGGAATCACAACGACGCAGGCTACGCTCTGACACCATCAGATTCACCGGAATCTGAGCGACGGGACCGGACATATAAGGGGGATGCTCGACCTGGCCATAACTTCAACGGAAATGCAGAAACTCGGTACCAAAATGAAGAGGACGAAGAGAGGAATCCGAAAACTCAAACGGAATTGAAATCGGATTACAAACGAAGAGTAGATCTGAATTTGAAGGTTGAGAGAAATCAGAGCTTTTACGAGGAAACGTGAAAGGAAATGAATTAATAAATGAATTTCCGCTATTTATAGCGAAGACGATAATTATCCTTTAGCAAAGTCGATAATTATCCTTTCACCGATCCGAAGGCGGTTTGAGCCCCTTCTCCAAACTTCTCGAAATTGGAATAATAAATCCGACATATTGTTTGGATAATTATTCCGCAACTTTCTCGGAAAACGCGTATTCCTAAGTCGTCTTTCTTAGCCGCTAAGAAACGAAATAGCGACTCTTTTGGCCATTTTGCCTTTCCATGTTATTTCATATCTAGAACATATCCGATGTCCTGATCATTTCTCTCAACTGCAATTTTATTAATTGAAGCTCCCAAATGCTCCAAATAATACCAGAGGGTAAAAATTATTCCCCGGAGGAAAAAGTGAAAATTCCCCCATAAGTCCAAATTTACACCAAAATCATAATGGTGGAATTTATACTCGTCATCTACACACTATTCGCGATTTATGGGTCAATTAATATCGATGATTAATTTACTCACCCTTAAACATCCTTTATTAGGATTCGAAAATCCTAGCTTTTACATCACACACTCCTTAAGAAAAAGTTTCGTCCCGAAACTTTAGTACACAACTCATCAGAAGACTGAATCCGTCAATCACATAATTAACCTATCTTTGCATTTCGTGCAAGCATAGATTATTATCACGTTAGCGGGGTCATCATGCTCACACTAGGGAAGTCTATCACTTCCTATGTTAGCAAACACAAATCAATTCACACACACATAAATCACATAAACATAGAATCATATAGGCACATTAGTTAGTGGAAAAGTTAGGTACTAATTCATACCTCTATCTCAATCACCGATCAAAGAACTAAACACCTCTGGATAATTTCTCTCCATGTGCTCAATTGTTTCCCATGTAGCCTCTTCCATTCCCCTTCGGGACCACTGGATCTTCACTAATGGAATCTCTTTATTCCTTAACTTCTTTATCTTTCTATCTAACACGGCCATAGGGAACTCGGCATAGGTCTGATCAGGCTCTATCTCGATAGCATCATAGCTGAGTACATGGCTCGGATCTGGTTGATACTGTCTTAGTTGTGATACATGAAACACTGGATGTACTCCATCCATTGTTGGCGGTAATGCTAAACGATAAGCTACTTTACCAACTTTTTCCAAAATCTCAAACGGTCCAATATACCGAGGACTTAACTTCCCCTTGATACCAAACCGTTTGACTCCACGAGTCGGTGAAACTTTCAGCCAAACGTGTGTCCCTGTTTCAAACTCTAGCGGACGTCGGCGCTTATCAGCATACGATTTTTGTCTACTCTGTGCAGCCAACATCCTTTCTCGAATCAAAGCAACTTTTTCAATATCACTTTTAACTTTGTTTGGAGCCGTGTCAATGACATCGGCAGGCTCATCCCAACATAATGGGGTTCGACATTTCCTTCCGTACAGTGCTTCATAGGGTGCCATCCCAATGGACGCATGCCAACTGTTGTTGTAGGTGAACTCGACCAACGGTAATTGATCTGGCCATATCGGTCCCCAATCAAGCACACATGACCTCAACAAGTCTTCTAAAGTCTGAATAGTCCGTTCGGACTGACCATCTGACTGTGGATGAAACGCTGTTGTAAAATTCAGCTTGGTTCCCATTACTGTCTGTACCTGGCTCCAGAATCGGGAAGTAAATCGTCCATCTCTATCTGAAACTATGGTCTTAGGAACTCCATGTAAACTGACTATCTGATTCACAAATTCCTCTGCTAACTTGTTCACAGTCCAAGTTTCCTTGATAGGAATAAATCTTGCAGTCTTTGTTAATCGATCAACCACCACCCATATGGAGTCATAACCTTTGCTACTACGTAGACTGGTTACAAAATCCATGGTGTTGTGTTCCCATTTCCACTCCGGTATCTCCAATGATTGGAGTTCTCCTCCTGGCCTTTGGTGTTCAATTTTAACTTGTTGACATGTTTGACACCGTGACACAAACTCAGCAATATCTTTCTTCATACCTTGCCACCAAAAGTAAGGTTTAATATCCCGATACATCTTGTTCGATCCTGGATGTATGGAATATGGTGTTGCATGGGCTTCCACAAGAATCCTTTTTCTAATCTCTTCATCTTGAGGAACACATACTCTTCCCTGATATCTCATTATATTGTTAGTATCGATATGGCAATTTGAAGATTCCCCATTTCCGATCACTGACCTTATTTTGATTAAATTAGGACAACTTAGTTGTTTTTGTTGAATTT
>BSUD01000006.1:44716046-44836796 GCA_033239045.1 Fagopyrum esculentum
TCATTTTGCATCAAGACGCATCCCAAGCCCATTTTAGATGCATCACTGTAAACAATGAACCCTAGCGTTCCATTCGGCTGAGCTAACACAGGTGCAGTAGTCAACCTCTTTTTTATCTCTTCAAAGCTTGCTTGACACTCGTCAGTCCATATAAACTTTGCCTTCTTCTGAAGTAAGTTGGTCATAGGTCTTGCTATGATGGAAAACCCTTTTACAAAACGTCTATAGTATCCTGCTAATCCTAGGAAACTACGTATCTCTTTGACGTTCTTGGGTGGTTCCCATGCTAGCACGGTTTCGATCTTGGATGGGTCAACTTTGACTCCATCTGCAGTAATCATGTGTCCCAAGAATGTTACTTCTTTCATCCAGAAGTCACACTTGGACAACTTAGCATAAAGCTTTTCTTTCCTCAATACTTGAAGAACTGCTTTCAAATGCTCTGCATGCTCTTCACTACTTCGTGAATAAACCAATATATCATCTATAAAGACCACAACAAACCTATCCAAGTATCCAATAAAGATCCGATTCATCAATTCCATAAACGCAGCAGGTGCGTTAGTTAATCCAAATGGCATAACCACGAACTCGTAGTGTCCATACCGAGTCCTGAATGTTGTCTATGGATGTCATCTTCTTGAATCTTCAATTGGTGATAGCCTGACTGTAGGTCTATCTTGGAGAACACCTTTGCTCCTTGTAACTGATCTAACAACTCATCAATTCGTGACAGTGGATACTTGTTCTCAATTGTCATCTTATTCAGTTCTCTATAGTTGATACATAACCTCATTGTACCATCTTTTTTCTTCACGAACAACACTGGCGCTCCCCATGGCGATACACTTGGCCGAATAAATCCTTTATCTGTCAATTCTTCCAACTGCTTCTTCAACTCAAGCATTTCCACAGGTGCCATTCTGTACGGAGCTTTAGAAATTGGTCTAGTTCCAGGCTCTAGATCGATTCTAAAGTCAACTTGCCTAGTAGGTGGCAATCCAGGTAATTCATCTTGAAAAACATCCTTAAACTCGCGTGCAACTGGAATGTATTTCAATTGAATCTTTCCTTCTTTCTCCAAAGCATAACATAAATATGCTTCACATCCTTTCCTTACCAGCTTACTTGCTTTCATCGTAGAGATCATCACTAACGGGTCTTGTAGCTCACTTCCTTTTAACACATGATAAGTATCATCTTTGGCTAACATCATTTTTTGTTAGCATTTCCACATCTATCTTATCCATATACTTGATCATCCAATCGATGCCTAGAATCACGTCATCATTATCCAATCCGGTAATAAGGATATCGGTTGGCTACTTTACTTGCCTAGTTTCCACGTAAACTTTGACTTTCTCCTCCTCTCACATTAGGACAAGATCCTTGAGTTAACATTATCCCCTAGCCTCACAAACTTTATCATATCTCTAGGTTAACTACATTTGAAACATGTAGTTGGACTTTTTGTTATCAGTCCTTCTTGTAATGATTTTGGTCTCCACAATTGAAACATGTTCTTCCTTCCAATTTCTCTTATGATCATGGTTGTGGAGAAGGCCTTGTTTCTTGACTCACACGTCTCGTACTCGCAGGTTCAAGAAACTTGGAGTAGACTTCTGCCTCTTTCCTCCACCGGTTTAGGAATCCACCTCTTTTCTAAAGCCTTGTCTTGCTTCAAGCTTTTTTTTTTATCCTCTCCTAATACTCCAATAACGTCATAACTTAGGTGACAACACCAACTAAGAGGTCGTTTCATCCTATCATAAACAATCTTATCAATTGATCATAAAGTGGTGCATTCTCATCCAACGATGTATACTCCTCGTGAAAATCATCTCCCTCATAGGAGAACCTCCAAATGTTGCTTCCAGGAAAGACTTTAACGTACAAGTTAGTCCAAATCCGACTCTTGAAAGTCTCGTAATCCACAATGATTGCACAATTTTTCATCCACCAATATGCACCAATGTTCGGCATGAAGGTTGCTGCAAGTTTCATCTTATACTTTTCTAGCTCTCAAATGTCCCCAAAAGTCATGTTTATGTGGTTCAACCGCCAATCAACTTGCATTACATAAGCTCCTGCAAACACTAACGCATCTCTTCTTTTGATGGCCTTAGTCACTTCTCTAATGAAGTTCACTACCTTCTTATTCCTCCTATGGAACCTCTAGTGTTTGGGGTTCAATAACTCGTGCTTGCCCTTGCGTTTCTATCGTAGCAATAGCCCTTTCTACTGCTATATTCTTGCATCTTCACATCTCATGTAGCTCGATGGGTAAAAGTACTTGACCTCCACTTACTTTAAACATTATACTCTCATGAACTTCTAGCTTGTCTTACTTCCACTAACACACTTGCACATTGTGCTCCCATTGACATACTCGTAATGAAGCTGCAACTT
Organism: Fagopyrum esculentum; assembly: GCA_033239045.1. Lineage (NCBI taxonomy): Eukaryota > Viridiplantae > Streptophyta > Magnoliopsida > Caryophyllales > Polygonaceae > Fagopyrum > Fagopyrum esculentum. The sequence continues at coordinate 44,718,456 of BSUD01000006.1, forward strand.
CCTTGTCTCTTAATCAAAACGCTTACGGTTGCCTTTATCACGGTTTCGACAAACCGGAACATTCACGATCGTTCTCTCTTCATATATATCCACTACTTATAACAATAGTGATAACTATAAGAATACTATGATCTTAACAAGTTAGAGAGAGAGAACTACACTTACAAGGAGTCACGCTGAGGAGTGGAAGGCAGTGTCTTTACCCACAATCCCGACTATGCATATGATTTTAAATTCATTAAAACCATATGTCAGTAATTTCCAAAATCTTTTGAAAACTTAAATGTCCTTTAAAAACCAACCCGGACTGGGTTGTAGTTAGGTTGAACTATCATGTCTCATCTCAAGTCACATGTGCCCTTGTTGTCAACCTAAGCTCTGATACCAATCTGTAACGACCCGAGTTTTAAGTAACCCAAGACGTCACTAGGCTAGGGACCACACAGTGGGCCCCATCAGTTAGCCTGACAACAACTTCACAAATAGGACCTTGCAACAAGAAGCACGAAGAAATAATGAAAACATTCAACCTGTCATTTTGAAAACATTTACATAACAACCATGCATGTAGTTAGTATGTATATCCCAAAACGACACTTCAAAGCATGACACCTGAACAGGTGTCTTAAAACTTCAGCCTGAAATCAACATGTGTACACAGTTGCACACATCCAACAAAAGACTCGCTTGCAAGCGATTATTTTCAAAAGCAAGTTCAACCAACCCTTGGGTTAACACTGCCCCGGCTGTCCACATCCTGCAGCTGACATCCCTGAAGCGTTCCTATGATCAGCATTACCTAAAAAGATTCGGTTTAAAACCGTTAGCTACTGATCATAATCTATCCACGAGAGATTATATCATCACATCACAACACAACAAATATATTCAAATACCATATACCGTGCTCATGAGATGATATCATGCTTTTATGAATGATGCACGTGAATGCAGTATGAAATTTACAATTTTCGATCCCGGACCCATTAATCCGGAACCATTGCTTATACGGTTCTGGCTTTGGTGTGAGCTCACCATTGCACAGATTAGGTTAATTCAGACATTTGCTCTTAGGTCGTAGCCAGACTGATCAAGTCTACGGGCCAGGCTTTCTCGTGGTGAGTTATGGTCTTAACTCCTAACCACATGCAACATTTTGCCATTCATGTTAATGCAAACATTTACCATTTTCATTAGGTGTGCGACCCAAGCCTGAAGTCCATCAGACTCGGTGTCATTCTTATACAAACGCAAGTGATCCGGGCTTGGCCGAGCTCCGGTATTCACTGCAAAATACTCGCTTTACATACTCTTGACCTTTACAAGTCATCATCATATCACATGCCTCGAAAGGCTTATCATCTCATACATTATCATGTTTCAGCAAGCTTATCATGTCATTCAATAGCACGCCTCAATAGGCTAACACATGTTCATTTAACCATTTCTCATAATTATGACATGATAATAATCACAACAACATTAAGCATGCTTTACACATCATAACGTCATTTTCATCATAAACACATCAAGCATGCTTCACACATAACACATCTCAATGCATATCAACATTCACATTTCAGCACAACAAAGCATTTCAAAACAACAACACATATCAACACAGTGAGATATAAATCTCTCAGGCACGGTTTCTGCAGATCGAAGCTAAGTAAGTCCGAAGACTTACCTGGATACGCTCACTGAGCAACTAAGCTATAGTTAGTCTACCGTCTTCAACAACATCTGTCGAGAATATCATATTCCTCGTATTAAACTTCTTGCTTCAAACATCAATTAAATTCATTCCTTTGAATTTAATTAGCTTATAGCGTTTTCTAGATTCCCAATTTAATTAATTAATCTTTAATTAATTAATTAAAATTCATCAGAATAACCTTTTGCCCGCAGGCAGTTTCTCAACCCAACTGTCATCAGATCTCATCAAACAAATAGCCCATAATCACCAGAATATTGTAACGAGCATAATGGAATTTCCAATTATCCATTTTGACAAGCCTAAGGTCAATTTAGGCCAAATCGCAATACTGAAAACGAATAAATTCATAACTTATTCGTTACTAACCCGATTGACGATCCGAAAGAAGATTCGGAATCACAACGACGCAGGCTACGCTCTGACACCATCAGATTCACCGGAATCTGAGCGACGGGACCGGACATATAAGGGGGATGCTCGACCTGGCCATAACTTCAACGGAAATGCAGAAACTCGGTACCAAAATGAAGAGGACGAAGAGAGGAATCCGAAAACTCAAACGGAATTGAAATCGGATTACAAACGAAGAGTAGATCTGAATTTGAAGGTTGAGAGAAATCAGAGCTTTTACGAGGAAACGTGAAAGGAAATGAATTAATAAATGAATTTCCGCTATTTATAGCGAAGACGATAATTATCCTTTAGCAAAGTCGATAGTTATCCTTTAACCGATCCGAAGGCGGTTTGAGCCCCTTCTCCAAACTTCTCGAAATTGGAATAATAAATCCGACATATTGTTTGGATAATTATTCCGCAACTTTCTCGGAAAACGCGTATTCCTAAGTCGTCTTTCTTAGCCGCTAAGAAACGAAATAGCGACTCTTTTGGTCATTTTGCCTTTCCATGTTATTTCATATCTAGAACATATCCGATGTCCTGATCATTTCTCTCAACTGCAATTTTATTAATTGAAGCTCCCAAATGCTCCAAATAATACCAGAGGGTAAAAATTATTCCCCGGAGGAAAAAGTGAAAATTCCCCCATAAGTCCAAATTTACACCAAAATCATAATGGTGGAATTTATACTCGTCATCTACACACTATTCGCGATTTATGGGTCAATTAATATCGATGATTAATTTACTCACCCTTAAACATCCTTTATTAGGATTCGAAAATCCTAGCTTTTACAAAATCTATCTAAATGATTACCTAATCCTAAGTCATAAATCTTGTTATCACTAGCTATTACAGGTATGGCCAGACCACCTCCCATTGGTGGAGTTTTCGAATAATAATAGTTGGCACGCGTCGACTGGGATGGCACCGTATGAGGCATTGTATGGGTGGAGATGCCGCACTCCCTTATGTTGGAACGAGCCGGGAAGTTCTAGTGTTGTAGCTCCGGATCAGGTGCAAAATGACATGGCTAGGGTTGCTTTGATACGGGAGAGGATGTTGACCGCACAGAGTCGTCAAAGATCGTATACGGATAGGAGGCGTAGACGTCTCGAGTTTAGCGTAGGAGCCGAGGTGTGGCTGAGGGTATCACCGACGCGGGGTGTCACACGATTCGGCATTAAGGGGAAGTTGAGCCCCCGATATGTCGGTCCATACGAGATAGTAGAGAGAGTTGGTGAGGTGGCATACCGACTAGCATTGTCACCCCGGTTGGAGGGTATACACCCGGTATTCCATGTGTCTCAGTTGAGGGAGTACATCCATGTCCCAAGGCACATCATTAGCCACGAGGACCTTGTGGTCGAGCTGGACCATACTTTTGCTGAGCATCCGATAACCGTTTTAGAGCGGAGTACAAGACGCCTTCGATCGAAGGAGATACGGATGCTGAGGGTCCAGTGGTCGAGGCGAGGAGCCGACGAGGCCACATGGGAGATGAGGATAGTATCTGCAAGAACGACCCCGAGTTTTACGCCGATGTAGTGACGTCGATAGGGCAGTCGGGTAAGTCCCGAGTTTTTCCTTGGTTACGTTATGTGATTTGTGATGAGATGATGTTGATGCTATATGTGCGTATGTATGTTTACCTTTCGAGGTGTTGATGTGATTATGAGATTGACTTGGAGTTTAGAGTCGATAGGCGACGTTACATGCTCTATACGATTTTCGAGTGTTGTTTTGTGAGTTTTACGTTTGCCAAGACTCCAAACTTGTGGTATGTGTACAGCTTTAGAAGCCGTAAAATGGAGAATGACAATGATCCGTTGGAGATGTAGGTTATTTCATGATAGGTCATTTATCCAAATTTTTATTGGTTTTGCAGGCACCCCATGCGAGAATCTGTTGTAGGTAATGAGTTTGATTGAGACAAGGGGGCCAATGTAACATCCGGAAATTTTATTTCACGAAGTCGAGGTGTTTCCGACCTTTCCGCGTCAGCGACTTATATCCCGCAGGCACGTTTGCTGAGTACCAGTTTTAACGCGGGTTGGGAGTCTCTTTTACTTTCCGACCTTGGGAAGAGGAGTGAGGGGACAAAAGGGGTTGCTGACCCTTGGGTATCCCCACCCCTTTTGTCAGCCTCATTATTCCCTCTCTTCATTTCCCCATTTTTCATTTCACGCTCATTCTTCCTCTTTCACTCCTCTCTTCCTTGTGTCTCCATCTCCATCCTCCTTGGGAGAGCTTGGTTGGAAGTTGCAGCCTAGGAGTTCCGGATCTATGGTGGTAAGCTTTCTCTCCTTCCCCTCTTTCCTTTGGTGTGAATCTCTCTCCTCTTTCCTCTTCTTCCACCTCCATGGCTATGGAGGAAGCTTTGAGGGGAAATCTTGTAAAACCTTTGCATGTCCCTTCTTCTAGCTTATTTAGGTTGAGGGTAGGAAGCTTAGACTTGTGGTGAAGTGATTGGAGAAGGCCCAGCCAGAGAAGGAACCATTTGAAGCAAAGAACCAGTCGAAGAAACGAAGAAGACGAAGCCTCTGTTGTACGACCGCGGGGGCGGACCACCAGAGGTACAGGGGCGGACCAGGGCCACCGTAGGGGCGGCCAGAACCGCTGCAGGGGCGGCCACCAGGCGCAGGTGCGTCTCCAGGGGTCCGCAGGGGCGGTGACAGCTTCCCGCCGGGGGCGTCAACTTGCTTTCGCGGCTGCGTTTCCTTCACCAGTAGGCTTCTTCCTCCCTTTCTCTTCGTGCCTTCCCTAGACCTTATGTTTATACCTAGTTAGAAGCTTTGTTAGGGTGGACCTAGGACTTATGAGAGATCCATCTAGTGGCTTGAACCTAGGTGTCCTTGTGTTAGTTGGAATCACTAGTGATCTTGTGTGTTTGAAGACCTTATGGTCTCTCTTCCATCTTACCTTCTTATTCCAGCTTTGAGTGGTGCTTGAACTCTTATAGGTTGTGGGTTGTTGTTCCCTCTTTCATTTGCTTTGCTTGTTCTTGACCTCTTAAAGGTTCAAGAGAACTTTCCTAGATTCTAGTTGTTTAACTCCATGATAGGTTGCTAGCTTTGGAGAGTCTTGGAGTTGAGTTGTGAGATTGATGTTGTTGTATATATCGTTGTGATCAGGCCTTGGTTGTTCCCATACAGAAATTTGAGATCATTTGTTTTGATTAGCTTGAGACGATGTAAGTCCTCGGACTTACTTAGCCGCTTTTACGCATTATTTGAAAACATTATGGTGGTGTGTGTTTATCGCTTTTGAGCATGAAACCGGATTAGGTTTACTTGACTAGACATATTGATTGGCCCATTGTTATTATTATTATTATCGGGTGGTGACATCACTGCCCAGCTCCCGAGGGAGATTGGGAGGATCTCTGCGACCAGGCCATACATGGTATACGAGCGGGCTTCTTCATCACTCCCTCAGGGTATACGGGTTGAGCGCCGCATCATTCATGTTGGTTACACGGAGACAGAGGCGAGAGTTATAAGACTCTCGTGTCACACTTGAACGAATGGATTAGATATGGAATAACCTAAAAAAAGATAATAAGTGACGAATGTGTATGTATATGAGCATGTTGTGTGTTTTGTGTTTACATGTGTGTTTGTGCCTTATTATTCTTATAATGCCTAGAATGTGAGCTAACGGTTTAAACCGTTTGTGTAGATGCCTTGCAGGTTAGGGATGCCGCCGAGTGAGGTGGAGGAGTGGACAGCCGAGTGGTCTCCGTACATTATAGGACGGGGGCGTTTTTGGGTTTTCCTTGTATTGTCGGATTATGTCGTGTTGTACGTTTTGGATTCCTTTACGTTTTATGTTGTTTTGAGGACTCGGCTGAGTTTCCAACTTGTATCCCTTCCTTTCTTTTCTTGCGTACATCATAAACTATTTTGAGTTTTACGCCTTGATTTGTGCTTTGTTGGAAAGGTCCGGTGAGATTGTTGTCATGTTAAGGGTCGGGACCCATTGTGTGGTCTCGTCCGTAGCATTCCGATATCCCGCGGATTCGGGGTTTTACAACCAACAAATGATACCATTCCAATCTCATCCAAGGTTATATGGACGAAACCCATCCTACTTTAATCTCACCAACAGATCATCCAACGGTTCCAATGAACCTTAATGTATCAACATAAATTTTTTTTGCAACTGAACTATATGCCTTTAAGCTTGCAAAAAAGAAGGATCTCTCAAATAACTACAAGAAGAAAATAGATTGATTTTCCTGCTAAAAAGAGAAATTGCATTTGATACTCAAATGACTTCTATTAGCTTGAGTAGAACGAAATGAGTTTTGACAATCAAGACTGATAATATTGTGGGCGATATTGACATTGTTGATAGTGATGGTGAAGAATATCAACTCTCCAATAGTTCTAAAGAGGATCCAACTATTTGTGAAGATACGTTAGTTGATGAAGATGAATCTTCTTAGGCTTTTGTAGTTAATGGACACAATCTTGACAAATAAAAAAATATGAGACATATAAAGATCCATACTTTGACATATTTGATGAGAATGGTGAGTTTCATAGCAATAATGTATTCGGTTTGATCAAGATTAAGTTGTCGATGACTTTCTTTGGCAAGGAACATTTTTCTCCTATTTTGAGATATTTTTTTAGTCAACAAGGGGTCATCATAGTCACTACCAAAATCTAATTTTACAAGATTGAAAGCCGCTTGTATTGACCCAAGTTGTGAATTGAGAATTCATGATTCTTAACTACCATTTGGGCTATAAAACGTTAACAAGAGATTATACTTGAACGAGGTTGTCTGGGTTCAATCATATGACAATAAGGCGTTGGGCGGCATACAAGATAATGGATAATGTAAAAGTGAATCCATATATTTAAGGGAAGGAAATAAAAGGCCTTATTAAGTTGAGATATGATGTTCAACTAAAGAGAAAAAAGGGTATATCAAACAATGAAAACTTGTTTAGAGCAACTCTAGAAAAATCATGACACTTCGAATGAAAAGTTTTCAATTTAGTATGAGGTTTTAAAATTTACAAACCCAATTTTAAGGTTCATTGTGCTTCACAACTTGCTGATAAACTACTAGAAAAGCCAATTCAAGGAACATTTTCATATCCCTAAAGCCAATGATTGAGGGGTTTTAGAGGATGTAGAAGCTTTATTGGGGTTTATGGTTGACTTTTGCAAGGAAAATTTGGTAGAGTTGTATTGTTTGTAATAGTTGTAGATGAAAATGTTCAAATTTTCCCGCTACCATACGATGTATACAAAAATGAAAGTAAGAGCACATGGTCACGATGCTTTTGGCATCTGAAAGATAGTTTGAAGGACATTGTGAGGGATAACTTGACTATTATATCAAACCTACAAAAGATATTAATACAACTTTATCTAGTACTACATATTGGTCATTTGAACTCTAATTAATTTGAAAGTCGAATTTGTAGGTATTGAGCCGCAAATAGATGGCATTTGACCCAGACTATCTAGATGTCTTTGTTGTAGAGACGTGTGTCAATTTCAAAAAATAATATCTCGGATGCCGGATGCATTACTTTTTGGGCATGTTGTGAAGTATATTCCGAGTTCATCTACAATAAGGTAGTGAAGATGATGTAGAAGGAAGTTGACCTTGGTGTTGTAAAGTGGTTACATGAGCATCTTTGTCAAGAGTTTCAATTCTACTGTAGGAGCACATAAAGTCAACCCGATCTTGTCATTACTTGAATGCTCGATTTTAGTGTTTGAGTTTGTTTTAATGCATATAACCTTATTATAAAATTTTACATACTAAATTGTATAAAATGTACGGGTTAGAAGAACACACATAGTTAAATAAGTAAAATGGAAAGAAGAGGCAAATATTTGGCCTTTGAATGAGATTACACCAAAAATTGCAAAAAAAAAAATTTGCGTAAGAGCCTTTTTATTTCTCGTGAGCTTCATGTATGATCAATTAAAACCACTTTGTGTTGATTTCTTTTCATGTTGTATATGGTGCTAATAAGTAAAATCATTTAAAAAACTTTCATAGTTTTTTCAAGCATCAAGTACATAGTGTGAAGTCAAGCAATACCGATCATGTTTTCCTATGAACCTCAACAACCATACTTGTGCTTTTAGAGAATGACAAATTACGGGATCCCTTTTAAACATGCAGTCAGAGCAATTCAAGATATTTGGACCAAATTTTATTAGAATCTTATGTATTAAGTTGGTTACTTATGTAAAACTACCATATGACATATTCAATTAACTTCCACCTTGCATTGACAACCCCAATTTTTTATTTTATTAAACATAAGTCCCTAACAATGAAGAAATGAGTAGGTAGGCCACCAAGAAACAGAAGACATGAAAACGGTGGGGAAAAAGGAAAGAGGTCATGTATTGTTCATTATAGTAAGTGCTAGGTATGTAATATCATAAGATGTACTTCATATCCTTTAACTACTTTGATTTGAGCTTTTATACATTGACTTGTTCAACTTTTATATGATAAAAGACATTCAGCCATAGAGAGATGTAATGGTTGGTTGATTGCGAGGGAGCTTCGAGAGTAACAAGTAACAACATCAAGGACAAAAAGGAGTCCGTGTCGAACAAAGGAATATTACTTATCGTAAAATAAAGTGAAACCGCGCGACGAATCTTCATCCAATGTGTTGAGATTGGCTTCATGAAACGTTAAACTACATGACATGTAGGCACAAACGTAATACATAGAAAGTTATGTATTCTTTAAATTTGGGTGACTTGCAATTATGACATGTTCGCACATATATTAGGAAACTAGAAAAGTAAAGTTTAGCTCATCAACAATATGTATTCTAAAATACACACTAAAGTTGGAACAAAAGCAATCAGAATAGACATTTGACTTATCTACAATATGTATTCCTCAATGCAAACAATCATACCGACCCATCATGAAGCTCGGGAATCTTTTGAAACAAATAACTATTAATTGAGATTGATCGATGCTGATCTTACACTTGTACATACATATTAATCGAAGTAGATATGACTAAGTCATATGGTTTTGATAACGATTACGTACTCCGTTCTTATACTCTTTTTGTTGCTTTTTGGCCTTTCTTTACCCAATATGGTATATCTCATCCTATCTTTACCCATATAGTTATATTCGTTTTGTAAGAGCTGAAACAAACAAAAAGAATTGGATTGTTTAAAGTTTTACCAGTCACTTTAGTTCTACATCCCAAATTAAAATCATATTATACATCCCAAACTAAATCCAATCGAAAAATGGAAACAAGTAGGTATATATACCTTCTACATACCAGCAACAAAGAATCACTCTAAATGTGAAATCAGAATCTGAAATCGGACTGAAATTAGAAAATTAGGGTTTTCTAATGTCCAAATCTGAACAAGCTAGAGAGAAAGTGAGAAACCAATGGAGAATCGATAGAGACTAAGAGATGTAGATTTCTCTTTCACGATGGCTCTATAGAGGCAAATTTCTCTTTCAAGAGGAGAAGAGGAGAATGACCATTCCGGGGGGCTTTGGTGGGTCTAATTTCTTTTCAATTTCAATTTTTTTACGTTATTTTTAAGGTCAAGGCACCATCCAGACTGTAAAAAAATTATTGGAAAAAATCTGAGAAATCTTAAACCACAAGGGCACCATCCGGAATTTCTCAACATTTAAAAGTAAGTAAATGGAGCCACAAAACACTTCATAGATGACACCTCATCGTATAGTGAGTTTGATAAAAAGAAATTTTATTACAAAACATTAGACTGGCAAACACAACATTAGACCGGCAAATGCAGAGTAGCCATGATGTGATCCGAGAACCCAATGCAAATAGATGCACTTAAATATACTATTCTTCACTTCTTATCTGGAAGTCTCTTTAAGGCGATTCAAGATGTGTTGGAAAGCTAACTTCAAACTCCACAAGTGTTTTGTTAAGCACTTCATCTAGTGAAAACTTAAGCATGCCCAAAACCGATGTTTTCCAACCGCATGTGACTTGAAATTCTCTCTAGATGACCCTTTAGTATTTTTTCCATAAATGAGGCTACCTTTGTCCAATGGAGGCCTCCAACTACTTTTTAGAACGATGATTTAAGGGATATAACATTCATGAAGATCATTAGATATGACATGTCCAAGCAAATCCTCATAAATGCAGTTCTTTCAAAAGTATGAAGTTTGGTCAAAAGTGAAGAATCCAAACCAATGAATCATTATGTGGATCTTTAAGGTCGATTATTGAAATTGACTTTTGGACAAACTTTTGAAAGTTCATCTAGACTTGTTTTTCCTATTTAAAGGTTTGCATGGTTCATAAAATAAAAAGATAAAGAGTCACTACAAAAAAAAAATACTTTTGCGACGGATTTTTGCGACTGTAAACTCTATCGTCGCCATTGGCAGTGTTTTTGCGACGGCACAACGACGGCGTGTACAACCGCCGTTAGGTTTGCATCGGTAAAGCCCATACAGTCGCCAATAGTAGATATACTTGCGACGGGGTATGTATGCCATCGCAAAAAAACATACTTTTAGCGTCGGGAATGATTTGCCGTCGCAACATACTTTCTTTGAAGTCGCAAGAAGAGCCTTTTAAACCAATTTTGCTTTTATCCCTAAAAAAATTGTAAAATACAATATTATAAGGAAAAAAAACCCTGTGTCGAGTCATCTAGACCTAAACACAAACCTGTGAAGGAGAAGAGTCATCACGATCCTATGCGAAGTTCACAATCAAGGTAACCCTGTGAAAAGCTCGAGCAGACTTGTGCGGGTTCATAAAAGGCATGCACAACAAACTCTCCCAAAACAAGGTATGAATCTGCTTTCGAATTTCTGCGAGTTTCTGATTTCGAAGTAGCTTAAGAGGGAAAACCAATTTCCTCGTTTGGTTGGTGATATGAACTAAAGTGGGTGCTATCAAGGAGTTTGATTGAGTTATTCAGGTTTGTTATGGATCTTATGGTCTATATTGCAAATTGTTCTTCTTTTCCTTAGTTGCCCACCACCTATTTGTATAATTGCTTGAGGATTGTTGGCTGAAATAAAATAGTTCTTTTGCTAATTTGAACTTTAGTGTTAAAGATAATCTAAGAGCTTACATTATCATAGAGGAATAAAGGGGTTTACATAGAAGTTTCAAGGGTTAGAAGTCATGAAATTGAAAAGTTATCATTATTTGTGCTGTGTAGCAGCTTCTTATTTTTTCAATTTTGATGTTAGAGAGACTTCTGTATAATCTTTGTTCATAGTGGATACCATTATTCTAAACCAATGTCAGGCTCACTCTTGAATTGTAGTTACATGAATCTGCATACAGAATTAATCTATGAATTGGGAAAGCACTTCGAACATTCAAACAGCTTGCTACACGAAGTAACTTCCCCCACAGTAGCTCTTTGCTAGTTGTGTGAATGTGCATGATTTCTCTTGTACATGTGTTGTCTTATTATTATTTGTTCCTGAATAATTGAATTAAAGTTAGAATTGATTACAGAAGTAGCAAGATTTGGCATTTCTTCAACTTGTAAAGGTCAAAATGCAATATGCAACTTATTAAAAAGCTGAAACCAAAATATGGTAAACTCTAAACGAGCAATCATACATTTTCTGGTCAGGATCTGAAGGTGGCCTGTGGATTGGACATTGGTGTAATAATAATATATTATCCTTGTTTAGAAAAGAAGATGAAAATCTGGGGTCATTTTCTTAATTTCTTGTAAATTAAGGTGAAATGGAATGAATGAATTTGATGGAGAATGCAGATCTTTCTGGCTGTACTTTGGGTTTGACATGAAAATTAATGCAATTTTGAAAAGGACTCGTCTTTCTTTCATGTGCTCTGATTTTTACTTTGGGTATTTTGGGCCTAAGATGTGTACATCAAAAATAAAACATGTAAAACGAAAAAAGGCATGTATTTAAGAATAATCAACTCTTTTCATTTTTCACTAAAAAGGAAAGGAATTTTATTTTCATAAATCTTGCTACCTATACTTCAAATTAGAATTGCTAAAGGAAAGGTTATTTTTCTGTAATCTTGTTTTGTAACTTGATACACTTTAGTAAAGCTTCTCAGCTTTCTTGTTTATTTTCACTAGAACTTGTTCGACGTTAATAATTTAACCAATATAAATAAATTAATTAATAATTTGACCAAAGATTATTATCTCTATTGTTACGGTAGGAATAGATGCACGCAAAAGCTTTAAATTTATAACTCGATATATTTCTCCTAACTCCTAGCGAACCCGCAGTGTACGGGACGTTTTGTAGTAGGGATATTATTCCGAGGTCGAACACAAAGACTGAGGTGAGATTGAATCGATTAATGACTAAGGATAGTGAAGATCTAGGCTAAGAAAAGAGGAAGGAATAAAGAAACGAAAATCTCAATGTTTTTGGTTTGGTTTTTGTGGTGATCAATCAGAGATCACAAATCATATAAGATGGCAAAACAAACCTAGAATCAAGCTAAAACACAAATAAACAAAGCAAACACGAAATATGTGATCAAAGAGAGAAAAGCGGATTCTAGGGGTTGGAAATTCCGGTTATGGCATTGGACTCAAGCTATCTAATCATTCCTTGGATCAACTACAGTATGTTGGGAGCGAGCGTTTCTAGATTGGGATCAATCACCGGGTAGGTCTCATGGTCCACTAGTCCGTTCCTAAGGTCTCATCACTGGGTAAGTCTCAAAGAGCCTAAGGATAGGAATTCTACACAAACCGGATGGTTATCTAGAGATCTAACCTCTTCTTACCGGGTAAGTCTGGGGAAGGCAAGTCCTAAACACCTATCCTAACACACTCAGTCCAATAGCGGCTTGTGAGGCTCACTACTACCTAGAGTTCGTCATCTTCGGTATCTAAGAGCAAGAATCACCGGGTAGGTCTCTTCTAACACTTAATTGCTAACACTAGGTCACCCTAGGATAGGTTTAACTCAACAAACACTACGATTTCAACAATCTAACATCCTAGCACTTAGATTCATCAAAACAAGCAAGTCAGTCAAAATCACGGGTTGTTCATCAAGAACCACGGCCGTGGAATGTATAGAACAAACCGTGGTTTACAACAGAGGCTAGGTTCGAGCAAACAATTTATCCAAAAGTACATCTAAGTCCATTCTATCATAGTCCAAGCCATAACCATCTTTTCCTTACCCTAGAATCGCATCTATTTAGCCTACAACATGCATCTTAACAATCAAACTCAACAAGCATAAAATCATAGAATCCATGGCAAGAAGATGAAATGAAAGATGGATTAAGCAAATGAAACAAGTAAAACAAGCTAAATCGAGGTTCAAGAAGGACTTACAATCCTTCAAAAGAAGGTTCGAATCATTTCTTACAAATCCTTGCAAAACGTTTCACAAAGCTCACTCAAAATCACTCAAAAAGACTATGGAACTATGAACTAGTGTGCTTCTTCTTCTTCTTCTCCAATGGAAGCCTTTCTTCTTCTCCAATGGTAGCTCCAATCCAATCTTCTAATGAGAGAATATTTGTTGTTGAGAGTGTGGGAGAGAATGGGAGTGATAGTGGATCCCTTTCAGCCTTGCAGGACCACCTTTTATCCTACAAATTTGCAAGAGTCGGCCATGAAGATCGTGGCACAGCTGTCACAACCGTCTGGCAAAAAACACGGCCCATTTCCACGCCCGTGGAAGTCCCAGTGGCCATGGTTTTGGTGCCTCAGCTTGTTTTGGATCATTAAGCCACGATTTGGTGCATGGCATGCACCAATAAGGTCCCATGTGTCCTCCTTAGCCCCTAGCTTGCATCCCAATGAGTCCGAAGGTGTGTCATCTCGAGGAACGATCCTCGAATGTATCGATTAAGCTCCTAAATCTCCCAAAATACCTACAAAGCATGCAAAAGTCCGTGTAGACGTCTATCTCGACAAAATACATGAATTGATTGCAAACGTCGTGAACTAGTGCTAAACCATGCATGAATGAGCGGAAAAACTATCTAAATGAGTGCCTAAACCTAAGTCATAAATCGTGTTATCAAAAATACCCCATACTTAAAGGTTTGCTCGTCCCCGAGCAAGTCCCCAACTATAGACTAAGAGATGACATGATTTATGCAAGTAGAAAAACAACAAAATCTTTTTGGAGTTGTGCTTCTAATATTGGATCACCTTCATAGTCATGTTTCATGGCAATGGACAAGCGATCATGCATTTAATAAATGAAGGCATGGAAAGACAATTGTACTTAACTCGAAGGCATGCATGAAATGAAAAAACGAAGAAGTCAAGATGATCATGAGCATATCCAATCTAGATCACTAAGTCTTACACACATGCAAAAGGCCAAGAAACGTTGTGATTAGGTGGGAAGTTTCTAGGCTATGTGATGCTAATCCGGGAATGGAACTAACTTCACAACTTCATATTTTTATCAACTTCCCACAAGTGTATATTTTCCCCATCTTTTCTTTCTTTTCTTTTCTTTTTCTTTCACTTATTTTTGAGACAATGGCATTGGTGTACAAAAGCCGAAACCTTGGTGATTAGCCGTCCTCGGGCTTTTTTATTTTTCGAGGTTCTTCCACACCGGGCACACATACCAAAGCTCGTTAGGACTATCGGTTTATTTGACTTTGGCAAGGCACAAACACCCGATTATGTGAATGGTGCCGAGTTACTCGTCATTTAAACCAACGTCCTCAAACCTATATTTTTGTCTACATTTTCACAACAAATTCAGCACTTCATTCACAACATTCTTTCATCAACAACTTCACCCCACACTTGCTTTTCACACACTCAACACACTAACATGCTCCTATTCCCGGATGGGTCAAAAGAGGTCAAATTTATATCAATTGAGGTGCTCAAACAACATGATCGAGACGAGAAGTAGAGAAAGATGAATTGCCTTAATCACTCCTAGATGATGTGCAAGAACTAGCATGTAATTTCGACTTTCAATACTCAATCCAATCAAGACAAACATCATGATCACAATCCATTCATGGGGTTCAAGATAAGTGCTTCAAGTCCACATATGCATGCATCAATTCAACACATAAGGCCATCCATAGCCACAACAATCTCATCATAAGGGTCATTCCCAAGTTTAGAAGCACTAAAATTTTTTTAAAATTTTCTGATTTTTTTTTGAAATTTTAGAAATATGTATGTACAATGCAAGACATAATGAAACATGTGACTAAAAGAACTACCCTAGATGCTAATCATGCAAAAGATCATGCAAACCCCACCCCATACTTAGAAACACATTGTCCCCAATGTGTAAATGAAGTAAAGAAGAGTGAAAGAGGGTTCTCACAATGTAAAAATGGCTTGCTTTGGTATTTGGGATCATTCAAGTGGAGTGACGGCGGATGATCCTATCAACGATGGTAGAGAGCTCAAAGTGTTCGTTATGGCGTCGGGATCCGCGCTAGGCGCCGCTAGCCGTCCAAGTCCCGCGTCCGCTCCACCCACAATTGATGAGGGACTCATCATCATCCTCCACATGCCATACAAGGCTTCCATGCTACCAAGACTCTAGCACACACACAAAGCACACCAAACACACAAAAACAGAAAAATCAAAACAAAAACAAAAACGAAAAGGGGAAAACGTTACCAATGGGTTGCCTCCCATCAAGCGCTTCTTTAAGGTCATTAGCTTGACCAAACTCGGGGGCGTCTCACTCAAGGTGAAGTGGGGCAATCATATCCACCGGGGCTTCCGGGATATACTTCTTCAAACGATGCCCATTCACCTTAAAATCTCCACAATGCTCCCCTCCTATCTCAACCGCTCCATGGGGAAAGATCTTCTTCACCACGTAAGGCCCGGTCCACCTCGACTTTAGCTTTCCGGGGAAGAGCCGCAGCCTTGAGTTGAAGAGAAGGATAAGGTCGCCTTCACTCAACTCTTTCGGGATGAGACGCTTGTCATGCCAACGTTTGGTCCTTTCTTTGTAGATCCGGGCATTTTCATAGGCATCCAACCGGATCTCCTCAAGAGCATTCATGTCTAACAACCTCTTCTCTCCGGCCTCCTTGAGGTCAAAATTCAACCACCTTATAGCCCAATATGCTCTATGCTCCAGCTCTACCGGAAGGTGGCAAGACTTGCCATAGACTAGCTTGTAAGGAGTGGTGCCAATCAGTGTCTTGAAAGCGGTTCTATATGCCCACAAAGCATCATCGAGCTTCATAGCCCAATCCTTTCTCGTCCTTGAAACCGTCTTTTCAAGAATTCCCTTTATCTCCCGGTTGGAGATCTCCACTTGGACACTAGTTTGGGGGTGGTAAGGTGTTGCCACCTTATGAGTCACCCCATACTTAGCCAAAAGTGCCCCGAAGTTCCTATTGGTGAAGTGCTTCCCTCCATCACTTATGATCACCCTTGGTGTTCCAAACCTAGGGAAGATCACTCGGTTGAAGAACCGCACCACAACCTTGGCATCATTTGTGGGAGAGGCGATTGCCTCCATCCATCTCGAAACATAGTCCACCGCCAATAGGATGTAGAGGTTGCCACAAGAAGAGGGGAATGGTCCCATGAAGTCCACACCCCAAACATCAAATATCTCCACCTCTTGTATGTTGTTCAAGGGCATCTCATTCCTCCTTGAGATGTTGCCCGTCCTTTGGCAAGCATCACAAGCTACCACAAAATTCTGCACATCCTTGAACAAACTTGGCCAAAAGAAACCCGATTGTAACACCTTCGCACATGTCTTGTGTGAGCTAGCATGGCCTCCACATGGCACGGAATGACAATGGCGGATCACACTCTCCACCTCATCCTCCGGTATGCATCTCCTAAAGACTCCGTCCAGCCCTCTCTTAAACAAAAGCGGTTCACTCCAATAGTAATGCCTCACATCCTTGAAGAATTTCTTCCTTTGGGCATAGGATAATCCGGGTGGCACCTCCTCACACACAAGGTAGTTCACAATGTCAACATACCATGGCTCATTACCCCTTGACACTTGAAACAAGCACTCCTCTACCATTTGCAATTGCTCATCCCGGAATGAGTCATCAATCGGGATGTCATCTCTCTCAAGCTCCAATGGTGGGAGTCTACTAAGGTGATCCGCCACAGAATTTTCGGACCCCTTCTTATCCCGGATTTCCAAATCAAACTCTTGAAGAAGAAGGATCCACCGAATCAAACGAGGCTTTGCATCCTTCTTTGTAAGGAGATAACGGATCGCAACATGATCCGTATACACTATGACCTTCGCTCCAACAAGATACGAGCGGAACTTCTCAAATGCATACACAACCGCTAGCAACTCCTTCTCGGTGGTAGCATAATTAAGTTGGGCATCATCTAGCGTCTTGCTAGCATAATAGATGGCATGTGTAAGCCCATCTTTCCTTTGTCCCAAAACAGCCCCAACGGCTACATCACTCGCGTCGCGCATGATCTCAAACGGTAGACTCCAATCCGAAGGTTGCATGATAGGTGCGGAGATCAAAGCATTCTTCAACCTACAAAAAGCTTCAAGGCAATCCTTGGAGAAAACAAACTCAACATCTTTCATTAGTAGGTTAGTAAGAGGCTTAGAAATCTTAAAGAAATCTTTAATAAATCTCCGGTAAAAATCGGCATGCCCTAGAAAACTCCTTACCCCCTTCACCGAGGTAGGTGGTGGCAACTTCTCTATCGTCTCTATCTTAGCCCTATCAACATCAATGCCACGGTTGGACACTAAGTGACCCAACACAATGCCTTCACTTACCATGAAGTGGCATTTCTCCCAATTCAAGACTAGATTAGTCTCCTCACATCTCTTAAGCACCAAGGACAAGTTAGCCAAACAATTATCAAATGAAGATCCATAAACAGAGAAATCATCCATAAACACTTCCATAATATTCTCAATGTACTCAGAAAAAATGGCCATCATACACCTTTGAAAGGTGGCGGGTGCATTACACAACCCAAATGGCATTCTCCTATATGCAAATGTACCCCAAGAACATGTGAATGTAGTTTTCTCTTGGTCATCCGGGTGGATAGGGATTTGGAAGAATCCACTATAGCCATCTAAGTAACAAAAATGGGAATGTTGAGCTAATCTCTCTAACATTTGGTCAATGAAAGGAAGAGGGAAGTGATCTTTCCTAGAGGCCACATTTAGTTTCCTATAGTCAATAAACATCCTCCATCCCGTAACCGTTCTAGTTGGGATTAGTTCATTATTCTCATTAGTTACTACGGTCATCCCACCCTTCTTAGGAACCACATGCACGGGACTAACCCACTTACTATCCGAAATCGGGAAAATGATTCCCGCATCTAGCAATTTAAGGATCTCTTTCTTGACTACTTCTTTCATGATTGGTTTTAGTCTTCTTTGAGGTTTAATTGAAGGTTTATGATTATCTTCCATTAAGATCTTATGCATGCACAAATAAGGTTTAATGCCAACTAAGTCATCAATGGTATAGCCAATAGCCTTCCTATGCAATCTCAACTCATGCAACAATCTAGCAAGTTCATCATCATTCAAGCATGCATTCACAATAACCGGATATGTAGAATTCTCACCAAGAAAAGCATACTTCAAATGAGAGAGGAGGGGTTTGAGTTCAAGTTTAGGAGGACCTTTATCGAGTGGAGACGATCCATATAATGTAAGTTGAGATGAATCCAAAGCCATGGAAGACTCCTCAAGGCTCCTTGAAGCTTGATCAACAACCAATGCAGTTTCTGGAGAAACCACGGGCAAAATTACGGGCTCTGGCGCAACCACGGCCGTGGAACTTGCAAAGCTAGCATTTCGGAGCATTCCAGAGAGTTCCACGGGTCTTTCCACGGGCGTGGTTCTTGGTCCCTGGCCGTGGTTCCTACAGGAATTCAGCACACTTTCGTGGACTTCAAATTCAGCTCTTGTCTCCTTTTCTAATGCTTCTAAAGCCTTGATTTCTTCATTGCAGGCCTTCTCATCTCCTTCCGGTATCAAACTTAAGCTAAGAACCTTCTCCAAGGGGTCCTTGATCAAGATCGAGCTCACAACTTCTTTAGACTCCTCTTGTTCGACAATGTTGAACACATCTTCACCAAGGGCTGGCCCTTTCATCATTGTGGATAATTTGAACTTGATATTTTCTTCTCCAATGTTGAAGAAGAGAATTCCATTTTTACAATCCACCAAACATCCGGAAGTGGCTAGGAAAGGTCTCCCTAAGATGATGGGAACCGGATAGTCCGCCGGGATGTCCAAGACAACGAAATCAATCGGCACATAGAACTTTCCTAGTTGCACCGGTATGTCTTCCAATATTCCAACCGGGTGAGTGATCGAACGGTCCGCCATGTAAAGGGTCATCTTGACCGGCTTTGGCTCTCCTAGCCCAACCTTGTTGCAAAGTGCAAGCGGTATGATGCTTACACTTGCTCCAAGATCACAAAGAGCTTCATACTTCACTTCTCCCACTCCAATTGGCACACAAAAGGATCCCGGATCTCTTAGCTTGGGAGGCATCTCCTCCTTCATAGTTTGGATCAATTCCGGGGACCTCTTTGTCATCCTCACTTCTCCATACTCCTCCAACTTCCTTTTGTTGGAGAGTATTTCCTTCAAAAACTTGCCATATGCCGGCATACCTAGAATAACATCCATGAACGGAATGTTAATATACAATTTAGACATAAGTTCAAGGAATTTACCGAAGTGTTTGTCCAAGCGAGCTCTTGCTCGTGATTGTGGGAATGGTAGTGGTGGCTTGTATGGAGGTGGTGCCACATATGTTGGCTCATCATCCTTGCTCTTTCCTAAATCTTCTTGCAAGGTCTCTTCTTCTATCACCACTTGCTTCCCCTTGTCACTTCCCTTAGGTAAGGGATCCTTCATACTCAACCCACTCCTTGTTGTGATGGCCAACACTTGGCCTCTCGGGTTATCTTCGGTTCTTCCGGGAAGCTTTCCCGGATCTCTATGAGCTTCACCCGCCTTTTGGAATACTTGTGCTTCCAACACCTTTTGAGCCTTAGAAATGGAAGTCACCGTGCTCTCAAGACCACTCAATCTTCCAAGCAATTGCTCAAACATCATCTCGGTTCTATCCTTTGGAGGTTGAGTAAATCCGGGTGGAGGTTCTTGTGAAGCCTTTGGTGGTGGAGCTGCGCTTGCGGAAGCGGGAGGGTTCAAGGCTCCATCCGGGTTAGAATAGGAAAACCCGGGATGGTTGTGGTTAGGCCGGTAATTGTTGAATTGTTGGTTGTTGTTGAAGTTCCTTGGGCCTTGATAGTTGTTGTAATTGCCCCTTCCCATGTAGTTCACATCTTCCTCCTTGGAAGACAAGTTTGCTTGCACTTGCACTTGAGAGGTTGCTTGATTCTTCAAAGTTGTAGTGCACAACTCCCTCAAAGATTTCAACTCATTGTTGATTGCATCAAGCTTGAAGTTACTCATGGTGACTTCACTCACCTCATATGCTCCCGCTTTCCTCCCATCACTCTTCCTATGGGAGTACTTCCCATCACCAAAGCTTGTTTCTCTACAAACTCCCAAGCTTCATCCACATTCTTTTTCATAAAAGTCCCACCGAAAAGAGATTGGAGCTTGAATTGGCTATCTTCATCAAGTCTCTTGAAGTAGATCTCCAATAGCTCAATTTTCGGTATACCATGGTGTGGACAATCTAGGAGAAGGTCTTTGAACCTCTCCCAAGACTTGAATAAACTCTCTCTATCCTTCATTACAAAGGCATTGATCTTTCCTCTTAACTCGGTAGTCTTGGAAGGTGGGAAGAACTTAGTCAAAAACTCGGTTGTCATCTCCTCCCAAGTACTCACTCGCCCTTGTGGAATAGATTGATACGAAGCCAAGGCTTTATCCTTAAGTGAGAAGGAGAAAGCCCTAAGCTTATGGTTGTTGCTCTCCAATCTAGGCGGTCTTAGAGTCTCCATCAAGATCTCATAGTTCATCAAGTGTTGATGAGGAGACTCTCCTTCCATCCCTCCAAATTGATTGTGCCGGATCATTTGTAGAACTTGAGGGCGGAACTCGTAATTATGGATTGCAGGATCTCCTAAGTTCACACCCGGACGGTGTGCTCTTTGTGCCGGATCCATACGTCGCCCTAATGTTTGTGGCTCTTTAATAGCAATGGGCACAACTCAAATATTAACCGCCGGCTGCGGTTGTGGTGGTGGAGGTGGAGGTTCTTGAGGGTTAGGTTCTCTTCGCACAACAGCTTGCCTAATCTCTTCAATCTCCCTCCTAATTGCTTCTTGCCTCTCATTGGCAAGTCTCCTTTCATTCTCCAAAGCTTCATCCCTTATCCTAATTTGCTCTAAAGCCTCATCCAACTCAGCTTGGAGATCTCTTCCGGCCATCTCTTTCTCCTTTCGAATGCTCTTGGATCTAGATCTAAGGGTTTTCTCCGGTTCGGGATCGAATGGAGCTAAATCCTTGCCACGAGATCTTCGCATACACCTAAAGAGTAGAGATGTCCTGAAAAGCAAAGACACAAACCAAACGAGATCAAAAGCAACAAGAAAGATCTACACTATAAACAATCACAAACAATGACTCAATCTTAACCTAGTCCCCGGCAACGGCGCCAAAAACTTGTTACGGTAGGAATAGATGCACGCAAAAGCTTTAAATTTATAACTCAATATATTTCTCCTAACTCCTAGCGAACCCGCAGTGTACGGGACGTTTTGTAGTAGGGATATTATTCCGAGGTCGAACACAAAGACTGAGGTGAGATTGAATCGATTAATAACTAAGGATAGTGAAGATCTAGGCTAAGAAAAGAGGAAGGAATAAAGAAACGAAAATCTCAATGTTTTTTGGTTTGGTTTTTGTGGTGATTAATCAGAGATCACAAATCATATAAGATGGCAAAACAAACCTAGAATCAAGCTAAAACACAAATAAACAAAGCAAACACGAAATATGTGATCAAAGAGAGAAAAGCGGATTCTAGGGGTTGGAAATTCCGGTTATGGCATTGGACTCAAGCTATCTAATCATTCCTTGGATCAACTATAGTATGTTGGGAGCGAGCGTTTCTAGATTGGGATCAATCACCGGGTAGGTCTCATGGTCCACTAGTCCGTTCCTAAGGTCTCATCACCGGGTAAGTCTCAAAGAGCCTAAGGATAGGAATTCTACACAAACCGGATGGTTATCTGGGGATCTAACCTCTCCTTACTGGGTAAGTCTTGGGAAGGCAAGTCCTAAACACCTATCCTAGCACACTCAGTCCAATAGCGGCTTGTGAGGCTCACTACTACCTAGAGTTCGTCATCTTCGGTATCTAAGAGCAAGAATCACCGCGTAGGTCTCTTCTAACACTTAGTTGCTAACAATAGGTCACCCTAGGATAGGTTTAACTCAACAAACACTAGGATTTTAACAATATAACATCCTAGCACTTAGATTCATCAAAACAAGCAAGTCAGTCAAAATCACGGGTTGTTCATCAAGAACCACGGCCGTGAAATGTATAGAACAAACCGTGGTTTACAACAGAGGCTAGGTTCGAGCAAACAATTTATCCAAAAGTACATCTAAGTCCATTCTATCATAGTCCAAGCCATAACCATCTTTTCCTTACCCTAGAATCGCATCTATTTAGCCTACAACATGCATCTTAAGAATCAAACTCAACAAGCATAATATCATAGAATCCATGGCAAGAAGATGAAATGAAAGATGGATTAAGCAAATGAAACAAGTAAAACAAGCTAAATCAAGGTTCAAGAAGGACTTACAACCCTTCAAAAGAAGGTTCGAATCGTTTCTTACAAATCCTTGCAAAACGTTTCACAAAGCTCACTCAAAATCACTCAAAAAGACTATGGAACTATGAACTAGTGTGCTTCTTCTTCTTCTCCAATAATAGCCTTTCTTCTTCTCCAATGGTAGCTCCAATCCAATCTTCCAATGAGAGAATCTTTGTTGTTGAGAGTGTGGGAGAGAATGGGAGTGATAGTGGATCCCTTTCAGCCTTGCAGGACCACCTTTTATCCTACAAATTTGCAAGAGTCGGCCATGAAGATCGTGGCACAGCTGTCACAACCATCTGGCAAAAACCACGGCCCATTTCCACGCCCGTGGAAGTCCCAGTGGCCGTGGTTTTGGTGCCTCAGCTTGTTTTGGATCATTAAGCCACGATTTGGTGCATGGCATGCACCAATAAGGTCTCATGTGTCCTCCTTAGCCCCTAGCTTGCATCCCAATAAGTCCGAAGGTGTGTCATCTCGAGGAACGATCCTCGAATGTATCGATTAAGCTCCTAAATCTCCCAAAATACCTACAAAGCATGCAAAAATCCGTGTAGACGTCTATCTCGACAAAATACATGAATTGAGTGCAAACGTCGTGAACTAGTGCTAAACCATGCATGAATGAGCGGAAAAATTATCTAAATGAGTCCCAAAACCTAAGTCATAAATCGTGTTATCATCTATCAAGGTACTGATAAGGTTTGTTAGGCAAACAGACGGGAGGTACTTATCTTCTAGATGTTTAATTTATGTCATTTCTTAATGAATTAGATGGTCTTGTAGTCCTAACTCCTAGCATGGTAGGGTTACTTTTCTGTTATCATGTTTTGTAACTTAATACACTTTAGTAAAGCTTCTCAGCTTCTTGTATATTTTCACTCGAACTTGTTCGAACATTTTATCATGCCTTCTAACACAAAAGTATGCAACTCAAGCTATTTTGGTCTCTATTTTACACAGTTTCGCTTTTCACCTGTTATGGCTTTGATTGTTACTCGACTCTTTTATGGGTGAATCGAATCCGAACCAAGTATAATTTGTAGATAAGATTTAAAATGTGTTCATATTCGGGTTTGTTTAAAAAGTGAAGGAGCTCTAATGACATTTTTCAAACTTTGCCTTTTTAGTGAAAAATTCCTTTCCTTTTTAGTAAAAAATTCTTCATAGTTTTTTCTTCTAATTTATAAAAGAGATTTCCTATCGAACTTTGCCTCAATTTACTACTTTATTGTCCGGTGTCCAATTTTTTACTGTTTTAATCATTGGGCTTTAGTTTAGTGCATTTATGGCTTAGTTATAGCTTGAATTTACTGCTTAGTTATGTCTAGTTCTTTTTCCTTCTAAGTAATCAAACTTCAGTTAATAGCAATTCCATAATCAAAATGGTTGTCCATTTAGAAATTTTATATTTACTATTATTGTTAGAATTCTAGTGAAAAGGTGCTGAAATTTGGGTATTTCTCTGCTTTGTATATTTAGTTTCTGATTTTTGTTTTCTCTTTTGTTCTTGCTGATTTAGCTGGTTTCTGGGTATGGTTTGGATTTTCTCAATTTTATGGCTTTTGGTGTGGAAATATTAACCTAATTTACGGAGGCCTTCAATGAAAACGATTTATGTTCATAGATGATTGCAGTCCATATTTGGATATTTGCTGAATTAGACTAATTGCCTTATTTGGTTTGAATTGAGTTAGTGGCTGCGTATTCTGTAAGTGTGTTTTCAGTATTTAGAGCCTTGATCAAGTAGTTTACTGATTCTATTTCATGAATGATATTTGGTTTGCTGTAATTGAATTCATTGATATTGACATGAATAAAGACGGATTTATATATCATCCTTATCAGTATCTAAACGTTCTCTTCTTACCCCATGTTCTTGTGTTGAAGCTTGCGTACTTATAAGAGTAATATTAAGTTATACTTAGGAAGATTAAAGAGCAAGTTTAGTGTTTGTGATCTACATCTTAGTATTAGTAGCTTTAATACGATATAAGAAAATATCAATTAAGTTTGGAATAATCCAACACAAAAAATTTCCGCACCCTCAAGTTAAGTAGCTAGTTAGGTAGTACATAAAAAAGACTATTGATACTTAGATTTCTCCTTACTAATTGCCCCCCATTATTCATTCATTATTGAAGAAGAGCATATTATTATAAGTTAATTGCAAAAGGGTTTAGTTTTTTCTATTTAATAGCATGATTTTTTTTTTGTTTAGGATTCTGAATTCAGATGGATCCTTGTATTTTGGTCTCTTAATTAGTGTTGCATTTCATGTAGGTTTAGGATTCTGAATTCTGATGATTCTTTTTCTTTTTTAATTACATCTCTTTAACATTTATTTTCTTTTTTATTTTTCTGTAAATTACATACATGATACATGGTTATGGACACTTATATATATTTATATATATCATTACTTTTACCTCTGAAGTTTAAATATATATATATATGTTTGCAAATATGTGTAGGTGTAATCGATATTATAATGTCTTTAGACAAGTCATGGATTGATTGTGAAACTAGATGTTTGGTCTCATATTTTACCAAGTTAGATGAATTTTTAGACTTCGCGTATGCAAACAAGGATATTGGTTCTACCATATATTGTCCCTGTAGAAAATGTAGAAACAGGATTCTTCTAGGAAGATCAATTGTGAGAGAACATCTTCAGCTCAATGGATTTTGGGTGCGTTATTAGATTTGGACGAAATATGGTGAAACGTTTCCCCGGTTTGAGGAACCTGCTCAAATGGATGAGGTGGTACCAGAAGAAGAGAGTTATATGGATGTTGAGATGAGTAGATTAGTTCAAGATGCAATAGGAACAACTAATCTGCCTATACCAGAAGGTGATAATAGTATGACTAAAAGTGAGGATGCTACACCAGGCCCAACCGAGTCTACTAGGGAGTTTTTAAATTTGATGCAAAACGCAAACTTGCCTTTGTATCTTGGATCCAAGAAGCACACTGCATTGTCCTTTGTTGTTCGCCTTCTACAAGCGAAAATCTTACATGGTTGGACAGACACCTCTTTCAAAGATTTGTTGGATATATTTAGCGAGGTCATGCCAGAAGATGTCAATCTTCCTAAAACTTACAAGGTGAGAAGTTAGTGGAGGATTTGGGTTTCACATTTAAAACAGTGGATGCGTGTCCCAATGATTGCATGCTATTTAGAAACGAAAATGAGGGTCTTGATGAATGTTTGATATGCAATGCATCTCGATGGAAGGAAGTGAGTGGAACTTTTGATGCATCTGGAACTCGAAGAGCTGCTAAACAAGCTAGATATTTCCCACTGATACCAAGATTGCAAAGGCTTTTTACGACGGCTCAATCAGCAAACCTCATGAAATGGCATGGTGAGAAGCGTGTAGATGATGGTGTGTTTAGACATCCAGCTGACACTCCTGCTTGGAAGCATCTTGACGCCAAACATTCAAGTTTCGCAGTTGATATTCGGAACGTACGACTAGGAATCGCCCTTGATGGATTTAATCCATATCGGAATCAAAATTTAAAGCATAGTACTTGGCCTGTTGTGATAATTCCATATAATGTTGCGCCAAAACTTATCTTGAAACAACCATATATATATCTTTTTGTGCTTATTGATGACCAAAAGGGCCCGGTGTTAAGATAGATGTGTATTTGGAGCCAGTAATTGAAGAACTAAAGGAGTTGTGGGAAGTGGGTGTAGAAAAATTTGATGCTTCAATCAATCAGATGTTTCAAATGCGAGTTGCACTTGTTTGGAGCATTAATGACTTTCCTTCATATGCTAATATGTCCGGGTGGAGTACTAAAGGAGAATATGGATGTCCAAAATGCAACACGGCTCTAGGGTCAAAATGGTAAAAGAATGGGCGCAAGTGGTCTTATAGCAAGAGTAGGAGGTTCACACCCTATAATCACCCATACCAGAGAGATGCAAAGTTATTCCACATTGGACGGGATTTTGATGAACATCCCCCTAGGATGACCGGAGCTCAGCATCTCTTACAGCTTCAATCCAATGGAGTGCTTACTCAATATAAAAAGGAAGACATGATCTTAAGACATAACATGGGGCTTGATAAAGCGGAAAAGGATCCATCAAAAAAGAAGATGCATAATTGGAAGAAAAAAAGCATATTATATGAGCTCTCATATTGGGTAGACAATTTATTGCCATATAGTATGGATGCCATGCACGTTGAGAAAAATGTGGCTGAAAATATTGTCTCTACAATAATGGGAGTTAAAGGCAAAAGTAAGGATAATCTGGCTTCTCGGCGTGACCTTGAAGAATTGGGTATTAGAAAGCAATACCATGTGAAGGTGAGAGAGTTTGGTGTCGAGTATTTTGAGAGAGTTGAATATGAGATGGACAATGATGGGAAAGATAAGTTTTTAGTGGGCTTGTCCAAGTCAAGAATGCCAAATGGCTCTTGTTCTAGTATTGCACGAAGGGTTAATTTTAAAGATCGTTTCATTGGAGGGCTAAAAAGCCATGACTATCATATCCTTCTACAACAACTTATTCCATTATGTGTACGGAGTTCCTTACCAAAAAAGGTTGTTTCGGGGCTGATTGATTTAGGAAAGTTCTTTAAAGTATTGTGCTCGAAAACCAATAGTGTTGCTGATTTGGAGAAGGCAAAAACCGACATCATTGCAACTCTTTGCGATCTTGAGAAAATATTTCCACCATCGTTTTTTGGCATTATGGAGCATTTACCGATCCATCTAGCTGAAGAAGCTTTAATAGGTGGGGCAGTTCAATTCCGTTGGATGTACCTTATAGAAAGGTTTTTGCTTACTTTGAAGAACTATGTAAGACAAAATGCGTTTCCGGAAGCATCAATTGCGAAAGGATACTTGATGGAATAGTGCATGAACTTTTGCAAGAAGATGAATTTGTATCCTTATCTGGAGAGGTTGTGGCTTTGTCTAACCCTCCTTCTCCTTCAGCAACCAAGCTAACCTCGTATATGTCCAATGGCTACTTTTTTCGGGTTAAAAGTGTAGACAACAAACGAACGAGGCAAAATTGTGGTGTGTGTGTAGAAGGAGATCGTGTACCATATTATGGGAGAC
The DNA here is from genome assembly GCA_033239045.1 of Fagopyrum esculentum. Taxonomy (NCBI): domain Eukaryota; kingdom Viridiplantae; phylum Streptophyta; class Magnoliopsida; order Caryophyllales; family Polygonaceae; genus Fagopyrum; species Fagopyrum esculentum. Next base: position 44,746,402 of record BSUD01000006.1, read on the forward strand.
TGACATATATCATCAAGGTTACATACTCGGCATATATTAAGTATGTATTATTCAAGTGTGAGTGGCAAATCCATCAAGTGGAGTGAAGTTGGATCCCGACAACTTTACCTTGGTTAACTTTCGAAATTTACTATACAAAATGATCGGGTTGGGGATGAACCTTTTATCTTGGAATCTCAAGCCCGACAAGTGTGGTATAACCAAGACCCTTCAGGACAAGGTTGACTCAATGTTGGTACAGTAGAGTCCAAAGAATACTAACATGTGAACGTTGAAAGTGATGATTTGCTTGATGATGAGGGGTCAGATGGCGCTCTCCTGAAGCAAAGGTACAATATCTCAAAGTTATTTTTTATTTCACCTTATAGAAGTTGCTTATCTAACAATCTAATATTGATATGTCGTATTTTATTATAGGCGGAATCAGCGAGAAACTCTAGCAATTGAGAGAAGCTTGGTCCACTTCATATCACTGGTCGAAGATCTTTTGCCGAAATAAGAGAAGCTGTATGTTTTCTCCAACTTTTCTTACTTATGTTTTCTCCAACTTGACTATCAATTTCCATTCCTAATTAGTTGAAATGCTTCTTCTTTTAGCAATGGAATATCTTCACCAAAAACCTTATAAAATAAGAAACACTTTGCATTTCTCAATGTAGTTATTTTCTTTTAATTAGTTGAAATGCAGTTTTTTTCTTAACCAAAAACCTTATTAATTGTTGTACTTGACAGATGGAAAAGGATGGGCAATCCACTGATAAAATGAGTGTCTGAATAAAATCACGCAATCCAACTGATTGTGATGTTATGGAGGCAATTGTAAGTTTATAAATTAATCATTGGACATAATTATGTTTGTGTTCTCTACTTGATGTTGATCTGATTTATGTGTAAAATAATGTAGAAGGACTTCAAGAAAGAATTAAGTAAGGAACCTGAAGATCAACAACACCTTACTGTTGTGAGAGACAAAGTGTTTCATAGAGTAATGGGAGAGGACGCCCATGGTTATTGTCGAACTTACGGTAGAGGTGTCCCTCGTACTTCGGTGTACCAATCTGAACAAAAAGCAACTACTTACACACCAGATTTCATACAAAAGCTTACCAGAGAGATTACTGAAAATGTGATTAGAGAGGCAAGAAAAGCAAATGAGGACATGTCACGAGAAACTGAGAGAAAATATCAACAAGTTCTTGATCGTCTCGCACTTGTGGAAAGAAGTGGTGGGAGAAGTGCAAATTCACTTGTTCAGGTTCGTTAAATTTGTTTTTTGAGTTGTATTTTCATATATGCTACCAATCGTGATTTGCTACCAATTTTGATGTTTTTCAATGGGTGGGTTGTGGCGGGAGATCTGAATTTGATCAATTATATATATGTTATATTTTATTACATCTGGGTTATATTCAATTTGGGTTGAAAAAATGAATTTGTGGTTACTGGTGAATGTGGTTGGATAATGGATTGAATGCTGCTAGGTGGGTGCTCTTATGTTAGATGAAGTAATTTGAAGTGTAAGTTTGAAGCATATCCAGCAAAGTTGTTAGATGTTATTTGTATTGGTTAACTGTAAGAGGATTAGATGAACTTTTGTGAATAGTATGATGAGTGAAATGGTTTTGAATTGGTTGAGGAACCAGGAGTTGTAGTGGTCCCGTAAGTTGTATGGAGTATTTAAGTTTTGTGTTCAAAATTGAAGTGCATTTTTGTTTCTCTAATACTGGTTTACTATTTATTTAGGTTGCATTTATTAAATGTTGGGGAAATGTATTTTGCTAATGTTACGCTTATTTTGGTTTTGTAGGGTGCAACAAGTGGTCATCAAAACGAGTCTATTGGAGATGAATGTCAAAAGGAGCCCGCCGCTAATGAAGTTGCTCAAGAAGAAAATTCAAGTGAAAACGTTTAAATATAATTTCATTTTGTATCAATTACGTTGGGTGATGATGGTACCTTTCAAGGACAAAGATGAATTAGAGACGTATATGAATATGAAGTTGCTCAACAAGTATTTTTCTTTTAGGGACGAATATGAATTATGTATCTTTTACGTTTGGTGATGGTGATAATTTTCAATATGGGATATGCTATATTGCACTTTTATTATTTGATTGCTCTTTAATTTATTTGAAATTATTGCATAATAAAATAGTATGAAATTCAATTCAGGTGTAACATTTGCGTCAGCAACAAACCGCATAAATTTTGAATAATGTAGTTGTTATACTTTTTGCGACAGGGAACATCCGTCACAATAAATAAATTGTCAGCTGTTATTTTTTCTTGCGACGGCAACGTGCCGCCGCAAAGGTTTGACAAAAACACGTCATCGTCTTTTGCAACGGCATTCTCCGTCGCTAATTTGAAAAGGCGCCGATGGCCGTCACTTTTGCGATGGCAACAACCGTCACCAAGCCGTCGCAAGCCATTTAGCGGCGGTAATTACCGTCGTAAATTCTTTTTCGACGGCCCAGTTCACGACGGCGGTTTTGCCGACGCAACACCGTCGCAAAAAGTTGATGCCGTCGCAAAAAAAAAATTTGTAGTTAGTTAAGAATTTTTGAAAAAAGAGTGTGTGTGTGTATGCCCTTGGTTTTTTGTTCGATGCCGAGTGAGTTGTCTTTGTGAGATGAGAAGATGAATGCATTAGTTCTTATAAGTGATATGCTTATGCTTGTTAATGTGAGTATTGCATAGTAAATGGTGAGATGATTGAAGCTCTAGCAAGACATATCTTGTATTTTATTTTCCATTATCAAAACCCAATGAAAAGGTGTATGTGTTTATTTTAGTTCATATTTTTCTCTTGCACCATTGGATCCTTATTTTGGGGTGTATCATTTGGTATTACAACTTTATTCAATGAAAGTCAATAAAGAAACAGAAAGACTTGAGGACGGATCTTTTTTTGAAACGGTGAAGACGATGATTTGATCCGGGAACCCGATGCAAATGGTTGCGCTTTAAAATAATGTTCTTAACTTCTTATTTGGAAGTTTGTTTGAGAAGATTCAAGATATGTTGGAAAGTTAACTACAAGCACCACAAATTTTGTGTTAAGTACTTGATCTAAGAAAGCGTAAGAATGTCCAAAAGCGACGTTTTTCAACCATATGTGACCCAACATTCTCTTCAAATGACCCTTTGGTATTTTGGTCAGAGCCCAACGACACAAATTCCTCAAAGCTCCGAAGACGGACGAGAAATGGTCCAAGTCATTCATAGAATGTTGGATGAGCACTTACCTCCTAGAAGAGTCCTTTAAAATAACGATTTTTCGACTATATAGAGTCGGATGGATCGAATTGAAACTCGATTAGAGGACTTGAAGATAATGTTTGAGACACGGTTTCCTCTAAGGAAAGCTCCTTCAAATCAAGAAGGTGGCCTCACATCTCCAACTAAGAAGTCACCAACCAATGTTGAACTTGGTGACAAACCCAAGGACGAGATGATGGATTCGAGAACAAATTCTTTTTTAGGGGAATGGGGTGATGCATATCATTCTGGGAAAATAAGGTGTCCTCATTAACAACTTGACACCGATCGCTTTCGCCACCAACCGCCCAAGTTAAAACAAACTAAGATTAGTCAATAAGTAATGTCTCATCAACCGTTGGAAGCCTCGCTTGGAGAGACAGAAATTCCGTTTGTATTGGTGGTCATGCCTGAAACTAAGCCGAAAAATATCAAAATCAACCAAAACGCTCACTCCGAGCATGCCTAAGTCACGTTAACTTCTGCTTGCTCTGGCTAAGTTGTCAAGTTTGCACATGATAGCATGAATTATAGTCTATATTTTAGGGTTTGTTTGGACGTTTTATCTTCAATAATCTGCATGTTTGTATGTGTTATATGATATTATATTACCATTTCATCTACCTTTGCGAGAATCGAGGTCTACACCTAGTTTTGCTGTAATTGTAGGCAAAATGGCGCGTTTCACATCAAAAAGGAGCAAAAGGAGTCATGAGTCATTTGGAGCTACATCCAGGGAGCATAGCCATGGATTAAAGATTCACTTTGGACCAGTTCTGAGAGATTTCACATTCAGTTATGACTCACCTCGGTTGACCAGAGATTCATCTCGACCGAGTTGATCCAGAGACGCCGACTCGACCGAGGCGAACACCTAGGACGCAGCGAGAATATTTTATTCTTGGCTGAGATCTTTTATCTTTGGAAAGTGATCTTATATTTTTGGGCTTGGCTCCTGGAAGGAAGAAGATCTTATATTTTACCTATTTTTATGGGAAAAGATCTTTCTAAGATATCTTATCTTTGGAGGGTTATTTTCCTATAAAAAGGGTCGGATTTCCCAAAAATCAGGAGGCCGTTATATAGAATCCGTTATACATCCAGCATACGCAGCAGCAGCAGCAGCAGCATACTCCAATTGGGAGTTTCGAAGAACCTTTTTGAAGGTTGAAGGAAGATTGAAGTCTATAGCTTTCATAGCTTTTTGGAGGGTTTTTGTAAGATTGTCTTTAATTCCCTCACTCGTTGTCTTGTCTTGTTGGATTTATATCCAAGGAACGTTTTTGTTGTGATATTTGATTCAGTTATTGAAGTCTTTTTCATTAAATTCTTCTTGTTCAAATATTCACTTTCTTCCCATATTTTTAATACTTTCATAATGATGATGAGTGGCTAATTTCCTTGTGTGATTCTAGGGTGATTGGCTGAAGGTTGTGGGAAAAACAATGATAGAATAATCTTAGATTCCAGTAGGATCCTGAAAGTTCGAGTCTTTAACCTTAACCCTAAGCATCTCGTTCAGTCGATGAACATCTCGGCCGGGGTGGAATTTGGCTGACCGAGGTGACTTATCTGATTCTAAACTGAGAGTTAAGTGTTAGAGTTTACCAAATCCTATTCTTATTACACCTTTCCTGGTTCAAAGCAAGCTTAGGATGAGACTTACCCGGTAATTCCTTAGTTTGTGTACCAACGATCATAAGTGTAGGTAATAAAGGTTTATCCTTTATTGGGGTTTGAGTGTGCTTTCATCCCATCTTTGTGAGTTAGCCTGAGACTTACCCGGTAAAGGTTGATTCTATTCCCTTAGATGGTGTGTTAGTTTGAGGTTATAGTTCTTTATCTTGATTCCTTGAGACTTACCCGGTAATAGGAGTTACGGTTTAGGATTAGTGTGTAGTGAGACTTACCCGGTGATCTACTCCACTTTAGTAACACCTTCCCCATGCAAAAACCTCAGCTTTGTCCGCTTATCTTTAGATCTTGAGTTGGAACCACAACTAGAAGCTTTAATCCCTAGAATTGCATGTTTGCTTTATTGACTTCTTATTCATCTTTGATTCTGTTAATTACTCTTGTGGTTAGTATTCACGAAGCTTACCGTATTGACTTTGTTTCACCGAGTCCCTGTGATCGACCCCTGGAATTCCTTGCTTTTTACTACGATTGACCCGTACACTGCGGGTTCACATCCTTGTTTTAAGCTTAAGTCTAGGGTTATAAATTTAAAGCTTGCACACACCGTTTGGAGCGAACAAGTTTTTGGCGCCGTTGCCGGGGACTTGGTCTAGACCGAGCCGGTACGGTTTGCTCTTGGGGCGTTTGCCCCCGTGTCATCTAACCACTCTACTTGAGTGACTTTTGCAGGTTCTTTCTTAGGTATATGCGAAGGACCCGCACTGGGAAGGAAATCGTTTCTTACGATCCCGAACCAGAAAAGACATACAAGCGACGCTTAAGAGAAGCAAAGATGGCCCAACAAGACGATCGCGATCTTGCAGCCGAATTAAAAGAGACGCTAGAGCTGCTACGTCTCAGCAAGGAAGAACTAAGGCAAGAGAAAGAAGAGAATCGCACCAGGACTGCAGCAATCGAAGCGGAGATAGCAGTCATCCGAAATCAGATTCTACAACAACCAAGGGAAGATCCTCCTGTTGATCCTCGACCGATGCAGGATCCAGTAGTTAACCCTCGACCGAGGCAGGTTCCAGTACCTGATGCCCCGGCCGATGTACTTCCACCTCGGAGACCAGTCCGAGATGTTCTTCTTGCAGGAATCCCACAAACCCTAGGTCAAAGGATGGACCCTAATCAACAACTGAGGCGTCCAGGAGTGAACCTAGGAGATCCAGCGGACCATGACTACGAACTTCGACCGCAAGTTCTATCCATGATTCGCCAATGCCAATTCGGAGGGCTAGAGAAGGAGTCACCACATCAACATCTTCAAAACTACAAGATCTTGATGGAGACCTTGCGACCTTCCAGAATTGAAAATAACAACTACAAGCTAAGACCTTTTTACTTTTCTTTAAAAGATAGAGCTCTTACTTGGTATCAATCTCTTCCTCCAGGAAAAATTAGCACATGGGAGGAGATGACTACGGAATTCTTGACCAAATTCTTTCCCCCCTCAAAGACCGCTGAAATGAGAGGGAAGATCAATGCTTTCATTATGAAGGACAAGGAGAGCTTGTCCAAATCTTGGGAGCGGTTCAAGGATATCCTTTTGGATTGCCCACATCATGGGATTCCAAAGATCGAGTTGTTGGAGATCTACTTCAAAGGACTGGACGGAAACACCCAGTTCAATCTCCAACTACTCTCCGCCGGTACCTTCATGGACATGGCGATTGATGAGGCTTGGGACTTCATTGAGAAGCAAGCCTTGCACATGGAGAAATATACCCACCAAGGAGCTGAAGGTGGAGTTAAAAGAGTCAACTTTCAAGAGACTCAATCCAACAACAATCAACTCACGTCTTTGAAAAATGACGTGAAGCAATTAAAGGAACTCTTGATGGCTCAAACCAAGAAGGAAGAGCAAGGGCAAAGGAACAACAACAACAACAACAACAACAACAACAACGGGAACCGTAACAACAACAACGGTCCCCGAATCAACAACTACAACAACAACAACAATAGAGGGTCAAATAGCAACAATTGGAGGACGAACAATCAAAGCAACCAGAATCCTGGTAACAATTATTCTAACTCCAACTCCAATAATTCCTCTAACCCTTTCCTCTCTTCCCCTTCTTCTTCTTCTACTCCATTAAAAAGCCAAGGGCAAGGATCAAGTTCGTCTCAACCGGAAAAGAAAGAAGCAGTTTTGGAGGCTATCTTGATCAAGCTTAGTTCTATGGAGAATTCCATGACTTCATTTTCGAGGGCCCAAAAGTCCTTCGAACAACAACTTGCTAATAGGGCGAATGAAGCGCCAAGAGATCCAGGGAAGCTTCCAGCAAAGACGGAAAGCAACCCTAAGGCCAGTGCATGGCCATAACGACGAGGAGTGGACTCAAAACTGCAGATCCAGTACCTCGCTCGACGCAGACCACCTCGGTCCAGATCCAGTCAAAGAACACCTCGACCGAGATGCCAACCGAGGCGGAGCAACAGAAAGCAGGAGGGACAACTGAAACTTATATTCCACCTCCTGCATACAAACCACCACTTCCATTCCCCCAGTCCAGGGCCAGAGCACATCTAGACAAGCACTTTGGTAAGTTCCTTGACTTGATGAATAAGCTACATATTAACATTCATTTCCTTGATGCTATTTTAGGTATGCCCGCCTATGGGAAGTTCTTAAAAGAAATCTTATCAAGGAAGAGGAAGCTGGAAGATGTTGGTGAAGTTAGGATGACATCTAAATCTTCGGAGCTTATAAAGATCATGAAGGAGAAGATGCCACCTAAATTAAGAGATCCCGGCTCATTTTACATTCCCATTCAAGTTGGGGATGTCACTTGTGAAGCCCTTTGTGATCTAGGAGCCAGCGTGAGCATCATCCCGCTGGAGCTATGCACGAAGATCGGACTTGGAGAGCCCAAGACGGTCAAGATTCGACTTTATATGGCGGATCGCTCCATTACCCATCCCGTGGGCATCTTGGAGGACGTTCCGGTCAAGTTAGGTAACTTCTATCTACCTATAGATTTTGTTGTACTTGACATTCCCGCAGATTATCCTGTTCCTATTATTCTCGGGAGGCCATTTCTAGCAACTTCGGGTTGCAACGTGGATTGCAAGAACGCCAAGTTGAAATTCAACGTTGGTGGCGATGAGGTGGAGTTCGCACTACTTGCAGCCATGAAAGGAGAGCAGCTAACTGATGATATCTTCAACATCTACGATGAAGAAGAATCTAGAGAATTGGTGAGCTCTATCCTTATTAACGATCCACTCGAAAAAGTTATTAGCTTCAGTTTAATGGAGGAAGGTATAGATGCTTCTTGTGATGCAGATATACGGAGCTTAAAGGCACTGAAAGAGGATCCAGGAGCTAAAACTCAGAAGCTAATCCAGGAGACGAAGATCTCCAGTTTCGGTTCCAGCAGCAGTACCTCGACCGAGGCACTTTCTGGACTGAGCGAGGCGACCGAAGAACATCTCGGTCAACGCCTATGCGCCTCGACCGAGGTCGATGGCGAGACGATTCCAACTGAGACTTCCGAAAGTCCAGTTTCTGACACCACTCTACTGGAAGGAGGAAGCAAGGGTCCCTCTCAGAAAGCACCCCCAGTCGTGGAGCTTAAACAACTCCCTAGTCACTTGAGGTACGTCTTTCTTGGACCGGATTCTACTTATCCCGTTATTGTTAGTGCTTCCCTTTCCGAATCTGAATTGTCTAAGTTAATGCATGTCTTGAGAAAGCATCGAAAAGCTATAGGTTATACCACGGACGATCTCATTGGCATTAAACCTTCTTTCTGCATGCATAGAATTCTAATGGAAGATAATCATAAGACTTCACGGGAACCTCAAAGACGGTTAAATCCGATCATGAAAGAGGTTGTGAAGAAGGAAGTTCTTAAGTTGTTGGATGCAGGTATTATATATCCTATCTCGGACAACAAGTGGGTTAGCCCGGTGCATGTCGTTCCGAAGACCGTTACGGGCTGGAGGGTTTGCATTGATTATAGGAAGCTGAACACGGCGACTCGGAAGGATCATTTTCCGCTTCCCTTCATCGATCAAATGCTCGAACGGTTGGCCCAACATTCACACTTTTGCTACTTGGACGGCTATAGTGGATTCTTCCAGATTCCTATCCATCCGGATGATCAGGAGAAGACCACTTTTACTTGTCCTTGGGGGACGTTTGCCTATCGGAGGATGCCATTTGGATTGTGCAATGCACCCGCTACCTTCCAGCGATGCATGATGGCTATCTTTTCCGAGTACATAGAGGAGATCATGGAGGTATTCATGGATGATTTTTCTGTATATGGTTCCTCTTTTGATGATTGCCTATCTAACCTTTCTCTAGTGCTTAAAAGATGTGAAGACACTAACCTTGTTCTGAATTGGGAGAAGTGTCATTTTATGGTTAATGAAGGCATTGTGCTAGGACACCTCGTTTCTAATCGAGGTATTGAGGTCGATCGAGCTAAGATCGAGACTATTGAGAAGCTCCCTCCTCCTTGTTCTGTTAAAGGTGTGAGGAGTTTTCTCGGGCATGCAGGTTTCTACAGGAGATTCATCAAGGACTTCTCTAAGATTTCTAAACCTCTAACTAACCTCTTGAATAAAGATGTTATTTTTGAGTTTTCGCAGGAGTGTCTTGATGCTTTTTACAAGATTAAGGAAGCGTTGATCTCCGCTCCCATTATCCAACCTCCTGATTGGACCTTACCCTTTGAGGTCATGTGTGACGCTAGTGATGTAGCCGTAGGAGCGGTGCTTGGACAGAAGAAGGATGGCCGGACCACCGCCATTTACTATGCTAGCAAGATGCTAGATGTAGCCCAGTGCAACTACGCTACCACCGAGAAGGAGTTATTGGCGGTTGTATATGCTTTCGAGAAGTTTCGTTCCTATCTAGTGGGGGCGAAAGTTATTGTCTACACCGACCATGCAGCCATTCGTTACTTGTTGGCTAAGAAAGATGCCAAGCCGCGCCTTATTCGATGGATTCTCTTGCTTCAAGAGTTTGACCTGGAGATCCGCGATAAGAAGGGATCCGAGAACTCAGTTGCAGATCACCTCAGCCGGCTACCGGAATCTTCCCGCGAAACGGATGACCCACCCATAGACGATTCATTCCCCGATGAGCACTTACACTTGTTGGAGCGTTTGATGGATTTACTTACTTCACCCCACGATGGAGGTGAAGTATGGGGTGAGGGCACCTCCCATCATGTTTGAGATGCATTATGGTCCAGCTAGCGACCTTAAATCAAGCGCTTCTTGGGAGGCAACCCAAGGTATTGCTTTCTTTTCCCGTTTTCTAGTCTAGCTTAGATAGTTTTTGTTTTTGCTTTGCTTTGTTTGTTTTTGGCGTTCTGGACAGACAACAGGGAATATCTAAGGAAGGAGCATAACTGGAAGGACAGAAGTTCGAGATTTTGAGAAAACTGAGACACCTCGGTCCAGTTGGGGGCCACCTCGACCGAGTTGATTCTTGAGCAACCGAGGCGACTAGGGTTTCTGCAGAACCACCTCGGTCCGTACCACCTCGGTCCGGTCGAGACCATCTCGACCGAGGTGACAGCAGATCCAGGAACAATATAAAAGGGGGAAAATTTTATTTTTTCACTTTTTACCTTATTCAACTCGACTGCGGAGCCCTTCCCACCTCGCCTCCTCCGTTTTTGCTCATTTTCAAAGATTTCCGCTTCCAAACTGCGATTGAAGGGTAGAGGATCCTATTGCAACAACAGATCCGCTAAGAAATCGAACGAATCGACCGAAACGAGGTAAAAACAGTCGAAACCCTAACTCGTTCATTCGCTTCGATTTGGGCTTTGGTTGCCCTTGATTCTGCTGAGAAAAGGCTTAAGTACCCCATAGGAAGCAGTTGTAGTGATTTTTGGGGGAAAAGAACTGAATTTTTGAGAATTGGAATCGCGACTGTTGTGCCTCGGTCCAGTCGAACTGCATCTCGACCGAGGTGATTCTTGAGGGTTGTCAGCGACCGAGGTGATCTGACAGTGTTTGAGAGAAAATGAGTTCCGATCGTCGCCTAGCCCTCAGAGATAGATCCTCACCTTCCCCTCCTTCTTCTTCTTCTTCCCGACCCTACCGCCCGGTGATCCACGAGAGATGTCGGGTAGATTATGAGCGCATAGCTAGCCGTCCAGTTATTGCACCACGTTTTCTGGACGTGTCAGCTTTCGATTGCCTAGGGTTAGATGGAGACCTTAGGAGGATGATTGCCACTGTTGGGCTGGATCAGTTTACTGAGATCCGAGCCCCAGCCTATGTGGAGCCGACCCTAGAGTTTGTTAGCTCCTTCTCCTACCTCCCCACAGACCAGTCTGTGAAGTACCGGTTGATGAACCGGAACTTCATAGTTCCCTTAGAGGTTTTGAGAGAGATTTTCGGGTTTTCTGAGCCCACCGCCACTGATTTCCCCTCCCGATCTGTAGCTATGGAGTTCTGGGGGCAGATTGCCCATATTACTGAGCATGCAGACAGATGGCGCCCTGGAGATTTCAGGGAGAAGGTCATCTTCCACCCAGCCTTCAGATTAGCCCATAGGATATTCAGCGAGACACTTCTGGCGCGTACTGAGACGCCCCAGAAGATCCGACAGGGCGAGCTCTTCAGCCTTTACTGTATGGTCACGGGGGGTTTCCCAGACTTTGGCTTGATCTTGGCAGAGGACCTGCACAAGATCAAGGCTAAAGCGAAGGGAGACATTTGCTGCGGAGGTCTAGTCACCCATATTGCTGCTTATCACGGGATGAACCTCAGTGTTTGTACGATGGCGGCGGCTCCGAAGCCGCTTGGACTTCAGGAGATGATCACACGGAGGATTTTGGTTCCCCGTGGTTTGACCACTCCATATGTTGCTATGCCTTGGGAGCGGACTGCGCAACAGGGGATCCGCTGGTCTGCACAGTTCACAGTTTTTGATCCACATTACTGGCAGACAGCTTGGGCTCCACTGATGGAGGATCATAGGGAGGCAGCAGCTGCCCCAGCTGAGAATGAGGAGGAGGAGGATGACGATGACGAGGAGACGGTAGACGAGAGAGATGGTGGAGTCCCGATGGATACAGGGACAGATACTGCAGGGATGAGCGCGCCGCCGATCATAGATCTGGATGACGACGATGAGACTGAGCCTGCACCAGCTGAGACCTCTCCAGTCAGACCCGCTAGACGCAGGAGGCGCGGAGTGAGAGATCGAGCTGCCCACAGACGGATCGATGACCTGACGGATCAGGTTATTGACTCGTATGCCGCATTATCGCTGGATATCCGCGAGATGCAGGAGCGGCAGCACTATCAGCACATTATGGCCCAGCTTCAGTTCGAGCGTGTCATGGGTTACCCGTTTGACCCGACGCAGTATCCATATGTGCCACCACCACCACCGGATCGAGACTATTGAGGAGCTGCAGGATTTTCTTTATTATATTTTTATGCAGCTCAGCTATTTATCCGGTGAGTACTCTCATTTCCAGACTTATATTGACCCACTGGGACAGTGTGTCCCAAGTATGGGGTGTTTGTATTTATTCGATGACTATTTGATGTACTTATTCGACTATTTTGATGTATGACATTATCGGATATTTTATTTATGCTTCACTTCTGCATTTATATGATTATCTGATATTACATGCATACCTATAGGTTATTTGATTGAGAAAAACGCCGAAACTAAAAAAAATGGTTTTAAAAAAAAAAATTTGACCTCGACCGAGTCAGTCTTGGCCAAACGAGGCGTTTCACCTCGGTTGAACCAAGAACGCCTCGACCGAGGTGTGTTAACTGAGAGTTATCGAAAACGACTTTTTGTGTTTCTTATCTGGATATGATCTCAGTGAAGATCTTGTTTACTGACTGGTTTTAAATTCTTTATGTGTTTGAAAGGTTTTATAATATGTTTAAGTTGCTAAATGCTTTGTTTGAAATTATTGGCATGTTTAATACTTTGTTTTTATCCAAATTATGTTGAATTTGAAGGTTGACACCGCAGGTTGAGTTCTCTCACTTTCTTCTTGGAAAGACCAAGGCAATTCATTCTCTTCTTCTTCTTCTTCTTGATCATGCTTAGCCCCTCATATACATTTTGCCTCCCTTTACCTATCCGGGAATTTGGAAGCAAGCGAAGTGGTGAAAGCAAGTTAAAGTTGAGAAGTGGCTGGAAGTGAAAGTTTTAGAAAGCAATAATAGGTTTGGGGAAGTCAATCATGAAGATGAGTAACTCGGCACCATTCACATAGCCGGGTGTTTGTGTCTTGCCAAAGTCGGATTGAGCGATATTCCTAACGGGTCATGGTATGTGCATCAAGGGTTTGATGCATCTCAAGAAATTGATGATTGCTGATTTCCTAGGCTTCGGTTATTGTGCACCTCTGTCCATGCATCCCAAAAAAAGTAAAGTAAAAAAAAAGTGTAAAATAAGCAAAGCTTATTGGTGGAAGATGTTGCAAGTCGAAGTGAAAGTAAAGTTCATCCTTTTCCCGGATTCTAGCACCACATTACCTTACATACATCCCTACCCTATACGTTTCTTGACCTTTTCTTTTGGGAAGCCTTTGAGACCTTGAGCTTGTTGATTGACTTAGCGGTTTAAATTGGATTATACATGATTAATTTTGATAATTATGATTTACTATGCATTCTATGGTTTTATGCAAAGATGAACAACTTTTCTATATTTATAAAATGTTTTGAACATATTAAGTTTTTAAAATTCCATGAAGTATTCTCTTAGAGTGATCTATGATTGTAACACACCATAAAAATGTTTTTGAAAGATTTTCATTGATTTTTTATGACTATTAATCCATTCTATCTTGTCTTCTATATGCGGAACTTGCTTGGGGACAAGCAAGGGCTAAGTATGGGGTATTTTGATAGCATGAATTATAGTCTATATTTTAGGGTTTGTTTGGACGTTTTATCTTCAATAATCTCCATGTTTGTATGTGTTACATGATATTATATTACCATTTCATCTACCTTTGCGAGAATCGAGGTCTACACCTAGTTTTGCTGTAATTGTAGGTAAAATGGCGCGTTTCACATCAAAAAGGAGCAAAAGGAGTCATGAGTCATTTGGAGCTACATCCAGGGAGCATAGCCATGGATTAAAGATTCACTTTGGACCAGTTCTGAGAGATTTCACATTCAGTTGTGACTCACCTCGGTTGACCAGAGATTCATCTCGACCGAGGTGATCCAGAGACGCCGACTCGACCGAGGCGAACACCTAGGACGCGGCGAGAATATTTTATTCTTGGCTGAGATCTTTTATCTTTGAAAAGTGATCTTATATTTTTGGGCTTGGCTCCTGGAAGGAAGAAGATCTTATATTTTACCTATTTTTATGGGAAAAGATCTTTCTAAGATATCTTATCTTTGGAGGGTTATTTTCCTATAAAAAGGGTTGGATTTCCCAAAAATCAGGAGGCCGTTATATAGAATCCGTTATACATCCAGCATACGCAGCAGCAGCAGCAGCATACTCCAATTGGGAGTTTCGAAGAACCTTTTTGAAGGTTGAAGGAAGATTGAAGTCTATAGCTTTCATAGCTTTTTGGAGGGTTTTTGTAAGATTGTCTTTAATTCCCTCACTCGTTGTCTTGTCTTGTTGGATTTATATCCAAGGAACGTTTTTGTTGTGATATTTGATTCAGTTATTGAAGTCTTTTTCATTAAATTCTTCTTGTTCAAATATTCACTTTCTTCCCATATTTTTAATACTTTCATAATGATGATGAGTGGCTAATTTCCTTGTGTGATTCTAGGGTGATTGGCTGAAGGTTGTGGGAAAAACAATGATAGAATAATCTTAGATTCCAGTAGGATCCTGAAAGTTCGAGTCTTTAACCTTAACCCTAAGCATCTCGTTCAGTCGATGAACATCTCGGCCGGGGTGGAATTTGGCTGACCGAGGTGACTTATCTGATTCTAAACTGAGAGTTAAGTGTTAGAGTTTACCAAATCCTATTCTTATTACACCTTTCCTGGTTCAAAGCAAGCTTAGGATGAGACTTACCCGGTAATTCCTTAGTTTGTGTACCAACGATCATAAGTGTAGGTAATAAAGGTTTATCCTTTATTGGGGTTTGAGTGTGCTTTCATCCCATCTTTGTGAGTTAGCCTGAGACTTACCCGGTAAAGGTTGATTCTATTCCCTTAGATGGTGTGTTAGTTTGAGGTTATAGTTCTTTATCTTGATTCCTTGAGACTTACCCGGTAATAGGAGTTACGGTTTAGGATTAGTGTGTAGTGAGACTTACCCGGTGATCTACTCCACTTTAGTAACACCTTCCCCATGCAAAAACCTCAGCTTTGTCCGCTTATCTTTAGATCTTGAGTTGGAACCACAACTAGAAGCTTTAATCCCTAGAATTGCATGTTTGCTTTATTGACTTCTTATTCATCTTTGATTCTGTTAATTACTCTTGTGGTTAGTATTCACGAAGCTTACCGTATTGACTTTGTTTCACCGAGTCCCTGTGATCGACCCCTGGAATTCCTTGCTTTTTACTACGATTGACC
The DNA here is from genome assembly GCA_033239045.1 of Fagopyrum esculentum. NCBI lineage: Eukaryota > Viridiplantae > Streptophyta > Magnoliopsida > Caryophyllales > Polygonaceae > Fagopyrum > Fagopyrum esculentum. The sequence goes on from BSUD01000006.1 coordinate 44,761,858, forward strand.
CGTACACTGCGGGTTCGCATCCTTGTTTTAAGCTTAAGTCTAGGGTTATAAATTTAAAGCTTGCACACACCGTTTGGAGCGAACAGCACACTCTCAATAAAACACCTATAACGGAGACAATATGTAAAATTAGAAGACCCGTGAATAATAATTTTAAAGTTATTTTCAAGATCTACAACTTTGTAGCAATTACAACAATACTTGTATGGGCTATTGACCATGATCATGCATGGGGCCATGGAAGATGGATATGCAAGACATATGAACATCCAATTCAAGCTCATTGATGCAATTATTCATACACATATTGTGTATTTTAATATGTGTTAAACAAGGCAAGGTTAACAAATAAACATTTTACAAAAAACTGAAGGCATCTCCACACTTACATTCAATGAAGTCAAGGCATCATAATGGTATCTTCTTTTCTTTTAAGGCCAGTCAAGCATCTCGTTTCCTCCTCGTTGATTTGGTGTCCAAAGCTTCAAAAGTCATCTTTGGATACAGATCAAATATGGTCATTCATGTGTTTGAATTTACTACGAAAACTATTCCTATTTCTTGCATTTCCTTTTTAAAAACCATTAGCATATCTAGCACTTACTAGGAGAGTTTCTGGGCTGAATTTTGATGCTATATAAAGCCTTGTACATGGCCCATTCTAAGAAATATAAGATCAATGAAGTGAGTTTAGCCTATGTGCTTTCATAGTTGTCTGCTTTAAAACAAAAACCAGAATTCTAGGTGAGATGTTTAGTTTTCGCCCTCTTAGATGCGATGATTAAAAGTGTTCTTGGGGTGAGAGACTTCAAAACGAAAGTTTTTAATCACAAAGTGAGATTATGAGGGAAATAAACTCTAGTTGAGGAGATCTAAGGTAAGAGGTCGATCGATCTTGCACTTCATATCCCAAATCTGCTTTCATTTCTACACCTTTTTTCTTATCTCAAAATCGTCTCATCCATACCATCTTTAAACAAGATAACATCACATAAAAAATAAGAGAGGAAGAGTGTTGGTGGAAACTCGTGCTCAGAACATAGGAAGAGCACATCAAGTCAGTCTATCCGGTTAAAGGGCGGGTATAGACATATCATCTTTAGATCGTTGAAGCTAAGTTTGGACGGATCGGATAAGGGCCGAGATTCATTCGTACTTCTTATCTCATCTCAAATCCTTTTTTAAAATATTTATATATTTTTAAAATATAGTTGTTATATTTAAGTTTGCAATAAAAAATTGAACTTGAGACCACCCATTTAATTTGGAAAAACTACAAATTCTGACCATGTCTATATCCGTTTTGTATTATATAAATTATTTATTTTTCAGTTTTTTTTATATGGACAAGAACTTAAAACACACGATACATTGAGTTAGTTTTTTATGTTCGATTTTGCGTTAAAGTTGTTGTAATTTTCAATAAAGAGAAGAATATTAACATGTTTACAAGTTGTTGTAATCTCCAATAAGCAGTATTAAAACAACTTAATTAGGTAAATGTGTTGTAATCTCACAAGTGAGTATAGACTCTGATAAGAAGTAGACAAACAACTTGGTGTTATAATCTCACAAACGAGTACATAAACAACCTTAAGTTAGTATCTACAAAAATTAAAGCCAAGAAAATGTAGTGTGTTTGAGAACCTTTTTAGGAGTTTATACTCAGTTTATAAAGCTTATCAAGGATTCAAGGTGATAGAAATTTTTTTTAAATAAAAAATCAAAGCTCATAGTAGATGAAGAAAGCTTATTTAAGCTACCTGAAGATAGTTTATGAAGATAAAGCAAGATTATGGTCCCGTTCAGTGTTTACTTAGGGAAATTGTCATTCTCATTTAAGTCTCTTTCATCCCATAATCTCTCTCTTGAAATATTTATAAAATTTTCAACCTCATAAACCACAATCATCTCATGAACCGAACATTCCTTATGGAAGGAAATTTTCCTTAGAAGCCCTCTTTATATTTTCGTTCTTCATTGTAAATTTTTTTTTTTTTTTGTTGGTGGGAATTCTTCATTGTAAATTGAGCAAATCATCTTCATTAAATGTTCACTTTATTTCATATACAAGTTTTAAGTCTATAGTATATTGTGGAGGATTAAATATTCTCATATCAATCATAAAAGCAGCTCAAATATTGATGAGTAACCCTATTATTCGATAGATGCTAAAAATTTATGCAAACCCTGGATCTCTTTCTTCGCCCACAAGCTTTATATTCTTTTGCATTGTTTAAGAAGAAGAAAAAGGGAAGGCTCTCCCTCCACCTTAATAGCCGTTGGTATGAGCCAAATAGACGGTGGCAACAAGAGAGCCCCCCAGAGACCAAACCCCCTTATAAAAACATCACCAAATTCTTTACTCAATAACCTAACTTACATCTCCTCTCTTGCATGCTTTAAATCTTTAATCCCATCACACTGCCTTTCTTCCCCCTCAGCACCAAATTTAAACCCATTTCCTTCTTGTAATCACTGGTTTGTTTACTTGTTTCTTTTTTGTTTTTCAACTCTAAACAAAACCCTACCAACTTACTGAATCACCCTTTTTTTCATTTTTCTTGTTTACCTTTTCTCCTTCTAACATCCCCTTCTTCTCAAGTGCTTCTCTTTGGACAATGATGGGGGCTTTGTTCCAAAATGCTTTCGCCATTTCTCCCAAAGGGCCGCCTTCGGATCAACCCAATTTGAGCCTCCAGCGTTTCTCCAAGAGACTCTTGTTATACTGCCATACCAACAATGGCGGCAATGTCACCAGATCAGCAGCTGATCATCATCTCAAATTCTCGTCATCTTCGGTTTTGTCGTCTGATAGATCTGTGCTCATCAATGGCGCCACTACTATGGAAGCCAATGGTGGCAGTAGCAGTCTAGTCTTGACCACCAAGGAGAAGGCTGAGCTGGCAGTTAGAGAACTAATGCCTAATGGTGGTGGCTCTTTGGTTCAAGTTCAAGAAGGAATTGGAATTCTTAAGTTTCTTAAAGGGAAGGCCTTTTTTATAACTGGTGCTACTGGTTTTCTCGCCAAAGGTCATTATTTTTCTCCTAACATGTATTTCTTTAGATTATATTTTCTTGGACTTGATTGTTTCGGATGATGCAGTTTTGATCGAAAAGCTCCTAAGGACCGTTCCTGATGTGGGCAAGATTTATGTCCTCATCAAAGCCAAGAATAAGGAAGCTGCAATCAAGAGATTGAAAAATGAAGTAATTTCATTTCTTTTTGCAATTTATGATTTTAATTACTTCACTCTTGTTTTGTTATAAGTTGGTTGGTATGTTATTGGTATACAGATTATAAATGCAGAGATTTTCAAGTGCCTTCAACAATCTCATGGGAAATCATACGAGAGTTTCATGATGAGCAAACTGGTTCCGGTTGTTGGAAACGTATGTGAATCAAGTCTCGGATTGGAAGACGATTTAATGGGAGCCATGGTTGAAGACGTGGATATCGTCATAAACTCGGCTGCCAATACCAACTTTCATGAAAGGTTAGCTCTAGGATCTGTTTCTTTAGATATTATCATCAATCATGCTGCTAAAGGGTTTGATCGATCGAGTTTCCATGTCTTTTTCAGGTACGATGTTGCCATTGATATTAACACGAAAGGGCCTGGCCGGGTCATGGCTTTTGCTCGAAAATGCAAGAAGCTTAAACTGTTCCTCCAAGTATCAACAGGTAAGTTAGAAAAAAAAACCAAGGATTTTCATAATCACAAAGCACAGGAGAAATGTTTGTTTTGTTTTGTGTTTTCATTATGTAGCTTATGTCAATGGACAAAGACAAGGAATTATCATGGAGAAGCCATTTAGCATCGGAGAATGTATTGCTAGGGAGAATCTTGTGTCTGAAACGGCGCAAACTGTGCTCCCTACGCTTCAAGTTGAAGATGAGATAAACTTAGCTTTGAGCTCGGCTGAGGCCAATGGAGCTCAGAAGATGAAAGAGCTTGGCCTAGAAAGGTAAGTTGCCTTCATGGCACAATTTATGTCATTGCCCCGCCCCCATGCTAGATTGATTGATTGATTACGAATTGTGTAACAATAGGGCGAGAAAGCATGGATGGCAAGATACGTATGTGTTCACGAAGGCGATGGGAGAGATGCTGCTAAGTAGCATGAGAGGAGATGTGCCGGTTGTCATACTCCGGCCTAGTGTCATTGAGAGCACCTATCTAGATCCATTCCCTGGATGGATTGAAGGCAATAGGTAACTTTTAATGACTATATTCGTCAAAGGGTTATTGTCTTCTTACTCTACTTTCATGTCCTATGAAATCTTTCAGGATGATGGATCCTGTAGTGACATACTATGGAAAAGGACACCTCTTGGGGTTCCCCGTCGACCCAAATGGGGTCATTGATGTGGTAAAGCATCCATCTTTGGACATGATGTGTAAACAAACTACTTTTCATACTAAAATCTTGTGTACAATGCATCGCGGCAGGTGCCGGCTGACATGGTAGTGAACGCGACACTAGCAGCGATAGCAAAGCATGGAGGATCAGGAAAGCCGGAAATCAATGTCTATCAAGTTGCTTCGTCGGTTGTAAACCCTCTAGTTTACAAGGACTTGGGAAACCTAATCTACCAACACTTTGTTAGGCTTCCATGTTCGGACTCTAAAGGGAAGCCGATCCAAGTAGAACCCTTCAGATTCTACACCTCCATAGACGACTTCTCGGCCCATGTGTGGAGGGAGATGATGATAAAGATTGGCTCCTCAACACCTATCACTCCGACAAGCGTCTCCATGAATGGGAACCTGTCGAGGAAGATCGAGAAGATATGCAAGAAATCAATGGAGCAAGCAAAGTACCTTGCTAGTGTGTATGATCCTTACAGTTTCTATGGAGGAAGGTATGTGTAGTTAAACATACATGCATCTTGTATACAATTGTTGCAGATGTGAAAATGCATGAATCCTTTGCAGGTTTGATAACACAAGCACTCATTCACTGATCGATGGCATGTCCGAAGAAGAGAGGAGAACCTTCCATTTTGATGTTGGAAACATAAACTGGGAAGATTACATAATGAATGTGCATATTCCTGGTCTAAGGAGGCATGTCATGAAGGAAAGAGGGCTTTGATGATCATCAAAATGCGGTCCCTTGAAGATATCAAATATTTCCCCTTCCAAAATAAATGTGCGCTTACTGTTGTTATAAGATAACCCATTTTCTCTTTTCTTCTTGTTTAGTTTTTGTTTTTTCTACTATGCAATGAATCAAAAGGAAGTCATTATGTTTCACAAAAAATGATGTTTCATATATATGTGTAATGTAAATCCTAAGAAAGCTACATATGGATATTGATTTGTTGATGGCCTATCTTTTTGATTAAGATTGAAACTATGCCAGTCAAAAGGAAGTCATTTTCGCTTACTGTTGTTATAAGATAGCATATCTTATGTAGAGTATATTCAGTACTTCTTTAAGATACATTAATACTTCTTATGTACTAACTTCACCTAGATTCGTAGAGCCTGCGTCCGTGTCTTGTATTATGCTGGTCCTTGAGATGGCCTATGCTGTCTGACCTTCATTAGGGGAAGGTACACTATATCAGTCTCCTCTCCCCACCACCCGTAACATGGCTTTCGCTTTGCCTTTAGGGGTTCGCTAGCCATGTCCTCCACTGGTGGAGGCGGGGGAGGAGGAACAAACTCTGACTCTGGAGGAGGTGGAGGAGGAACAAATTCTGACTCTGGAGGAGGTGGAGGTGGAGTATGCTCATTCTCTTGCTTACAACAAGATATACCATCTGTCGAGGTGATAGCAGAATCTTGATTCGAATCATCATCTGCACAGGCCGTGGAGAAAACAACAAAAGATCATCTATTAATCAACTTGCATTCTTTATAACACCCTAACTTCCGTAATTGTTAATTTGAGTTCAAATTTCCACCGTGCTTGTGATTTTTAATGATTATCCAAACAGGAATAAAATTCACCCAGAAAACATTGTAGGAAAACAGGTCTTTATCAAGAGGCTCTACGTAACCAATTAGCTGATTGTGTAAAATGGCAAGCCAAATCCAAGTAAAGCACAGAAAGCTTATTGCAAAGACAATGAAGTTTATGGTAATTCTTCAAGTCCCATAACCATATATTCGTCTAAATTCTATCAGCTGGTGAAAACTACCAGTGAATCCACACAATATTCATCAATTTAACAATAATTAGCTAGAGTTCTATTAGTAATACCAAGTCTCGCATTACCGTCTTTAATCTCTTCAACTAAAGGGTTTGGCGTGTACAGATGACCTTTCAGAGTCATCCATGTTTGCAAACCACGGAGAAACAAACAACTTATTTATCAGTACATAAAATCGTAACAGCAATCTGCTGAGGTATGCATGGACCTTAAAACTGCTGTTGTCGTTTCCACCTCAAACATGGACGTTGGAAAGAAAGTAAAACCTCAAATCTACACTTCCAAAGAAGGCTCACAAGAAAAGACAATAGTGAAATCAAATTGTTCGTCTTTATTTAAAAGGCTTCCATGGGCATGGCTATATTTGTATTATGAACCTGAAGTTGATTACTGCTACTACTAAATTTAATCAGTTTTAAACACTGTATTTTGAGAAATAGTCTGTGATGGTCATCTCGTTACTGGTGTACAGCATATGTTTTCTCTGTTTCAATGGGTGTGTGAGGAACACACTAACTATACTTCCTATGCATGACGAATGACAATCAAAACTTCTGCTCAAAAGTATGGAAACATGCCTATAAGTTTGGGGGAAATAAATCCATGGTCCTGTCATGAATCTACAATAAACTCAACTGCACCACACAAAAGGGCACCATACGAATATAGCGCAAATCCAAAGTAGCAGAATAATGCAAGTTTTGAATTATAGGGCAAAAATACACAAAAACAAGCACACAGTAAATCATCCACAGATAGCTGCTCTTGGTGGAATTCAATTACTCCGGATTACCAGTAAAAGATGTTTCTAGCTGACCAAGGAAAAATTCTAACTACAAGTAACAGCATGAATAATTTACATAAGAATCTAGGCTTATGTATATGCTAATTAGGCATAAGTCACCAACCTAATCACACTTGTCTTTCTATCCACAAGGTCCATCAACAAAAAAACAGAACTGATTATAATAAAACACACTCAATCCACAAATAGTCTAGAACGGTAGAACCTCTTTCTAATAAAAACCAGCAACAGTTTCTTTTTAACTATCAGCAAGCATAATGATCATAAGTGACCAACTAATAATCATATATATCAGCTAATGAGTACACGTTCCTAAATACTAGTGGAATTAGTAAAAAGCAACCTTCTGTGATTAAATAGCATGACAATCAAAGAACATGTGATCAGCATTCACCCCATCATAGAGAGGGCAACTACATACGTCATTGTCTCAACATGTGGATTTTTTGCTTCTCGCCTTTTTGGAATCACTTTTATACATAACAAGTGATTCAAGAGTGAACTGTTATAATTAGGATACAACTTTATATTTCCAAAAAATTATTGTGTTATAATTTCATGTTTTCACTTGGGTCAGCACTATGGTTACATGTTTTCATTTGGTCACAGCTATGGTTTCATGTTTTGATCTTGAATCAAGATCAAAACATGAAGCCATAGCTATGATGCAAATGAATATATGAAACCATAACCCAATATTTTATATGGGAAACACAAATTGGTAACAATGAGTCAATGACAACATAACAAAGGAAACAATAACTACAAACTTTTGAATGATGCTTGTATAACTCAAAATCAACAAAATATGGCAATCAAAGCACAATAATATTGATAAGGAGTGAACACGTATCAATTGAACAATAGAGGGCAAGAAGATGAGTACCATTTTCAGAATCCACCATATCCAGGGCAGAAATCAAATTTGCATTTGAGGGTCCAGCAGCTGAAGATGAACCAGCATCACCAAGAAAACTGTTTTCATTTTCGACATCCTGCTGCAAAATGAAAACCATTAAACAAATTATTCTTGACATAAGAGTTAGAACTTGAAAGAGTGGTCCCGAAAGTAGTAACTCGTAAGCAAAAATAGGTAGCAGACCTTTGAAATAAGATCAATATGGTTAACAAAAGATCGTACTTGCAGAATGGAACATGTACTCGCATTTGAGGGGAAAAACATCATCTCATAGTTTCAAATCTTGGGCATCTAAATGCAACTAATCCTAGACTTCTAGTCAAATTGCAGTGATCAGGACTTCCATCCAATTCAATTAACAACTTAGCTTTGTATTGGAAAAACCATCAGCAATTTTTTATGTTGGAGCCTAACATTGCAATGAGTGAAAATGAGAAACATTTCAAGAGAAATTCTGCAATGTTAACTAGTTGTGGTATACTCAATAAGAAAGACTACAGATCTGTAACTTCCCTTAAACCTGCTCAGGCACTCTTAGAAATGTAACTCGATCCTTTCTTAACTCGCCCTAATATTCTCATTCTAGAATTTCAATTTATCGCAATTTGGAATCAATAGTTTTGGGGTAGGTATATGAGAAACATAGAGATATAGTCCTAGAACAGTTGAATTCTAGATTCAGTTGCCTGATATCAAGCTTCCGATTTTCTGCAACAAGCTATAATAAGATGTCGACTGGATCTACCTGATTGGAGTTCATGCTTTTAGTTCAAAGGAAAAAAAATTATATAACAACTCTAAGCAGATTTTATATGGAAGTGTCTGACAAATCCATCATACTTGTCACAGTTTACCCTACCAAATAAGTAATCCTACTCAAGATTGCACAAAGTACATCACATATTGACCGTAAATTCAATCAACATGCAATTATCCTTCCAATTGTGCTAAACCTAAACCTACAAATGATAAAATGATAAAATATCACAAATAACACCAAATCTCAGTTTCCAAGACCGTAAATCCAGAACAAGCCAAATAAAACATATATAATATGAAGCAACCCTAAATCCATAATGTGGGGATAAAAAAGAAACATCACCGTCAACGAAGAGGGAACGGGTTCAGATTCTTCTTCCCCGCCCAGGAGTGATTCAATGAGCAACTTGTAGGATGCTTCTTCAATGAATATCCAACCATCAGGCTTACCATAAACCTGGAGAAAACAACAACAAAACAACCTTTTTATACAAATATTCCCCACAAGACAGTAGCAAAATGAATTTTTTTGGTTAGAATATCACCTCAAGCAACTCGAGGACCTTCTTACGAATGGCGGTTTTGCGAAATCCCATGGGAAGCAAAGCATCAAAAGCAGCATCCATTCTGTGCTCGCCCTGAAAGAAGAGAAGTTAAAAAGGAGACAGAAATTGGGGGAAGAGGGTAAGAAAAAGAGGAGTTTTAGGGAGAACCCTTGCTGTCTTCCGTTTTGTCGGGGCCATAGCTTGGATGGAACCCTCGACGTGAAGAGGTAGAAAAGGAGAAGAGGAAGAGAAAGGGGGCGAAAAGTTAACAAGTCAACTCACACACTTCAGTCATACTACAATCGGAGCCATAGCTTTGGAATTTATAGAATTTATATTAAAAATTACGGGTCTAATGTTCGACGATGAATTTACAAAACGCAGAACTAACGCAAATTCTAAAAATGCTGCGTAACCACAATGTCGTCGCAATGGTTTTGTGAAGAGTAGCTAACAAAGATAGAAAGTAGAATATAATTGATATCACTTCGAAGTATTTATTCTCACATAGGCACATCTCACCAGAAAGAGCTCGATTGTAACCCTAGGGAGGATCTATGTAAACTTCGTCGTCTAAAAACCCATGAATAAAGACGTTATTTATATATAATTGGTCTAGTGGCTAGGATTTGGCAGCTACCATGTCTAGAAAAGCTCTTATTGTGATGAACGTAGTTACTGGAGAGAAGGTATGTTTGAATCTTTGTCCTTAACCTAGTTGTATCCTTCTGCAAGTAATATGACTTTATAGTGCTCCATAAAACCATATTGATTGAACTTCACCTTGTAAATTCACTTGAACATTATGACCAAGCAACAAAGGTGTGAGTTCCTAAGTGCAATTGTGTTCTAAAGCTTCCGATTCTTTATATGTGACAACTATCCAGACAAGATGGTATTTTGCTTGGTTGTAGTGTGTAGGTTCAAACGTAGAAATGACATTACAAATAGAATGGAGGTAAGGAAGATCTGAGTTATGGGTTTGTAATTGGGACAAGATAGATGAAGGGGTGGAGGTAATAGAAGAACAAATGTAGTCGGAATAACTGTTGAGAAAGAAGGAGAAGTAGGAGTGGTAGGAGAGGATGGTGACACGTCGACAAGTGGAGTAGGAGAGGAAAGTGACATGTCGATAAGTGGAGTAGCCGGAATAAGTGTTGAGATAACATCATCATCGGAATAGGGTGAGATTAGGGGTAAAGTAGATTGTGTGGATTGAGTTAAGGTAGCCGGTGGAGCAAAAGGAAAGACATGCTCCTTGAAAACTACACGGTGTGTAACAAAAGTTATATAACTTTAAAACCTTTTGGCTTGGGGATAATCAATGAAAATACAAGGCCTTGAAACAACTTTAAATTTGTCTTTAAAGCAGATGAGAGAATAGTATAGACATCCAATAATATGTAAATGTTCAAGAGAAAGTTTTTGCTTGTGAAGTAACACAAAGGGAACCTGACAATTGATAACAGATGAGGGCATAAGGTTGATTAGATATGTAGCAAAAAGGATACACTCACCCCGAATTTGAGGGAAGATGGACATGTAATCGAATAACTCGAACAGTCTCTAGAAGATGCATGTGTTTGCGTTCCACACGAGCATTGTTGTGGGACATAAGGAACATATTGTTGGTGTAGGATACCAAGCTCACATAATAAATCTTGCAAATAATGTTGAATTAGTTCTACCTCATTATTAATCAAACACATTGAACCACAACATTGAACCGAGTTTTCACATAAGCAAGAAAACCCGAGAAGATTTTATGAATCTGTAGATTGTAGTTTGTCCCTCATGAGAAATGTCCTAATGCAATGAGTGAAGTCATCAACCACATTAAAGAAGTATCTAGCACCCCTAATATATTTAATATGATATGGGCCCCCATATAACAATATGAAGTAAAGCAAAGGCATGAGAATCATAAGATGTACTTCGTTGGAAAGGTAATTTGTGTTGCTTAACAATCACACATGTATCACAATCAAAAGTAGAATATGAAGTAGGAGGACAAATCGCTATGTATTTTAGTTTGGCCAATGAAGTATGACCCAAACGAGCATGCAAAATATGTAAAGATGGAGCAACAACATTATTATAGACAAAAATGTCTTTTTGTATGGGGAATGCAAGGAACTTGTCAACTTGTACCAGTCTCCATTCAAAGTGCCATTAACAATGATAAATTTATTGATAGGGTCCTGAAATAAGCAAGTGGTGGAGTTAAAAAGGGTTGTGCATGAAGAATTGGCAAACAGACGTGGAACATAAATGAGATTATGCTTAAACTCATGCATAAACAAGACATCTTGTAATGTAAGGAAAGTAGAAAGTTGTACTACACCCAAATGAGTGAAAACTTTGGTAAAGCCATCGGGCAAACCAATTTGTATAAGTTTTGGCAATAGGTGTAACTTAGTGAAAAGATCATGACAAAATGAAACATGATTTGTTGCCCTTGCGTCAATAATCCAAACATGTGGAAGGGGAGATACATAAGCAACAAGAGAATGGACAATACTGGTGTAATTGATGGAACTAGATGATCCATCATATCTAGATTTGCCATTCATGAATTTGAGCATTTCTTGAAATATAGCAAATGTCATTCTTTGATTCACTGGCTTATATGCAACATCATCTAGTGGTGTGCTACCTACCGAAATATCAAAAGCATTTACAACAAATGACCTTGTCTCTTGGACAATTCGAAGGTCTATTAGTGCTAGAATTTCTTGGACCATTGTACCATTCTGAAAACCCATGGAACTTGAAACAAACTTCCTTGAGATGACTTTCTCCTTACAATGGTCACACTTTATGTCCCGTTTATCTTTTTGATAATCTTGTTTGCTTCATCCAGTCTGTCGACTAGGGACATATCTCTTGACAACCAAATCATCATGCAGAATGGACATGTTGGTGATGATTTCTCTCTGCTTTTCAACTTGGAGTATCATATGAGATGTTCTGCTCAAAGATGGCAATTTTCTAGAGATAAAATGGGGGATTGAATGTGATCGAACTGATCACTAAGCCCCATTAAGAAATGAAGTAAACGAATATTGGCTTCTTTCTCAGATAATATTTTTAGTATCTCATATTTTTAATGTGAAAGGCCAACACATTCACAAGTAGGTAAAGCATCATAAGCACGTAACCCATCCCAAAGCTTCTTGAGTTTTTCATAATAGACCACTACAGTAGTGTTTTCCTGTTTCATTGATCCAAGATTCTTGTTAATTTGGTAAATCAGTAAAGTGCATGATCCATCAACGAATCATACAGTTTGCACGTGTCCATCGCGCAGATTTTTTCCCATCGTCTTTATCCTTGCTGCAAGATCCAATAATGAAGGCTAGCTTCAATTTAGCCCTAAATGCCATTTGAATACTTCCTTTTCATGCCAAAAAGTTCGATCCATCGAACAAGACATACCAATTGCATTCATGGGTTGCCCGATGGTGCTAGGTACAATGGATCTATTGAATTGCTTAGTAAAGCACGTTCAACATTTCCAGATAAAGGGTTGATTTCATCCTCATTCGATCTTCGATTAGCCATGTGATCACCAAGAACATGATCGAGGAAAAAAATAGGGAAATTTTTGTGGAAATTTACTTGTAATCGGAATGATTATTAAGCAAGAATTGTGGTGCTATGAATCATCACGTAGATCTCTTCTTTGAGTTTTAATACCATATGAAGAGTAATTAGCAAAGATAGAAAGTATAATAGAATTGATACTACTTTAGAGTATTCGTTCCCGAATACATTGTAGGGTTTATATAACATGCGTCTATGCGTAATAAACTATAACTGCTTCTCTTTAATGTACATAAAGCACCCTTTATTCTATATATTTGCATATAGTATCTGTAGTATGTGTTTCAGGTCTAACGCTCATCCGCAATGAGCATGCGGGTCGCGTGTATAAAAACTATGATTTCTTAATCCTAATTAATGATAATTAAGGGTGATTACCTTAATCGTCGATAGTAATTGACTCGTAACTCGTGAATAGTAATGCGTAAATGACGAGTAAGTATTTCACTGTAATGTTCCTAGCGTAATTTTGGCCTTATGAGGAAATTTTCACTTTTTCCTCTGGGAAATTATTTTTACGTTCCGGTGTTATTTGGAGAAATTGGGAGCTCCAATAATAAAATTGTAATTTAGAGAAATAAATACGATCTCGGATATGTCCTAGATGTGAAATAACATGTAAAGGCCAAATGGTAAAAAAAAATTGCTATTTTGTTTCTCAGCGGCTTGATAGCATGAAATATGACATTAGTTTAGGCGCATTTTTAGGTAGATTTTCCCCTCCTTTTGTGTACATGGATATGAGTTTGAAGCATATATGAGCACATTCATCTATTATGTTGGTATAGAGATCTACACAAGCTTTGTTGTGATTTTAGGTGAATAAAGGCTTGGATTGGAGCATAAATGGAGTATGCGAGCACTTTTGATCATGCTAGACATCAAGGGTATAATATCCGAAATTTTTATTCCGTTTAATTCCGAATCAATTCGGACTTCGAGCCGTTGACGGTTCCCATTCTATCTAGTATTTCTTTTTTCACAAATTTTATCATTTTATGTAGATTTTAATTCACATAAAATGATAGAATTCTATCAAACCCTAATTCTTATAATTATTTATCATTTTATGTAGAATTTAATTCACATAAAATGATAGAATTATATCAAACCCTAATTCTTATAATTATTTATCATTTTATGTAGAATTTAATTCACATAAAAAGATAAGATTATATCAAACCCTAATTCTTATAATTAATCCTTAACGACGACTTTAGACGAGATCATGACAAGGCTGAGACGAGACTGTGACAAAGCTGTGACAAGGAATGACGAGATCGTGACAAACGTTTGACAAGGTCATGCATGGGCTTGACAAAGCCATGAAAAGTTATGACAACCTCAACCAGTACTTCTCTTAACCAATTCAGCAGCCTCATTTTTGCCTTGCTTTAGCCCGTCTGGTGTCGCTGCACTTTAGCCCATCTGTCTATTGCTCTAGCCCACCTCGGACCTGTTGCTGCCCAAACCACCATACCTTCAGCCAACCCAGGAAAGACCCCAGCTTGCGTGTCCCTTGCTGCAACCTGCGTGGTCTTGTTGGTGTGCTGGCCCAGTAGCACGTCCAGCCCAACCAGAGTGAAGAGGAGAAGCTGGCCCCATTTCCTTGCCAGCCCAAGAAGTGCAACCTTGCTGATCAATAGGCCGAAGCCCAGCTGTAGCTGCTTTCCCATCGGCCCAGGACGCCCAACATTAGTCAGGAAGGTGACGGGCCTGCTGCTTCCCATCCTCGCAGCCCAGGAGGACAGATGCTTGGAGTCGGCCTGCTCTCAACCTCGTGTGAACGCCAGATTGTAACGGCAGTAATCACGTTGCTCTCCCTTGATACCTTCCTTCGTAACTGCTAGAGATCTTCAATCGGCTCTCTCAATTCATCTCTACCTTCTGAGCGTCCAGATTCGTCCTTCCCCGCACTTGGATCCCGCCTGCTACAGCACCAACCATACGCCCCTACACTAGGAACTTCCTTCCGCCATCATCCTATTCTGCGTCGACATATCGCCTGGCCTTCATCACAGCAGTTGGAAGGGACTTTGCACACGTACAGACTGCCGGGAGAATCAGTTTCTGCACACGACTCTTTTGCACAGGTGAATATGAAGTATAGTATCCCCTATCCCCTTCCTTCTGCATAGTCCGATCTCGATGTTGAATGCTTTCATTCACGTGCAGAAGACTCGAGTACCCTGTCTCAGGCCCATACACTCGAACCAACCAGGCAGCTGCCCCGTCCGTCTTCAAAACTGAGTAGGACAGTAAGGTGAGGTTATGTTACACTGACCCTTTTCTTCCAACTTAGGCCTAGTCTAAAGGCCATGACTAATTGTCCTTCTGACATAGGACTGTCGACACCAACAACAGCACATTCAGTTTCACCCTAGTCCTGTCGGAAAAGTTGCAGCAGCCAAGGTGGGGTAAAGGGCGCTACGGTACTACATTCCTCAGCAACTGCAGGCTCGTGGGAAAGTGCTCTCGACTTCCGCACTACTAGTAGTTGGATAACCGGTTGTGTAGTTATGGCTGGGTTAAGACTCGAGAAATAAGTTGTTATATTTAGGACTGGAACCTGGATGGTGTAGGTGGATAGTAGTTGCTGAGTTATAGTGTCAGAAATAATGGAAACAAACCTGTTGTATATAAAATTGTGTTTCTTCAGTTTTGAGAGTTGGAAAACCGTCAAGATTGTAGATCAATGTTAAGGAGTTACATTGAAGATCCACCGTTGAATTTTTGATAGATCATAGAGGGATATACGTAGTTTAATGTGTTAAAATTAGAGAAGAAATGAACGGTCGGATTGAAAGTTATAGGGCCTCAAAGTAGAGTAGTTGAGCTGTTTTTCCAGCAGTGAATTTTGACTAAGTATGGGAACATTTTTAGTGTTGTAGTCAACTTTAAAGATTTTTGTAGAAGTGATGGTTGAACAATTTTAAGAAATTCTTACTCCTAGGAGTAGATGAAATATCATAGGTGATCTAGGAAATTATTTCGGAATTTTTATAAGTTTATTCGAATTTCATATTTGAAGCCGAAGTTGGACCTTAACGATATTTCGGAAAAATAGGAAAATGGGTAAATTGCCAGTTTGTAATCAAACTCATCTTTAGGAGTTAGAATATGACTCTTTAGTCTCAAATAAGAGTTTAGGCATGAATTAGGGAATTTTTGGAAGTTTCGAGACCAAGGGTAAAATAGTCATTTTACCATAAATTAATACTGTAATCAATTCCGTTCTATTAAGAGCTACTATTTTAGAAGTCTTAGACCTCTAATCACCTAGAAAGTGTGCTGACACACTTGCCTCCTTTGACAGGCCACTGAATTGCTACTGTACAGATCGATTTGCGAATTAGAAAGTCGAGATCTGATTCAGGTAAGTCCACGGACTTACTTAGCTGGCTTCTTGTATGAGTGTAATGTGTATGAATTATGTTTGTTAGTTATGATAAACAACGAAACATGATTTGGCCGACTTTATTATTTATGTAATTGACCCAAGTGTATGATAACGGGTCGTGACATCATCTACCTAGCTCTTGCGAGAGTCTAGGAGGTTCCCTGCGACCAGCCCAGTCAAGTAGACGGTCAAATGCATTAGTACCATTCTGCGTTGGTAAACGGGGACAGGGGCGAGGTTTGAGAATCCCTCGTGTCACAAAATAAGTATCATTAGTAATAACATATTACCTAATTAAAGATATTAAAAGGATTGAGTGTTGCATGTTGATTGTGTATGATGTGTGTTGTGCTTTTACCTTTATACTTATGCATAGAATGTTAGCTAACGGTTTTATACCGCTTGTAGATGCCATGCAGGTTAAGACAGTTGTAGAGAGATCTGGAGGAAATGGTCAGCCGGGTCCAAGTACTCATTTAGTTGGGGACGGGGATGTCTTCTGTTCTACATATGCGTCGTTTTAGTATCTTTTCTTGTAAGGCTGATACATATCCTCCATGTATATATTGTTTAAAGATTTCAAATGTTTAAAATACTTTTGTGCCTTGTTGTAAGATCCAAGTAAAATTGTTGTCAAACTAAGGTCGGGACCCATTGTGAGGTCCTAACCAGTAGCTCCCCGAGTTCTCAGAATTTGGGGTGTTACAAAGAGGATGCATTGGAGTAGCTAAGGAAGGAGCATGATTGGAAAGCTTTGGAGAATAAAGGATTGTACGTCAATTTCAAGACTTCCACGGCCAAGTACATGAAACCACGGCCGTGGTTTTGGTAATTAATTTAATTAAGGTCGTGGAAGGTCATGTCGTAGGCACCCACGGTTAAAACCACGGCCGTGGAAATCTGAGGAGACCGTGGTTTTCCAAGATTCTCCACGTGTCATTTTTTGCACGTCAGCATCCGTTACGGGCCTTTTGTAACCCTAGTTTTTCCTGTAAGAAGGCGGAAGAAAGAGAGAAAAAGGACATTTGCTATACGCTAGACCATTTTGCAAGATTACGCATTGAGATCTTCATCTACACATCATGAGAGGAGATTTTGGAGGAAGATTTGGGAAAAGACACATTTTCCTATTTCGGAGTTGGAAGATCTAGGGTTGCACTTTGAAGGCGGATTGACATCCCGTTCTTCTTGTTCTTTAAGATTTGTGAGAGATTTCTGACTCTATTTTGTATTCATTGAACGCAAGCACGGATTTTGAATTATTTGAGATTGGTTTTGTATTCCTTATTGAGTTTTCAAGGTTCTATCTTTTCTTTCTTCTAAACTTGATTATTGATTTGATGACAATGATTGTTGGCTAAAACCCTTAAGCGATTCTAAGGTGAATGCTTGATAGTTGTGGCATAGATGATGATAGATTGAACCAAAATAGATTGGACCTTGAGAGTTGCGAGAAACCTCGTCGTCGTGCCTTTCCACGACATGTTCTTGAGTTCCACGGCCGTGGTTCCTCAAGATCTGCCCGTGGTTTTCTTCTGTTTGACATGTTTTGCTTTTGATTTGATCCAAATTTAAAGATTTGTCCTAACCTAGCCTTGACTTACCTTTTCTAGGTAGTAGTGAGACTCAACACCCTCTACTTAGGTTACGAGTGTCACAACCTTAACTTGTTTGGCTTATCTTTGATTCCCTTGGGTTTGGGCATGGGTATTTGAGAGTTTAATCTTGTCCTTGGATATTCTTTATAACGAGACTCAACATCCTTTATTTAGAGAGCCTTTGGGTGAGACTTATGAGTTTGGAACTTCACCGTACAACACCCTACCTTAGATCTATACCTTTGCAATCCTAGCTATGTGCTTATATCTTTAGAACATTTTCAATCGATTGCCACAATTGGATACCTGAATCTTTAGAATCATTATTTTCCCATTAAACTTTACAAAAACTTATTTACTTGCCAGACGATTTTACGAACTGAATTTGATCTCCCAAATCCCTGAGTTCGACTATGGAATTCTTGCTTTACTATACCGATCTGTACACTACGGGTTCGCTTTACTTGATTTCAGATTTTATAAATTTAAGACTTTGCACGCACATTTTTGAGCAAATAAGCCTTTGGTGCCGTTGCCGAGGATTTGGTTTAGACCAAGTTCGGTTTTCGGTTGTCTGGCTTGGGAGCTTTTGCTCTTGTGATTTGATCTATCTACCTTAGTGATTTTGCAGATTTCTCTTTAGGTATATGCAAAGGTCTCGATCTGAGAAAGACCTCGTTCCTTTTAACCCTGAACCGGAGAAGACTCTCAAGAAACAGTTAACGGAGAAAAAAATGGTTGAACACAATGAAAAGAATCTTGAAGCTGAGTTGGATGAAACTCGAGCTCTTCTTAATGCAAGTGAAAGAAGACTTCTTGAGGAGAAAGCTATAGCTCGTGCTGATAGAGAGTGATTTCAAGCTGAAATTGATGAAATCCGAGCGAAGGTATGGCAAGCAAACTTGGAGAAAGCCGCCAAATCTAAGAAAGACGAATCATTCGATGATGATATGCCTGAGCTGGAAGAAATACCACCTAATTCACCACTTAATCCTCGTTTTCTTGTTAGAGATGCAAGAGTTGCTCCTATTGTGGCTGAACCGCGAACTGTTGGGCAACGTATGGATCCGAATCAACAACCGCGCCGTTTGGGCGTGAATCTTGGAGATCCAAATGAGCATGACTATGGGTTTCACCCTCAAGTCATTACTATGATCCGCCACAGTCACTTTGGTGGAATGGAAACGGAATCTCTACATCAACATTTGCAGAATTATGAGATTCTTATGGAGACTTTGAAGCCTCCAAGAGCAACCAAAAACAACTATAAGTTGAGATCTTTCTTTTTCTCTTTGAAAGACAAGGCCTTAGGTTGGTATCAATCTCTTCCAACTGGAAGAGTTAACACATGAGAGGAGATGACTTCGGAATTCCTCACAAAGTTCTTTCCACTATCCAAGACGGCGGAATTGAGAGGTAAAATCAATGTCTTTGCTATGAAACGTAATGAAAGTTTGTTTAAATCTTGGGAAAGGTTCAAGGACCTTCTATTGGATTGCCCTCACCATGGCATTTCAAAGCTTGAGTTGTCGGAGATATACTACAAAGGATTGGATGTGGAAATTCAATTCAAACTTCAATCTCTTTCATGCGGTGAAATGAGAGATAATGATGCTTGAGATTTTATTGAAAAACAAGCTCTAGTGATTGAGATTTCCATAGGAAGATTGAAGGTGGGAATCGAGATTCCGGAGATCCGGGAGCAAGGTTGAATCGAGCAAGTCAAGCTCAAATTTTCTCTCTCAACAATGAGATTAAGGAGTTGAAAGAACTCTTGAAGCCCAACATTCAATCGAAAAAGGAGCAAGACGTTGGCTATCTAGGAAGAGAAAACAATCAAGGGAATAGGAATAACAACCGGAACAACCATTGGAACAATAACAACAACAACAACAACAACAACAACAACAACAACAACGAGAACTTCAACAACAATTGGAGATCCAATCAGCATAATCCCGGTAATCCTTATTCTCATGCTGAAAATGCACTAACTCCTTGATAGAAATACGGGCGATCTAGATCGAGGAGAAACTTCAACTACTTCTTCATGATCGTTCGAGATTAGATCAAACTTAGAATTTGGGTGGCGGAAGCGTTAGGTTGATCCTTAAAAAGGATCCTCGAATGTGGAGGCTTAGATCAAAGACTAGATCCAAGATAGAACTTTAAGAGGGTGGGAGAAGAAGGTGATGCCTAAACTAAGTAAGAGGGTTTTCCTTCTCAATACTTAGTATTCAACTTAGACATATCTTTTACAAATGAGCCAAGCCATCCTAATATAGTGGATGGAGGCCATACAAAGAGTCTTAACATAAATGACGGAATTAAAAGTCGGAATTAAGTTCCGAATATGAAAAGCCTAAAATATGAAAGGTCGGAATTTAATTCACGGAATTAAGTTCCGGAATTAAAGTTCCGAATACAAAAAGACTTATTATCAAATAGCCGAATAATAATAACGGTCTTCCAAAATGTGCGAGTCCTTCTAGCCGGAACACGGATGGCATCGCCATCCGGGGGCGTATCATTCTCCTCCTCTTAAATGTGAAACGTCCTCGTTTCACCGTAAAAAAAGAAAGGAGTCACTTGAAGAACAAGACCCTTGAAAATCAACCTTGGATGCATAATGTCGGAGTCGGGCGGCTTCGACTTGTAGTCTTTCACAAGGATGTTGGGGCCGCCAAGCTTGTTGAAATCGGGAGGCTCAAACTTGTAGTACATGAGGATGACCTCGGCGGTGAGTTTGTCTTCCATGCCCTTTAAGCTTATGACATTGTACGTCGGAGGCATGCCGGAAAGAAGCAAGGGTAAGCCGGTAAATATGTCATGAGACAAAACAAAATCAAACCTCGGGTCAACCGGCTCGAATATGTAGTCCAACAACATAAATGTGTCATTGTCATGGTTGATGGCTTCTTCACCCTTGATGATGATCTCATCTTTGTCATCTTCAAAATATTCTCCACATAACGGATTGACAAGATGAATTGGAATGATCGGGGATACCTCGGGAATGATGATTTCTTCCTTTGCCTCTTCTAATGGAACATCACAACGGTTGTTCTTGTTGGGCGGCCGTCATGAGAGAAACCATTTGTGCCTTCAAAGCTTCTATCTCATGCTTTAGAGCGACATTCTCTTTGGCTAAGACGGCAACACGTTGTCGGTGTTCATGTGGATACCCATGGATGCTCTCTTTAGGCCTTGGTGGATTTGGAGGAGGCAACCACTCCTCTTGGAGACTAGGACGCCGTCGGTGGGGCCTTGGTGGGTCCGGAGGAGGCAACCACACCTCCTCCTTAAAGTATTCTCTCCGTTGGTACCTCCGGCTGGTTTGCTTGGCCTTCGGTGGAGGAGGTAACCATTCTTCATCCTCATCATAAGAATCAGAATCATCATAGAACATGATGAACGATGAAGAACACTGAAGAACGGATGAAGATCTTCGAAGAACACCGAAGAACAGTTGAAGATCTTCGAAGAACGCCGAAGAACAGTTGAAGATCTTCGAATAACACTTGAAGAACACTTGAAGATCTTCAACAATATTGAAGAGAAAAAATTTTGTGAAGAACAATCAAGAACTTTAGTAAAGAACTTGACCTCGATCCCGAGCTCTGATACCAATGATAGAAAAACGGGGGATCTAGATCGAGGAGAAACTTCAACTACTTCTTCATGATCGTTCGAGATTAGATCAAACTTAGAATTTGGGTGGCGGAAGTGTTAGGTTGATCCTTAAAAAGGATCCTCGAATGTGGAGGCTTAGATCAAAGACTAGATCCAAGATAGAACTTTAAGAGGGTGAGAGAAGAAGGTGATGCCTAAACTAAGTAAGAGGGTTTTCCTTCTCAATACTTAGTATTCAACTTAGACATATCTTTTACAAATGAGCCAAGCCATCCTTATATAGTGGATGGAGGCCATACAAAGAGTCTTAACATAAATGACGGAATTAAAAGTCGGAATTAAGTTCCGAATATGAAAAGCCTAAAATATGAAAGGTCGGAATTTAATTCACGGAATTAAGTTCCGGAATTAAAGTTCCGAATACAAAAAGACTTATTATTAAGTTCGGAATTAAGTTTCCGAATTAAATTCCGAAACCAAAAGTCTAATCTTAAATTCGGAAAATTAATACCCGGAAATAAAGTCCCGAAAATTAATATTCCGAAAATAAAAAGACTTATTATTACAAAACGCTAAATTTTGGGAAATGCGGAAAATGCGCCGGAACGGTGCCGACTTGACAAGCTTCAAGTCATTGTGGCGTAGAGACACGGTTTGCATCCAATGGGTCCGTGACAAGCAACGGTGCGGCTAATGATGGAGCCGGTAGCTTGGGCGATTGCCTTAGCACGTGAACGGGTGAGCGGTCCATCGGAGCGAACCCGGAGTGCCTCGTCTTCCTCATGTTGGGACATAGGGGTCAAGGGCGCATCAGTCCCCCCATCTTGGATGTGAAACGTCCCCGTTTCACCTTCGTCAAATAGGGGCTCAATGTATGGTGCAAGGTCCTTGACATTGAACGTCGGGTGCACGCCATAGTCGTCCGGAAGCTCCAACTTGTAAGCATTCGGGCCATGGTGGGATAAGATGCGAAATGGTCCATCACCGCAGTCCGAGAGCTTGCCTTTGCGGCGGGATGGAAAACGCTCCTTCCTTAAGTGGAGCCAAACAAGATCACCGGGCTCGAATGACATTGGACAGCGCCCTTTGTTGCGTTGTGTGGCAAGTTGATCGGCACGCCGTTGGAATTGTGTCCTAGTCCGCTCATGAAGCTCAATGATGTGAGCGGCACGACTTGCTTCGGTGATGTGTTCTCCGTCTTTGAGTGGACGCGGAGTGAAGTCCATCGGAGTGTGTGGATTAAGGCCGTAGACAACTTCAAAGGGTGAAAGCTTTGTTGCCGAGTGTCGAGACCTGTTATAAGAAAACTCCACAATAGAAAGTAAGTCCTCCCACTTGCGTGGGTTGTTCCTAAGGGTCGCTCTAAGTAGAGCGCCTAGAGTCCGATTGGTCACCTCCGTTTGACCATCGGTTTGGGGATGATAGCTACTTGAAAACAACAAGTTGGTTCCAAGTTTCCCCCATAAGGTTCTCCAAAAATGGCTCACAAACTTTACGTCCCGATCACTAAGGATGGAACGCGGTATTCCATGTAAGCGCACAACATTGTCAAAGAAAAGGGTAGCTACTTCACTAGCATTTTGTGTGCTCTTACATGCAATAAAATGTGCCATTTTCGAGAAACGATCGACTACCACAAAAATGGAGTCTTTGCCTCGTTTTGACATGGGTAGGCCAACCACAAAGTCCATAGAAAGATCCTTCCAAGGTCCCATTGGTATAGGAAAAGGAGAATACAATCCATCCGGACCTTGGCGCGCTTTTGCATGGTGACATGTGATGCAACTTGTGCAAAACCGTGTCACATGCTTGCGCATGCGGGGCCAAAAGAAGTGCTCTTGTAGAGCGGCGAGAGTCTTGGTAGCACCGAAGTGACCACGACCCTCATGGGCCTCCTTTATCAACAAATGACGAATACTCGAGCGCGGGATACAAAGTTTGCCCGCACGGAATAAGTAGCCATCGTTAATAAAGAAAGACTCATGCTCTCGGAGGTCAAGGCATTGAGCAAATATATCCTTGAAGTCAAGATCCGTGGCATATAACTCTTTGATAAGAGCAAAGCCATGGATCTTGGCGTCCATATGCACAAGAAGGATATATCGGCGAGAAAGGGCGTCGGCTACCACATTCTCTTTACCTTTCTTATGTCGAATCACATAAGGAAAGGTCTCAAGAAACTCTACCCAACTCGCATGGCGCCGACTCAAGGTAGTTTGACCTTTGAGATACGAAAGAGCCGCATGATCCGAATGAATCACGAACTCCTTCGGCCATAAGTAGTGTTGCCATGTTTTAAGACAACGAACTAAAGCATATAGTTCCGTCATAAGTCGGATAGTTGAGTGAGGGACCGGAAAGTTTTTCGCTAAAATAAGCAACGGGCCGATTCTCTTGTAGGAGAACCCCCCCCCAATGCCCACATTAGATGCGTCACACTCCACCTCGAAGGTTTTCGAAAAGTTTGGGAGTTGGAGTAGTGGCGCATTACAAAGACGGTCTTTGAGCGACTCAAACGCTCGAGCATGGGTGTCACGCCACTCAAATGTGACACCTTTATTAGTAAGCTCATGTAACGGTGCCTCTATCGAGCTAAAGTCCTTGACAAAGCGTCGATAGAAGCCCGCTAAGCCGAGAAAGGCTCGAACCATGGTGGCCGTAGTAGGAGTAGGCCACTCCCGAATGGCGCAAACTTTTGATTCGTCCACCCGTAGTCCGTCCTTAGACACGACATAGCCAAGAAAAATTGTGGTGTCCGAGCAAAAGACACATTTCTCCAAATTGACAAATAATTGCTCTAGTCTAAGGCACTCGAGCACTTGGCGAAGGTGCCCGATGTGTTCATCCAAAGACTTACTAAAGACTAAGATATCATCGAAATAGACAACAACGAAAATTCCCAAAAATTTGCGCAAGACGTGATTCATGAGGCGCATGAAGGTGGATGGAGCGTTGGAGAGGCCAAATGGCATGACAAGCCACTCGTAGAGGCCATGCTTCGTCTTGAAAGCCGTCTTCCATTCATCACCTTCGGCCATGCGAATTTGATGGTATCCGCTCCGGAGATCGATCTTTGAGAAGATAGTGGCGCCATGGAGCTCGTCCAACATATCATCAAGGCGCGGGATCGGATGACGATACTTGATGGTGATTTGATTGATGGCTCGGCAATCTACACACATCCACCAAGATCCGTCTTTCTTGGGCACAAGTATGACCGGCACGGCACATGGAGACAAGGACTCACGGACATAGCCCCGGTCTAAGAGCTCTTGGACTTGGCGTTGTAGCTCCTTGGTCTCTTCCGGACTTGCACGGTAAGCGGCACGGTTGGGCAAAGACGCGCCGGGCACCAAATCGATTTGGTGCTCAATTCCTCGGATTGGTGGCAAGCCGGGTGGTAGTTTGTCGGTCAAGATGTCCTGAAATTCGGACAACAACAAGGACACCTCGTGTGGCACATTACTAGGGTCATGGGAAATAGATAAACAAAAAGGGACAAGTAAGAAACAAGGAAACTTACCTTCCATGGCCGGTGTCAAGTCATGTCGTCGGGCCAAAAGGATTCGTGGCTCACATCGCCCTTGAATGGTAGAAGCGGGAGGTGCATGTGTAGGGACAATGCTCTTACTACCTCTTGCTTCGGTAGCGTTACCCTTATGGCCGGAATTACGGGAACCGGAAGTAGGAACATCCACAATATCGGGAGAACGACGAGAAGGGTCCGATGTGGCCGGCGGTGTAGTGGTGTCATCGATCACTTGTTGCCTCTTTCGTTCTGCATAGTCAACTAAAATTTCCTGTGGAGTCATAGGCAAAAGTGTGATCCATTTTCCATTGTATTGGAACATGTAACGGTTGAGATAACCATCATGAAAAGTTTTACGGTCAAATTGCCATGGTCGTCCCAACAATACATGTGTGGCGTCCATTTTGATAACATCACAAAGGACCTTATCAACATAGGCGCCAATAGAAAACGTTACCCACGCTTGTTGTGTGACGGTGTCACTTGCCTTATCGGAAATCCATTGGAGTCCGTAAGGTTGTGGGTGGGGGGTTGTAGGCAACTTAAAGTGTTTCACCACTTTTTCGTTGATAATATTACAACACGAACCCCCATCGATGATAAGAGAGAGACTAGTGTCATTGACCAAGCAACGAGAGTGGAAGAGATTCTCGCGTTGGTCAATAGGGAGATGCTCTTTTATAGCAAGAATGCGACGAGAGACAAGAGCAAACTTACCTGGTTGTGCCGGACCGCAAGCAAGTTGGTCGTCGCATGGCTCCATGCCATAGTATGGGTCGGCATCTTGGTCATCTTCCAAGAGGATATCACCATTATAATCCTCTTCGCCATCGTCATATGACGGGTTGGCAAACATCACCCGCTTGGTGTTCGGGCAATCACGTTGGACATGACCAAACCCGCTACATTTGAAACACACGGGTTCTCTTGGGCGGGCCACCGTTTGAGATCCTTGTTGGGGTCGGCCCGGAGGCGTTTGTGGTGGAGCAACGGTGCCACGGTATGGTGGTTTCTCGGTAGCCGCTTGCCGGGTGGGTTGACTCATCCGTGGTGATCCTTTAGCGGCTCCGGAATCTTGGGGACTAGCAACATCTCGAGAACGAGAATTAGTGGTATAAGAGTATTGACTAGTGGAAGAGTTATACCTTGAGTATCGAGGCGTTTCAAGTTGTTGCTTGTGAAGCTTCATGGCGGCATGACATAAGGCTCCTAAGTCCTTGTATGGGACAATCTCGAGGGGCCGCCGAATTGATGGATTAAGGCCGCTCATGAATTTGGTTCGAAGGGAGGAGGCGGAGGCCGAGATGCCGGCCTTCATATGCATGTCCTCCAGTTTGGCTAACTAAGCCACCGGAGTAAGGCTTCCTTGTTGGAATTCGGCAATTTGCAACCGCATGTCGTTTTTGAAGTCGTCGGGCACGTACTTCTTAGTCATGACATAGATCAATTGATCAAATGTCGCAACCGGTGCCCATCCTCGGTTCTCACGGTTGGTCTCGTACCGGTTCCACCAAGACTTTGCGTCACCTTCAAAGTAAAGTGTCGCCGCTTCGATTTTCTCATATTCTTCATAATGGCAATGCTTGAGAGCTCTTTTCATATCTTGTGCCCAATCAAGAAACGCACAAGGATCATATTCACCATAAATACCGGAAATTTAACCTTACCTTCCCTACGAGCTCGGTAGGGATCCGGTCGAGGCGGTGCCATGTATGCCTTCGTGATGGGCTCGCCGGTGGCCATCGTTATGCCGTTGGCGCCCATGATTAGGTGGGGCACGCCTTGGTGGGTTAGGAGGAGGTAACCATTCTTCTCCTCGATCCTGGTTCTCAAAAGGCTCCCGGATGGGTGGGTGCCATGGACGGACATGTGCCACCCGTTCCAAGTCCGACTCATCATCGGAGAATTCGTCAAAGTCATCTCGTTCATCATACTCTTCATAATCATGATACATCGGTTGCCGGCTATGCCGTTGGCGGCGTTGTCCGGACCGATCATTCTCGGGACGTTGAGAGCGGTCATTTGTTTGATGATGGTACCGGTCATTAATCCGGGAGGGACGGTTGGTGCGTTGAGCACTAGATGGAGGAGGGGAAGTGCCATACTTACGTCGGTTGTGCTCATAGCGTTTGTGCCGATTCTCCGTGTCAACATATAACAAATCATTTGGAGAAGGGTCAGGATTCTCGTCACCTTCATTGTGGGACTCATGACCGTCATTTTGGGAGGGACCGTGGTTTTCAATGACGGAGGCAAGCCGTCGACCGTTAGATGGTTCGGCTCCCAAGATACCTTTGCCTTTGCGACGTCCATCGGACGTGGAAGCATCGACCAAGGTGCCATGTGGATTCGGTGGAGCGGTCGTAAGTGCAAGCATTTGGGCCTTCAACGCTTCAAGTTCTTGCCTAAGGGAGGCATTTTCTTCGGTCAAAGTAGTGATCTCATGCCTTTCACTAGATTCCTGAGAATTTTCAATTGTGACGTTAGTCATAACTCCAAGATTGGACACAAATTGCAAGCAATCAAATGAGCAAGGTGACAAGATAAGTCAACGTTACCCAAGTTCAAGTGCGTTAAGGTTCTACCTTTGGGAAAGCCGTTTGGCGGTTAGGCAAGGAAGGCAAATCCAACAAATTTGAACCAAAATGCACACAATTTCAAGAGAAAATTTGCAACTTGTGAGAAAATGGAGAGGTAGGAAATGGACGGATCGTTTATCGGCAAGTTTTACTTGCTTTGGTCTTTGACCTTTTCAAAAATCTGATTTTTCGGATGGACCGGTTTGCCGGACGTCTTTTACTTTTGTTTTTGGTGGAATTGTTTCTTTTTGAAACTTTTGAATGCAACCTTTGGAATGCAAGAGATGAATCCACTTTTCTTTGAAACAAATCCGTTTTTTTGAAGAGTTTTTGCTTTGTTTTTGGTTTTTGGAATATCAAAAGGCGTGATATCCGATTTTGTCAACAAAAAAATCCCAAGAAAATGGTGAAATTGATTAACAAAAATGTCGGATTGGGTGAGGAAAAATGTTTTGTTGATTAATGGTTTGATGGCAAACCAAAAATCTCCTAAATTTGCTTTGCAAAATGGATCGAGAAAAAAAAAATTTTCAAGAACGTGGATGAATATGCGAAGAACAAGATGAAGATGGTGATGAACAAAAGGCAAAAAGGATGAATATGATAACGCACAAAAAAAAGAGTAAAGATAGCTTAGCTTAGATCCCTTTGCTCTGATGCCAATTTGATGCGTCCTTGGACACGTCAATGAAGTATTCCGGATCTAGATCAAGCTGAAGCTCAACTACTCCTTAGTTGAAGTGCGAATGCAAATGAAGATGGGTTGCGGAAGCTTAGAGATGGAGGCGGAAGTTGTATGATTGAGTCGATCCAGATTGATCGATCAAACCTTGAAGTGGGTCGATTGAGTTGGTTCTTGAAGAACCCTCGAAGGTGGTTGAGTTTGGATCGAAGATCCAAAAGAAGAACTTTGAGAGGATTGGAAGAGGGATTGATGCTCAAGTAAGTTGGAGGAAAATACTTCTCTTTACTTAATCAAATTGAACATCCTTTACAAATGAGCCAAGCATCACCATATATAGTGGATGAAGGCTATACAAAGAGTCGGAAATTAAATGACAGAAATAAAGTCGGAATTTAAGTTCCGGAAATGAAACACCTAAAAATATAAAAGGTTGAGAATTTAAGTTCGGAATTAAGTTTCCGAATTAAATTCCGAAACCAAAAGTCTAATCTTAAATTCGGAAAATTAATACCCGGAAATAAAGTCCCGGAAATTAATATTCCGAAAATAAAAAAACTTATTATTACAAAACGCTAAATTATGGGAAATGCGGAAAATGCGCCGGAACGGTGCCGGCTTGACAAGCTTCAAGTCATTGTGGCGTAGAGACACGGTTTGCATCCAATGGGTCCGTGACAAGCAACGGTGCGGCTAATGATGGAGCCGGTAGCTTGGGCGATTGCCTTAGCACGTGAACGGGTGAGCGGTCCATCGGAGCGAACCCGGAGTGCCTCGTCTTCCTCATGTTGGGACATAGGGGTCAAGGGCGCATCACTCCTCCTCCTTCTTCTTCTACACCTTTGAAAAGTCAAGGACAAGCTTCATCGAGTTCAAGCCAGCCGGAGAAGGACAAGCTTGAAGCGATGATGGAAACAATCTTGGGAAAGATGCAAGGAATGGACAATTCCATCACTTCGATTTCTAAAGCACAAAAAGCTTTGGAGAATCAAGTGTTTAGCAAAGCCGGTGAAGTTTCTAGAGATCAAGGGAAGCTTCCCGGAAAAACGGAGGACAATCCGAAAGGGAGGGTGATGGCAATTACTACAAGAAGTGGTGTGATAATCACCAATCCACAACCACCGATCCACAACCCACATTCGTAGAGGTTCCCGTTGAGAAGGAGAAAGAAGATGTCTACGTACCTCCTCCAGCTTATAAACCTCCCTTGTCATTCCCGCAATCTAGAGCGAGAGCGCGTCTAAACAAACATTTTGGTAAGTTTGTTGATCTCATGAGCAAATTGCATATTAACATACCTTTTCTTGATGCAATTTTAGGTATGCCCGCTTATAGGAAGTTCTTGAAGGAGATCATCTCTAACAAGAGGAAGCTTGAAGATTTTGGTGAAGTTAAGATGAGTTCGGAGTCATCGGAACTCATTAAAACAATGACGGAAAAGATGCCCCCAAAGTTGCGAGATCCGGGGTCATTTAGCGTACCAATAGGAGTGGAAGAAGTCACATATGATGCACTTTGTGACTTGGGAGCAAGTATGCGCATCATTCCACTTGCTTTGTGTGAGAATGTTGGTTTAGGTGAACCTAAAACGGTGAAGATGACGTTGTACATGGCGGATCGATCCATTACTCGACCCGTTGGTATCATTGAAAATGTCCCCCTTAAGCTTGGCAATTGCTATATTCCTATAGACTTTGTTGTGCTTGACATTCCTGCTGATTGTCCGGTCCCAATCATACTTGAGAGACCTTTTCTTGCAACTTCCGGCTGTATGGTTGATTGCAAGAACGCTCAATTGGCCTTTGACATTGGAGATGAGAAAGTTGAATTTGTACTCTTATCTTTGACAAAAGAACCATCACTTGGAGAGGATATTTTCAACATATATGATGAAGAGGATTCTAGAAAGGAAGTGAGTTCGATCTTGTTCAAAGATCCAATACAAAAGGTTATAACCATGAGCATCATGAAAAAAGGAGCGGAAGAGGATTGTAACCTTGAAGTTGAGGCTTTGGAAGAGTTAGAAGAGGTGCAAATTGAAAAATTCAAAGAATTGCACGATAGTTCGGAAAATACCCAAAACTACGGGTGATCGGTGTTTTCCACGGGTGTGGTTTCATTAATTCCACCCATGGAAACATATGTCGAGAGCAGTCACGACCAAAAATTTAAAAACCACGGCCGTGGAAGTATTAGAGGTGTCGTGGTTCCTGAAAATTCAGAGGAAGGTTTCGTTCTTTCTACAAACGTTCTTCCTCCTTCTACCACTTCCACACCTTTGGAGACATCCAAGGAGACTCCGGACAGCCATCACAACACACCAAAGGCATCTACAACCTTGGAACTGAAGCCTCTTCCCGCACATCTAAGGTACGCTTTTCTTGGATCTAACTCTACGTTTCTTGTTATAGTTAGTTCTAGTTTAAGTGAAGATGAACATGATAAGTTTATGATTGTCCTGAAGAAACATAGGAAAGCCTTAGATTACACTATAGAGGATCTTGTAGGGATTAAACCATCACTATGTATGCCCAAGATACTAATGGAAGAGGGTGAACCCATTCCAAGTAGTCCCAAAGAAGGGAGGAATGACCGTTGTGACTAACAAGAACAACGAACTCATTCCAACAAGAACAGTGATGGGATGGAGAATGTGTATAGACTATCACAAGTTGAATAATGCGACGAGAAATGATCACTTCCCGCTGCCCTTCATTGATCAAATGCTTGATAGGTTAGCACAACATTCTTATTTTTTATATCTTGATGGTTATAGCAGCTTCTTTCAGATTCCTATCCATCCGGACGATCAAGAGAAGACCACATTTACGTGCCCATGGGGTACGTTCGCTTATAGGGGGATGCCATTCGGATTGTGCAACGCTCCAGCCACCTTTCAAAGGTGTATGATGGCCATCTTCTCGGAGTACATTGAGGAAATCATCGAGGTTTTTATGGATGATTTTTCTGTTTATGGTTCCTCATTCGATAATTGTCTTGCTAACCTATTTCTAGTTCTACAAAGATGTAAAGACACTAACCTAGTTTTAAATTTGGAGAAGTGTCATTTTATGGTTAATGAGGGCATAATATTAGGACACTTGATCACTAATAGAGGAATTGAAGTTGATAAAGCTAAGATTGAAACAATAAAAAAGCTTCCTCCTCCATCTTCGGTGAAGGGGATTAGAAGTTTTCTAGGACATTCTGGATTCTATAGGAGGTTCATTAAAGATTTTTTCGAAAATTTCTAAACCGTTGACTAATCAATTGATGAAGGATGTAGTTTTTGAATTTTCAAAAGAGTGTTTAGATGCTTTCTACAGGATCAAAGAAGCCTTAATCTCACCCCCAATAATTTAACCTCCAGATTGGAGTCTTCCATTTGAGATCATGTGCGATGCAAGTGACGTAGCGGTGGGAGCGGTGCTTGGACAAAAGAAAGATGGGCACACTCATGCCATCTATTATGCTAGTAAGACGCTAGATGAAGCTCAGCTCAACTACGCCACAACGGAGAAGGAATTATTTGCTATTGTGTATGCATTTGAGAAGTTTCGTTCTTATCTTGTATGAGCGAAGATGATTGTATACGGATCATTCAACCATTCGGTATTTGCTTGCCAAGAAAGATGCAAAACCAAGGCTGATTAGATGGATTCTTCTCCTTCAAGAGTTCGATCTTGAGATTCGTGACAAGAAAGGATCCGAAAATTTAGTTGCGGATCACTTGAGCCGTCTACCACATGTCACCCATGATGACCTTCCTATTGATGACTCTTTCCCGGATGAACAATTGCATCTAATGGAAGAGTGCATTGATCATATTTCTAGAGGTAACGAACCTTGGTTTGCTGATTTTGTAAATTATTTGGTTTGTCAGGAAATACCTCCCGGACTATCCTACGCTCAAAGGAAGAAGTTCTTTAAGGATGTTGGCCAACACTGTTGGAATGAACCTCTACTCTTCAAGAGAGGTCCAGATGGCATCATTAGAAGATGTGTACCTGAAGATGAAATGCAAAGTGTCATTCGTCATTCCCATTCTCTTCCTTGTGGAGGACATGCTAGTTCTCACAAGACTTGTGCTAAGGTATTGCAATGCGGATTCTTTTGGCCTACATTATTTAAAAATGTGCAAACCTTTGTTGCTTGTTGCGATGCTTGTCAAAAAACAGGGAACATATCTAGGAGGAATGAAATGCCTCTAAACAACATCCAAGAAGTGGAGATCTTTGACGTTTGGGGAGTTGACTTCATAGGACCATTCAGATCATCTTGTGGTAATCAATACATACTTCTAGTTGTAGATTACGTTTCAAGATGGGTTGAAGCTATTGCTTCTCCAACTAATGATGCGATGGTAGTTGTAAAGTTCTTTAATCGAACTATTTTTCCAAGGGTTGGGACACCTCGAACCATCATTAGTGACGGAGGATCACACTTCATTTCCCGTCGATTTGAGGCTCTACTAGCTAAGTCTAGGATGACTCACAAGATCGCCACCCCTTACCATCTGCAAACAAGTGGGCAAGTGGAGATTTTCAATAGATAAATCAAGGGAATTCTGGAGAAAATTGTGTATAAGACAAAGAAGGATTGGACATTAAAGCTAGATGACGCACTATGGGCGTATCGAACGGCATACAAGACTCCCATTGGCACAACACCATACAATCTTGTGTATAGGAAGTCTTGTCATGTTCCGGTGGAGTTGGAACACAAGGCATATTGGGTTGTCAAGTGGTTGAACTTTGGCATGAAGGAAGCGGGAGAGAAACGTCTCTTGGACCTCAATGAATTAGAATAACTCCGTTTGAATGCCAATGAAAACGCCAAGATTTACAAAGAGAGAGCGAAGCGTTGGCATGATAAGCACATCATTCTAAAGGACTTCAAAGAAGGAGACCTTGTTCCTCTCTTCAATTTGAGACTTCGACTCTTTCCAAGTAAGCTTAAGTCTCATTGGACAGGACCTTATGTTATTAAACACGTTTTTCCCCATGGTGCAGTTGAAGTATGGGGTGAAAAGTGTGGAAGTTTCAAAGTGAAGGCCAACGACTCAAGAAATACTCGCCGGAACTTCAAACCGGAGGAGATAGCACTGATTCTCCTCACTTAAGCACAAAGGAATGGTCTAGCTACGGACCTAAAACAAAGCGCTACTTGGGAGGCAACACAAGGTAATGTTTTTTTTCCCTTTTTCTTAGAATAGATTAGCGTAGATTGTTTTTGTTTTGTTTTTTGTTGGTGTCTTTCCGGTATGTCTTGTGTCTTTGGATGTTAGGCTTGAAGAACAACCAAGAGAAATGAAGAAACCCAAGGAAACGACGAAATTTTGATTTTTGACAAAAATTCAAGATTCCACGGGTTTAAATAGGAAACCACGGCCGTGGAGAACCAGGTCGAGAGCTGCCACGGCCAAAACCACAGCCGTGGAAGTAACAAGTGGCCGTGGTTTTCAAAAATCGGTTGAGGCCATATAAAGCCTTATTCTTCACAAACCCACACCATTTCCCCCCTTCTCCACACCTCTCTTCCACGCCTCTCACCCCACAACTCAAAATCCTTAATCGGTAAACATTTCGCACGATTCTTCATCTCAAGTTGAAGCAAACTTCATCCTATTGCAGATTGTGACCACAAACAGTGCAAACAATCAACAATCAAGCGAGATTTTGGATTTCTTCAAATCCAAAACCTATGTTTTTCTCTATCTCTATCTTTGGTTGATTTCTTTCGATTTCTTCAAAGATATATAGGAGAACTGAACGAAATTGAACATAGAAATAGTCTAGGGTTGTTGTTAGTGAGATTGGTGTGAGATTTTTGGTGATTTGCGAAAAATCGTGAGATTCCACCGCCTGCCGTACTTTTCCACGGGCGTGGTTTTCCAAGAACAGTCGTGGTTTTGGAGAAAATGTTCGGAACTCGTAAATCCAGCCGAAAGAAAACCACCAAAGGCGCTAGCTCCTCTTCCCAACCCCCTCCCGCTCCTCAACCGGTCCCTAGGATCCTTACAATCCATGAAGACCACAAGAAAAACTACCTAAGAATCCAAAAACACAATGTTATATCCTCTATGTACATAGTCCTTGAGGAATTTGAGGATCTTCATGTTGTCGATGACCTTAGGATGATGATTGCTAGGGCTGGACTCACCACATTCATGGACATTAGAGAGGATGCTTATGAAGAGATTACTATGGAGTTCTTGAGCTCATTTGAACATAGTGTAGTGAATCAAACGATTTCTTTCCGTTTGATGAACCGCACCCATCACTTATCCATAGTTCAGTTTGGAGCTTTGTTTGGCTTTGGGGAGACTTATAATGGGACATTTCCTAGGATATCTCGCGCTCGAGAGTTTTGGGAAGAGATATTCATGGTGGTAGGTTCCGAGGACCGTTGGCAACCCGCAGATTCAAAGGCTAAGCTGATTTACAACCTATCCTTTAAGATAGCCCATAGGATCCTATCTGAGTTCTTGTTTCCTAGATCCGAAACCCCACAAAAGCTCAAGGCTGGCAAGCTTTATATTCTCTACTGTATAGCGGCCGGTATCACTCCGGATTGCGCCACCATGCTTGTTGCTACCCTTAGTAAAATCAAGAACAAGGCTAAAGGGCATATTGGTTATGGAGGGATTGTTACACACATAGCACGGAAGTTGGGGATTGATTTTTCAGCTTGTGAGCTGGCGGCATCTGCGAGGCCTCTAGGGCTTCAAGGTTTAATGACTTGAGGACTCTTGGATCCCCGCCACCGAGGTTCTCCATACGTCTCGATGCCTTGGGGAGGCAAGGGAGGACGGGGCATTCCTTGGAGCGCTGATTACACCATCCGGGACCGGCAGAATTGGAAAGAAACCTTTGTCCCGATGCATGCTAATCTCCTTGGAGCTTCTGACTATTATCCCGAGGATGAGCCTGCAGCAGCTGAGGAGGAGGGAGATCAGGAGATGGGTGGAGACGAGTACCAGGATGCTGCAGCTACTGAGAAGTCTTTTGGAGGTTTTCCACATCTGCCGGAAGACTTCCAGGAGCCACCTAGGAGGTCTACTTATCAACAACGACCTTTTGCTTCCTCTTCTTCCCGACGTGCGAGCGTTAGTGAGAGACCGACATGGATGGATGCGCCGCCAGCTTGGATGGACGCACCACCAGCTTGGATGGGAGCTCCGCCGGAGTGCATGACACAGAGGCCGGCATGGATGGATCAACAGCCTGGATGGGTCACCGGACTTGAGGATCGGATGAAGGAAATTGAGCTCCATTTTGATGCAGCTGAGGTGGAGCCCCGCGACAATGCAAGGATCCTTCGAGATGTCTCTAGGCAGCAGTTCGGGCGTCCATACGACCCGAACTTCTTCCCGTTTCCACCACCACCGCCCATGTGATGAGTTGGTTTATTTGAGTTGCTTAATGGATTATGTGAGATTCTTTTTTCTTTTCCTTTTTCTTTTATCGTACATTAGGGACAATGTGTAATTCAAGTATGGGGTGGATTATGATTCTCAATGTGTTGTAATAACTTGACACTATGCTTTATTACTTATCCATGAACATTTGCATCTTTTATTTCTTGTCACACGTTTCATATTTGTCTTGCCTTTTTAAGCTTTGAAAAACCCATAAAAATTTGAAAAATTTTGAAAAATATTGTGCTTCTAGGATTGGAAAAGACCTCAATGATAATAATTCTTGTTGATTGAATTTTTGATGACATTTATGTGCTTGGGATGAGTTGTGAATTGTGAAGAAATTGAGTATATTGTTTGACCTTCTTGCAAGTTTCATAATGTAAAAATTCTTGTCTAAATCATGTTGAGGAATGAAAGTTGAAATCACATTACAAGTTCTTGCACTTCTTTTTGAAATGATTAAGGCACATCGATTTTTCTTGCTTCTTCTTAATCCATTTAACTCCTCAATAAATTTTTGCCTCCTTTA
The DNA here is from genome assembly GCA_033239045.1 of Fagopyrum esculentum. Taxonomy (NCBI): domain Eukaryota; kingdom Viridiplantae; phylum Streptophyta; class Magnoliopsida; order Caryophyllales; family Polygonaceae; genus Fagopyrum; species Fagopyrum esculentum. The sequence continues at coordinate 44,798,031 of BSUD01000006.1, forward strand.
CCTATCCGGGAATTAGGAAGTGTGTTCGCTCCAAACGGTGTGTGCAAGCTTTAAATTTATAACCCTAGACGTAAGCTTAAAACAAGGATGCGAACCCGTAGTGTACGGGTCAATCGTAGTAAAAAGCAAGAAATTTCAGGGGTCGATCACAGGGACTTAGTGAAACAAAGTCGATAACGGTAAGCTTTAGCAATTACTAACCACAAAGCAATTAAAACAATCAAAGATGATAAAAGTCAATAAAGGAAATATGCAATTCTAGGGATTAAAGCATCTAGTTGTGGTTCCAACTCAAGATCTAAAGATAAGCGGACAAAGCTGAGGTTTTTGCATAGGGAAGGCGTTACTAAAGTGGAATAGATCACCGGGTAAGTCTCACTACTATCTAATCCTAAACCGTAACTCCTATCACCGGGTAAGTCTCAAGGAATTAAGATAAAGAACTATAACCTCAAACTAACACACCATCTAAGGGAATAGAATCAACCTTTACCGGGTAAGTCTCAGGCTAACTCACAAAGATGGTACGAAAGCACACTCAAACCCCAATAAAGGATAAACCTTTATTACCTACACTTATAATCTTAGGTAAACAAACTAAGGAATTACCGGGTAAGTCTCATCCTAGGCTTGCATTGAACCAGGAAAGGTGTAATAAGAATAGGATTTGGCAAACTCTAACACTTAACTCTCAGTTTCGGATCAGATAAGTCACCTCGGTCAGACGAATTCCACCCCGGCCGAGATGTTCATCGACTGAGCGAGATGCTTAGGGTTAAGGTTAAAGACTCGAACTTTCAGGGTCCTACTGTGATTAAGATCATTCTATCATTTTTTTCCAACAACCTTCAGCCAATCACCCTAGAATCACACAAAGAGATTAGCCACTCATCATCATGAAAGTATTAATCAAGTATATGGGAAGAAAGAGAATAATTGAACAAGAAAACCTTAAGAGAAAGACTTCAATAACTGAATCAATTATAAAACCAACCAACGTTCTTTGGATAGAAATCCAACAAGACAATGCCAAAGAAGGGAATCTAAGATAATCTTACAAAAACCCTTCAAAAAGCTATAAAAGCTATAGACTTTCTTCCTTCAACCTTCAAAAAGGTTCTTCAAATCTCCCAACTGGAGTATGGCTGCTGCGGTATATTAGGTGTAAGCGAGGTGATAGCGGATGTATGCAGGATGTCGGATTTGTGGGAAATCCGACCCTTTTTATAGGAAAATTACTCTTCAAAGATAAGATATCTTAGAAAGATCTCTTCCCATAAAAATAGGTAAAATATATGATCTAGCATATCTTCTTCCTTCCAGGAGTCAAGCCCAAAAATATAAGATCTCTTTCCAAAGATAAAAGATCTCAGCCAAGAATAAAATATTCTCGCCGCGTCCCAAGTGTTTGCCTCGGTCGAGTCGACTTCTCTGGATCACCTCGGTCGAGGTGACTCTGTAGTCAACCGAGGTGAGTCACAACTGAATGTGAAATCTCTCAAATTTGGGCCAAAGTGAATCTTTAATCCATGGTTATGCTTCCTGGATGTTTCCTTATGTTCCTGAATGTAGCTCCAATTACTCCATAGCTCCTTTTGCTCCTTTTTGATGCCAAACGTGCCATTTTACCTACGATTACAATAAAACTAGGTGTAGACCTCGATTCCCGTAAAGGTAGATGAAATGGTAATATAATCACATATTATACATACAAACATGCAGATTATTGAAGATAAAACGTCCAAATAAACCCCAAAATAGACTATAATTCATGCTATCAAAATACCCCATACTTAGCCCTTGCTTGTCCCCAAGCAAGTTCCGCATATAAAAGGCAAGATAGAATGGATTATAAGTCAAGAAAATCAATGAAAAAGTCTTTCATAAACATTTTTATGGTGTGCTACAATCATAGATCACTCTAAGAGAATACTTCATGAAATTTAAAATCAAAACGTGATCAAAACATTTTATAAATATAAGAAAGTTGTTCATCTTTGCATAAAATCATAGAATGCATAATAAGTCATAATTATCGAAATTAATCATGCATAATCCAGTTTAAACCACTAAGTCAATCAACAAGCTCGAGGTCTCAAGGGCTTCCCAAAAGAAAGGTAAAGAAATGTGTAGGGTAGGGATGTATGTAAGGTAATGTGGTGCTAGAATCCGGGAAAAGGATATACTTCACTTTCACTTTGACTTTCAACATCTTCCACCAATAAGCTTTGCTTATTTCACACTTTTTCTTTTACTTTACTTTTTGGGATGCATAGACAGAGGTGCACAATAACCGAAGTCTAGGAAATCAGCAATCATCAATTTCTTGAGATGCATCAAACCCTTGATGCACATACCATGACCCATTAGGAATATCACTCAATCCGACTTTGGCAAGACACAAATACCCGGCTATGTGAATGGTGCCGAGTTACTCATCATCATGATTGACTTCCCCAAACCTATTTATTTCTTTCTAACACTTTCACTTCCAGCCAACTTCTCAACTTTAACTTCACTTGCTTTCACCACTTTGCTTGCTTCCAAATTCCCGGATAGGTAAAGGGAGGCAAAAATGTATATGAGGGGCTAAGCATGATCAAGAAGAAGAAGAGAGAAGAATGAATTGTCTTGGTCTTTCCAGGAAGAAAGTGAGAGAACTCATAACGTGGTATCAACCTTCAAATTCAATATAATTTGGATAAAAACAAAGTATTAAACATGCCAAAAATTTCAAACAAAGCATTTAGCAACTTAAACATATTATAAAACCTTTCAAACATATAAAGATTTCAAAACCAGTCAGTAAGCAAGATCTTCACTGAGATCATATCCAAATAAGAAGCACAAAACTTTTTTTCGAAAACTCTCAGTTAACTCACCTCGGTCAAGGTGTTCTTAGGTCAACCGAGGTGAAGTACCTCGTTCGGCCAAAACTGCCCCGGTCGAGGTCAAAAAATTTTTTTCTGTCCAGTTTTGACGTTTTTCTCAATCAAATAACCTGTGTGTATGCATGTAAACTCAGATAAAACCATAGAAGCAAACTGAAGCATAAATATCCAATCAAGTAGAGTCATACATCACATAAGTCGATAAAATACATAAACACCCCATACTTGGGACACACTGTCCTAGTGGGTCAAAATAAGTCTAAGGAAATAAAATACTCACCGGACATAAAGCTGAGCTGCATATAAATAAGAAAGAAAATCCTGCAGCTCTCAATAGGCACGATCCGGTGGTGGTGGTGTTGGCACATACGGATATTGAGATGGGTCGAACGGGTAGCCCATGATGTGCTGAAACTGAATCTGAGCCATCATATGCTGGCAATGTTGTCTCTCATCGTTCGGTCGTTTCGGTTCGATTTTCTCGCAGATTCACACTTGCAACTCGATCCTCTATGCTTTAATCGCAATTTGGAAGCGAAAATCTTTGAAAACGGGCAAGAATCGAAGAGGCGAGATGAAGGAGGCTGTTGCGGTCGAGGAGGTAAGTAAAAGGAAGAGAGAGAATTTCACCCCCTTTTTATACCCTTTCTGGAACTGCTGTCAAAAACTTGTTCGCTCCAAACGGTGTGTGCAAGCTTTAAATTTACAACCCTAGACGTAAGCTTAAAACAAGGATGCGAACCCGCAGTGTATGGGTCAATCGTAGTAAAAAGCAAGAAATTCCAGGGGTCGATCACAGGGACTTAGTGAAACAAAGTCGATAACGGTAAGCTTTAGCAATTACTAACCACAAAGCAATTAAAACAATCAAAGATGATAAAAGTCAATAAAGGAAATATGCAATTCTAGGGATTAAAGCATCTAGTTGTGGTTCCAACTCAAGATCTAAAGATAAGCGGACAAAGCTGAGGTTTTTGCATAGGGAAGGCGTTACTAAAGTGAAATAGATCACCGGGTAAGTCTCACTACTCTCTAATCCTAAACCGTAACTCCTATCACCGGGTAAGTCTCAAGGAATTAAGATAAAGAACTATAACCTCAAACTAACACACCATCTAAGGGAATAGAATCAACCTTTACCGGGTAAGTCTCAGGCTAACTCACAAAGATGGTACGAAAGCACACTCAAACCCCAATAAAGGATAAACCTTTATTACCTACACTTATGATCTTAGGTAAACAAACTAAGGAATTACCGGGTAAGTCTCATCCTAGGCTTGCATTGAACCAGGAAAGGTGTAATAAGAATAGGATTTGGCAAACTCTAACACTTAACTCTCAGTTTCGGATCAGATAAGTTACCTCGGTCAGACGAATTCCACCCCGGCCGAGATGTTCATCGACTGAGCGAGATGCTTAGGGTTAAGGTTAAAGACTCGAACTTTCAAGGTCCTATTGTGATTAAGATCATTCTATCATTGTTTTTCCCACAACCTTCAGCCAATCACCCTAGAATCACACAAAGAGATTATCCACTCATCATCATGAAAGTATTAATCAAGTATATGGGAAGAAAGAGAATAATTGAACAAGAAAACCTTAAGAGAAAGGCTTCAATAACTGAATCAATTATAAAACCAACAAGCGTTCTTTGGATAGAAATCCAACAAGACAATGACAAAGAAGGGAATCTAAGATAATCTTACAAAAACCCTTCAAAAAGCTATAAAAGCTATAGACTTTCTTCCTTCAACCTTCAAAAAGGTTCTTCAAATCTCCCAACTGGAGTATGGCTACTGCGGTATGAATGTGAAATCTCTCAAATCTGGGCCAAAGTGAATCTTTAATCCATGGCTATGCTTCCTGGATGTTTCCTTATGTTCCTGAATGTAGTTCCAATGACTCCATAGCTCCTTTTGCTCCTTTTTGATGCCAAACATGCCATTTTACCTACGATTATAACAAAACTAGGTGTAGACCTCGATTCCCGCAAAGGTAGATGAAATGGTAATATAATCACATATTATACATACAAACATGTAGATTATCGAAGATAAAACGTCCAAACAAACCCCAAAATATAGATTATAATTCATGCTATCAAAGTATGTAATGTACGGCATAATTGATGTGGGAGGGCCTTGAAAAGTGTTCATTCAAAGTATAGAAAAATAAGTTTGGGGACGTTGAACATGAGGATGAGTAGCTCGGCACCATTCACATAGTCGGGTGTTTGTGTCTTGCCAAAGTCCAAAGGAACGATAGTCCTAACGGGATATGGTATGTGCACCAAGGGTTTGAGGCATCTCGAAAAATTGAGAACAACTGATTTCCTAGGCATCAGTTATTGTGCACCTCTGTCCATACTCTCAAAAAGTAAAGTAAAAGAAAATTTGCATGCAAAACATGTTTGGGAAGCAATGTTCTTCTAGCGTGTGTTATGTAGTTTCTTTTTCCCGGATATCCCACCACATTACCTTATTAAAATCCTACCCATTCACGTTTTTTGACCTTTGCTTGAAAGCCCTTGAGATCTTTGGGTTGTTGTTTGACTTAGTGATATAAATCGAATTTCCACATGATTGATTTTGACATTACTTTGGGTTATGATGTTTGTCTTCGAGCTTTTGCGATGTACGATGTTTCTTTTGCATGACATGATTCATTTTGGGTACATAGAGGTTTTCAAGGAAATATGAAACAAGATTTGAGAGCGATCTATTGAATAGAAGCACAATACCAAAAAGATTTATTTTTCCCTTGTTTTACATTCATATATTCATCCTACCTTGTGTTCTAGACTTTGAAAGCCTTGCTTGGGGACAAGCAAGAGACAAGTATGTGGTGTTTTGATAGCATGAAATATGACAATAATGTAGGCGCATTTTTAGGTAGATTTTCCTCTTCTTTTGTGTACATGGATATGAGTTTGAAGCATATATGAGCACATTCATCTATTATGTTGGTATACATATCTACACAAACTTTGTTGTGATTTTAGGTGAATAAAGGCTTGGATTGGAGCATAAATGGAGCATGCAAGCACTTTTGATCATGCTAGACATCAAGGGGATGCATTGGAGTAGCTAAGGAAGGAGCATGATTGGAAAGCTTTGGAGAACAAAGAATTGTACGTTAATTTTAAGACTTCCACGGCCAAGTACATGAAACCACGGCCTTGTTTTTGGTAAATAAATAATTAAGATCGTGGAAGGTCATGTCGTAGGCACCCATGGTTAAAACCACGGCCGTGGAAATCTGAGGAGACCGTGGTTTTCCAAGATTCGTCACGTGTCATTTTTTGCCATGTCAGCATCGGTTACGGGCCTTTCGTAACCCTAGTTTTTCCTATAAGAGGCGGAAGAAAGAGAGAAAGAGGACATTCGCTAGCTGGACCATTTTGCAAGATTACGCATTGAGATCTTCATCTACACATGTTGAGAGGAGATTTTGGAGGAAGATTTTGGGAAAGACGCATTTTCCTATTTCGGAGTTGGGAGATCTTAGGGTTGTACTTTGAAGGCGGATTGAAATCCCATTCTTCTTGTTCTTTAAGATTTGTGAGAGATTTCTGACTCTATTTTGTATTCATTGAACGTAAGCACGGATTTTGAATTATTTGAGATTTGTTTTGCATTTATTATTGAGTTTTCAAGGTTCTATCTTTTCTTTCTTCTAAACTTGATTATTGATTTGATGATAATGATTGTTGGCTAAAACCCTTAAGCGATTCTAAGGTGAAGGGTTGATAGTTGTGGCATAGATGATGATAGATTGAACCAAAATAGATTGGACCCTGAGAGTTGCGAGAAACCTCGCCGTCGTGCCTTTCCACGGCCTGTTCTTGAGTTCCATGGCCGTGGTTCCTCAAGATCTGCCCGTGACTTTCTCCTATTTGACGTGTTTTGCTTTTGCTTTGATCCAAAGTTAAAGATTGGTCCTAACCTAGTCTTGGCTTACCTTTTCTAGGTAGTAGTGAGACTCAACATCCTCTACTTAGGTTACGAGTGTCACAACCTTAACCTGTTTGGCTTATCTTTGATTCCCTTGGGTTTGGGCATGGGTATTTGAGTGTTTAATCTTGTCCTTGGATCTTTTTTATAACGAGACTCAACATCCTTTATTTAGAGAGCCTTTGGGTGAAACTTATGGGTTTGGAACTTCACCGTACAACACCCTACCTTAGATCTATACGTTTGCAATCCTAGCTCTATCCTTATATCTTTAGAACATCTTGAATCGATTGCCACAATTGGATACCTGAATCTTTAGAATCGTTGTTTTCCCATTAATCTTTACAAAAGCTTATTTACTTGCCAGACGATTTTACGAACTGAATTTGATCCCCCAAATCCCTGAGTTCGACTCTGGAATTCTTGATTTACTATACCGATCCGTACACTATGGGTTCGCTTTGCTTGATTTCAGATTTTATAAGTTAAAGACTTTGCACTCACAGTTTTGAGCGAACACGGCTAAGAAAGAAGATTTAGGAATACGTGTTTTCCAAGGAAGTTGTGGAATAATTATACAGGCATTTTTCAATTTTATTGTTCCTATTTCGAATATGGAGAAAGGATCAAACCACTTTCGGATCGGCGAAAAGATAATTATCGACTTCGCTAAAGGACAACTATCGTCTTCGCTATAAATTAGTGAAAATTCATTTATTAATTCATATCCTTTCAAATTTCCTCGTAAAAGCACTCATTTTTCTCAACCTTCAAAATCATATCTACTCTTCGTTTGTAATCCGATTTCAAATCCGTTAGAGTTTTCGGATTCCTCTCTTCATTCTCTTCATTTTGAAACCGAGTTTGTGCGTTTCCGATGAAGTTAAGGCCATGTCGAGCATGTCCCTCGCTTGGCCAGTTCTGTCGCTAGATTTCGGTGAATTTTTTGGTGTTGGAGTGCAGCCTTCGTCGTTCTAACTCCGAATCTTCTTTCGGTTTGTCAACCGAGTTAGAAATGGATAAGTTATAAATTTATTCATTTATTACGATTTGACCTAACATGACCTTAGGCTTGTCAAAATGGATAAATGGAAGTTCCATTATGTTCGTTTAATTATATATTTTGATAGTCTTAGTGCCTTTGAATGACAAGATTTAAGTACAAGTGGTTTCAAAATTGCCTTCGGGCAAAACGATACGCTGTCGAAGTTTAATAAATTAAAGGATTAATTAACTAAATGAAGAAATTTCATATAGCTGATTAAATTCAAAGGAATAAATTTAATTGATGTTTGAAGCAAGAAGTTAAATATGAGGAATATGATATTCTTGACAGGTGTTGTTGAAGGCTTTGGTCAAATTATAGCTTAGTTGCTTTGTGAGTGTATACAAGTGAGTCTTCGGACTTACTTAGCTTCAATCTACATAATCCCATGCCTAATAGATTTATATCTTATTGTGTTGAATTGTGAATGATGTTATGTACTATGATGTGTTATGTGTGAAGCATGTTTGTTGTGTTTTATGATGAACATGATGATGTGATGTGTAAAACACGCTTAATGTTATTGTTGTGTATATCATGTCATGGTTATGAGAAATGATTAAATTGAAAAGTGTTAGTCTATTGATGTGTGTCAATGTATGGCATGATAAGCCTGTTGAGGCGATTATTTGATGGCGACATATAAAGGTCAAGAGTATATAAAGATGGGTAAATGACGTTGAGCTTAACTATTAGTCTGGTTGCTAGTAGTAGTAGTGATGTTGGGCCAGTACGTCGCCCAGGTCGCTAGAGTAAGTCAACGCGTTGAGCTTAACCATTAGCTAGGTCACTATCAATTTCAGTGAATGTCAAAGCTTGGCCAAGCCTGGATCACTTACGCTTGTATAAGAAATGACACCGAGTTTGATAGTTTTCTAGGCTTGGGTCGCACACCTAATTAAAGTGGTACATGGTTGCATTAACATGAATAGGAAAATGTTGCATGTGGTCAGAGATTAAGATTATAACCCGCCACGAAAAATCTTGGCTCGTAGGCTTGATCCGCCTGACTTCAAACTAAGACAAAATGTCTTAACTAACCTCATTTGTGTAATGGTGTGCTCACACCAAAGCCAAAAATGTATAAGCAATGATTCTAGAGTTGGTCCAGGTCGTTAATTGTAACGTTCATATTGTATTCATGTGCATCATTCATAAAAGCACGATATCATCTCATGAGCACGTTATATGATATATGAATACATGTGTTATGTTGTGATGTGTTGATATGATCTCTTGTGGATAGATTATAATCAGTAGATAATGGTTTTAAAGCGATTCTTTTTAGTTAACGCCGATCATAGGAACGTTTCAAGGACATCAGTTTTAGGAAGTGAACAACTGGGTAATGTTAACCTAACGGTTGATTGAACTTCTTTTGAAACTAATTGCTTGCAAACTAGTCTTTTGTTGCATGTGTGTAACTGTGTAAATGTGTTGTATTCAGACTAAGGTTTCAAGAAAATTGTTCCGTTGTCATGTTTTGATATATACTAACTACATGCATTGCGGTTTTATATAAATGTTTCTAAATGGCATGTTGGATGTTTTCTTTATTTTGGCGTGCTTCTTATACCGACTTCCTATTTGTGAAGTTTTTGTCAGGCTAACTGAAGGGACCCACTATGTGATTCATAGCCTAGTGACATCTTGGGGTATTAAAAACTCGGGTCGTTACACATTGGTATCAGAGCTTCAGGTTGACACAAGGGCACATGTGATGTAATATCCAAAAATTTTACTTTCGAGTTTTTTTAAAGCAAACCTAGCATTGGCCGGTTTTGGACTTTTTTCCGGCTTCTTATCATTCTTTGTGACACCGGGTTCTTATTTCTTTGTTCTTTATATCATTTTATGTGAGGACTTTATTCACATAAAATACTCCAAAACCGTCTATTTTCTTAGGCCGTTACAAGAGCTTTATCATCTAGACTCGTCATACGGGCCTGTAACACCCCAAGTTTCAAAACTCGGGGAGCTACTGGTTAGGACCTCACAATGGGTCCCGACCTTGGTTTAACAACAACATTACTTGGATCTTACAACAAGGCACAAACATACTTAAAACAATTTTAAAATATAATATTTTTACTGTATGAATGTACACATGTGACAGCCTTACAAAACATATACATATACATAACATGCATGCTGTAAGGGAGACTCCCCCGTCCCCATCTAATGAGTACGTGGACCCGGCTGACCATCCGTTCTGGATCACTCTGCAACTGTCTATCTCTACAAATCTACAACACGGATAAACCGTTAGCTAACAATCCAAATATAAGCAGAATAAGGATAGCACAAACACAAACAAGGTAACATAAACAATCATCATGCTGGCACACAAACCGGTTATTATCTAGTAGTTAAGTGATTCACCTTATTCCATTTTACAGTTGTGGCACGAGAATCTTAAGAGTTCTCGCCTCCGTTCCTTATCTAACTGGGTGTAGGTCTAGCTTACCTCCGCCGGTAGCATCACTACAAACCGAGTGTGGACTAGTCCTTAAAGAAACCCCCAGCGCCCTCAAGCTAACTGAGTAGAATGCCACCGCCCGTTACTCTTAGGCCAAGGTATAGGTCGGTATATAAATATTACTAAAATATAACTATAAGTGTCTCATTCAAACACCACTACCATTATTCATACTCATATCTAGAAGTCAGCTAAGTAAGCCCAAAGGACTTACCTGAATTCAAACATAATCTCGTTATCTCGACTCGGTCTGTAACCGCAGGAATCAACCGCCTGTTATAAAAGGCAAGTGGATCAATAATATATCCCACTAAATTAGAAGTCTCTGACTTCTAAGATATTTATCTCTATCATCAGCTAAATTACCAAAATACCCTTATACGGATAAATTACTGTTTTACCCCTGGTCCCGAAACTTTATAAAATTCCATAACAAAGTTCCAAACTATTCGAACTCAAAACCACACTCAAACTCTCAAAGAAAAGTTTGCTAAAGATTTAGAAGAGTTAACTACATTCTTGACTTTCATAAAAAGTCGTCAAGGTCCGACTTTGGCTTAAGATATGAGAAGCGAATAAAAATATAAAAAGTCTAACAAAAATCTCTAAGTCTTTTATGCTATACACTCTATCCATAGTAGTCAGAATTTCCCAAAAATACATAATAATCACTTCTACACAAATTCTCAAAGTCAGTTCCTAAACCAGAAATTCACACTTCGCCAAAAACTGAGTATTTCTTAACTGCTCAGCCAGTCCACTTTGGGCCATCATAGATCTAAATCCAACCGTTGGATCAACCCCAACTTTTGATACACCACACTATGCATGACACTCTATAACATATTAAAAACTGAACGGTGGATTATGTTTCTAAGGTATCCAAACTTAAGCTCAAACATGACTGCACAACCCAGATAATTCCAGCACTCAACAATTTCAGCAACATCCAAAAAACTGTTTAAAGTCTCAACTTCAAAATTTTATAACTCCTAAACCAATTGTTGGATTCATCCAAAATTTTAATATTTTCCACCACAATATGCCAACTATATCATATCCAAAATTCAAGTCAAACAGAGATCAAACTCTTATTCAAAACTATCTCTCAAAACAGCATCACATGCGGTTTTTCCCAACACTCAGCACAGTTATAAAAACTGTGTGAGGAGTCAACTTTGAGACACCATAACTCTCAAACCGTAGCATGGATTCCTCTAAAATTTTAGTATGATCTACTATACTATATCAACTATAACTTGTCAGAAATTCAAGTCGAACATAAGTCAATAACCCCTCCAAATTTATTCCACAAAACTGCATCTCAAGCAAATTTCCTCAAACTCAACACACTAAAAAAACCTGCATGAATAGCCAACTTCGAGATACTATAACTCTCACACCGTAACTCCGATTGTTCCCAAATTTTAGTATGATATACTATGCAACACTGTCTATGACATAGCCGAATTCTAGCCAAAAAGGAAGAGTCTAACTCACCCAAAATTGGACCCGAAGTCGACTGCTCGTCAATGTTGGAAAGCTGGAAAAGATGTAACAGCTCCTTGTAGTTGTTTCTTTGGCTGCAATGTATGGGTTCTAGGATGACTTAGCAGCAACTAAGCATATAAATAAATGGAGGGAAGGAAGAGCATGTCATACTCACTACGAATCTCGACAAGGAGGGAGGAGAGAGTTACTCGAGCCTGTTGTCGCTTGGAAGAGGAGAGCCATGTGCCCAGGTCTCCCCATAAGGCACACTAGTGGTAGGTAAGGGCGCAACCACGACCAGGGCAGGACGGCGAGATCGCGGACTGCTACACTCGTTGTTGCGTGCTAGCGTGGACAAAGGGAGAAAGATCGATCTGTGGGTTGCCGGTTGATGGACTCCATGACATGAAGCGTGAAGGAACATGAGTGTAGACCTTGGTTGTTGGCTTGACAAGACCTTGAGCAGTGGTCGAGCCCGCCTACCAGTTGGAGTCGCTGTCTTCGGCCAGCACAAACGAGGCTTCCCTTTTGGCGTAAGGAGGGGTTTTGTTAGCGCCTCTATGGCCTTTCTTCATTGTTGGCGCAGGGAGAGGCTTCGCCGACGCCCTTAGTGGTTGTTGCGTGCGAGGTAGGTACAGTAGGAGGTTACCAAGGGGCGGGCTAAGGTTTACGGGAGATGAGGGAAGCCTCACGTACGAAGGAAGAAGCACGGCTGGCGTCTCCACTGGGCTGGCGCACATCTCCTTGCTGGGCTCGTGTAGAAGGCGACATCAATGAGGGAAGCAAGCTAGACGGGCCCTAACAAGGTGAGGAGTGTGGTGTGTGGCATCGGTTGAAGCAAGGCCCGACTGCCATAATATAAATGGGCTGGAGAAGATCAAGGTGCAAGGTAAAAAAAAGGGCTGGAATATAAGGCCTTGTCAAGGCTTGTCCTAAGCTTGTCGGTGACGTTGTCATGGTCTCGTCATGGTCTTGTCAAAACTCGTCAAAAGACCTAGATATATATATATATAACTAGGGTTTGGTGTATTTTTCATTATTTCATGTGGTTATAATACTTACATAAAATGATAAAATTAATTCTAGTCATAAAGTTAGGTATCTTAAAGAGGTCAACGGTCTCTAAAACTCGGTTTGGCTCGAAACTAATCGGAAATAAATTTTTCGGTTATTACATCAGTACCCCCCTAAAAATAAGTTTTGTCCCGAAACTTAGGGTTAGATAATCATGATTGGCCTTTTAAGGCACCAGTCGGGTGTATCTAATCACTACACAAAAACCTTGTCATTTCTACATCTAAGTACTCACACACCAAAGGTCATCACTATAACACACATGACTAAGCACTCAATCATGAAAAGGAAACAAGTAGTCATACAATATCACACACTTGCAGGGTCAAGCCCCAACTAGTTATTTTCAAGGTTACAACTATCTTTGTAATGATCTCTGAAAGGTTACGACATCTCCTAATATCACAATATCTCAAGTAGCCTCGTCGGCTTTCCAAAAAACCACTGACTCCGAAAATCTTTTCATGTACGTACCTCACTAGCGCTTGCTACCACGTTCTAGAGTGGTTATCGGATAACTCACTGGTATCATTCGGTCCAACTGTCCGATCCTCTATTTTGAGGAGCTAACTCGTGTCTAGTAGGTATTCCCTCTAACTAATCCATGGACAATGGGGTTGCTCTCCTATATAGGGCGAGGAATACTAGTCCTTCACTCACTTGCAACTCTGCTTGTAAGGTCTCACAAGGTTGTCTTACCTAACTCACCTCTAAATCTTTTGATGACCTTCCTGAGGTAATTTATTCCAATTCTTTTCTTTCTGATCTTCTGAAGGTTTCCGGGTATCCGATCTAGGATATCCCCCCTTATACATCTCCCGGTACTTTACTAAGTGTTTAAGGCTAGTTGTATCATAACTCACTTGGTCTTATGTCATAATATGACTCCGTCATATGGTTCCTCCATTAAAGAACCGTCAACTGCTCATTTTTAGTCTTAAACTGGATATAACTTAACAACCAAAACCCGGTGGTCAATCTTTGTATTCTATCGACGTTATCATATTATTTTATAGATCTCTAGTTCCACTCAAGCTTCTTACGCAGTATCAAGATCTTAGGTGATATAGAATGTATTCGCGATGACAACACTAGGGCACAAGGTAATCTTACCTCACCATCGTTTGATCATAATTTCTCGATAACTGCTAACACACCATCAACATTCCACTCTTATATCCCTCACGTCTATCAGACCGATAATATTACTCTGACATGCAACGCAACTCGGATCTGTTCTGATATAAAATTCTTCTTATACACTACTCTTGAGATTATGTTTTCTATATGTACGAGTACTGGTTTGTAAGTAAACTCTCGTAGCTTCCTTTTCTTATCTGTCTTTCGATTCAACTTGATAGTTACTTCCTTGAGCTTGTTGGTGCAGGCCCTACACAATACCTTTATTACATCGTTACTTCCTTTTTCATTCCATCAAGAAACTCATTCTAAAGTACCCTGCTAGGTATTAAGTTCCAAATTTACTTGTCTGCCGACATGTGACAAGGTCGGCATGCTTCAGTTGTATCTATAATGGGGTACCACTCTCTTTCTATACTTCTATGTGCACATACTTTCTCGTCTATCTAGATGGTGATACAGTTCCTCTACAAAATTTTCTGTCACTCCACGTAGCCTATTTCACGTTCCTTCCAAACGAAATGCATTTTACCAATTATCACCGTCTTACACTCGACACGTCATTTTCTGTACTCTCGAATTTCTTGTTATGTGGGTTAGGACTCATCACGCTTCCGATGTGTTACTTTGATAATTATGTTGTCACCCGTTAATCATAAGGACATTTTCCGTGAGTCCAAAATGATTGACCCCAAAACTCTTTCTCCCGATTATACCACAAGTCCTATCCGGATGAAGTATTAAGAACCTTCCTTACTTGCTTTAAGGATATAAGATAACGGTTAGAAGACAACCTCTCCCGTTCACTTTTTGAATTCTTCTAACATGGATCCAAACTCTTTAACTCGACCGGAGTTTGATTTGAACCAGCCATTATGAAATCTCTAACATGGTTCTCTTTATACCTTAGTTCATCCAAGAAGGTTGTCGTTGCTTATAAGAGGAAATCCTCCAAGGCGTCGGTAAGGCTAATTCATAATTCTACAGTCACAATTATCTTTTCTTAATGGCACATAACTCCTCAATACCAAAAGAAACACTTGCACGTCCTCCGTTGACGTCAGTCAGTCTATAGTTGACTTATATCAATATCCTGAACTCCCTCTTCTCATGCTCTACTGGCATAAAATTTGGTAAGCATCAACTACTCTGTTAATCATTTCCCCTTCGTTAGTTCGTTCTATCCTTCCCACTTCCATTTCCTTAGGTCAACTCTCTTTCTTGAGTCCCCTAGGTCATTCTCACATGTTCCTTCATTAGCATTGTTTATAATATTGCTCTGTTGAACTCCATTGACTCGACTACTAGCCTCCTACTCTTTTTGATACTGGTCTCGTGATTCCTTTCAACTTCTTATATCTTTGACGAGGTCAAAACTTCTCTACACTTGTGGGGTCTATCTTTGCTCTTACACTTAATTGCAGGTCTTCATTCCGTGCACCACTTAGTCCCAAGGGTTTCTTCTACAATTATCGTAATAGAATCATCATTCTCCCTTGTACGAAATGCTCTACACACTTTGTCTTGACTGACATAGAAACTTATCAAAAGTGTATACTTCTTACTCCTCTAGTTCTCCTCTTACAATCCATCTGTACTAGTTGTGATATGTACCTTCTTCCTAGCCCGTAGGTAGTAAATCACTTATACAATTCCTTTGGTCTCAAATGACATAAGGGGGTCATTCTTGGCCGTCTAGTCTTTCTTCTTAAGTTCTTAATTAGAGTTATTGACTCGAACTTACTCCATGTTACTATTAAGGGCACTAGCACGTATACCGATTTAGCTTCACGTTTGTCTCTGTTGATCTCTTGAAGGGTCCTCCAAATGTCTATAAATTCTTTCATAAGTCTATGGTTATCCTCCTTATCTTCCAACAAGTTACCACTAGTTGACCCGCACGTGTTATGTCTCAGTTATTACCAACTAGTCTGTAGTTGACCTTCTATAAGATCACGGACTTATTGTTCTTCTATCTCTTTGAAGTTTGATACCCTTGGTGAAAATCTATCTCCTCCAGTTTCTTTGTTAATATCCCTTTAGCTCCTTCCATAGTCTGCACCTCTCTTGTTTTCTTATGAGATCATTATACTCTTCTGAGTCCATTTATAGCATTTATCTGTCGTCAAGGAGTTCATCAAGTCTTCCATAATAACTTGTAAGCGTGTCTCCACGATTCTTCTTACTTTGTTCATCATCTGTTTGCGGTTCTCTAATAAGACCGTTAGTATTGGTAACTTAAATCTTTATGTGAATGAGAAGTTATCGTGGACTCTTTAGTCCACCAATATCGTTTTCCCACATTCTTCCCTTTAATTGGTTTTGTTTTGATCATGATACCTTTATGGAAATTCGCTGTCACCGTTTTAGTCTTCTAGTTTCTTTGACACTTATGTCGAAGTTTCTTTCAAAATGCTCGTATCCTTGGAGGACTCCACTTGCTTCCATGGTTACACATTCTATTTATCGTCATTAAACTCACTCTCTATCTTTGTACCCTTTAATCTCTCACCACTGGGTCAACACCCTATTCTCTTTGTACTCTCATGTCCATGCTTGCATATGGTGGCGTCCGCCTTGATGGTAACGTCCTTCACTCCGAAATTCTTGGTTGTACTCCGTTCTATATGATACTTGTTCCCTTATTGTTATCTCTAATCTGATCTCTTGTCGTATCTTGCGTGGTTATTCTAATTCATCTCTCGGCTTCATACAACCAAGTCCCTTGTATGACTTCCTATTCCTTCTATGTGAGCTGACTCGGGATTTTCTTTCTCATCGGATTGTACTTGTGGTGAAAATTATCTCAACATCTTTACTTCCTTGCCCACCCGTTCTCCGGATGATTTATAGGGTCGCCAGGACGCCCACCAGAGTATAATACTCAATCCTAGGTTTGAATCCATTGTCTCGTGTTGAAAATTCTTCAAGTCCGTTACGGATTTATCATGAGGCGATAATCGCTTCATGATATCAGAACTAAAGGATCTAAAATATCCTTTAGGATACTAACATGCTACACATATACATATGTATAATCATACATTAAAACATATCGATATAACTTTATATACTAACACCTATCATTCCAAGTTGCAGAGATCCACGGAAAACGATGGTGGTCCGACGTACTACTAACCCAACAACCCGACTATGCACGTGTGTAAAAACAAAAAAAATCCGTTTTGAAAATCTTAGACCCCTTTCGGGTTCTAGTGATTTTATACATTCGGTCTTTCAGAAGATTTCAAGTGCCATTGTTGCCAACCTAGAGCTCTGATACCATGTTGTAGCACCCCAAGTTTCAAAACTCGGGGAGCTACTGGTTAGGACCTCACAATGGGTCCCGACCTTGGTTTAACAACAACATTACTTGGATCTTACAACAAGGCACAAATGTACTTAAAACAATTTCAAAACATAATATTTTTACTGTATGAATGTACACATGTGACAGCCTTACAAAACATATACCTATACATATACATAACATGCATGTTGTAAGGGAGACTCCACCGTCCCCATCTAATGAGTACATGGACCCGGCTGACCATCCGTTCCGGATCACTCTGCAACTGTCTATCTCTACAAATCTACAACACGGATAAACCGTTAGCTAACAATCCAAATATAAGCAGAATAAGGATAGCACAAACACAAACAAGGTAACATAAACAATCATCATGCTGGCACACAAACCGGTTATTATCTAGTAGTTAAGTGATTCACCTTATTCCATTTTACAGTTGTGGCACGAGAATCTTAAGAGTTCTCGCCTCCGTTCCTTATCTAACTGGGTGTAGGTCTAGCTTACCTCCGCCGGTAGCATCACTACAAACCGAGTGTGGACTAGTCCCTAAAGAAACCCCCAGCACCCTCAAGCTAACTGAGCAGAATGCCACCGCCCGTTACTCTTAGGCCAAGGTATAGGTCGGTATATAAATATTACTAAAATATAACTATAAGCGTCTCATTCAAACACCACTACCATTATTCATACTCATATCTAGAAGTCAGCTAAGTAAGCCCAAAGGACTTACCTGAATTCAAACATAATCTCGTTATCTCGACTCGGTCTGTAACCGCAGGAACTCAACCGCCTGTTATAAAAGGCAAGTGGATCAATAATATATCCCACTTAATTAGAAGTCTCTGACTTCTAAGATATTTAACTCTATCATCAACTAAATTACCAAAATACCCTTATACGGATAAATTACTGTTTTACCCCTGGTCCCGAAACTTTATAAAATTCCATAACAAAGTTCCAAACTATTCTTTGGAACTCAAAACCACACTCAAACTCTCAAAGGAAAGTTTGCTAAAGATTTAGAAGAGTTAACTACATTCTTGACTTTCATAAAAAGTCGTCAAGGTCCGACTTTGGCTTAAGATATGAGAACCGAATAAAAATATAAAAAGTCTAACAAAAATCTCTAAGTCTTTTATGTTATGCACTCTATCCATAGTAGTCAGAATTTCCCAAAAATACATAATAATCACTTCTACACAAATTCTCAAAGTCAGTTCCTAAACCAGAAATTCAGACTTAGCCAAAAATTGAGTATTTCTTAACTTCTCAGCCAGTCCACTTTGGGCCTTCATAGATCTAAATCCAACCGTTGGATCAACCCCAACTTTTGATACACCACACTATGCATAACACTCTATAACATATTAAAAACTGAACGGTGGATTATGTTTCTAAGGTATCCAAACTTAAGCTCAAACATGACTGCACAACCCAGATAATTCCAGCACTCAACAATTTCAGCAACATCCAGAAAACTGTTTAAGGTCTCAACTTCAAAAATTCATAACTCCTAAACCACTTGCTCGA
Organism: Fagopyrum esculentum; assembly: GCA_033239045.1. Classification (NCBI taxonomy): domain Eukaryota; kingdom Viridiplantae; phylum Streptophyta; class Magnoliopsida; order Caryophyllales; family Polygonaceae; genus Fagopyrum; species Fagopyrum esculentum. The sequence goes on from BSUD01000006.1 coordinate 44,816,944, forward strand.
GTCATCCCAAATTTTAATATGTTCCACCACAATATGCCAACTATATCATATCCAAAATTCAAGTCAAACAGAGATCAAACTCTTATTCAAAACTATCTCTCAAAACAGCATCACATGCGGTTTTTCCCAACACTCAGCACAGTTATAAAAACTGTGTGAGGAGTCAACTTTGAGACACCATAACTCTCAAACCGTAGCATGAATTCCTCTAAAATTTTAGTATGATCTACTATATTATATCAACTATAACTTGTCAGAAATTCAAGTCTAACAGAAGTCAATAACCCCTCCAAATTTATTCCACAAAACTGCATCTCAAGCAAATTTTCTCAAACTCAACACACTAAAAAAAAACTGCATGAATAGCCAACTTCGGGATAATATAACTCTCACACCGTAACTCCGATTGTTCCCAAATTTTAGTATGATATACTATGCAACACTGTCTATGACATAGCCGAATTCTAGCCAAAAAGAAAGAGTCTAACTCACCCAAAATTGGACCCGAAGTTGACTGCTCGTCAATGTTGGAAAGCTGGAAAAGATGTAACAGCTCCTTGTAGTTGTTTCTTTGGCAACTAAGCATATAAATAAATGGAGGGAAGGAAGAGCATGTCATGCTCACTACGAATCTCGACAAGGAGGGAGGAGAGAGTTACTCGAGCCAATTGTCGCTTGGAAGAGGAGAGCCATGTGCCCAGGTCTCCCCAAAAGGCACACTAGTGGTAGGTAAGGGCGCAACCACGGCCAGGGCAGGACGGCGAGATCGCGGACTGCTACACTCGTTGCTGCGTGCTAGCGTGGACAAAGGGAGAAAGATCGATCTATGGGTTGTCGGTTGATGGACTCCATGACATGAAGCGTAAAGGAACATGAGTGTAGACCCTGGCTGTTGGCTTGACGAGACCTTGAGCAGTGGTCGAGCCCGCCTACCAGTTGGAGTCGCTGTCTTCGGCCGGCACAAACGAGGCTTCCCTTCTGGCGTAAGGAGGGGTTTTGTTAGCGCCTCTATGGCCTTTCTTCATTGCTGGCGCAGGGAGAGGCTTCGCCGACGCCCTTAGTTGTTGTTGCGTGCGAGGTAGGTACAGTAGGAGGTTACCAAGGGGCGGGCTAGGGTTTACAGGAGATGAGGGACGCCTCACGTACGAAGGAAGAAGCACGGCTGGCGTCTCCACTAGGCTGGCGCACATCTCCTTGCTGGGCTCGTGTAGAAGGCGACATCAATGAGGGAAGCAAGCTAGACTGGCCCAAACAAGGTGAGGAGTGTGGTGTGTGGCATGGGCTGAAGCAAGGCCCGACTGCCATAATATAAATGGGTTGGAGAAGATCAAGGTGCAAGGTAAAAAAAAAAAGGGCTGGAATATAAGGCCTTGTCAAGGCTTGTCCTAAGCTTGTCGGTGACGTTGTCATGGTCTCGTCATGGTCTTGTCAAAACTCGTCAAAAGACCTAGATATATATATATATATATATATATATATATATATATATATATATATATATATATATATATATATATATATATATATATAACTAGGATTTGGTGTATATTTCATTATTTCATGTGGTTATAATACTTACATAAAATGATAAAATTAATTCTAGTCATAAAGTTAGGTATCTTAAAGAGGTCAACGGTCTCTAAAACTCGGTTTGGCTCGGAACTAATTGGAAATAAATTTTTCGGTTATTACATCCCATCACGAGTTGGCCAGCCGACCCATTTTGGTGGCTGAGTGAATGGCAATAGCCTTCTTCCTTTTCCTTGCCTCCTACGTGAAACCCTCTCACCCTTCCTCTCCCCTTCTCTAACCCTAGCCTCCTTCCTCCCTCTCACGTCACCGGAAGAGCCGACACTATGGTTCCCTTTCATGCCACTAGTGATGCCGATCATCTCCACCGCGCCGCCGCCTTCGAGCCGCAACTGTTCTTCCTCCTCAGTAGGTCTCGCAGGCCGAAGGATTGGATCCTGATACCTTTCATCACAAAACACTAGGAAAACCACTCTCGGTCTTGCCGTCCTCCTTGCGGCGCACCGGATCAGTTCTTCCACATCTATCGACACTAGCAGCACGAACCAGCCTACACCGTGGTCGATGGGCGACAATAGCACCGGCTAGACCTTCATTCCCTTCATCGTCATCACGCAACAACAACAACAACAACAACAACAGGAGTAGATCGCCGCGGGGGCGGCAACCATGTACCGCGGGGGTGCCTAGGGGCCTTGACCGCGGGGGCGGCTGTCACGAACCGCGGGTCGACTCCCTCCGAGCCGATGGTGCGGCGTATCTGAGCCGCGGGGGTGGCAACACCCTGGCCTCAAGGGTGTCTCCACTTGGTCGCGGGTGCTTCCCGATGCCAAAGGCCATCTTTTGTCTTCTTCCTCGTGCACGCGAGCTTATTGAGTCTCGCTTGTCGGATAAGGACTTCATTTCTCTTCATTGCAAAACCAAGCTACCTAATGTATTCCTTCATACTTTCTGAAAGCATTCATAAAGAACTTGACGAGATAAATAGATCTTTCTTCTCTAACAAGGGACCAGATTCCACCCCCTCATCGGCTGGGATAAAATATACAAACCAAAAACGCTAGAAGGAACAAAAATTAGGAAAGCGGAAGATACAAACAAGGCTTTATAGATGAAACTACTATGGATACTAATGGCATAATCAGAAAACATTTGAGTTAAAATTGTAGAAGAGAAATACCTCAAAGGAACATACTTATGGAACTACAAATCCAAAACAACACGTTATAGCAATGGGATAAACTAATAACTTTAAGGAAGACTTTGAAAAAGGTTTCAAGTGGAGCATTGGTGATGGAAAAAATAGATTCTAGAAAGATCGATGGCTAACCGACCAATACTCAGTTGATCTAGTGGGATGTGGTGCTAGACTCCTTAAGTGGTTAGCTTGGAGATTCGAGTTCGAATCCTCCCGGCGGCATGTATGGAAAAACTGATATTAGGAGGGTATCCCCCAGCAATGGGCCACGATTTAGTACCCGATCCGGACGTAGATCGGCAAAGCCGATCGAACCGGTGTTCTAATTAACTCTTCAAAAAAAAAACAATGAGATCAATAATAAACTCCTCAACTGGGTAGTCTATTACCGCATGACCTTATTAGAAAATAAAACATGTGCAACCTACCTCAAAATGAAATAAAAGACAAGTTGTATTGGGCATCAAGTGAAATGATGGTTCTCTACCAAATCGGCATTAGATTTTATTTAAAAACGTAAAGTGAGAACACAAGGTGATAAAACATGAATTTGGAATATCAACATAATGCAAAAATTTTAAAAATTTTGTGGAAATTGTCCTTAGATAGCATCCCAACAAAAGAGAACCTAGAAAAATAAAAAGTTTTGGTCTTAATGCACTGCGAACTTTGTTAGCAGTCGATAGAGAGTGTTAAACACCTCTTTTTCAAATGCCCGTATACATTACATAATATCAAAAATGATAAAATTAAAACTCTCTTATACAATTGTGATCCTACATACCATAATGTAATGAAGATCATCATGGAGATAAAGGAATAATGCAACTCAACAAAATTAAGACAAATAGTGGTTATGTGGAGGAAAATTTGGCTAACGAGAAACCGAACAATTTTTAATAAGAAAAATACCACATATTTAAATCAATTAATCCAAAAATAAATTAAAGACTAGGATGAGGCTACTTCAAAAACACCAAACTGTGATACAAGGCCTCCAAAACAAAGAAGAAAGACAAAAATATTAAATGAAAGAAACCAAGTTTGAACTCTATCAAAATTAATTTTGATGCTTCTAAAAACTCGAATGATCAATGTGCCTTTGACTTTATCATTCGAGACCACCATGCTTTAACCCTTGCTGCGGGAATGAGTCGATGTGGAGCATAAACTACCCTTCAAGCGGAAGGTAAGAGAAGGCCTTCAAAAGGCCATACGTTTAGGACTCAACATCATTGAAATCTAGGGGGATGACCTTGAACTCATTAACTCAATCAATAAGATCTGAAAACAGTCATGGGAAGCGGAGATGATCATTTCTGACATCTCCATTTTGACTTCAAGGTGTACACAAGTTAAAGCCCATCATGTCTATAGGAAAATCAATGTCGTCGCAGATAAGCTCACATCTCTTGGTCATTGCTCAAATACGGGTGACGGGAACTTCCGTAAGACTATGAAGAGCTCATCCAAAAGGATGCTCTAGGACGATCAACTTCTAGATGTTGACTCTCTTGTTCTCTTACGTTTGTATAATATATATAATCACATGAACTATCATTTCTAATGTATATTTAGATTGTACAAAAATATAACTTGATGAGAGTATATATATATATATATATATATATAATTCATAGTAAAAATGAACTAATCTTATATATAAATGCTCTAATAAAATGGGTTGAGCAATTGAAGGATATAATATGTTTGAGTGTGTCGTCAAAGATAGAAAAAAAATTAAAAAAAATATCCTAGAACCTCAAATTATAAATGTTTTGATAAACATGACCTAAGAGGCTCATAAGACTATTCACATCCCACTCCGTTTATAATCCTATTTATGCACTCTATTTGTATACTAAATCATGTATGCTTTCCGTCTATATATCTTTTTCTTACATCCCATGTTCCGTCTATAATATAATTGTGCTCATTTTACTCCACTATGTTTTCAATTTTTCAAAAGAAAGATTATGAAAAGAGAGAGGAAAGATTTGATTGGTTAATTTGTAAAAGAGGTGGGTCTGATTCCTTTTGCACTCTGTCACAATTAGATCCAAGTTTAAAGAATTTCAGTTTAACTCTTTTTACAGGAAGAAGGGATGTGGAGATTATTTTGGATAAAAGTGTAAAATTTAACAATTTAACTTAGAGATGTACATGGTCTAAATGTTTTTCAAAGTAAGCTTTTGTAAGCTGCGGAATTGAAATATTACATGTTACAAAAGGTCCTTACAAATAAAATTGGCATGTAGAAAGAAAAAATCACAAAACTGACATTTCCAAAAGTTCAATAAAAAAAACTTATCCTTTATTAGATATTTATTTTCATGTTATAAAATTTCTTATTTTCACAAAAGTAAAAAAAAAAAGTATAGTTTTTTTTTTGGTAGAAAAAAAATAAAAATAATAATAACCTTATCTGCAAAATCTCACATAACGGAGCAAGCGTTAGGATTGTCATCACTAAACAACTGAGGCGCTTGCATGTAAAAAGGAGGTGGTGACGTGTTCGCATAATCTGCCGGCGCGTGCATATACTCCCTTTGTTCTTGTTGTGGGTTATACACATGGACCCCATACTCATACGGGTTAGTGCCGTTATACTCCATTTTGTTGACCACCTCAACCTTGTTCTCCACCGCCTTGCCACTTCCTTCATCGTCGCCACTATTGGTGGTTTCCGGTTTCACAGGTTCCTTTGTCTCGCCACCACTACCAACAGCGAGATTCGAGTCCTGCTTCTCGTCTCCGTCTTCACCACCGGCTACACCACCGTCGTCCATCTTAGGTGGTATCGCGAGCTCCACCACCCTTTTGAACTTGGTATTCAAATGTGGCAGCATTGCTGTCATGTCCATTGTGCCCTTTATTGTGATTTTGCCCTTTTCAAGATCAACATTTACGTCTTCTACCCCTACATTCATTGCTTACAAAGTATTAAAGACAAGATAGAATACGTCCTACACTGCCCAAAAGTCATTAATCATCATGACTCATGGTAGAGGGATGAGATATCCCATTTTATTATGTTATCTAATATAGGGTTTGACTTCACTTAGTTTATTCACATATATACTGGATTGAATGAATTTGTTAGATTTATTTATAAAACTAATTATATGGGCTTACATGATATACAATTATATTATAGGACTAATTGTTATGGATTAACGAGTAAATAACAGATTTTGGCTTAATACACTTAATAATATATTATTAGGTCAATATATAAAAGTATATTAAAGTATGGTCTAATACGTCAAAATTTTTATTTTTTATCTATTATAGAGAAAATCTAAAGAAATTGAGGAAGACGATATACCTAAGCCCCTTAAATTTCAATTCTTTAATAACTCTAGCATGAGTACGATAAAACAGAATTTACAAACTAAAATTCTGACCTTCATATTTGCCGATGATCTTGTTCATCTTATATGCACATCTGTCGCAGTGTACCCTCGTCTTCAACACTATAGTTTTTACTGCATCCTATTCGCAAAAATGATAAATTATTGAACTATAAATAAATTATTAAAGTATAGGCTCATTATCCAATAAATTGAATGGAAAAACTGGCGTATCATAATTGCTCATACAGACAAACTATATCAAAAGTTTCAAATATTATATATTATGGAAAAACAATTTACACTAAACTAATATTAATAGTATTAATATAATAGACCGATGTACCAAATTATAAATCGTCAAACTATTGAAGAAGCCAAAACAAATTTGTTAGAGCATTTGAAAAGCTATAAACTAGAACAAGTCAGCAATATAATACATTTTGATTTGTCTCTTTAGGCTCAACTTGCTCTTCATTGTTGCTATCATCAACTGGTTTCTTCTCATCAGACTTTATACCGCCATTGTCATTGATCTTCTTGTGGGCGAGTCTAGGAGACACGAGACGCGCCGCCTTTTTGGTCTTCTTCTCCACCCTCTCTTTAACCTTTATGGGATCGAGTTTTCCAATCACTGTTACTTTCCCAGTTTTGTAATTTGTGTTAACGCTCTCAACACCTTCAACAGTCATCACAAAATGGTTGCAATTAATATTTCATGAAATAATACATGCTGATCAGTCCACAACCCTAATGCTGAATGGTAATAAAACTGTCTTTTGAAGCATGAAAAAGGCTAATTTGCATAAAGAGACAAAAGGCAATTAGTTCATAGTAAATTTACATAACCAGAATCCAGATGAAACAACCTATGTGATCAACCAGAAAAAGTGGTATAAAATGGATATAATAGGAAAGAAATGGTTACAGTCCAAGTGCTTGATGGATCGTTTGAGTTTGTGGGCACATCCCTCACAATGTAAAGCCGCCCTCAACAGCACGGTGACGGTGACATCACCTCCATCACTCGCATCGCCATTCTTATCTGCCTCCTGTTATTCATTATCAGCTCGTCTGATTAGCATTTTCAATAATCAAAATCGGGATAGGTAAGAACAATTGCAAATTCATCAGGCGAGAAAGAGAGAGACCTTATTCATGTGCTTGTATATACTCAACGGATAGGTATAAATATAAAATTTGGGGATATATATATAGAGAAGGTCTTGATTCTTCAATGAATAAAGGGCAAGTGAGAAAAGGATCATATACTCACATATATATATATATATATATATATATATATATATATATATATATATATATATATATATATATATATATATATATATATATATATAGAGATAGAGAAGGGGATCATGTATTTGCTGCGGCCTGCGGGTCGGCTTATTATGTTATTTAAATCTTCATATACTGGCATGGCCTCGGCTAAGGTTTATCATCACCCATTTCTCATCTTTTAAATAAAAGTCATCAAATAAAAAGGGTCAGGATTTTTGAATTCCTCTTTCTTTCTTTTTGTTTTCAACGAAAATCAAATCGGTTAGGAAAGACTATTTTTTAGAGATAGTTCCTCCCGGAGCATGCTTACAAATGAGAACACGAAGTTCAACATCGTTATAAAATGGTGTTGGGGTTCAAAATTTTCAAATTGGTCAGTTGGTCAGCAACACAGTTAGTTTCTCTGAACACGTTTCTGACATAGAAGAAGCAAAGATCCAGTCTGGTATCGAATATTAACATCTTGATCTCCCAAGGACAACTCCAAAGTCTTAGGAGTGCCTTGATAACATATAAGTTATCACCATTTTGATTTCAATTTTTTTTACTTTTAATTTGATAGCCTCTTGTAAGCCCGATTTAAGAGCAAAAGCTTCAACTTTTATTATCGAGTTAAAGTTTTTTTTTTCATTGAGACTAACACGGGAATCAGAAATCGAATGGATGTTATTCTTAAATCGAGCTTTGAGCTATCAAAATTAAGTTTATGGAAGTCAAGATTTGATTTATCCCGCTTAATATTGTGTTTTTTTTCCTTTTAGTAGATTTAATGTCCTTTTGTTGTTTTTTATATCGTAATCGTTCTCATCCATGATATTATTTTTCCACATATGGATTTGGTTTTTAATAAAAATGATAACCGTAGTATTAGGTCCAATAGGCTCATTGCCAAAAATGACATTGCTTTTGAAGAACCGGATACTCCACCAAATAATGAAAATGAGCTTATTAGTCCTTACAATAAGGTTATCGGCTTCATTAAAAACCAAATTCAATTGTGAAAAACTAACATTATTGATGAAGACGATTACGATATTAAACAACAACAAAAGGACATTAACTCTTCCAAAAGGAAGAAAAACAATATTAAGTGGAATAAACCAAAACCTGGTTCCCATAAACTTAACTTTGATAGATCTAAACTCGATTCGAGAATAACACCTATTGACTTTGTGATTCGGAATCACAAGGGTGAGGTTGTTAGCCTTGATACGTCAAAAAATAACTTTAACTCAGTAATAAAAGTTGAAGCTTATGCTCTCAGATCGGGTCTACAAGAGACAATCAAATTAAAGATCAAAAAGATCGAAATCGAGGGTGATAATATTTGTGTTATCAAGGCACTCCAAGATTGTGGAGTTGCCCGTGGGAGGTCGAGATGATTATTTCCGACTCCATGTTGGATCTCCGTTTCTTTGACGAAGTCCATATCAAACATATTTTCAGAGAAACCAACTGTGTTGCTGACCGACTGACCCATTTGAAAATATCAAACCCCAACACTTGTTTTTCTAACAATCCCGAACTTCGTGTTTTCATCCGCAAGGATGCTTTAGGGTGAACTACCTCTAGGAGACATATCATCCTAACCGTTTACCTTTTTTTAAAAAAAAATATAATAATTGCAAGGCTTCCTAACTTTTTAAGTCCGATTTTATTCTTTAATTTATGTAGGATGCCGTAAACTTTTTTATTATCAATGTTGGCGTTGTATAATTTGGTCAAGATTGATATGTTAATTTTGACAATTATTTGTTTGCTAAAAGGATATTCAAAAACAAATAAAACTCATCCTAAAGTTGGTGATTGCATAATTCACAGTGTTTTGTTACGTCAATTCTTCTTTCGTCAAGCTTAGCTTTTATTGATTCTGTTTTGTGATTAAATATTAGGTTGGGTGTCAAAAGTCCAAATCCATTCACACGTTTTGTCTGGGGAAATGTTCAAATTCTCCTCAATGATTTCTGCCGCAAATTTTGTAGAGAAACAACCATTTTTTGCTACTTCTCCAAAATAATCTATCTTGCATTTCATTTTTTAGTATAACTTTTTTTTCCCTAATATCCGGGTTGATAATGTTTGTTACTTCGTAGCTCGTTATCAATTTTGGTGATATCTCATTGTTTTGAGTTTTTTATAAAGTGACTAACTTTGATATTTGTGTCAATTTGATTGGTATTTTGGTCCATTTTTATAAGCTTCATAAGGTTGTTCCATTGCCATGACGTTGATCCTTTCTTTTGGTAGTGTAGGATGTTATGATTTTTAAGTATTTTTTTGTTAACAATTTTGACCCAAATGTTGTTTGGTTCAGTTATGATTTTCCACAAGAGCTTCATTTGTAAAACTTTGTTTGTGGTCAAAGATATCCTTAAACCAAGACCGCCATTCTTTTTTAATTGACTGATTACATCGCAACTAATAATTGTCCTACGTTGGTCTCCTTTGATCCATAAAATGTTTTTATATGTTTTATGTAACTTCTCAAGATTATGATTAGGGCTGTGCAAAATCGGACCGGACAGGAAAACCGGACCGGTCCGGACCGGAATTTACGGTCCGGTCCGGTCTACGGTCCAGGTTTTTTTGAAAATCTGGGTTACGGTCCGGTCCGGTTTTTGGACCGTATAAAACCGTAACCCGGGTTGGACCGTAAACTACGAATTTTCGGTCCGATCCGGTCCAATTCGGTCCGATCCGGTCCAATTCGGTCCGATCCGGTCCATTCCGGTCCGGTTTTGGACCGAAAAACCTCACCAAAATTGCACAATTAAGGTACAAACCGGTCCAATCCGGTCCGGTCCGCAATATTCAAAATTGCACAATTTATGTACAAACCGGTCCGGTCTACGGTCCAAGGTTTTCTTAATTTACGGTCCACCGGTCCGGTCCGGTCCGGTCTGGACCGTATGCACAACCCTAATTATGACTCAGGAGCATAAAATTTTGCATAGCAAAAGTCGGTTTAGTATTCAGATTGTGTGTTTATGAGAGTATTCCTCCCTTATTGCGAAAGAGAGTTAGCTTTTCACTTCAAAAGTTGTTGTTTTGTTTTAAGGTTAATGTCACCGAAGGTCTCTTTTGTTACTCTTCCATTAATGATTGGACATCCAAGATATTTGTCGAGGGTTGTGGTATGGCTCGTGGCTAGAACATTTTTTAATTGGGCAATGTTATTATCACTAGTATTTTTTATTGTTTGAAAACGCGATTTTTGGAAGTTAATTTTTTTTCTGATATAGAGCAATAAATTTCCAGGATTTGCTTAGTTTTTTGACAAGAAGCCACATTTGCCTTAGCAAAAATGATCATATCATCAACGAAAGATAAGAATGAGACGGGTGTTGCTTAAATGCATACGGATAATTCAATATGGTTGTCGTAGTTGTTGCAATCTTCTTGTAGCATTTGTGTTAGTATTTTCGCCCCAAGATGTACAAGTGAGGGGAAAGATCGAGAATCTTTTTGTCTAAGTCCTTTTTTCGGAAATAATTGTTCAATTGGTACATTGTTTACAAGGACGGAGAAAGAAACTGTAGTTATACATTCTTTAATCTGTCCCACAAATTTGTTATTAAACCCAAATTTTTTGAGAATGCACATGATATACTCCCAATTAACTTGGTCATATGCTTTTTCCATATCAATTTTGACAATAACCCACCATTCCTTACTCTTTTTTGAACAAAAAGAGTGGAAAATTTCGTGTCCAATTAAAATATTGTCATGAATTAATCTATTTGCTACAAAAGCGCCTTGCAAAGGGTGAACGAGTTTAGGCATGATGATTTTCATTTTGTTCGTGATTAATTTTGTAAAATTTTGTATATTGTTGAGCAAAGGCTAATAGGTTTGAAATGGTTAACAATGTGTGGTCGATTTGCTTAAGCAATTTCCGCTTCTGAAAAATCCTTTCACAACTTTCGATACATCAATTCCCATAATATGTCAATATTTCTAATAGAAATCAGCCGACATATCATATGGTCCTGGAAATTTATCACACCCAATATCGAAAATGACAATTTTTATATCTTCATTTTTTGGGGTTTTGTTAGGTTTATGTTATCTTCGTTACTTACTTTGTTTTTAATAAGTTGGAATTTGTTCTCCAATAAAGATTGATCTAATTGAGTTTTAGAGTACTTTCTCAAGAAATCTGTTTTAACCTCCAACCGGATCTCGGCTTCATAAGATAGAGTAGTACCATTTATGGTTGTTAGTTCCTTTAAATATTTTTGATTTCTTCTTCCGGTAGCAATACGACGGAAATATTTGAAATTTGAGTCCATGTTTTTCAGGTGTTTATTTTTTGTTCTTTGTCTCCAATATCTTTGGTGAAAGGAGAGTAAACGGTTTTTTTTGGTCATGAGATTTCTATGAAAGGATTCCTGTCTTTGGTTTAAGTTATTGGGTAATTTGCCTTGAATTTCCTGTAGTTGCAATTCCACCTCTTTAAGTTATTTGAAAATGTTACTAAAATTTGCTTTACTCCATTATTTTGTCTTTGTTTTGAGCAGTTGAGTCTTTTTTGTGAGTTTATACATTTCATTTTCAGTAAAATTGGACCGTCATGTTTGTTTCATAATATTTTCAAACATTTCTAACAACAATAGAAAACAAAGATTTTGGCTTAGTTTTTTTTTTCTTCTCTCGCAAAGAAAATTTGCGGGCATGGAAAACGAAGGGAGTAAGTTCACGGGTGATGATGAAGCTTTTGGCCTGTCCCAAGACTATATCGGAACCATGTTTTTTTGACCTCGCGCACCTTATGTATGAGAGCATATAACCTGACCGAGACTGTCTCATGACATGAAATAGGCTGTTCCGAGACAACCAAAAAAAAAAATTTCTGCATATTTTTTACTTTCACACAACGGTGCGAGATGCCTTATTTTTATAGGTGTCGGTAGTAAATTTATCCGGGTCTGAATAAGCTCCTTGTAATTTTATCACGCTATAAAAAATGTGCAATTAAAAATATTTATATTTTTTCGTAGGGCTGTGCATACGGTCCAGACCGGACCGGTGGACCGTAAATTAAGAAAACCTTGACCCATAGACCGGACCGTAACGGTCCGAACCGGTCCGGTTCCGGGTTGGACCGATTTGTACATAAATTTGCAATTTTGAATATTGCGGACCGGACCGGACCGAACCGGACCGGATTAGACCGGATTGTACCTTGATTGTGCAATTTTGGTGAGGTTTTCGGGTTCAAAACCGAACCGGAATGAACCGGATCGGACCGAACTGGATTGGATCGGACCGAAAATTCGTAGTTTACGGTCCAACCCGGGTTACGGTTTTATACGGTCCAAAATCCAGACCGGACCGGACCGGACCGTAACCTGGATTTTCGAAAAAACCTGAACCGGTCCGGTCCGATTTCTGGTCCAGTCCGATTTTGCACAGCCCTATTTTTTCGTAGATATCTGCGTGTTCTGAATTCTGATGGTGTTTTCTCACTCCAGATTCTATTGATCCGTAGTGGATTCCATGACCTCTTATCACCACGGAACACGAAGGAGAGAAGCCACCAAAGTGGGCTTTTCGTTTTATCCAGTTTTTTTTTAGTGGAGGAGAAAAATGGAAACTCATTTGAAACGCTGCGTATAGATCATCGATTTACAGAAATACAGCGTTTTGTTTCCTAGAGTATAGCCCACGTGTCTTCCCCTCCAAAGTACCACTATTCCACCGTTTGGACCTGACCATTTCACCTTGCTTCCACCGGAATCCTTCTCTCTCCTGCGATTCCGGATCCAATTCATTACCGTCGTTCCTCTCTCTTTAGCTTCAATGGCGGAAGCATCAGCTTGGTCCTTGGCCTCTGTTTCGTTGTTGCCGAATTCCTCTCTTTCCAGAGAAATTTCATCTCATCTCTTTACATTCTCACGCCGTTCATTCTCATCTTCTCCCTTCCTCAACCTCTCCTCCGCCAAAGCTTCCAATTCCTCCGGTGCAAATTTTCCCACACCAGACGATCCGTACGGATTTTATCCCTGGGACCCTGTCGCTTCCGATCATGGACATGCTCGTACGCATTCTTAATCCCTCGTTTTCCCTGATTCTTTGTTTCTACAATCTTGCGATTTGACCATTAGTATGAATTTTTTTCAATACATCTGATACATATATTTCTCCATTTAGGCTTCTTTTAATCGTTAGATTGTATCAAATAGTTTTTTCGCTAGGCGATTTTTCAATACATCTGATACAATCTTGCGATTTGACCATTAGTTTGGTCGTGTCTGGCTTGATGAACCTGGGATGTAATTACCTCAAACATCTGAATTTATGCCCTGATCAATGATAGTATTTATGTTCGCATTTACCGTAATGTCAACCTCTACATTTACTGAACGTAAGCGGTTGGGCATATTCTGTCTGAAGTATCGGCCAATTACCTGTCATTGTGGACTGGATTTTGAATTTACTTAAGAATTAACTGTGTTGTTTTCTTGGATAACTGCGGAGGATCTTAATTAAGGGTTAATGGGTCTAGTATATAAAGACGGTGGAGTACTCTTATTGTCGGTTGGTTTTAGAATGAAATCTCACCAACTTATATGTTGAGCTTGGCCCCAACGACCCGAATGTGTGATGAAATGAACACTTAATAAGTTGTCCTATCATACATTCATACATATAGTTCTCAACAAAGCGAAACTAGTAAGTGGTATCTATGCTGAAGACAGATGAAGAAAAAGAAATACAAGTGCATGGTTAAGGATCAATCAGTCAATTGTCTACCGTGAGCCGTGAGGGTGAGACAGAAGTTAACTGTTTGAAGATTTGTTTGATTCACTCTGAAAATATTTATATTGGCTGATCGTCCTAGATTTAAACATGCTCTAGGCCGAGTTTAGCCCATTGGTGATTTTTGCACATGGTGGAAACTTGAAGTGGCCCAGTCACCTAATCTTGCCCGCCAGGTCCTTTGCCTTCCCCTTGAAAAAACAAATAGTAAAATTGCATTGCTCCTACCAATACTAGAGCCCAAACATATATATTTGTACAGTGCCAATCATTCATTACTGGTTATCAAGTTACTACTTATCGATTATTCTCATTTTTCTTTTTAGAAAAATTAATTGGGTTCATTGTGTTGTCAATGTTTATGAAGATACTGAGTGGGTCTCAGAAGATAAGGTCACTTTGTTCTCTGCGGACGGGTTGATTCAGATAGGAGGTTCCCTGATTCCTCGACGTGTCAATGCTGCAGAGGTATTGCATTTCTCTTTCTTTATACATTTATTTTTTCTCATTTTTTATAAGGAAAATGATCTAAAGAAGTAACACACAGGTTCTTTATGGTCCCTTATGGTCACTTGTCAATGTTTACCTGATAACACGATGTTTGCGTAATTTTTAGCATTATTACATGCTTAATATGGGTTCCAATACTAGCACAAGGTTCCTCATGCTGACTAATTCTAACCATCTCGCGATTCTCACCTGATATGCTAGCTAGATATATACAGGTTCCTCGTGGTCACTTATAGATTATAAGGTGTTTACTTATTGACACGTTGTTTGCCTAATTTTTTGCATTACTACGTGCTTAATATGGTTTCCAATACTAGCACAAGGTTCCTCATGCTGACTACTTCTAACCATCTTACTTGATATGCTAGCTAGATATATTTGCTCTCAAGTTGCAAACCCGTTTACCTTGTTCTAGTATTTGAACTTCTATGTTACGTATATTTTTATTTGATAAGCAGGCCATGTTTGTGTTGCTGTGTACACACACTCATAAATGTTTTTGTTATCAAAAGTTCATTTCCATTATATTATTATATGAATGGATTGAAGTGTCAGTCTTTTTCCATACAAATTAGCGATGTTACAGATTTAGCATTTTCACTTTGTTAGCCAAAACTGCATTGCGGTAATTCAATATTTTGTTATCAAAAGGTTCCTAAATGTGTCCAACATCAACCATAATTGGAAGTAGGAAGTTATGGATAAGTACATTTTTTGTAGCCTTTTATGAAGTGAGTATAATGAAAAGCTAAAGCATTTTGGTTAAAGTTTTTGTTCAAGACCAAAACACACAGAAGAATGTGTCTGGAAGGATTGGATATAGAGACGCCCAGCCTGTAATGGGAACAATTATTAAATCATGAAATACACAGTAATTTTTTTCCCATGAATAAATTATGACGAACATGCATTCATATGTATACATAAATGAAGTTCATGTGTGAATGGTCGTGCTCCCCTGAGAAATGAGAATTGTTTAATGTTTCTTCAGTATGTGAACCCGTTTTATAAGTTGGTGCACAACTTTTTTTGGTTCACAATATTTTCTATATCATCCTCAAAACTGGCTCACATCTCTTCAAAATTGGTTCATTTGCCCATCTGAACCACTGTTCTCGGTTTTCATGAGAGTGTCCATTCTTCTGAATTATTTCCTATTAGTATCAAGGACCAGATTTTAAGTTTAGTGTTAGTGTTTCACTTTGATCTAGAGAATGTCACAGCAATGTCCAATATATGTTAATGGGTCTTCATCTTAATGTCGAGTCAAATATTCCATCTAGCATAATGGTTTTGTGCTTTTGACTTGCAGAGGAAACAAGGAAAGCCAAGAGTTTCTCATAAATATCAGAGGTTTCAAGAGAAAGACTACATGGATCCAAAGCAGATCCTGTGTCTGGGTGCACTCTTTAATATTGCTGCAACAAACGTGAGCAATTGCTGATCTATTGATAGTAACGCTGTTACCTTGGTTTAAAAACTATCGATAGCAACATTTCCTCTGATTTTGTCATTTGAAAAATAAGGGGTTGATCACCTGATCATTGCTTCATATACTGTATATGAGTTGCCTCAGGGTCTTGATACAGGCAGAAAGCTGTGCATCATAGGGTTCTGCCGTTCAATTGAGATGCTTAGTGATGTTGTGGAGGATACTGTTCTTGAGCATGGTGGGGAGGTGTGTTCACTTTATACATACATGTGGTTGTGTGATTCATCTTATTTTTCATGGGTTATTCTAAAAAAAAGGCTGGGTATAATTTGTAATTGGTTTGATCAATGTTTGTGTTCGACCGTATAGATTGTTGCTGCTCAGAAGGCCAGTGAAGGTGGATTGCAGGAGAAGCTAACAATGACAGTAGCTGTGCCACTACTTTGGGGTATTCCTCCTGCTTCTGAAACACTACATCTTGCGGTTCGTAGTGGTGGAGGGATTGTGGAGAAGGTCTATTGGAGGTGGGATTTCTTCTAAATAGACTTGTTTTACATCTAGACCAGTCACTGTGTATTCTGTATATAGCATATCATTGTATACTGTATATGGTTGTTAAAAGGTGCATAATTTGTATAATTTAATGCTGATAGATCACATTCACCGTGTCCCTTGATGATCAATCCCAGATAAGATTTGATATTTCTTGACTGCCTTTCCTTTTAGCTTTTAGACGCAACGAAATGTCGTCCACTAAGATCATTGCGAGGCTAATGGCTATTTTGGTGTATGAAAAGGGAATGTTGATCTGAAATCCAGGTGAATGTCATTTGGGTTCCTCAATTATTGAGGATTGGTGACTTCTAGGGCTTTGAAGTTAGGGGTTCGGTATTCTGCTTCATACCTTACAGTGAAGGAGGCGTGCAGTTTCCTTTTTGGGACACTGGACGCCCCTTGTGACTCTGGAGATTCATACTTTTATGTGGAGAAGTTGCAGATTGTGGCCTTGTGGGCATGTTTGTAGCATAGCCAAAAGTCGGGGCAGAGAGGAGTCAATTTGCTCTAAGTTTTGGTGTGTTTCATACTTTTTGACTTATGGAATATCTTATACAAACTGTATTGGTGGTATGTACCCCACATCTTTGTTATCAGGAATTGGTAAATGGTGAAGAATGCGACGACTTTAGGAATTGACAAAGAGAGGGTGTAATGACCCTACAATAATTCAAATTCCGTCCTAATTGTCAATCAGAGTTTTGTTGGACGACCTACTATCGGATTGATTTACAAATCACAGTTCTTGGATTTTCAAACTTTTGTCTATAGCATTACTTAGTTTTCAAACACCTGCTTTTTCTAGTAATTTTACAAAGGAAAATTAATTTTTTTTTGTCAAAATCAAATATTATTTTCTCAAAATTTTAAAAAGTGTTATATTTGATATAAATGCTTTCATTATTATGAAAAACCAAAAAATACATTTCTTTCTCCGTCTACAAAGAAAATAATATAAATGTTAAAATTACTATAAACTTTACAAATAATTAACTTTAGAATAAAAATAATCTAAACTTAATAATCTATTAAAAAATAGTATAACTATTAACACATAACTTACAATAAATAAACTAATCACTTATGTTTTATAAATTTCAAAGCTTAATCTATTCTACACTCTACATTCATTTCAGGTTCAACCACTCTCAAACTTCGTACCATGAAATCACCGTCAAACTTCTCTTTACCGGTCCACAGATGGACGGAAGTCGAGCTACAACTATGAGTTGTCTTTTTTCAAAAAATTAATCAAAAAATATGATGTGGTAGTTAATTAATTTTATATGAGACATAAGAAAAACGAAAATATAATTTAGTGAAATTATTGAATGTTTAAAAGGTGAAAAGTTACTTGTTTTTCAAATATTAAAAATAAGGTTTTAAAATTAGTCAATCAATGCTCTCAAAACTTTAAATATAGGGTAATAAGATATATTTATAAATGTAAATTATAGATTTGAGTTTTTTCCTTTTATATTTGCTATTTGCATTTTTCTCTTATATTTGTTATTTTTTTAGTATTTTTTCATTTCACTCTTTCATACAAATTTTGACATTGGCTATGCAAAAATCTTATCATGTATGTTTTATGGATAAATTATAAATGAAGGAATTTCCTTTATATTTTATGTTTTCAATTTCTTTTATATTTGTTAATTATTAGTTTTTTTTTTTCATTTTACTCTTTCATAAAAGTTTTGACATTGGTACCACAATCTTATTGTGTATGCTTTTTTTGTTTTTTTTTATAAATGGAAAGCAATTAGTTTGGTCTATCTCCTAGAGGCTATGATGTACGGACACTGACACGAGAAACGGACACGTGAGAATATGCGCTTCTTCATTAATATACATAAGATAAGATATAATAAAATTTTAAGAATATTGGAAAAACACTTTAATCTCAATAAAAAAAAATTGTCTTTAAAATGATAATAAATAGCAAATGATTACATTGTTTATTAAAAACTATCTAAGTCAATTAACTTATTTTAAAGTTAATAAAAGCTAAATTGATTATAATTTCATAATAATTACAGAATAAAACCGATATTTATACAAAATATAAAAATATCACCAATTAATTAACTGTACGTGAAATATATGACAAATTGTTAAACTTTATAGTCAATTGTTCAACTATATATCACTAATTGTTCAACTTTATAGTCAATTATTCAACTATATCACTAATTGTTAACTAATATTGTTCGATTCAAGAATCATCAAGGAGTAAAAGGATGAGCGTTCATTAACCATTTTTTCCTCCACAATCGAATAAACTCGGCCTTCGTTTTTTCGAATGTCTTTCTCGATCACATCCATGAATACATACACAACCTTGTTTGAACATAAATTATAAAGAAAAACAATGACAAAGAAGAAAAATTCAGTTAAGAAAATACACAACTTCAAACATAATTTGACATATATGATTAACAAAGTTAATAACTAACTTCACATTATATGATGAAGAAAGAAAAAAAAACAAGGGATATATAGCTATCTTGATTAATCAAACTGAAAGATCTAAAAAAAACTTTCCGAATTCTTTAGTTTTCATGATTGATCTAAAGCCAAATGAAATTTAATTAAAGAAGAAGTTGAAGTATGGTGATCCATTTACCGACTCTTACTTTTTCTCCAATGAAATCAAATTTCAAATTACACAAAATCACAACCGAAGTTGGATCGAAGAAATCAAATCAGTGAATTTGGATGGAAGAAATCAATGAGAGAAATTGGATCAAATACAAACGAGATAGAAGGGAAGGAAGTTGCATATAGCTTCATAAATTTTCTTTTAACGGATGTTAACCGTCTTATTCAATGGTTTAGCGTTAATAACTATTGGACAGATCACAACTATTATGATCTAAGGGTTTTTGGTTTTTTTCCACTTTTAATCTTAAGTTTTCTTCTCATATAATCCAAATCCTATATATACACAATACTAATTAAATGAGTTATAATTTATAAACGTCATTATGGACTTATAGTATGTACTATGTATGCATTATGTACAAAAAGTTGTTTTAATTTTTAAAAAAAATGAATTTGCAGATTTAAATTAAAGTAGAAAAGTAAAATATTTTCAAGTTTATTTGAATTTTGTCAAGAATTTTTCTAAAGTTATAAGTTATCACAATCACCGTCAATATATTGACGAAAAACTTTTATATATATATATATATATATATATATATAT
>BSUD01000006.1:44836950-44856417 GCA_033239045.1 Fagopyrum esculentum
TATATAAACCCTAAGAAATTAAAGTAGTTTATATAGCTTTTTTTTTTGAAATACGACAATTTATGTTCATTTTGTAGGAGGGTATGTGAGTTTTTAAAAATTCGATTAAAAAAGTTAAAATTGTTTTATATTTTAAAAAATAACCGTTTAAAGGATATTGGGATGTCTAAAATGTCGATTCCTATTTGATTTAGTGATTCAAAAAGTCTCCTTGTTCAAAACGGATATCTTAAGGATGTCCGGATTTTCCGGAGCAAATGAGTGACCCGGATTCGAATTGTGACCGTAGTAGACCTTTTGCTCCCGTTTATTCTCTATGAAATGAACTAATTAGTTTGAATATTTTTTTTGAGAAAATTGTCTAAACAATACCTCATCTTTTGGTCTAACTAAACGTCAGTACTCCTCGTTTAAACTATCAGAACGGTACCTCAACTATTGAGTCCGACCAAATATTAATACCTAGGTTAATGTTCACCCGTTAACTCCACAAATCTGTGTTAAATATTATGGGCAAAATTGTCCACCTCCACATAAACCCTAAGCCTCAAATCTCTAATGTTCAGTTAGATGAAACTAAAATTGCAAGAGGAGAGGAACTATTTCAAGTAAGGATGCTATAACCTCAGGTCTATTCCCGATTGCAGAAGCAGAAGGGCGGACAACTTAGACTACTTCATCAGGGAACTACTCTTCGAACACCGAGGCAATTGGTTTATGACAAAGAGTCATATGTCCAATAATAAGTAGAAACCGGTCCACAAATAGCGCTTTCATTCCCTTTTTCTCAATTTTTTTTATTTCCATTTAATGAATTCGATTTGTTGTTCTTGTTATCAACTAGCTCTTTGGTTATATGTCCAACTGTTCAAGTAGTCTAAGTTGTCCGCCCTTCTGCTTCTGCAATCGGGAATAGACCTGAGGTTATAGCATCCTTACTTGAAATAGTTCCTCTCCTCTGTGTCTAGCCTAGTAGCTCGAGAGGACTTTTAAAAAGCTAAAGGAAGACTGAGGCCCTTTACAAAAAGTCTAGGAAACAAAAAACAGATTACCTAGATCGCAAGGGGGTTTCAACAAATCTTTTAATGGTTTTTGCCAATCGTCAATCCGCTTCATCAATCCACTTCATCAACCTCTTATCATCAGGTCTTCGAACACTGAAGGTTTCAGCAAATCTTCTAATAGTTTTTGCCAATCATCAATCCACTTCATCAACCTCTTATGATCAGGAATCCCTATATCCCATTTCAACATAAAAACATGAGGAATCCCTAAATCAATTGCTCCTCTGAATCAAGTTGAGGAAATCCTCGGTGAACCTAACATGGGGATGAATACGTACATTCCCAGGGAATTACTCTTCAAACACTGAAGGGTAATTACACCATCGATGAAGGTCGGCATGAAGAGCATGTGGTGGTGGCGGATGTCGGAGCGGAGATGGCATCGGAAAGACTTGGAGAGAGAACGTGACATGCTTGCGGGTTTTGCTGAGGGTTTAGCGAGGCATCAGTGGACTATGGAGCACGGAAGAACGACTTGAGTCTCTCACGCACAAACAACAGTTCCAAGATCTCATCTTCTTGCGATTTTGGTTCCATCTATCCGAACATCAGAGATTTGGGGCTTAGGGTTTGTGTGGAGGTGGACAATTTTGTCCCTGAGATTTAAAAGAAATCTGTAAAGTTAATGGGTGAACAGTAACCTAGGTATTAATCTTTGGTCGGACTCAATAATTGAGGTACACGATGAGGTGCTATAGTTTAGTATGCCTAAAAAATAGTTACGGTTTAAACAATTTTCTCTACTTTTTATTCATGTGAAGTTTGGAAACAAATTAAGATTATACAGCGAGGTGAGAATGTAAATTTTGTCAACACATTTTAATTTTGTTTATAAAAGGATAAATGAGTTGATGATTGATGGCATTCTCGTGGGTCCCCTTTTAAATTTTCTTGAAAACCCTCAAATTGACCAAATCATACCATTGTCAAATGTCAATCAACCCACATGCTTTCTTCTCCGCATTAACTACAAACTTTATGAATAACCCTAATTGGAGTATTCAGAATTTGTCATTAAGTGTTGAGAGTATATATTGTTCTTCTATTTGCCCATGTTTTGTCATTCAATTGATGAGTACACATTAACAAGTTTGTATTAATGATAATTAATCAATGAGATTAGAAGAAAAATGAGCTTGTTTGACATGTATTAAAGCAGTAGCAGTAGGCAGTAGCCCCAGTTGGTGCCATTCCTTTTGACATTTGGTAACACTTGGTTATACAAATTACATTCTGTCCACATTAGCTTTTTAAAGATAATCTAATGCCACCATTAACTAAAACTAGTGCAAATACACGACATATGTCATACGTACGTCATTTCAATTTTCACCCACTTTGAGATGTATGATTAATACCATTGTAGACAAATTTGGTACGTACACTTTTTTTCCACCATATATGATTTTCAATCAAATTAAACTCGATTAGTCTTCTCTTTAAAAACGTGGTAAGATAATTTGTAATTGTACCTTGAGAAAATGCAGTGGGACAAAATGGACGACATAAGTGGGATTTCATGATATCAATTTCCACATACGACACAGACTCATAAACATAATTAAACCAACAACAAATGTAGCTCTATATATAGTAATGGGACACCCCTTTCTTAATTTAGGGTATGTATGCATCATAACTTCAAATCATGACTCATAAGTTTTTTTAACAATTATTGAATTAGGTTAATTAATTAGAGTTTACACTAACTTTAGAATCATAAAAACTCACCACGCTATACTTATCTCCCACATTCGAGTCATAACTTGTTTTTATAATTTCCAAGGTTTCCCTGATTTCTATGGCAAGTTTTGTTTTTGATTTGTACAGTAAAGAATAACCTTTCTTTTTGGCAGTTTTGGTCTGACCGAAGAAAATGAAGTACAATATGAAGTTTGAATTTTTTTTTTTTTGATCAAGAAGGTAAGAGACTCGATTACACCAAAGATACTTGGTGTATCGAGAGGCCGACAACCGGCAAACGGGCAAACCGTCATGAAAAAGAAAACCAAAAAAAGGAGACAAAACAATCGCCACAAGCAAAGGCATAAAAAAGGGGAAAGATCCAAAGATCGGAACAACTACTCCTTTGGAGAAGACGCGGAACACTCGAGGCTGGCAAAACATGGAGAGGGCACGGGCTAGATGGACTGGCGCGGTGCCTCGCCGCCGGGAAGCAGGATGGTAGAAACCTTTTTTAGGGGATGTCATGCCTCCTGCGGAAATGTGGATCCCACGACGTTGCCCCCACCTAGATGGAGGATCTTCGAAGACCTCGAACACAACCACGATCACAATCAACACGATCAACAGGGGCATGTGACTACGGCATCTTCCAAGACAATCGTTTAGGTCACCCTCGAGAAACATCTTCAAAAAGGAAAGTCATCCCAGAATTTTTGGAATGATGAAATCTGGATTCCAACATCTTGAAATAATTTATTTATTTATTATAAAAGTTAACGTTTTCTTGCTTATTCATAACATTAATGTTGAGTAATTTTGTGGTTGTTCTTGAGTAGATGGATCATTGTCCTCAATTAAAACAATTGTTCATCCCATAATCATTTAAATGTGTTCATTTTTGCATGTGATATTAATGTTAGTCCAAAATATTTTTTTTTTCTTCATACCCCTACAATTTCATAATGCACTCTTCATTTAAATTGCATATATTTCAAGAATTGCCAAAACATCATATACCATCTGCCTTAGAGACAACAATCTGCTGCTGAATTTTCTCAAGCGCAGCCAGCTGTAGCACCAGTAAGGGGAGAATTTGTTCAAAATCTAAAAACATATATCTTGTTCCTTCATTTTTTGTGTGAAAGTTTGCAAAAACATCTGCATACAAAAAAGAGAGAGTACATAATATTGGTGTTCAAACTCAGTTGTTCATATAAGACTTAGGTCTTCTTATTTTGTCTTCGGTCAATCCACCTGTTTTAGTCGTTGCGGATATTATGTTTTCCCTTTGTTATCTTCCTGGAATTATGATAATCCCATACAGCTTCTCCCTTATCTCCATAATCGTCACATCTTCCACAAATGAGTTGTTCAAGGATTTGATCTATTTCTCAAGGAGTTCTAAATTGAGCTTGGGTAGTACTGCACTGCAAGTTCTTTTTTCTTTGACAATTAGTAGCATGAAGGTCCTTGTTTTTCTTTTGAGTACAAAAACCGCCATTTTTCTTGTGTTCTTCAGCCTGAAAAATTTCGAGAAAGAAAACAAAAGACACCAAATGCGTAAAAATCTGCATACATCATGTTCAACCTATCCATGTTCTCAATCATATCGTAGCAAAGTAAGATGTTGTTTGTTCGAGAAAATTACATAAGGAATATTCTGGAGTTAATCAAAATTGGTCAGTGGTGGAAGATCACACAAGGTTTATCATCACAGTAGTTATGACAATGGATCAATTTACTAGTAATCTTAAGAGCTTTAATACCACAAATCAAAATCATCATGAAACGATCTTTAATACCACAAACTAGTTCAATATAGTCCAGAAAAGAGCAATGAGATATGATTTGAAAAAGCGTGTTTTTTTCTATGGGTGTTAAGATTTTCATGGTTTCAGAGAAACATATTCTCTCTTATGGTTCAAGTAGTCCTCAACAGAACACAAAAGAGATTCTAAAACTAAGCATTTGCAGATGCAATAGATTATAAAAACATTAATCATGGACATCCATTGAAGGTTAAAAAAGTAAGTCTTCTCTGATTTCCACATACCTTGAAATTTTTCTTTTTTTTTTTTTGGTTCAGGGGGTTGGTTGCTCCACTTTGTTTAGAGTTTGTCTATTAGAATGAAATAAAGTTCCATAGATAGGTTTGATACCTTCTTCTGATGCAGGCGTATTGATTTTGACTCCATGAGTCGCCTCACTTCCAACTAGTAAACCGAGGCGTCG
The DNA here is from genome assembly GCA_033239045.1 of Fagopyrum esculentum. Taxonomy (NCBI): domain Eukaryota; kingdom Viridiplantae; phylum Streptophyta; class Magnoliopsida; order Caryophyllales; family Polygonaceae; genus Fagopyrum; species Fagopyrum esculentum. The sequence continues at coordinate 44,841,933 of BSUD01000006.1, forward strand.
GATTTGTTCAAGCAAAAGGGCCGAGATCCCCTTGGGTCTTCAAGGAATACTGTGTTTTGACGGACAAGAGGGAGGGGAGAACTATTAAGCACAAGAACCAAAAAGCTTGTGAGGACACGCCGGAAAGAAAAATCGGTCTTCGAATAGGGATTCGGTCCCGTTGGAATCGCGCTTTTCTTCGTCGCCGCTGAAGTGGTGATGTTGCCCCCCAAAATCGAAGGCGCAATATACTTCTCTTCCTTTGACATCGAAAAATCTGTTGAGGAGGAGAGTCAGATTCAGCCATAATCGTTACCAGTTGAAGGTGTCATAGTCGATTCGAAAACAAGGTCAAGAAACAGACTACACTTTGTTGATTTTGTTTGGAATTCAAGATGAACATCGGCGGAAATTTGGATCTGGTTTTTGTGGTTTTCTTTGCGGCTATAGAGGATGAAGACTAGCGCGTGTGTGCGCGTTCATTCCAGGGATTAGGGTTTTTGTGGTTTTTAGTCTTGCACAGTTAATATGAAGTTTGAATTGAATATCCATCATTTCCCAAAAAGAAAGGCACGAAAGGTAAAAGAATAAAGACAATTACTATGTCACAAAAAAATACGCACAGGTCATAATAATTCCCATCCATCATCATCATGTCATCAGTAAAAAACCAACTACCAACCCTAAAGCAAACTTTGAAATTTTCAACCTACCCTTCCAAACAAGGCCTTGACAATCCTTATTTTAGCGACTTTAACCTAGTGTCACCATCAATAGTACATCATCGCCCCTTCTTCCGTCTTCTTCTCATCAAAGTAAAAGCTGTAGCTGTTACTGTTGCTTGAATCACCGTTTTGTGAAGTTGAAGTGCTGGTGTTACTGCTAATTAGCTGCCTAATCTCCTCTAATCCATATCCCATTGATGCAGCTGCCTCCCCCAGACTCAAAGACTCGCTATTCTGGAAACTCATTCCTTGGTACTGATAATAGTGATTGTTGTAGCTTCCATCGTCGGAGCTGCTGCTTGGCTCCCGTGCACCCGCAGCCACTAGATAGTTATTCTGCATTGGGGTAGGGCAGAAATAGCCACCATCTTGCTGGTTAGATGAATTGACCAACGAACCAGCCTGGTCAAACTCAGGCGTCAGATATGAAGGGGCATTATAGTAATTAGGCCCATTCATGAAGGCTGGTGCTGAATTGTGAAGGATCGCAGCAGGTTCATTGTTTGCTTTGAAATTAGGGTTAATGGTATTGGACATGGTGATTAGCTTCTTCTTCAGCTTTGTGTTCCAGTAATTCTTGATATCATTGTCTGTCCTCCCTGGTAACTGTGCTGCTATAATTGACCACCTGCATATCGTATTATACATAAAATAATTAATGCACAGAAAAAGGGAAGAGAGACAGTATTATATATATTAAAATTAAAGTAGGCGATGATGCAAGTAATCACCTGCTTCCAATGGTAGCAAAAAGGGTGCAGATGATTCTATCTTCCTCATCGGAGAACTCTCCGTGCTTGATGTTGGGTCTGAGGTAGTTGAGCCACCTTAATCTGCAGCTTTTCCCACATCGCTTAAGACCTGCGCTCAAACCACAAAGAATGAGTACAGAAACTCATAATTAATTAATTAATTAGAGGGGGGCATGAATTGATGAAGAAAGTTACCAGCTTTGTGAGGGAGAGCGATCCAATTGCCACCAGTACCATAGTTAGAAATGTAATCCTTGAGCTTGGCATCTTCTTCAGGAGACCATGGCCCCCTCTTGACGTTTGCCTTGTCGCAGCATGGAGCTCTTCCCATGGCTCTTTTCAAGTGGAGCTAACTAAGCTGGAGATGGAGGGTGAAAGAAAGGGTTTGGTCTTTTAGGATTGAGACAAAGAGAAGGGAGAGTAGTATATATAAGACAAGTACATCTCTATAATTTGCTCAGATTGGAAAAGGTCAAACTAAACTAAAGGTTCAATTATCTTTACTTTGCTTTTCCAAACCAAGGCTCCACCACAATAGTTTATTATCATTATTATTATCTTTTGCCATAAACTTCTACACAATATCTTAACTAGCTGCAACGACTTATCACTTAAATTCGTACATACTGTGTTCATACTATTATCCCCTAAATTCTTTTTTATATCAACAAAATTTAGTTTGAAGTTCGTCCATTGTTACTTTCCATTAGAGATACCACTCAGGTTAGGGTGTTTTCGATTTAGGTTTATGTATATATGGTCATTTTCGGGTTGATTCTGCTTCCCAATAAGCTTATTCAAAGTAAATTCAAAGTTGTTTGATTTGCTTTGTGGGTCAAACGTATCACATCATCGATTTTATTCGGATTCGGATTGATTTCAAGTTAATAGATCAGTTTTTTTAGTCGGATCGGATTAGGGATGACATTGGGTCGGTAATGGGTAAGTGTAGCGTTTTCATCACACATCTGTTAACCTTATTGATCCGATCGTTCGGATTCATTCGCGGGTTATTGTAAACGAGAGATAGTCAATCGAGCTTAATTGGCAGCTTCAAGACATTGATTGCAGGTGTTGGAGATAATTTATCACTTCTAAAGTTGGGAGAATATGAGGCTAATATATAAGTGGAGTACAACTTTTATAGCCAATAGGTTTTAGTATGAACCCTCATTGAGTTCATGTGTTTGATTTTGGTCTAATACACATGTGTGATTATATGCACTAAACTCTCGCAGGCTTTAACAATGGGATTAAACCGAAAGATTTTCAGTCCGGTCAATTTGACTATCAGACCTTTAGACATTTTGTCAAGTGTAAATCAAGTCAAACGGTTGAAGTTATAGGGACATGTAGAGAATGAAATGGGCTAATCCTCCTATAATCATTCGGTTTTAGGATGAACAATTTCGGGGTTATATGCAATACTCGGAAGTTGCTGAATTTGTGCCGATATGGACGCTTGAACACCGTATTATTTAATTCATCATAATTTGAAGTATCAAGAAGTAGAGTGCATGGGATCATTGTTCAACATGTGCGCAAGGAAACACGTTGATTAACTATCTCGTTGGTGTAAATGATCTCAAAGACTAACCTCAAACCAAATACTTATAGTCCTCGCTACCAAAAAGTTAATAATAGTACGAGGATACACACCTCTTGCTTAGAAACTAGAGATAAACAATTTGTCTCTCCACAATGCTATATATGAACCTCTTAGTCAAGTGTTACAAGCAATGTTCTATAGAGAGATTCAACAACGATCACCTCCGAATCACGTCCAATCCTTATTGAATCATCCACGAGACCCACAAAATAAAACTCTACCCAAAAGTTACGAGTATAAAAGTTAAGATTTTCGAATCCTAAATAATGATGATTAAGGCGACATATTAAACCTAATTATTGGTAGTAATATTGAATTAACTTGTAAATGGGGTGGAATTGACGAGCAAGGATCCCATTTTTGAATTTCTGGGTTTGAATTGACCATGTGGGAAAAGTATTATTTTTTCTTTGGAGAATAACTTTTACCCTCCGGTGTTATTTGGATCATTTGAAAGCTCCAATAAATAAATTGCAGTTGAGAGAATTGATTAGGAAATCGGATATATTCTAGATGTGAATTAATATGAAAAAGGTAAAACGGCCAAAAGCTCGCTATTTTGTTTCTCAACGGCTAAGAAAGACGGCTTAGGAATACGCGTTTAATGAGAAAGTTGCGGAATAATTATTTACACGATATTCCGGATTTGTTATTCCAATTTTGAGAAGTTTGGAGAAAGGGTTTAAACCGCATTCGGATCGGTAAAAAGATAATTATCTACCTTTGCTATAAATAGAGAGAATTCATTCATTTCCTTTCACATTTCCTCATAAAAGTGTTGATTTCTCTCAATCTTCAAGTTCATATCTACTCTTCGTTTGTAATCTGATTTCAATAAATCTTTTAGTTTTGGGATTCCTCTCTTTGTTCTCTTCATTTTGGTACCGAGTTTCCACGTTTTTCCAACAAAGTTAAGGCCAAGTCGAGCATATCCCTTACTTGGCCGGTTATGTCGCTAAGATTCCAGTGAATTTTGGTGGTGTCAGAGCGCATCCTTCATCATTGTGATTTTGAATCTTCTTTCGGTTCTTCAATCGGGTTAGTAACGGACAAGTTATGAATTTATTCATTTTCCATATTGGAATTTGGCCTAAATTGACCTTAAACTTGTCAAAGTGGATAAGTGGAAGTTCTATTATAATCCTGTAATTATTCTAATGGTCTTAGGTTTTTGAATCACAAGTTCTATTATATTGAAATTGCCTTCAGGCATAATGTTACGCTGCCAAAATTTAATTGGTTAATTAAATAAGATTCGGTAAATATCGTAAAGTTAATCGAATTCAAAGAGATGAATTTAATTAATATTTTAAGTGAAAAGTTTAATACGAGAAATATGATATTCTCGATATGTATTCTTGATGATTTTGGTCTAAGTATAGCTTAATGTTTTGTGAGAGTATCTAGGTAAGTCTTCGGACTTACTTAGATTTATAGAATCCCGTGCCTAAGAGATCTATATCCTATTGTGTTGAATGTGATTGATGTTATGCATTGGGATGTGTTATGTGTTAAGCATGCTTGTTGTGCTTTATGATGAACATGATGATGTGATGTGTAAAGCATGCTTAATGTTGTTTTTATGTATACCATGCCCATGGTTATGTGAAATGATTAAATTGACAAGTGTTAGCTTGTTAGAGCGTGGTAATATATTGCATGATAAGTTTGTTGAGGTGTGTGATATGATGATGACCTGTAAAGGTCAAGATCATGTAAAGTAGGTAATTGACGTTGAGTTTAACCATTAGTCATGTCGCTAGCAACAATAGTGATGTTGGGCCGGTATGTCGCTCAGGTCGCTAGCGTAAGCCATGACGCTAAGCTTAATCATTAGTCAGGTCGCTAGCAATTGTAGTGAATGTCGGTGGCCAAACCCGGATCACTTGCTCTTGTATAAGAAATGATACCGAGTATGATAATTTTCCAGACTCAGGTTGCACACCTAATAAAAATGGTAAATGGTTGCATTAACATGAACGGAAAAATGTTGCATGTGGTCAGGGGTTAAGATTATAACCCACCACGAGAAATCCGGATTTGGGTCAGGTCGCTAAATGTAAACTTCATATTGCATTCATGTGCATCATTCATAAAAGCATGATATCATATTGTAAACACGTTATATGGTATATTTTTTTTGTTGTTGTAAAGTTAAATACATAGAAAAAAAATAAAGAGTGTGATTGAGCCCATTAAGGTTCAACTACATCAAAAGAACAAAGTTTATGTACATGCCTACAAAGCGAGGCTAAAGCAAAATAAAACACATAATACTCCAGGTAGGCATGTAATCCTCCTGAACGTATCCACTACTCTAAATCTCATACCATTGACAAAACGCATGAGGCCCGTCCACGTTCGGCAAACGTTATATGGTATACGAATACATGTATTGTATTGTGATGTGTTGATATGATCTCTCGTGGATAGATTATGATCGGTAGATAATGGTTTTAAACTAATTCTTTTTAGGTAATGTCGATCATATAAATGCTACAAGGACATTAGTTGTAGGATGTGTATAGTCGGGAAAATGTTAACCCAAGGGTTCGTTGAACTTCTTTTAAAAAATTAAATCCCCGGTCATTACAGATTAGTATTAGAGCTTCGGTTGACAATAAGGGCACATATGACCTGAGATGAGACAATTCAACATAACTACAACTCAGTTTGGGTTGGTTTTGAAAAGAAATTTAAGTTTTGAAAAGACTTTGGACATTAGTGGCATATGGTTTTATTGAATATAAAATCATATGCATAGTCGGGATTGTGGAAAAAACACTACCTTTCACTCCTCAGTGTGACTCCTTGTAAGTGATAATTCTCTCTCTAACTTATAAGATAATAGAATGGTGATTTGAAAGGTATTTAAAATCAGATGTATCGACTATAGAGAATTGAATAAGATGAAGATTAAGAACAAGTATCCTCTTCCACGGATTGATGATTTGCTAGATCATTCGCAAGGTACAAAGGTGTTTTCCACGATAGACCTATGGTCAGGCTATCACCAAATGGAGATTCAAAAGGACCATAAGACGACATTAAGAACTCGGTATGGACACTATGAGTTTGTGGTTATGCCATTTGAATTAACTAACGTACCTGCATCGTTTATGGAGTTGATGAATCGGATTTCCATTAGATACTTGGGCAGGTTTGTTGTGGTCGTTATAGATGATATGGAGTTGATGAATTTGATTTTCATTGGATACTTGTACTGGTTTTTGTGGTCTTTATAAATGATATATTGGTTTACTTACTAAGTAGTGAAGAACATGCAAAACATTTAAAAGCATTTAACCAAGTATTGAGAAAAGAGAAGCTTTATCCCAAGTTGTCCAAATGTGACTTCTAGATGAAAGAAGTAACATTCTTGGGACACATGATTATTATGGATGGAGTCAGAGTTTACCCATCCAAGATCGAAATTGTGCTAGCATGGGAGCTATTCAAAAACGTTAGAGAGATATGTAGTTTATTAGGATTCGCGGGATACTATAGGCATTTTGTGGAAGGGCTTTCCATCACAACTAGACCTATGACCAACCTAGTTCATAAGAAGACAAAGTTTGTATAGACTAACAAGTGTCAAGAACGCTTTGAAGATATAAATAAGAGTTTGACTACTGCACATTTGTTAGCTCAATGGTCGCTCCAAAACGTATGTGTATATGAACGAAAATAGTCTTAAATTTATACCAGAAATAAAAGCAAATAAGCGAACCCGCAGTGTACGGATTAATCGTAATAAAAGCAAGTATTCTAGGGTCGATCAAAGAGACTATGGTGAAATCAAGCAGTATATCAAATCTAGGTAAGAACTTGCAATCATCAAAGAACAAAGTAACGAAGATATATCAATCAAAAGAGAATGCACATTCTAGAGTTCATAGCGTCAAGTTGTGGTTTTCGATTCAAGATTTCTAAAGATCTATGTACAAGGCTGGGGTTGCTAAAAAAAGGTGTTTCTAAGGTGGAATATATTACGGGGGAGGTCTCATTATCCAGTAATCTCAAACCAAAGGTCTTATTACCGGGTAAGTCTCAAGGATGGAAAGGAACTATAGTATCAAACAAACCACTCAACCTAAGGGAATACAACTAACCATTACCGGGTGAGTCTCAGGTTAACTCACAAAGGCAAGAAGAAGACACACTCAAACCTAATAAAGGATAAACCTTTATTACCTAGAACTTATCATCGTTGGCAACTAAGAAAGGGATTCACCGGGTAAGTCTCTGCCCAAGCTTAGACGTAAGCTTGAAAGGCTTAGCAGGGCTAGAATTTGGGCAATCTATAACCAAGGCTCAAGATATATCATGAATGGATCAACATGAGGAAATCTCGGATTTTTCTTGCTCAAATCTCGACCAAGATTCCTGAGAACAAAACGAGATTCATAATTGCGTAGATTAAACTCAACCTTCAGGATCCAATCTAACCTAAAGGCTCATTCTATCATCATCTACACCACAACCATAAACTAATCACCCTAGAATCGCAAGAGTTCTAGCCAACAACAAACATATTCAGATCAATGAAGATATATGAGTTCAAACAAGACATAAAACCAAGAAAAGAAAAAGAATACTTAGCAAAGGGTTTTTTAAATATCAAAATTGAAGCAAAGTAATAACAAAGGTTCGACCTTGTGTTCAAAACAACGAAAACTTGCAACTAAGTATATCCCTTCAAAAAACCTCATAAACCTTATCAATCCTTCCATGTGTTGTAACTAACGATGCAAATCTTTGATCACTTGATGTTGTAATCCTTCCTTCTAGCTCTCTACCGCAATGCACCGTCTTTCTCTGAATTCTGAACAATATCCGACCTCTGGACTCTCTCAACCGCCTTCTTTTTTAATAACTAAAACTAGGGGTTTGATGCATGGGCCATGGGCCATTTTTAGTGATATCTCGGATGAACCCGAAATAAATCTCGGCCGAGATATGTTTTATTCAACCGAGATTCTCTTCTGTTACGTACTTTCTTCAACTCATTGCTTGCATTCCTCTTGTATCCTGCTTTTTATGATCCTTTCTCTTCTTTTATACTCCAATATGCTCTAGTATGCTATCCTCTTGACACCTTGTCCTTCCATGCTTCCTTTTGATCCAAAATGCACCATATTTCCTACAATTGCAACAAAACTATGTGTAGACCTCCATTCTCACAAAGTAGGCAAATATAAGCACAATTGATACAAATATATGTCCATGCATGCAAAAAAAAGGGAAAATCTATCTAAATGCAAGCGACACTAAGGTCATAATTCACGTCATCACTCAACCAAATGGAACTCTAGGGTTCATTGTTTACAATAATGCGTCTAAAATGGGTTTGAGATGTGTTCTGATGCAGAATGACAAAGTCATAGCATATACACAAAGGCTTACATAAGCATCCTCCTTAATATACACAAAGGCCTCAAGCCCAACACGCTCAATCATTATACTCAAATCATCACTAACATTCAAGCAGGCAAGATCATTAAGATCAAGGTATCTATAGGTGCAATGATGGGGCGTTCACAAATCCGATCGTACCTCATACGGTGCCAATCTTGAATAACGGGGAGTACCAGAGGTGGTGGAGGAGCTTGTTGAGAACTATAACCCTTGCTTACAACAATGGCTCTTGAAGATTGACGAAGAGGTTCCATTGCAACAGAAAATCTCGGGCAGTTCTTCAGCAAAATACCGGCCGAGATAATTCCAGTCAATTGAGATTTCTCCAACTTCGATTGAAATTGGTGAATCTGTATAGATTTTGCCAAATCAATGTTTCCACGTGGTTCTAAACCTTTTTAATTCTTGATGAATGCTAACACATGAACCAAATCACCCAAAAACAACTGAATTGAAGTACAGCGAAACTAGGAGGGTTTTGGAACGAAATTACCCAGATTTGCTCGATTGGATGAATTGTTGCGTAGTATGACCCTAGAATCTTGTTTGTGATGCTCTTCCCTTCAATTTGGGAGCAAGATTGGGAAAAATCGATTAAGACACAAGATTTTTGTGGATTTGGGGATGAGATCGGCCAAAAATGGTGTGAGAATAGGGTTGGGAAAGAAGATGAAGTCGTTTTAAGCTTTTATACAAATCTCGATTTAATCGGCATGTGTGAAGGTTAACCTTGGACCAAAATATTTTTTTCCTCGGTCTAGATTTTTTGACTTCCTGTCTCTGATGCCTTAACGTCCTTTTTCTCTCAAAATCTCGAACTTATAGCAATCTCAACGCATCTTATTTGTTCATTTTTGTCGGAAAATACCTAAGTCTTGCAATCAAAGACACAAAAACAAAACACACCAAAAACAACTAAATATGTACCTAAGAAAACAAAAACTAGGAATTACCTTGGGTTTCCTCCCAAGAAGCGCTTGATTTTAGGTCGCTAGCTTGACCGAAATCCTCAGGATCATGTAAGGTGAAGGGGAGCAATCCTCTCAACCTGAGCTTCCGATGTATATTTCTTCAACCTATGTCCGTTTACTTAAAGCTTCTGCTATTCTCACCTTATACTTCAACTGCACCATGGGAAAAAAACACATGTTTCACAATGTAAGGTCCTACCCATGTAGATTTGAGCTTACCTGGAAAAAGACGGAGTCTAGAATTGAAGAGAAGGACAAGGTCACCTTCTTTCAATTCCTTTGGAATGATGTGCTTGTCATGCCATTTTTTGGTCCTTTCTTTGTAAATCCTTGCATCATCATAGGCATTCAAGTGGATTTCCTCTAGCTCATTGATGTCTAAATACCGTTTTTCTCCAGCTTCTTTCATGTCAAAATTCAGCCACTTGATTGCCCAATACGCTTTATACTCTAACTCAACCGGAAGATGACAAGACTTCCCATATACCAAATTGTAAGGTGTGGTACCTATGGGAGTCTTGAAAGTGGTTTTGTACGCCCAAAGTGCATCATTCAGCTTCATGGATCAATCCTTCCTCGTTCTAGAGACGGGTTTCTCTAGGATCCCCTTGGTCTCTCTATTTGAAATCTCGACATGTCCACTAGTCTGAGGATGGTAAGGAGTTGCTACCTTGTGAGTAACCCCATACTTTGATAGAAGTGCTTCAAACTTTCGGGTGGTGAAGTGTGTCCCTCCGTCACTAATGATGACTTGAGGCATCCCAATTTTGGGAAAATCGTCCTGTTAAATAATTTCACTACCACCATGGCATCATTAGTAGGAGAAGCAATGACTTCCACCCATCTCGAAACGTAGTCTACCACCAAGATTATGTATAAGTTCCCACAAGATGATGGGAATGGTCCCATAAAATCAACTCCCCATACGACAAATATTTCCACTTCTTGGATGTTGTTTATAGGCTTCTCATTCCTCCTAGAGACGTTCCTTGTTCTTTGACATGCATCACAAGAAACCACAAACTTTTGCACATCTTTGAATAAGTTAGGCCAAAAGAAACCGGATTGAAGTACCTTTAACATGTCTTATGGAAACAAGCATGTCCACCACAAAGAAATGAATAGCAGTGCCTTATCACGCTCTCCACTTCATCTTCCGGAATGCATCTTCTTAGCATCCCATCCGGACCTCTTTTGAAGAGTAGAGGCTCATTCCAGTAGTAATGTCGCACATCCTTAAAGATATTCTTCTTCTGTGCGTAGGACAGTCCTGGAGGTATTTCCTGACAAACTAGATGGTTAACAATATCAACATACCATGGTTCATTACCTTCAGAGATCTAGAGAAGACAATCCTCTATCCAATGCGGCTGCTCATCCGGATTTGAGTCATCTTTGGGAATGTCGTCCTTCTTTAGTGCGATGGGAGGTAGTCGGCTAAGATGATCCGCCACCGAGTTATGGAATCCTTTCTTGAAGAACCAATATGTTAATAAAAAGGATAAAATATACTCTAGAAGGGGGGTTGAATAGAGTATGAGAACTTTTCGCAAAACCAATCTCAAGGCCTTGAAACCAATTTCAAGGGCCTTGATGTCGATCTGAGTTCTTTGTGAAACTTTGATTTCAAGGGCTTTGAAACAACTTTCAAGGGCCTTGACTTTGTACTCCTGTAAAACTTAGTCACAATAAAACAAGGTATAGTGCGGAATGTAAAAGATCGACACAAGGATATGTTTACGAAGTCCGGCTCTAAATAGCCTACTCTCCGTCCAGGGTATAGCCTTAGGATCTAACTATCTATTATCAGGTTCAAAGAGTCCTAGATACAAACTAGAAGAAATCCCCTTCTTCTCTCACTGTAGCCAATGCTACGATCTAGCTCCAACTCTTCACGTTGCTATAATAGCCTAGTTACTTTGTATAGTAAAACACACTCGAGTATAACACTCTTTAGATATGCCAATAGAGCTCTCGAGTTTTATCTCTCTCTAGGGGATAAAGCATTTAGAGAAAGAGAAAAATAAAAATTATTTGATCGAACGAAGATGTTTTGGATTGCTTGAAGACTATTGATGTTTTCGTGTGAGCTTTTGTCCTTGTTCTTCAATCGCCATCTTTATTTATAGCCTTATAAGGAGAGGTCTAGCCGTTGGAAAGATGACCGTTTGGAGATCACTCTTCTTCTCCATTAAGATCGCTTCTTGGTTGAGATGAGATAGACGTTGTGGATCTTCATCTCTTGAGAACACGTTGATCTTTCGCTCCTTGATCTTCTCATATTTGTTGTAACAATATTCAATTCCAGAGGAGAAAAACTTCGTGCTTTTTGGTTGAGGATCTTTGTAAGATCTTCCTTAATGGCCGGTTGAGATCTTCACTTGATCATATCTTCTTGTTTGAGCAAATATCTCGTAGAAGATCTTCTTAGTGATTTGAAATCTTTTTAAAGTTCGGCCTTGACTTCTTTGTTCCCTTGGAATTCATTTCAAGGCCTTTGTCTTTTGAACACTCTCAACTCCATGTCTTTCAAGATCTTTCAAGGTCCTTTGAAGTCTCTTGCGAAACCTGCACTTTATTTAATCCAAACCACCATACCAAACCAAGCAACTCGATATATAAGCAATTCATTTGTTAACATATCAAACTACTTCATTTGTATTTAAGTCTTCCATTATTAACACCTGTATGATTTTATAATCAAGGTGGAGTTTTCAATCTCCCCCTCGATGGAAGACAACACAAATGTTTTCGTACCTGCATTTGTAAGGTTAACAATGCATATACGAATATCAAAACCTAAAAATGGAGGATGCAAAATATCGAATGTCGGATCACATTCATTTCTCCCCCTTTGTCTTTCAACAAGGGAGAAAAATAGTTAAAGCACGGGAGTTTTAAAATATTACAACCCAAAGAAAAGAGTATTTCCACAAAACCACAAAACAAGTCAGTTCCCTCAAACATCAAGCTCAATCCTCTTCATAGAACCGCTTTTTTCCTTTAGATGAAGATTTCTTATGGATCCAATCATCCATTTCAGCTGCTAAATGTTCGCTCCAAACGGTGTATGCAAGCTTTAAATTTATAACCCTAGACTTAAGCTTAAAACAAGGATGCGAACCCGCAGTGTACGGGTCAATCGTAGTAAAAGCAAGAAAATTCCAGGGGTCGATCACAGGGACTCGGTGAAACAAATTCAATACGGTATGCTTATGTCAATACTAACCACAAGAGCAATTAACACAATCAAAGATGAATAAGAAGTCAATAAAGCAAACATGCAATTCTAGGGATTAAAGCGTCTAGTTGTGGTTCCAACTCAAGATCTATAGATAAGCGGACAAAGCTGAGATTTTTGCGTGGGGAAGGTGTTACTAAAGTGGAGTAGATCACCGGGTAAGTCTCACTACACACTAATCCTAAACCGTAACTCCTATTACCGGGTAAGTCTCAAGGAATCAAGATAAAGAACTATAACCTCAAACTAACATGCCATCTAAGGGAATAGAATCAACCTTTACCGGGTAAGTCTCAAGCTAACTCACAAAGATGGGATGGAAGCACACTCAAACCCCAATAAAGGATAAACCTTTATTACCTACACTTATGATCGTTAATACACAAACTAAGGAATTACCGGGTAAGTCTCATCCTAAGCTTGCATTGAACCAGGAAGGTGTAATAAGAATAGGGTTTAGCAAACTCTAACACTTAACTTTCTGTTTAGGTTCGGATAAGTCACCTCGGTCAGAAGAATTCCACCCCGGCCGAGATGTTCATCAACCGAACGAGATGCTTAGGGTTAAGGTTAAAGACTCGAACTTTCAGGATCCTACTGGAATCTAAGATTATTCTATCATTGTTTTTCCCACAACCTTCTGCCAATCACCCTAGAATCACACAAGGAAATTAGCCACTCATCATCATTATGAAAGTATTAAATATATGGGAAGAAGGTGAATATTTGAACAAAGAAGAATTTAAGGAAAAGACTTCAATAACTGGATCAAATATCACAACAAAAGCGTTCCTTGGATAACAATCCAAAAAGACTAGACAACCAATGAGGGAATTAAAGACAATCTTACAAAACCCTCCAATAAAGCTATAAAAGCTATGGACTTCAATCTTCCTTCAACCTTCAAAAAGGTTCTTGAAAACTCCCAACTGGAGTATGCTGCTGCTGCTGCGTATGCGGGATCTTCTTGTAAGCAAGATGTTGGAATTGTGGAAATCCAACCCTTTTTATAGGAAAATAACTCTCCAAAGATAATAAATCTTAAAAAGATATTTTCCCATAAATATAGGTAAAATATATGATTCTGCATATCTCCTTCCTTCCAGGAGCCAAGCCCAAAAATATAAGATCACTTTCCAAATTGAAAAAGAACTCATCCAAGAATAAAATATTCTCGCCGCGTCCTAGGTGTTCGCCTCGGTCGAGTCGGCATCTCTGGATCGCCTCGGTCGAGATGAATCTCTGGTCAACCGAGGTGAGTCACGACAGAATATGAAATCTCTTGAATATGCTCCAAAGTAAATCTTTAATCCATGGCTATGCTCCCTGGATGTAGCTCCAAATGACTCATGACTCCTTTTGCTCCTTTTTGATGCAAAACGTACCAAATTATCTGCAATTACAACAAAACTAGGTGTAGACCTCGATCCTCGCGAAGGTAGGTGAAATGGTAGTAAAATCGCATAATGCACATACAAACATGCAGATTATGAAAGATAAAACGTCCAAACAAACCCCAAAAGATAGACTATAATTCATGCTATCAAAATACCCCATACTTAGCCCTTGCTTGTCCCCAAGCAAGTTCCTCATATAAAAGATAAGATAGAATGGATTATAAGTCAAGAAAATCAATGAAAAAGTCTTTCAAAAACATTTTATGGTGTGCAACTACCATAGATCACTCTAAGAGAGTACTTCCTGGAATTTAAAAACTCAATATGATCAAAACATTTTATAAATATAGGAAAGTTGTTCATCTTTGCATAAAATCATAGAATGCATAATAA
>BSUD01000006.1:44856427-44901561 GCA_033239045.1 Fagopyrum esculentum
GTCATAATTATCAAAATTAATTATGTATAATCCGATTTAAACCACTAAGTCAATCAACAAGCTCAAGGTCTCAAGGGCTTCCCATAAGAAAAGGTCAAGAAACGTGTAGGGTAGGGATGTATGTAAGGTAATGTGGTGCTAGAATCCGGGAAAAGGATGAACTTCACTTTCACTTTGACTTGCAACATCTTCCACCAATAAGCTTCGCTTATCTCACACTTTTTTTTTCTTTTTACTTTACTTTTTGGGATGCATGGACAGAGGTGCACAATAACCGAAGCCTAGGAAATCTGCAATCATCAATTTCTCGAGATGCATCAAACCCTTGATGCACATACCATGACCCGTTAGGAATATCGCTCAATCCGACTTTGGCAAGACACAAACACCCGGCTATGTGAATGGTGCCGAGTTACTCATCTTCATGATTGACTTCCCTAAACCTATCATTGCTTTCTAACACTTTCACTTCCAGCCACTTCTCAACTTTAACTCCACTTGCTTTCACCACTTCGCTTGCTTCCAAATTCCCGGATAGGTAAAAGGAGGCAAAATGTATATGAGGGGCTAAGCATGATCAAGAAGAAGAAGAAGAGAATGAATTGCCTTGGTCTTTCCAAGAAGAAAGTGAGAGAACTTAACCTGCGGTGTCAACCTTCAAATTCAACATAATTTGGATAAAAACAAAGTATTAAACATGCTAATAATTTCATATAAAGCATTTAGCAACTTAAACATATTATAAAACCTTTCAAACACATAAAGAATTTAAAACCAGTAGGTAAACAAAATCTTCACTGAGATCATATCCAGATAAGTAACACAAAATCGTTTTCGAAAACTTTCTGTTACGCACCTCGGTCGAGATGTTCTTGGTTCAACCGAGGTGAAATGCCTCGTTTGGCCAGAATCTCCCCGGTCGAGGTCAAAATTTTTTTTTTTAAAAACCATTTTTTTTCGGGTTCGACGTTTTTCTCAATCAAATAACCTGTAGGTATGCATGTAATATCAGATAATCATATAAATGCAGAAGTGAAGCATAAAATAGAATATCCGATAAATAGTAATGTGCGTCATACATCAAAAGGTAGTCAAATAATACAAACACCCCATACTTGGGACACACTGTCCCAGTGGGTCAAAATAAGTCTAAGGACAGGATACTCACCGAACATAGCTAAACTGCATGAAGAAGTAAGAAACAACTCCCAGATAAGACCATCTCGGTTGGCGAAGTACATCTCGGTCGAGGTGTTCTGACAGTACCCGAGATGTATCTCAGTAAAGCTCGTTTCCTCAACTTCTCGAAATTTTGTTCTTCTAGTGTAGCTCCTGAACTGTGATCCTTCCTTTTGGAATACCTGGTTGTTGTCTAGAGGAAAGCAAAAACAAAAAACTATCTAAGCTAGACTAGAAAACGAGAAAAGAAAGCAATACCTTGGGTTGCCTCCCAAGAAGCGCTTGATTTAAGGTCGCTAGCTGGACCCTACGGCATGGGATTACTCAATGCACTTCGAATGTCATGGAGTGCTCATCACATCCGTAAAAATCTTCCAAGAAGGTTCCGGTTCCTAACTTCACCGGCAAATGGTAAGATCTCCCACGTACAAGCTTGTACGGTTTGATTCTCACCGGAATCCTTCTAGCCTTCCTGCACTTCAATGGGACATAATCTAGCCTTGTGTCCCATCCTTTCCTTGATCGAGAAAACAGCTTCTCGAGAATCCTAGTAGCTTCCCCATCTTTAGCTTGGGGATGGTACAAGGTCCTTAGCATGCGAGGGACCCCATACTTGAACAAGAGACACTTCATCGCCTTAACGGTGTAGTGCTTGCAAACTTCACTCCTTATAATCCAAGGAGCATCTTCTTCCAACAGTTTCATGGGAGGTTTCATCTTGATTTTAGGAGGTTCTTTCGGAAGAGACCTCCAACTCTCCGGTGCATTCCTGAAAAATTCAAAAATTTTAATAGGGAATTCAAATGAAGTAGGAGAATGTACCTTGCAAAGTTCTCCAAAGCTTGAGACAAGTTTCGTGTTGGGTTGATAATCCACCCACGAAACCTCTCTCAGTTCCGCTGGTCTTTCTTCCACCTTGACCACAATCTCAGTAATTTGGCCAAGGTTCTCTGCATCTTCCACTTCTGATTTTGTAGATTCTTCTTCCATCTCGGCCGAAATCTCTTCCACCTCGACCGAGGTCTCAACAGTCAGATCGAATTCTTCCACATCCCCCTCTTCTACAAAAGCTTCAGGAGAAACTTCCGGTTCGACCAAAGGAATGCTTGGAACGTGCAACACTTCCTTATGCTCCTCTTTCGGCTTAGCATAGGATAGGGTGCTTTCCTTGAGCTCCTCCACCTTCTTCATCAACTTCTCCAATCTTGATTCGAGAGAGTCTTCAAAAGGTTGCTCATAAATGTTTTTAGGGACATTCTTCTCATCCCATATCGCAAGTTCATGTTGAATGGCTTCTTCTCTTTCCCATTCATTGTTGAACCAATAGAAGGAGTACTTTTCCTCCAAGTATTCATAATTGGTCCGCCCTAGCACTTTGTCTTGCTATCCAGGCTGGATCAAATGTAGTCATCGGAAATCCTGAAAACTACAAAACTCATAGAAAGAGTAGTTAGTATCAACAGGGGCAAGTGCCCCGAAAGCAAACCGTACCGGCTCGGTCTAGACCAAGTCCCCGGCAACGGCGCCAAAAACTTGTTCGCTCCAAACGGTGTATGCAAGCTTTAAATTTATAACCCTAGACTTAAGCTTAAAACAAGGATGCGAACCCGCAGTGTACGGGTCAATCGTAGTAAAAGCAAGAAAATTCCAGGGGTCGATCACAGGGACTCGGTGAAACAAATTCAATACGGTATGCTTATGTCAATACTAACCACAAGAGCAATTAACACAATCAAAGATGAATAAGAAGTCAATAAAGCAAACATGCAATTCTAGGGATTAAAGCGTCTAGTTGTGGTTCCAACTCAAGATCTATAGATAAGCGGACAAAGCTGAGATTTTTGCGTGGGGAAGGTGTTACTAAAGTGGAGTAGATCACCGGGTAAGTCTCACTACACACTAATCCTAAACCGTAACTCCTATTACCGGGTAAGTCTCAAGGAATCAAGATAAAGAACTATAACCTCAAACTAACATGCCATCTAAGGGAATAGAATCAACCTTTACCGGGTAAGTCTCAAGCTAACTCACAAAGATGGGATGGAAGCACACTCAAACCCCAATAAAGGATAAACCTTTATTACCTACACTTATGATCGTTAATACACAAACTAAGGAATTACCGGGTAAGTCTCATCCTAAGCTTGCATTGAACCAGGAAGGTGTAATAAGAATAGGGTTTAGCAAACTCTAACACTTAACTTTCTGTTTAGGTTCGGATAAGTCACCTCGGTCAGAAGAATTCCACCCCGGCCGAGATGTTCATCAACCGAACGAGATGCTTAGGGTTAAGGTTAAAGACTCGAACTTTCAGGATCCTACTGGAATCTAAGATTATTCTATCATTGTTTTTCCCACAACCTTCTGCCAATCACCCTAGAATCACACAAGGAAATTAGCCACTCATCATCATTATGAAAGTATTAAATATATGGGAAGAAGGTGAATATTTGAACAAAGAAGAATTTAAGGAAAAGACTTCAATAACTGGATCAAATATCACAACAAAAGCGTTCCTTGGATAACAATCCAAAAAGACTAGACAACCAATGAGGGAATTAAAGACAATCTTACAAAACCCTCCAATAAAGCTATAAAAGCTATGGACTTCAATCTTCCTTCAACCTTCAAAAAGGTTCTTGAAAACTCCCAACTGGAGTATGCTGCTGCTGCTGCGTATGCGGGATCTTCTTGTAAGCAAGATGTTGGAATTGTGGAAATCCAACCCTTTTTATAGGAAAATAACTCTCCAAAGATAATAAATCTTAAAAAGATATTTTCCCATAAATATAGGTAAAATATATGATTCTGCATATCTCCTTCCTTCCAGGAGCCAAGCCCAAAAATATAAGATCACTTTCCAAATTGAAAAAGAACTCATCCAAGAATAAAATATTCTCGCCGCGTCCTAGGTGTTCGCCTCGGTCGAGTCGGCATCTCTGGATCGCCTCGGTCGAGATGAATCTCTGGTCAACCGAGGTGAGTCACGACAGAATATGAAATCTCTTGAATATGCTCCAAAGTAAATCTTTAATCCATGGCTATGCTCCCTGGATGTAGCTCCAAATGACTCATGACTCCTTTTGCTCCTTTTTGATGCAAAACGTACCAAATTATCTGCAATTACAACAAAACTAGGTGTAGACCTCGATCCTCGCGAAGGTAGGTGAAATGGTAGTAAAATCGCATAATGCACATACAAACATGCAGATTATGAAAGATAAAACGTCCAAACAAACCCCAAAAGATAGACTATAATTCATGCTATCAAAATACCCCATACTTAGCCCTTGCTTGTCCCCAAGCAAGTTCCTCATATAAAAGATAAGATAGAATGGATTATAAGTCAAGAAAATCAATGAAAAAGTCTTTCAAAAACATTTTATGGTGTGCAACTACCATAGATCACTCTAAGAGAGTACTTCCTGGAATTTAAAAACTCAATATGATCAAAACATTTTATAAATATAGGAAAGTTGTTCATCTTTGCATAAAATCATAGAATGCATAATAAATCATAATTATCAAAATTAATTATGTATAATCCGATTTAAACCACTAAGTCAATCAACAAGCTCAAGGTCTCAAGGGCTTCCCATAAGAAAAGGTCAAGAAACGTGTAGGGTAGGGATGTATGTAAGGTAATGTGGTGCTAGAATCCGGGAAAAGGATGAACTTCACTTTCACTTTGACTTGCAACATCTTCCACCAATAAGCTTCGCTTATCTCACACTTTTTTTTTCTTTTTACTTTACTTTTTGGGATGCATGGACAGAGGTGCACAATAACCGAAGCCTAGGAAATCTGCAATCATCAATTTCTCGAGATGCATCAAACCCTTGATGCACATACCATGACCCGTTAGGAATATCGCTCAATCCGACTTTGGCAAGACACAAACACCCGGCTATGTGAATGGTGCCGAGTTACTCATCTTCATGATTGACTTCCCTAAACCTATCATTGCTTTCTAACACTTTCACTTCCAGCCACTTCTCAACTTTAACTCCACTTGCTTTCACCACTTCGCTTGCTTCCAAATTCCCGGATAGGTAAAAGGAGGCAAAATGTATATGAGGGGCTAAGCATGATCAAGAAGAAGAAGAAGAGAATGAATTGCCTTGGTCTTTCCAAGAAGAAAGTGAGAGAACTTAACCTGCGGTGTCAACCTTCAAATTCAACATAATTTGGATAAAAACAAAGTATTAAACATGCTAATAATTTCATATAAAGCATTTAGCAACTTAAACATATTATAAAACCTTTCAAACACATAAAGAATTTAAAACCAGTAGGTAAACAAAATCTTCACTGAGATCATATCCAGATAAGTAACACAAAATCGTTTTCGAAAACTTTCTGTTACGCACCTCGGTCGAGATGTTCTTGGTTCAACCGAGGTGAAATGCCTCGTTTGGCCAGAATCTCCCCGGTCGAGGTCAAAATTTTTTTTTTTAAAAACCATTTTTTTTCGGGTTCGACGTTTTTCTCAATCAAATAACCTGTAGGTATGCATGTAATATCAGATAATCATATAAATGCAGAAGTGAAGCATAAAATAGAATATCCGATAAATAGTAATGTGCGTCATACATCAAAAGGTAGTCAAATAATACAAACACCCCATACTTGGGACACACTGTCCCAGTGGGTCAAATAAAAAGTCTGAAAATGAGAGTACTCACCGGATAAATAGCTGAACTGCATAAAAGAAAATAAAGAAAATCCTGCAGCTCCTCAGTAATCTCGATCCGGCGGTGGTGGTGGTGGCACGTACGGATACTGTGTCGGGTCGAACGGATAACCCATGACACGCTCGAACTGCAGCTGGGCCATGACGTGCTAATAGTGCTGCCGCTCCTGCATCTCGCGGATATCCAGCGATAATGCAGCATATGAGTCAATAACCTGATCCGTCAGGTCATCGATCCGTCGGTGGGCAGCTCGATCCCTCACTCCGCGCCTCCTACGTCTAGCAGGTCTGACTGGAGAAGTCTCAGCTGGTGCAGGCTCCGTCTCCTCCTCATCATCCAAATCGATGATCGGTGGTGCGCTCATCCCTGCAGTATCCGTCCCTGTATCCATCGGGACTCCACCATCTCTCTCATCCACTGTCTCCTCGTCGTCGTCATCCTCCTCCTCCTCAGCCGGGGCAGCTGCTGCCTCTCTATGATCCTCCATCAGAGGAGCCCAAGCTGTCTGCCAGTAATGCGGATAAAAAACTATGAACTGAGCAGACCAGCGGATCCCCTGTGGTGCAGTCCGCTCCCAAGGCATAGCGACGTATGGAGTGGTCAAACCGCGGGGAACTAGAATCCTCCGTGTGATCATCTCCTGTAATCCGAGCGGCTTCGGAGCCGCCACCATCGTGCATACACTGAGGTCCATCCCGTGATAGGTAGCAATATGGGTGACCAGACTTCCGCAGCAAATGTCTCCCTTCGCCTTGGCCTTGATCTTGTGCAGGTCCTCTGCCAAGATCAAGCCAAAGTCTGGGAAACCTCCTGTAACCATGCAGTAGAGGCTGAAGAGCTCGCCCTGTCGGATCTTCTGGGGCGTCTCAGTACGCGCCAGAAGTGTCTCACTGAATATCCTATGGGCTAGTCTAAAGGCTGGATGGAAGATGACCTTCTCCCTGGAATCTCCAGGGCGCCATCTGTCTGCATGCTCGGTAATATGGGCAATCTGCCCCCAGAACTCCCTAGCTACGGATCGGGAGGGGAAATCAGTGGCGGTGGGCTCAAAAAAGCCAAAAATCTCTCTCCATATCTCTAAAGGAACTATGAAGTTCCGGTTCATCAACCGGTACTTCACAGACTGGTCCGTGGGAAGGTAGGAGCTAACAAACTCTAAGGTCGGCTCCAAATAGGCTGGGGCTCGGATCTCAGTAAACTGATCCAGCCCGACAGTAGCGATCATCCTCCTAAGGTCACCATCTAACCCTAGGCAATCGAAAGCCGACACGTCCAGAAAACGTGGTGCGATAACTGGACGGCTAGCTATGCGCTCATAGTCTACCCGGCATCTCTCGTGGATAACCGGGCGGTAAGGACGGGAAGAAGAGGAAGAAGGGGAGGGTGAAGATCTGTCTCTAAGGGCTAGGCGACGATCGGAACTCATTTTTCACTCAACACTGTCAGACCACCTCGGTTGCTGACAAGACTCAAGAATCACCTCGGTCGAGATGCAGTTCGACCGGACCGAGGCGCAGCAGTTACGATTCCAATTCTCAGAAATTCAGTTCTTTTCCCCCCAAAATCACTACAATTGCTTCCTAAGGGGTACTTATGCCTTTTCTCAGCAGAATCAGGGGCAACCAAAGCCCAAATCGAAACGAATGAACGAGTTAGGGTTTCGACTTATTTTACCTCGTTTCGGTCGATTCGTTCGATTTCTTTGCAGATCTGTTGTTGCAAAAGGTTCCTCTATCCTTCAATCGTAGTTTGGAAGCGGAAATCTTCGAAAACGAGCAAAGAACGAGAGAGAGCAAAGTGGACTGTTGCCGCGGTCGAGGTGAAGAAGATAAAAAGTGAAAAGTAATTTTTTTTCCTTTTTATACTGTTCCTGGATCTGCTGTCACCTCGGTCGAGATGGTCTCGACTGGACCGAGGTGGTACGGACCGAGGTGGTTCTGCAGAAACCCTAGTCGCCTCGGTTGCTCAAGAATCAACTCAGTCGAGGTGCTCTAACAGTAACCGAGATGCTTCTTTCTTCTCAAAATCTCGAACTTCTGTCCTTCCAATTATGCATCCTTCCTTAGATATTCCCTGTTGTCTGTCCAGAACGCCAAAAACAAAGCAAAGCAAAGCAAAAACAAAAAACTATCTAAGCTAGACTAGAAAACGAGAAAAGAAAGCAATACCTTGGGTTGCCTCCCAAGAAGCGCTTGATTTAAGGTCGCTAGCTGGACCATACTGCGTCTCAAATGAGGTATATTGGTGCAACCTCCTCAACCGGCGTTTCCGGTTGGTATTTCTTAAGCCTATGACCGTTGACCTTGAAGCTTCCGCTAGTTTCGCCCCATATCTCAACTGCACCATGAGGGAAAACATGTTTCACAACGTAAGGCCCGGTCCATCTAGATTTCAACTTACGTGGAAAAAGGCGGAGGCGGGAGTTGAAGAGTAGAACTAAGTCTCCTTCGTTAAGCTCCTTTGGGACGATGCGCTTGTCATGCCATCTCTTCGTCCTTTCCTTGTAGATTTTGGCATTCTCATAAGCGTTCAAACGCAGCTCCTCCAACTCGTTGAGTTCCAATAGTCGCTTCTCACCAGCCTCCTTGATGTCAAAGTTCAACCATTTGATAACCCAATACGCCTTGTATTCCAATTCAACGGGCAAATGGCAAGACTTCCCATATACCAAATTATAAGGAGTGGTACCTATGAGAGTCTTGAATGCGGTCCTGTACGCCCAAAGAGCATCGTCCAATTTCATGGACCAGTCCTTCCTCGTTCTAGAGACGGTCTTCTCCAAAATTGCCTTGATTTCTCTATTCGAGATCTCGACCTGTCCACTAGTTTGAGGGTGATAAGCGGTTGATACCTTGTGGGTTACCCCATACTTTGATAGAAGTGCCTTGAACTTTCGGTTGATGAAGTGCGTTCCTCCATCGCTAATGATGATGCGCGGAGTCCCAAATCGTGGGAAGATAGTTCTATTCAAGAACTTCACAACCACCTTGGCGTCGTTAGTGGGAGAAGCAATGCCTTCAACCCATCTAGAGACGTAATCAATTGCAAGGAGAATGTAGAGGTTTCCTCCGGAGGATGGGAAAGGTCCCATGAAGTCAATCCCCCATACATCAAAGATTTCCACTTCTTGGATGTTATTAAGTGGCATCTCATTCCTCCTTGATAAGTTCCCTGTTCTTTGGCATGCATCACAAGAGGCAACGAAAGATTGCACATCCTTAAATAATGTAGGCCAAAAGAAACCAGAACGCAATACCTTAGCGCATGTTTTATCGGTGCTAGCATGCCCCCCGCAAGGAAGTGAATGACAATGCCTTATGACGCTATTAACTTCATCTTCCGGAATGCACCTTCGAAGCATCCCATCCGGTCCGCGCTTGAATAGCAGCGGCTCATCCCAGTAGTAATGTCGCACTTCTTTGAAGAATCTCTTCTTTTGAGAGTACGTCAATCCGGGCGGTATCTCCTGGCAAACAAGATAATTCACAATATCAGCATACCAAGGACCTTTATTATCAGAAAGTTGGTGGATGGAATGGTCCGCCAACAGTGGGTGAATGTCAGAGAAGGGAGTAAGAAGTTTGTCATTCTCAGCAATCTCAGTTGACATCATCTCGCCATCGACCTCGGTCGAGGTGCATAGGCGTTGACCGGGATGTTCTTCGGTCGCCTCGCTTAGTCCAGAAAGTGCCTCGGTCAAGGTACTGCTACTGGATCCGAGACTGGAGATCTTCGTCTCCTGGACTAGCTTTTCAGTTGTAGCTCCTGGATCCTCTTCCAGTGCCTTTAAGCTCCGTATATCTGCATCACAAGAAGCATCTATACCTACCTCCATTAAACTGAAGCTAATAACTCTTTCGAGTGGATCGTTAATAAGGATAGAGCTCACCAATTCTCTTGATTCTTCTTCATCGTAGATGTTGAAAATATCATCAGTTAGCTGCTCCCCTTTCATGGCTGCAAGTAGTGTGAACTCCACCTCATCGCCACCAACGTTGAATTTCAACTTGGCGTTCTTGCAATCCACGTTGCAACACGAAGTTGCTAGAAATGGCCTCCCGAGAATAATAGGAACAGGATAATCTGCGGGAATGTCAAGTACAACAAAATCTATAGGTAGATAGAAGTTACCTAACTTGACCGGAACGTCTTCCAAAATGCCCACGGGATGGGTAATGGAGCGATCCGCCATGTAAAGTCGAATCTTGACCGGCTTGGGCTCTCCAAGACCGATCTTCGTGCATAGCTCCAGCGGGATGATGCTCACGCTGGCTCCTAGATCACAAAGGGCTTCACAAGTGACATCCCCAACTTGAATGGGAATGCAAATGGAGCCGGGATCTCTTAACTTAGGTGGCATCTTTTCCTTCATGATCTTGATAAGCTCCGAAGATTTAGATGTCATCCTAACTTCACCAACATCCTCCAGCTTCCTCTTCCTTGATAAGATTTCTTTTAAGAACTTCCCATAGGCGGGCATACCTAAAATAGCATCAAGGAAAGGAATATTAATATGTAGCTTATTCATCAAGTCAAGAAACTTACCAAAGTGTTTGTCTAGATGTGCTCTGGCTCTGGACTGAGGGAATGGAAGTGGTGGTTTGTATGCAGGAGGTGGAACATAAGTTTCTGTCGTCCCTCCTGCTTTCTGTTGCTCCGCCTCGGTTGGCATCTCGGTCGAGGTGTTCTTCGACTGGATCTGGACCGAGGTGGTCTGCGTCGAGCGAGGTACTGGATCTGCAGTTTTGAGTCCACTCCTTGTCGTTATGGCCATGCATTGGCCCTTAGGGTTGCTTTCCGTCTTTGCTGGAAGCTTCCCTGGATCTCTTGGCGCTTCATTCGCCCTATTAGCAAGTTGTTGTTCGAGGGACTTTTGGGCCCTCAAAAATGAAGTCATAGAATTCTCCATAGCGCTAAGCTTGATCAAGATTGCCTCCAGAACTGTGTCTTTCTTTTCCGGCTGAGACGAACTTGATCCTTGCCCTTGGCTCTTTAATGGAGTAGAAGAAGAAGAAGGGGAAGAGAGGAAAGGGTTAGAGGAATCGTTAGAGTTGGAGTTTGAATGATTGTTACCATGATTTTGGTTATTCGCCCTCCAGTTATTGCTATTGGATCCTCTATTGTTGTTGTTGTAGTTGTTGTTTCGGGGACCGTTGTTGTTGTTACGGTACCCGTTATTGTTGTTGTTCCTTTGCCCTTGCTCTTCCTTCTTAGTTTGAGCCATCAAGAGCTCCTTCAATTGCTTCACGTCATTCTTCAAAGACGTGAGTTGATTGTTGTTGGATTGAGTCTCTTGAAAGTTGACTCTTTTAACTCCACCTTCAGCTCCTTGGTGAGTATATTTCTCCATGTGCAAGGCTTGCTTCTCAATGAAGTCCCAAGCCTCATCAATCGCCATGTCCATGAAGGTACCGGCGGAGAGTAGTTGGAGATTGAACTGGGTGCTTCCGTCCAGCCCTTTGAAGTAGATCTCCAACAACTCGATCTTTGGAATCCCGTGATGTGGGCAATCCAAAAGGATATCCTTGAACCGCTCCCAAGATTTGGACAAGCTCTCCTTGTCCTTAATGATGAAAGCATTGATCTTCCCTCTCATTTCAGCGGTCTTCGAGGGGGGAAAGAATTTGGTTAAGAATTCCGTAGTCATCTCCTCCCATGTGCTAATTTTTCCTGGAGGAAGAGATTGATACCAAGTAAGAGCTCTATCTTTTAAAGAAAAGTAAAAAGGTCTTAGCTTGTAGTTGTTATTTTCAATTCTGGAAGGTCGCAAGGTTTCCATCAAGATCTCGTAGTTTTGAAGATGTTGATGCGGCGACTCCTTCTCTAGCCCTCCGAATTGGCATTGGCGAATCATGGATAGAACTTGCGGTCGAAGTTCGTAGTCATGATCCGCTGGATCTCCTAGGTTCACCCCTGGACGCCTCAGCTGTTGATTAGGGTCCATCATTTGACCTAGGGTTTGTGGGATTCCTGCAAGAAAAACATCTCGGACTGGCATCCGAGGTGGAATTACATCGGCCGGGGCGTCAGGTACTGGAATCTGCCTCGGTCGAAGATCAGCTACTGGATCCTGCATCGGTCGAGGATCAACAGGAGGATCTTTCCTCGGTCGTTGTAGAATCTGATTTCGGATGACTGCTATTTCTGCTTCGATAGCTGCAGTCTTGGTGCGATTCTCTTCCTTCTCTTGCCTTAGTTCTTCCTTGCTGAGACGTAGCAGCTCTTGCGTCTCTTTTAATTCGGCCGCAAGATCGCGATCGTCTTGTTGGGCCATCTTCGCTTCTCTTAAGCGTCTCTTGTATGTCTTTTCTGGTTCGGGATCGTAAGGAACGATTTCCTTCCCAGTACGGGTTCTTCGCATATACCTAAGAAAGAACCTGCAAAAGTCACTCAAGTAGAGTGGTTAGATGACACGGGGCAAGCGCCCCAAAGAGCAAACCGTACCTGCTCGGTCTAGACTAAGTCCCCGACAACGGCGCCAAAAACTTGTTCGCTCCAAACGGTGTATGCAAGCTTTAAATTTATAACCATAGACTTAAGCTTAAAACAAGGATGCGAACCCGCAGTGTACGGGTCAATCGTAGTAAAAACAAGAAAATTCCAAGGGTCGATCACAGGGACTCGGTGAAACAAAGTCAATACGGTATGCTTATGTCAATACTAACCACAAGAGCAATTAACACAATCAAAGATGAATAAGAAGTCAATAAAGCAAACATGCAATTCTAGGGATTAAAGCGTCTAGTTGTGGTTCCAACTCAAGATCTATAGATAAGCGGACAAAGCTGAGATTTTTGCGTGGGGAAGGTGTTACTAAAGTGGAGTAGATCACCGGGTAAGTCTCACTACACACTAATCCTAAACCGTAACTCCTATTACCGGGTAAGTCTCAAGGAATCAAGATAAAGAACTATAACCTCAAACTAACATGCCATCTAAGGGAATAGAATCAACCTTTACCGGGTAAGTCTCAGGCTAACTCACAAAGATGGGATGGAAGCACACTCAAACCCCAATAAAGGATAAACCTTTATTACCTACACTTATGATCGTTGGTACACAAACTAAGGAATTACCGGGTAAGTCTCATCCTAAGCTTGCATTGAACCAGGAAGGTGTAATAAGAATAGGATTTAGCAAACTCTAACACTTAACTCTCAGTTTAGGATCAGATAAGTCACCTCGGTCAGAAGAGTTCCACCCCGGCCGAGATGTTCATCGACTGAACGAGATGCTTAGGGCTAAGGTTAAAGACTCGAACTTTCAGGATCCTACTGGAATCTAAGATTATTCTATCATCGTTTTCCCCACAACCTTCAGCCAATCACCCCAGAATCACACAAGGAAATTAGCCACTCATCATCATAATGAAAGTATTAAAATATATGGGAAGAAAGTGAATATTTGAACAAAGAAGAATTTAATGAAAAGACTTCAATAACTGAATCAAATATCACAACAAAGCGTTCCTTGGATAATAATCCAAAAAGACAAGACAACAATTGAGGGAATTGAAGACAATCTTACAAAACCCTTCAAAAAGCTATAAAAGCTATGATCTTCAATCTTCCTTCAACCTTCAAAAAGGTTCTTCGAAAACTCCCAAATTGGAGTATGCTGCGGCTGCTGCGTCGTATAAACCCTGATCGACGGTATAGCGTGATGTTGGATTTGTGGAAATCCAACCCTTTTTATAGGAAAAATAAACCTCCAAAGATAATAAATCTTAAGAAGATATTATCCCATAAATATAGGTAAAATATATGATTCTGCATATCTCCTTCCTTCTAGAAGCTCAGCCCAAAAATATAAGATCACTTTCCAAATTTAAAAGATCTCTTCCAAGAATAAAATATTCTCGCCGCGTCCTAGGTATTCGCCTCGGTCGAGTCGGCGTCTCTGGATCGCCTCGGTCGAGATGAATCTCTGGGCAACCGAGGTGATTCATAACTGAGTGTAGAATCTCTCAAAACTGGTCCAAAGTAAATCTTTAATCCATGATTGTGCTTCCTGAAGGATTCCTTTTTGCTCCTCAATGTAGCTCCAAATGACTCTTGACTCCTTTTGCTCCTTTTTGATGCAAAACGTACCATATTACCTGCAATTACAACGAAACTAGGTGTAGACCTCGATCCTCGCGAAGGTAGATGAAATGGTAGTAAAATCACATAATGCACATACAAACATGCAGATTATGAAAGATAAAACGTCCAAACAAACCCCAAAATATAGACTATAATTCATGCTATCAAAATACCCCATACTTAGCCCTTGCTTGTCCCCAAGCAAGTTCCTCATATAAAAGATAAGATAGAATGGATTATAAGTCAAGAAAATCAATGAAAAAGTCTTTCAAAAACATTTTATGGTGTGCAACTACCATAGATCACTCTAAGAGAGTACTTCCTGGAATTTAAAAACTCAATATGATCAAAACATTTTATAAATATAGGAAAGTTGTTCATCTTTGCATAAAATCATAGAATGCATAATAAATCATAATTATCAAAATTAATTATGTATAATCCGATTTAAACCACTAAGTCAATCAACAAGCTCAAGGTCTCAAGGGCTTCCCATAAGAAAAGGTCAAGAAACGTGTAGGGTAGGGATGTATGTAAGGTAATGTGGTGCTAGAATCCGGGAAAAGGATGAACTTCACTTTCACTTTGACTTGCAACATCTTCCACCAATAAGCTTCGCTTATCTCACACTTTTTTTTTTCTTTTACTTTACTTTTTGGGATGCATGGACAGAGGTGCACAATAACCGAAGCCTAGGAAATCTGCAATCATCAATTTCTCGAGATGCATCAAACCCTTGATGCACATACCATGACCCGTCAGGAATATCGTTCAATCCGACTTTGGCAAGACACAAACACCCGGATATGTGAATGGTGCCGAGTTACTCATCCTCGTGACTAACGTCCCCAAACCTAAAATTACTTTCTAACACTTTCACCTTCAGCCACTTCTCAACTTTTGACTTGCTTTCACCACTTCGCTTGCTTCCGAAATCCCGGATCGGTAAAGGGAGGCAAACATATTTCAATGAGGGGCTAAAAGCATGATCAAGAAAAAGAGGAAAGAATACCGAATTGCCTTGGTCTTTCCAAGAAGAACGTGAGAGAACTTATGCTGCGGTGTCAACCTTCAAATTCAACATAATTTGGATAAAAATAAAGTATTAAACATGCCAATAATTTTAAACAAAGCATTTAGCAACTTAAACATATCATAAAACATTTCAAACATATAAAGAATTTAAATCCAGTCGGTAAACAAAATCTTCACTGAGATCATATCCAGATAAGTAACACAAAAATCGTTTTCGAAAACTCTCTGTTACGCCCACCTCGGTCGAGGTGTTCTTGGTTCAACCGAGGTGAAACACCTCGTTTTGCCAGAACTGTCCCGGTCGAGGTCAAAAATTTTTTTAAAACCATTTTGTTTTTTTTTCGGTTTCGACGTTTTTCTCAGTCAAATAACCTGTAAGTATTTAGCAACTTAAACAAAGCATTTAGCAACTTAAACATATCAGAACTGTCCCCGACAACGGCGCCAAAAACTTGTTCGCTCCAAACGGTGTATGCAAGCTTTAAATTTATAACCATAGACTTAAGCTTAAAACAAGGATGCGAACCCGCAGTGTACGGGTCAATCGTAGTAAAAACAAGAAAATTCCAAGGGTCGATCACAGGGACTCGGTGAAACAAAGTCAATACGGTATGCTTATGTCAATACTAACCACAAGAGCAATTAACACAATCAAAGATGAATAAGAAGTCAATAAAGCAAACATGCAATTCTAGGGATTAAAGCGTCTAGTTGTGGTTCCAACTCAAGATCTATAGATAAGCGGACAAAGCTGAGATTTTTGCGTGGGGAAGGTGTTACTAAAGTGGAGTAGATCACCGGGTAAGTCTCACTACACACTAATCCTAAACCGTAACTCCTATTACCGGGTAAGTCTCAAGGAATCAAGATAAAGAACTATAACCTCAAACTAACATGCCATCTAAGGGAATAGAATCAACCTTTACCGGGTAAGTCTCAGGCTAACTCACAAAGATGGGATGGAAGCACACTCAAACCCCAATAAAGGATAAACCTTTATTACCTACACTTATGATCGTTAATACACAAACTAAGGAATTACCGGGTAAGTCTCATCCTAAGCTTGCATTGAACCAGGAAGGTGTAATAAGAATAGGGTTTAGCAAACTCTAACACTTAACTTTCTGTTTAGGTTCGGATAAGTCACCTCGGTCAGAAGAATTCCACCCCGGCCGAGATGTTCATCAACCGAACGAGATGCTTAGGGTTAAGGTTAAAGACTCGAACTTTCAGGATCCTATTGGAATCTAAGATTATTCTATCATTGTTTTTCCCACAACCTTCTGCCAATCACCCTAGAATCAC
The DNA here is from genome assembly GCA_033239045.1 of Fagopyrum esculentum. Classification (NCBI taxonomy): domain Eukaryota; kingdom Viridiplantae; phylum Streptophyta; class Magnoliopsida; order Caryophyllales; family Polygonaceae; genus Fagopyrum; species Fagopyrum esculentum. The sequence continues at coordinate 44,872,725 of BSUD01000006.1, forward strand.
ACAAGGAAATTAGCCACTCATCATCATTATGAAAGTATTAAATATATGGGAAGAAGGTGAATATTTGAACAAAGAAGAATTTAAGGAAAAGACTTCAATAACTGGATCAAATATCACAACAAAAGCGTTCCTTGGATAACAATCCAAAAAGACTAGACAACCAATGAGGGAATTAAAGACAATCTTACAAAACCCTCCAATAAAGCTATAAAAGCTATGGACTTCAATCTTCCTTCAACCTTCAAAAAGGTTCTTGAAAACTCCCAACTGGAGTATGCTGCTGCTGCTGCGTATGCGGGATCTTCTTGTAAGCAAGATGTTGGAATTGTGGAAATCCAACCCTTTTTATAGGAAAATAACTCTCCAAAGATAATAAATCTTAAAAAGATATTTTCCCATAAATATAGGTAAAATATATGATTCTGCATATCTCCTTCCTTCCAGGAGCCAAGCCCAAAAATATAAGATCACTTTCCAAATTGAAAAAGAACTCATCCAAGAATAAAATATTCTCGCCGCGTCCTAGGTGTTCGCCTCGGTCGAGTCGGCATCTCTGGATCGCCTCGGTCGAGATGAATCTCTGGTCAACCGAGGTGAGTCACGACAGAATATGAAATCTCTTGAATATGCTCCAAAGTAAATCTTTAATCCATGGCTATGCTCCCTGGATGTAGCTCCAAATGACTCATGACTCCTTTTGCTCCTTTTTGATGCAAAACGTACCAAATTATCTGCAATTACAACAAAGCTAGGTGTAGACCTCGATCCTCGCGAAGGTAGGTGAAATGGTAGTAAAATCGCATAATGCACATACAAACATGCAGATTATGAAAGATAAAACGTCCAAACAAACCCCAAAATATAGACTATAATTCATGCTATCAAAATACCCCATACTTAGCCCTTGCTTGTCCCCAAGCAAGTTCCTCATATAAAAGATAAGATAGAATGGATTATAAGTCAAGAAAATCAATGAAAAAGTCTTTCAAAAACATTTTATGGTGTGCAACTACCATAGATCACTCTAAGAGAGTACTTCCTGGAATTTAAAAACTCAATATGATCAAAACATTTTATAAATATAGGAAAGTTGTTCATCTTTGCATAAAATCATAGAATGCATAATAAATCATAATTATCAAAATTAATTATGTATAATCCGATTTAAACCACTAAGTCAATCAACAAGCTCAAGGTCTCAAGGGCTTCCCATAAGAAAAGGTCAAGAAACGTGTAGGGTAGGGATGTATGTAAGGTAATGTGGTGCTAGAATCCGGGAAAAGGATGAACTTCACTTTCACTTTGACTTGCAACATCTTCCACCAATAAGCTTCGCTTATCTCACACTTTTTTTTTTCTTTTTACTTTACTTTTTGGGATGCATGGACAGAGGTGCACAATAACCGAAGCCTAGGAAATCTGCAATCATCAATTTCTCGAGATGCATCAAACCCTTGATGCACATACCATGACCCGTCAGGAATATCGTTCAATCCGACTTTGGCAAGACACAAACACCCGGATATGTGAATGGTGCCGAGATGCATCTTATCTTAGGAAGGTAATTCTCCTATATTTAGAGGCTGATTTTATGGAATTCATCATCTTCGGATCACAAAATCTTTGAAGAGAGTTGAAGGAAGTTTGAAGGAAGTTTTGAAGGTTGAAGATCAAGGAAGAAAGGAAGCTAGTTTGAAGGAAAGTTGAAGGAAGTTGTAAGATTCTCTTGGTTTGGTTTGGTTTTTGTTGTCTTTTCAGATTTGTGATTGAGGAATGCTAATTGTTTGTTTGATTGATTCAATTATTGAGACCTTTGTGTTAATGTTTTCTTGTTTGAATATTGATTTCTTTCTCAGATATTTGATTATTGTTATCATGATGATTGTTGGCTAAGTTCTTTATGCTATTCTAGGGTGATTGGCTGAAAGTTGTGGGAAAGACGATGAAAGAATGAGCCTTTATCCCAGTGGAGCCTGAAAGCTCGAGCCTTTACCTTAACCGACGAACACCTCGTTCAGTTGTGGAACATCTCGACTGAGATGGTACATAAACTGAGCGAGGCGAGACCTTTTCTGAACCTTATCTGAGTTGAGGTTTCAGTTTGTCAAATCCTATCCTTGTTATACGTTTCCTCGTTCAACGCAAGCCTAGGATGAGACTTACCCGGTGATTCCTTTGCTTGTTTACCCAAGATCATGAGTGTAGGTAATAAAGGTTTATCCTTTATTGGGGTTTGAGTGTGCCTTCATCCCATCTTTGAGAGTTAGCCTGAGACTTACCCAGTAAAGGTTAGTTCTATCCCCTTGGGTGGTATGTTAGTTTGAGATTATAGTTCCTTTCCTTAGTACCTTGAGACTTACCCGGTGAGAGGATCTTCGGTTTGGGATAGTGAGTAGTGAGACCTACCCGGTGATCTATTCCCACCTTAGAAACCCCTTCCCTTTGCAAACCTCAGCATTGTCCACGATATCTTTTGAGATCTTGAGTCGGAATCACAACTAGATACTTTAATCTCTAGACTCCGCATTCTATTTACCTGATTATTACATCATCTTTGATATCATTGCTTTGTTGTGTGTTTGTTATTGACAACTTGAATTACCGATCTTTGTTTCACCATAGTCCCTATGTTTGACCCTAAAATTCTTGCTTTTATTACAATCGATACGCACATTACGGGTTCGCTATTTGCAATTATTCTTGGTATAAATATTAAAGCTTGTACACACCTCTTTGAGCGAACACCCGGCTATGTGAATGGTGCCGAGTTACTCATCCTCGTGACTAACGTCCCCAAACCTATTGTTTTCTAACTCTTCTTCTCCTTTCAAAATCGTCTTTCACTTGCTTTTTCACTTTCTTGCTTCCGAAATCCCGGATCGGTAAAGGGAGGCAAACATATTTCAATGAGGGGCTAAAAGCATGATCAAGAAAAAGAGGAAAGAATACCGAATTGCCTCAATCATTCCAGTGAGGATGTGAGAGAACTTATGAAGCAGTATCAACCTTCAAATTTAACATGATTTGGATAATGCAACTCACTAAACATGCTCAAATTTCAAACAAAACAAGCATACCTTAATCACATCATAAATTTGTTCAATCACATAAAGATCATAAAAACTAATCAGCAAACAATTTTCATCATTGGGATCATATCCAGCTTAGAAGCACAAATTTTTTCAAAATTTCAAGTTTTCAAAGCCCATCTCGGTCGAGATGATTAAGGGCAAACGAGGTACTGAACCGAGGTAAGCTCTTGTTGTGGTCACCTCGTTTGGCCATAAGTCATTTCGGTCGAGACAAAAACTTTTTTTCAAACCAGTTTTCTACGTTTCTTCGATAAAAAAATCTTGTTGCAATGCATGTAATGTACAAAATAGCCTCCAAGCACATAATGGAAGCATTGGAAATAGTCATAAGCACATAAGTCGGTTATTACAAACCAAATATCTCAAGCACCCCATACTTAGGACGCATCGTCCGGACGGGTGTAAGAAGTCTAGAGGAAAACATTTACAATGTCAAAGCATATTCGCAAAATAAGAAGAGAAACTAAAACAGTAGCAACTCCGTGGAAGGCTCGATCATGCATCCAGAGGAGGAGGTGGGTGGAACGGGTACAAGAAGGGGTCAAATGGATATCCCATTTGCTGCTGAAACTGCAGCTCCATCATGCGGTGCAGGTAGTGATGACTCTCCTGCATCTCACGCCTCATGTCACCTATCTCGCTGGTCTGCGTGTCAAGGCGCCATCCTATGTCCGCACGTAGAGTACGGAATGACTGCTCCATGTGACGAGTGAGGTCGTCAATCCTCTGATGAGCCTCTTGATCGCAGCGGTGGCGGTGGCACTGTCTGTATTATGGCATCTCTGGCGCTGATGTCTCTGGGGCAGGGTGGTGGTCCTCCGTGTCCTCGTCATCGTCCACCAACTCAATCACCGGGGCACTCGGACCAGCAGTGTCCGTACCGGTCTCCATAGGTACTCCTCTATCCTCCTCGTCGATGTCTATGCCAAACTTTGCGTCAATCTCTACATCTCGCACAAATTACCGCCAAATCCTCGACTAGTTGGTCGGGTCAGTGATAGTGAAATGTAGGGACCAAGAAACCCCCTTCGGATCTTTGGTCTCCCAAGGCATGGCCACGTATGGTGGACCACAGCCTTGAGGGATCAAGATCCGTCGGGTAATAAACTCCTACAGCCTCAAGGGTTTGGCCTTAGCGGCCAAAGTTCATGTAGATAGATCGATGTCCATGGCGCCGGCAATGTACGTTACTAACCCTCCGAAGCAAATGTCGCCCTTCTTCTTGTACTTGACCTTGTGCAGCTCCTCCACCGGCATGGTGGAAAAACCCAGGACTCCACTTGTAGTCATATAGAAAAGAGCAAGTAACTCACCTTGTCGGATCTTTTGAGGCATCTCAATCCTGGCGACCAACATCTCACTCAAAATCCTGTGAGCGATCCGGAAAGATACATGGTAGACGTTCTTCTCCTTAGAGTCGCTCGGCTTCCAATGATCTACACTTGAAGTAATGTGGGCAATGTTGCCCCAGAGAGCATTCACCTCTCGCCTAGAGGGAAAGTCGGTGAGGGTGTGTGGTGGAAATCCGAAGAGTGTCCCGAAGTTCTCCACTGTAAAGGCGCACCCCTTTTTCATCAACCTGAACTTTACTCCTTTTTGTTCCGGCAGATGGGTGATAGAACTGATAAACTCAAATGTCGGCTCCAAATAAGCTGGTGTTCGGAGGGCCATAAACTGCTGAAGGCCAACGAGAGATATCATCCTCTACCGATCATCGATGACGTGGAGGCAATTGAAGTCCTCAACGTCGACGTAGCGGGGGAGTTAATCGGTCGGGAGCATATCCGATCATAATCCTTTTGGAACCGACCAAGGATGGTCAGTACCTGTGGTGATGCAGGAGGTGAGGGGGAATGGTTTCCATCATCGGGGCGGTCATAAATGGCTAATTGCCTGTTTTAACAACACATTTTCTCAGTTTTGGGTTATGATCTCGGGCTGTTCTTTAGAGTGTCTCGGCCGTGATGACTGGGTTCTACCGAGATGGACAACACTTCGATCGAAATCACAAAGCTGTAACTTTCTGCCCCCAAATTCACTACCAAAAGCCTCCTATGGGGTTCCTCGTTCAATTTCAACACACCAAATAGACAACATTTCCCAATATTGAGCAGAATCGACCAAAATGTTAAAAAGGGGATCTCCGATGAAATTACCCGGTTTTTGCAAATTTCGGTGGACTGAAGTGGAGTTTCATGTTGGAGAAGTCGTTGTGGTGCTATTCCCGTCGATTTGGAGTTAAAGAGCATAGAAAACGAGAAATAGTCGAAGCTTTGGAGGTTAGGGTTTGGTTCCGGTCGAGACGGCGTCGGGACGGAAGAAGAGTGAAGAGAGAGAAATCCGTTCTCCTTTTTATACCCTTCAGAAAATTCAAATGCATCTCGGTCGAGATGTTTGTCAGTGACCGAGGTGGTCAACCGAGGTGACTCCTTGTTTCTCTCATCTCGGTTGGCCCAGATTGTATCTCGGTTGAGAGTGCTCTCGAAATGGCTTCCAGTTTCCGTTTCCTTCCAATTTCATGAATTGTAGCTCTAGCCACATGCTTTCTCTTTAATTTTTATCTTGGGTTGTACCTAGTTCCTATTATCATGGACACAAAACACACAAACTACACTAATTTAATCTAGAAAGCAAGAAAAAAAGCAATACCTTGGGTTGCCTCCCAAGAAGCGCTTGATTTTAGGTCGCTAGTTGGACCTAGCTCTGTATGTTCATGTGAGATGCATGGATGCAATCTCCTCTACAGGGGGTTCTGGTATGTGTTTCTTCAGCCTACGTCCGTCGACTTTAAGGATTCCACATTGTTTACCCCATACTGCAACTGCACCATGAGGAAAAACTTTTTCTAAAATAAAAGGTCCTGCCCATTTTAATTTCAGTTTATTGGAGAGGAGGTGAGAATGATAATCTAAAAGAAGAACAAATTCTCCTTCTTTGAGTCCTTTCCGAGTGATATGCTTTTCAGTTTATTGGAGAGGAGGTGGTTTCGCATTCCTAGCGTTGTCTTGTAAGGCTTTGGAATGTTCAGGGCTAGTGCTTACAACTCTCACAATCATTACATGAGGAGTATTTGAGGATCCAGGTATCTCGATTCCTTTTGAAGCGTCTCGGACGATACCTAGTCCGAGTTTGCGATAGTCATTCGTCTCCTCTTCAATTTCCTCGGAGGCAGCCCTTGGGTTTTTCTCCAAAGTTTCCAAGCCTTTTATATCTACATTACATGAAACATCTAGACCTTTCTCATTTATATGATGATTCAAAATTCTCTCAAGTGGATCGTTACTAAGGATAGAGGTAACCAATCTCGTGATTCCTCTTTGTTACTGATGATGTAGATGTCTTCCTCAAGGCCTTGGCCTTTCATTAAAGTTGATAACACGAATTCAACATGTTTCTCACCGATGGTGAAAGACAATTTGGCGTTCTTGCAATCCACGTAGCTACCGGAGGTTGCAAGAAATGGCCTTCCAAGGATGATCGGGACTGGATAATCTGCAAGAATGTCGAATACCACAAAATCTGTGGGAAAGTAAAACTTACCTAGCCGTACTGGGATGTCTTCCAACACGCCTACGGGTCAAGTGATTGATCGATCTGCCATGTACAACGTCATCTTCACTAGTTTAGGCTTCCCTAAACCGGCCTTCTCACACAATGCAAGTGGAATGATTCTCATTCTTGCTCCTAGATCACATAATGCGTCATATGTGACTTCTCCTACTCTAATTGGAATGCAAAATGATCCTGGATCTCTTAATTTGGGTGACATTTTCTCCTTCATGATCTTACTGAGTTCTGATGACCTCGAGGACATCATTACTTCACTAAAATCTTCCAGCTTCCTCTTGTTAGAGAGTATTTCCTTCAAGAACTTCCCATATGCGAGCATACCAAAAATTGCATCAATGAAAGGTATGTTAATATGGAGTTTACTCATAAGGTCCAGAAACTTACCGAAATGCTTGTCTAGACGTGTTCTCGCTCTATACTGCGGAAATGGCAGCAGAGGCTTGTAAGTAGGAGGAGGTACATAAATTTCTTCTTTTCCTTCACCTCGGTTGACCGAGAAGTATTTCGGTCGAGGTCCTTTCTGAGGTGACCTCCTGTTGTGTTTCCCTCGGTTGACCAAGAAATCGCCTCGGTCGAGATGGGCTGCTTCACAGCTTCGCTCGATCGAGGTTGTGGGTCGGTGGTCTTCACACCGCTCCTTGTTGTAACTGTCATGATTTGTCCCTTTGGGTTATTCTATGTACGTCCTGGAAGCTTCCCTTGATCTCTAGGAACTTCTCCGACCTTGCTAAATACTTGATTTTCCAAGGCTTTTTGTGCCTTAGAAATCGAAGTAACCGTTCTTTCCAATCCACTCATATTTCCCATCAAAGTTTCCAACATTGCCTCTAACTTATCCATGGGTGGCTGACTCGAACTAGATGATGTTTCCTAGCTTTTCAATGGAGTGGAAGAAGAAGATGGTGGAGTTAGAGCATTATCAGCATGTGAATAAGGATTACTGGAATTGTTTTAATTGGATCTCCAATTATTGTAGTTTCGGTTGTTGTTGTTGTTGTTGTTGTTGTAGTTGTTGTTCCTATTCCCTTGGTAGTTTACTCTCCCAACACACCCAACATCTTGCTCCTTGGGTTGTTGTGTTTGTGTCTTCAATAACTCCTTCAAAGCCTTCATCTCATTGTTAAGAGCATTTATTTGATTAATGCTGGAGGAAGTAAGGTTTAGCTAATGTGGTCTTGAGCTTTGACCTCCTGTATCAACACTCCGGTGGCAGTACTTCTCAATAGTGAGAGCTTGTTTTTCAACAAAATTTCATGCTTCATCAACTAGTTTATCCATGAACGTTCAAGCTGAGAGTGATTGAAGCTTGAATTGCGTTTTCGCATCCAAACCCTTGAAGTAGATCATTAGCAAATTAATCTTTGGAATTCCATGATGTGGCAATCCAACAAAACATCCTTGAACCTTTCTCATGACTTAAAGAGGCTTTCACCGTCCCTCATCACAAATGCATTTATTTTTGCTCTCAACTCCGCCGTCTTTGATGGCAAAAAGAACTTGGTGAGGAACTCCGCGGTCATCTCCTCACATGTGTTATCTCTTCCGGTGGGAAGCGATTGGTACCATGCTAGTTCTTTATTCTTCAAAGAGAAAAAGAAAACACGCAGTTTATAATTGGTATTTTCACATCTAGAAGGTCTCAAAGTTTCCATCAAAACCTCATAGTTTTGTAAATGTTGGTGTGGTGACTCTCTCTTCATTCCTCCAAAACGATTCTGTTGAATCATTGTAATAACTTGAAGTCTAAACTCATGCTCTCTTTCAGCCGGATCTCCCAAGTTCACGCCCGGACGGCGTGCTTATTGGACGGGATCCATCCGTTGACCAAGTGTTTGCGGAATGCCCACAAACGGGTCAGCTGGCTCAACCCTCGGTGGTGGTGGCGGCACATAAATGGGCACCGGTGGATTAATCACAACTCTAGCATCCCTCTCTCTTTCCTCATTCGCTAGCCGAATTTTCTCTCTTAATTCGGCCATGTCGGCTCGAAGTTTCTCTTGTTGAGTAATTGTTTCAGCTCTCTCTTTACTAAGAGCTTCATCTCAAATTATTATTTGATCTCGAGCATCAGCTAATTCAGACCGAAGATCCTCTACTCCTTCATTATTGGCAGCAACCATCTTCTTAGCTTCTTTCAACCTTCTCTTGTAAGTCTTTTCTAGTCCAGGATCGTAAGGAACGATTTCTTTACCAACTCTTGTTATTCGCATAAACCTAAGGAAAGGTTATGCAAGAACACTCAAGGAATCGGTGAGAACCGTACACTGGATTGGTCTTGACCAATTTTCCGACAACGGCGCCAAAAACTTGTTCGCTCCAAAAGGTGTGTGTAGATAAAGTTTTGAATTTAAATCCCGAATTATAGATCTAACGATAAGCGAACCCGCAGTGTACAGATCTATCGTAGTAAGGGCTTATATTCCGGAGTCGATCTCAAGGAATCGGTGAGAATAATCCCAGCAAAGCAATCTAACTTCAGAAGCATGCAATAGTATTAATCAAAAGCAAAAGACAAGATGTATAGCAAGATGGGGAAATGCAGATTCTAAAGATCATAATATCCAATTGTGGTTTCAACTCAAGATTTCTAAAGGTAACGTGGACAAAGCTGAGGTTTGTTGAGGGAAAGTGTTTCAACTATGGGAAAGATTACGGGGAAGGTCCCATTATCCACTTTCCCAAACCAAAGCTCCTATAACCGGGTAAGTCTCGGAACTAAGGAAAGGTACGAGTACTCAAACCAACACACTCACCTAAGGATATAGAACTAACCATCACCGGGTAAGTCTCAGGTTAACTCTCAAAGGTATGATGAAGGCACACTCAAACCCTAATAAAGGATAACCCTTTATTACCTAACACTCATCATCATCGGTAAACAAGCAAAGGAATCACCAGGTATGTCTCATCCTAAACTTGCATATAAACCAAGAAGGGTGCAACAAGGATATTTGGCAAACTATAACCTAAACTCGAGATCTGCAAAACAGTGGTTCGTCTCGTGCTGTTCTATATCGATCTCGGTTAAGATGCTCAATGAACAGCCTAAGATTGGTTTCGGTCTACGGTTAACGCGAGCTTTCAGGGTCCACTCAGATAAATTTTCATTCTTTCATCGTCTACACCACAACCTTCAACTAATCATCCTAGAGTTGCAGGGTGTTTATCCAACAATCTTCATTATCAAAGCAGTCAAGTAATATATCAAGATATCAAGAAAAGCGAGTAGAACAATCTACAAAACTATCTCAATAATCAAAGCAAACAAACCAGCAATCGTTACTAACAATGTGTTCCATAAAGTATGATAACAAACTCACAAGTAACTTTCCTAGAAAATCCTCACAAGCTATGGTTCCTTGAACCCTAAGCCATCCTTAATTAAATCTTCTTCCTTTCAATAGTCGTCTTTCTAACTGTGCTTTGATCTCTCTAAGATTCAGCCTCCTAAACTTCACATTCACCTTCCATTCTTATAAAATAATTAAGGTCAAATTATATTTTATTTTCCTTGGGCTGTGAGCCGTCGACCTCGAACCAGGCCCAGTGGGCCATCTCGGTCGAGATGCATCATTGTGTTGATCCGAGATCAATAGTGATCTACGTGTATGCCTTCGTATCTTCAACTGAATCTTGCTTTCATCCTTCCAGTATAGTTCATGCTTTTCTTCTTGTCCTTCCTAATGCTCCACAATGTAGCTCTATAGCTTCCTTAGCTTCTTATGCTCCATTTCGACTCAATATGTGTCATATTCCCTACAATTACAATCAAACGTGATGTAGACCTCGGTTCTTACAAAGTAACTGAATAATGACATAAACACTAAGAATACATGTACATGCATGCAGAATAATGATGAGAAAATGTTCGCCCCTAAAGGTGTGTGCAAATAAGCTTTAAATTTATAAAACTAGAATCAAGCAGCGAACCCGCAGTGTACGGATCGACGTAGCTAAGCAAGAATTACAGAGTATCGAACACAGGGATTTGGGTGGGAACAAATTCAATTGCAGGTTATCAAGCGAGTAAATATGAGAGTTTTGCAACTATTGGGAAAACAACAATCCTAAGATCCAAGTATCCAGCTGTGGCAATCGATTCAAGATATACTAATGATATAAAGACAGAGTTGAGATATGCAAAGGTATACTAATGTAAGGTAATCGTACGGTGAAGTTCCAAAAACCTTATGTAACTCACCTACAAGGCACTCTCTATACAGGTTGTTGAGGCTCAATATAGAAAGATTCTAAAGGTGAGAATTAGTGTCAAATACCCAAACTTGTAACCCAAGGATCAAGACTAACTTAACCGATTGAGGTTGTGACACTCACAATCGAGGTAGAGGTTGTTGAGGCTTCACTACCACCTAGAAAAGACAAGTCTAAACTAAGTCAAAGCAAATCTTTAACTTTGAATTAAAGTAAAAGCAGGTTCGTAAACTTGAGGGAAATTATGGTTGGATCTTGAGATTCCACGGTCGTGGAACTCAAGAACAACCCGTAATTTAGGGTTCGTCGACGATTCTCTCTAACTCTCAGGGTCTAATCTGTTTGCGATCGATCTATCATCATCTAAGCCACAACTATCAATCCTTCACCTTAGAATTGTTAAGGGTTTTTAGCCAATAACAATCATGTTAATATCAATTCAAGAATTAAAAGATAGAAAGATGAAAACTTTCAAGAACTTTCAATAAACTTCAAAACCAATCTCAAAGTCACAATCAAGAACAAATATCGTCACAAGATCCGTAATAGAACAAACAAACAAAATCTTAGGAAAGAAGGAAGAACGGGATGTCAATCCGTCTTCTAAATCAAACCTAAACAAGAAGAGTAATCTTCCTGCAAGAAACCTTCCGAATCTTCCGTCAATCCGGGAAATATGGAAATCCCAACGATAATATCCACCAAGTGCGAGATTAGGACAAATCCAAACACGAACTTTGATCTCCAACGAGATTCTCCCAATGCCTCTAAACGAGGGTAAGCGCCAATAATGCTGCGATAGCGGTTATGCGGTGATAGCGTGGATTGTCCTCCTAAGCGATCATGACGGAATCTTGCTTCGTCCGTCTTTTTATAGGGCAAGATAAAATATCGGCCCGGCCCAATCTTCAAAAGATCGTGGCTTCAAAGTGTGGCGAAAAAGATCGCCAAGATCACGGTCGTGGAAGTTTCCACGACCGTAATTTAGAGCGTGGATTAGGTCACGGTTTGCACCATGTATTCCACGAACGTAATAGTTACTGGAATGTATCACGCTTCTCTTTGCAAGGATCCACGGCCGTGGAACTGAACGTGGTTTGTAATACGGCCGTATTTTAGAGCGTGGTTTAGGGCAAGAACGTGATTCTTCCCTAACCTCGTGCATTCCTCCAAGCTAAACTCCAATTTGCTCCTAAGAATGCCCTTAATCCATGGACATATCAAATCAACTCTTCTTTGCTCGATTCCGTTCGGAAATAGCTCTTAAGTACCTATAATCAACATAGAACTAGTGTAGACATCTATATCGACAATATAGGAAAACTACCTCACTTATGCAACAATGTTCAACCAAAGACTATCAATATGAATCAAATACGTTTACAAAACGTGCCTAAAATATCACAATATTTCATGCTAACAAATAACCCCATACTTAACACTTGCTTGTCCCTAAGCAAGGTCTTTCAAAAAGCTTTAAACAAGAGTTAGGATGAAATATGTTTACCTTCTTTTGGATGAATGTGCCTTCTAAAGAATAGATCATTCTCAAACCTTGCTTCAATCGTTTATCAAACTTTCACACACTCAATCAAAGAGTAAAAAGTAAAGAAAATTCATGAATCAATTTAACTTCTAAACAAGCATCATAACCTTCAAACATTATCAAAATCAATCACAAGAAACCTCAATTTAGATCACAAAGTCATATAACATTCTTTTGATCTTAAGGACTTTCAAAGAAAAGGTCTAGAATGTGGAAGGGAAGGAGACTTTAAGGGAATGTGGTGCATGAATCCGGGAAAGTGGACAACTACCTTCTTCTTCTTTTGCGGTTTCCGCAACACTTCACTTAGAGCTTCGCCCTCTTCTCTTCATTTTTTTTCGACTTTACTTTTGGAGTTATGGATAGAGGTGCACAAAAACCGAAGCCTAGGAGATTGGCGTTTCTCAATTTTTATGACATGCCTCAAACCCTTAGCGCACATACCACAATCCGCTAGGAATATCGCTCAATTCGACTTTGGCAAGACACAAACACCCGGCTATGTGAATGGTGCCGAGTTACTCATCGTCATGATTGACTTCCCCAAACCTACAATTTCTTTCTATTCATTTGATTGCAAATAATTGCTCTCATGGCCCTCCCACATCAAACATGCCTTTTTCATTCACTTCTCCAAAATTCCCGGATAGGTAAAGGAGGTCAATATTTCAATGAGGAGCTAAAATGATCAAAGAAAGAAAAAAAGAAAATATCGAATTTCCTTAATCATCTCAACAAGAAGTATAGGAACTTATAACGTGATTTCAACTTTAATTTCTTTACATGATTTAGGTAACATAATCACATTATGAAACTTGCAAAAGAGGTATAATTCATTCATTCAAATCCTTTTCGATTCACTATTCTTTTAAGCATGCAATTGTTATCAAACTCCATTCACAAGTAATGATTATCATGGAAATCATCTCAATTCATTAGAAGCACAAAATTTTCAAAATTTTTCAATTTTTATGGGTTTTTCAGGTTATTTTTCATGCAATGCAATAAGGAAACGTGCAACACATAATGAACATGCAATGATAGTCTCAAATGAAAGCGAACATAGTAAGTAGAGTTATTACAAACTTTTAGTACATCTCACCCCATACTTAGGACGAACATTGTCCCTAATGTTCAAAAGAAAGAAAGAAAAGAAAGAAAAGAAAAAGAAACTCATAAAGTGGTGGCGGGAATGTCTAAAACGAACGGTCATGCATCAAATCACTGCGGTGCCGGCGGAGGCGGGAATGGAGAGAAGCTGGAGTCGTAGGGCTGCCCAAACTGCTGGCGGTAGACGTCCCTCATCATGTGATCAAGATCGTCTAGGCGTCCGTCTCTAGCATCGGCTCGGATCTCCAATGCTCCAACTCTCTCTGAAAGTCCGGTAGCCCAATCTGGCATTTGCTCGTACCATCCCGGGGCGTGACTGTACCATGCTGGGGCGTCGGATGGTGCTGGTGCTGGTGGTGGTGCTGCTGGCTGCTCTGTCGACCAAGGAGGGGGAACGCCATACCATGTGGGAGGTGTGGTCATCCACGTAGGCCTCTCACTCACGCTAGCGCGGCGAGATGACGAGCCTGAGGCTTGAGCTGGACGTGGAGAGCATCTAGGTACATCTGGGGCCGCCTCCGGCTGGTCCGGTAACGTGCCAAACTCCTGCTCCGCTCCTCCTCCACTCTCAAACTGATCTCCCATATCCTCCTCCTCGACAACCGGTGGTGGGACATAAGGGGGAGATACTATCCTGTTCGCATGCATCGCAGCGAACGTCTCCTTCCAATTATGGCGTCCCGCCATAATGGAATACTCTGGCAGCCACTCTATACCCCTGCCCGTCCTACTCTCCCAAGGCATGCCCGCATAAGGCGGACCTCTATGTGTGGGGAAGATGAGACCCCTAACCATGAATGCATGGAGTCCTAAAGGTACGGCCGGTATGCGGGTGCAAGCAGAAAAATCAACACCAAAACTCCTAGCAATGTGGGTAACTATCCCACCATATCCGATGTTTCCCTTCGCCTTGTTCTTGAGCTTGCTCATAGTAGCAGCCAAGAGAGTAGCACAATCAGCACGGCGTCCATAAAGCATGCAATAGAGCAAGAATAGCTCATCCGTCTTTATCTTTTGGGGCGTCTCCGTCCTAGGAAAGAGACACTCCGAAAGAACACGGTGAGCTATCTTCAAGGCTAGATGGTACATCAATCTAGCCTTGGTATCAGCGGGTTGCCAACGGTCCTTGTCGGCGTAAATCATCGCAACTTCCTTCCAAAAGTCCTTGGGGTAAACACCACTCGGAAATCGATCATTGAAGGTCTCATGAAACCCAAAAATAGTCCCAAACTCAATATACTCAAATGGTAGTCTCTTTCCATGAGACGGAAAGAGACGGTCCTATCTACGTGGCTGTGCTCGAAAGACGTCACAACCTCCCGGGTGATCTCCTCATAGGCGTCTTCTCGGATAGCCGAGAAGATAACTAATCCGGCTCTATCCAAGAGCCAAGTAAGGTCATCAACTATGTTGAGAGGATATAGATCCTCCAACAACAAATATCTAGGGCCAATCACTGGCCTCTCCTTGATCTTCTCGAATGCAGCGAGATGATTCTCATGTATGGTCGGGATTCTAGGGTGAGGAGGTGAGGATGGAGGTGAAGGTGAGGATGGAGGTGAAGGTGAAGAGGGTGGTGGTGCCCTAGAGGATGAGGAAGAGGAGGGATTACCCTTCCTCTTCTTATTCTGCTCATTCTTCTTCTCTTTTATCCTTCCCGAAACTCTCCTTACAAAATCCATTCTGCTCAAAAATTACGGTTTGTTCTTCAAGAATTACGGCCGTGGTTTACCCAGAGACCGTGATTCGTCTCAGAAGATCACAAATCTCAGCAAATCAGCAATCAATCACCACAACAAGCAGTCCTAGTCTAATTCCTTCCAGTCTCTATCAGTTCTTCCTAAAAATCTATAGCAAAAACGAACCAAATTGGCGAGAATCAAGAAGGGAAAAGAAAACCTCTTTTTCGGATTGAAAAATCCGAAATGCGCGTTTGTCGGTGAATTTCCGTTCGATTCGTCGCTTGGATCTTGTTTGTGGTTGAATTTGCTGCAGTTTGGGAAGAAGAATCGTTAGAAACGATTAAGAAACGAAGATTTAGAGGAGGTCGTGGATTTTCGGCAATTAGGTCGTGGAAAGAGGGATTTTTGGGATGAGTTTGTGAAGAATGTGGCTTATATAGTTGCAGGCAAAATTTTGAAAATCACGGTCTGTCGGGGTGTTCCACGGCCGTGGAAGTGTACGGAACCGTGGTTTTGGTGATTTTTCAAAGGCTTTTAGAAATTACGGCCACTGTAGCTATGACGACCGTAATTTAGACCGTGGAACCTCCTGTAAAGCTCCAAAGTCCGAATTTCGTCGCTTTTCTTCAATATTGTCCTCCCTTTTTCCTTTTCCACCGATCCTACAACCAAAAATACAAACATACCGGAAGAAATCGAGGCAAAATAAAGCAAAAACGTCTATTCTAAACTAAACTATGAATCGAAAACAAAAACGAAAATGCAATACCTTGGGTTGCCTCCCAAGAAGCGCTTTGTTTAAGGTCCGTAGCTAGACCAAACTCGCACTTATTCGAGTGCGGTAGGCACGAACTCTTCAGCTTGGAGTTCCGGCGTATACTTCTTTAGTCGTTGGCCGTTCACCTTAAAACTTCCGCTAGCTTCACCCCATACTTCAACTGCACCAAGGGGGAAAATACGCTTAATTAGAAAGGGTCCGGTCCAACGGGATTTAAGCTTACTTGGAAAGAGGCGAAGTCTTGAATTGAAGAGGAGAACTTGATCTCCTTCTTTGAAGTCCTTTGGAATGATATGCTTATCATGCCAACGCTTTGCTCTTTCCTTGTAGATCTTGGCGTTTTCATAGGCGTTCAAACGGAGTTCATCCAGCTTATTAATGTCTAGGAGACGCTTCTCTCCCGCTTCCTTCATGCCGAAATTCAGCCACTTGATAGCCCAAAACGCTTTGTGCTCCAACTCCACCGGCAAGTGACAAGACTTCCCATACACAAGGTTGTATGGTGTGGTTCCTATGGGAGTCTTGTACGCAGTCCGGTACGCCCATAATGCATCATCTAGCTTCAAGGACCAATCCTTCCTAGTCCTTGAAACCGTCTTTTCTAGAATTCCTTTGATCTCCCTATTTGAGATCTCAACTTGTCCACTAGTTTGTGGATGATAAGGGGTAGCGATCTTGTGAGTAACCCCATACTTAGCTAGAAGAGCTTCAAAGCGACGGGCTATGAAGTGAGAACCTCCATCACTAATGATCGTCCTTGGTGTCCCAAATCGCGGAAAGATGGTCTTGTTAAAGAACTTAACCACCACCATGGCATCATTTGTGGGAGAGGCAATTGCTTCCACCCATCTAGAAACGTAATCTACCGCCAATAGTATGTCTTGGTTTCCACAAGAGGATGGGAATGGTCCCATGAAATCGACTCCCCAAACGTCGAAAACCTCCACCTCTTGGATGTTGTTGAGGGGAATCTCATTCCTTCTAGAAATATTGCCTATTCTTTGACAAGCATCGCAGCAAGAAACAAAGGATTGCACATCTCTAAATAAAGTAGGCCAAAAGAATCCAGATTGCAATACCTTTGCGCTAGTCTTGTTCGAACTAGCGTGTCCTCCACAAGGTAGTGAATGACAATGGCGGATGACACTTTGCATCTCATCTTCCGGCACACATCGCCGAATGATGCCATCCGGACCTCTCTTAAAGAGGAGAGGCTCGTTCCAATAGTATTCCCGGACGTCCTTAAAGAACTTCTTCCTTTGTGCGTAGGATAGTCCGGGCGGTATCTCCTGGCAAACCAAATAGTTAACAAAATCAGCAAACCATGGTTCGTTACCTTTGGAGATCACTTTGATGCACTCCTCTATGATGTGTAGGTGTTCGTCCGGAAAGGAGTCATCAATGGGCAAATGGTCGTCCTCTAAATGTGTTAGGCGACTCAAATGATCCGCAACAGAATTTTCTGAACCTTTCTTGTCGCGGATCTCAAGATCGAATTCTTGTAGGAGGAGAATCCATCTAATCAGCCTTGGTTTCGCATCTTTCTTCGCAAGGAGGTACCGGATCGCAACATGATTCGTGTAGACAATCACCTTTGCACCTACAAGATAAGAGCGAAATTTGTCAATAGCATAGACAATGGCTAAAAATTCTTTTTCGGTAGTGGCGTAGTTGAGCTGCGCTTCATCTAGCGTCTTGCTAGCATAGTATATGGCATGGGTTCGCCCTTCCTTTCGTTGTCCAAGAACAGCTCCAATTGCTACGTCACTAGCATCGCACATAATCTCAAAGGGGAGAGTCCAATCCGGAGGTTGGATAATAGGTGCTGAAATTAGAGCTTCTCGAATGGTGTTAAACGCATCCAAACATTCTTGCGAAAACTCAAAAACCGCATCCTTCATCAATAGATTAGTGAGAGGTTTTGATATCTTAGAAAAGTCCTTAATGAAACGTCTATAAAATCCAGCATGTCCTAGGAAACTTCTTATCCCTTTCACCGAAATTGGGGGAGGAAGTTTCTCTATGGTCTTTATCTTAGCCTTGTCTACCTTTATCCCTCTACTAGAGACTAAGTGACCTAATACAATCCCTTCCTTAACCATAAATTGACACTTCTCCCAATTAAGAACTAGGTTAGTGTCTTCACATCTTTGCAAAACAAGAGAAAGGTTAGAAAGGCAATCGTTAAAAGAGGAACCGTATACGGAGAAGTCGTCCATGAAGACTTCCATGATTTCCTCTACGTATTCGGAGAAGATGGCCATCATGCACCGTTGAAAGGTGGATGGGGCGTTGCAAAGCCCGAACGGCATTCTCCTATAGGCAAACGTACCCCAAGGGCACGTGAATGTGGTCTTCTCTTGATCATCCGGATGTATCGGAATCTAAAAGAAACCACTATAACCGTCAAGGTAGCAAAAATGTGAATGTTGTGCTAACCTTTCAAGCATTTGATCGATGAATGGCAATGGAAAGTGATCCTTCCACGTTGTGTTGTTGAGCTTGCGGTAGTCTATGCACATCCGCCATCCAGTCACGGTTCGGGTAGGAATGAGTTCGTTGTTCTTGTTGGTGATGACCGTCATTCCTCCCTTCTTCGGAACTACTTGAACTGGACTCACCCACTTGCTATCGGAGATAGGATAGATGATACCTGCATCAAGAAGTTTAAGAATTTCCTTCTTGACAACCTCCTTCATGGTCGGGTTCAACCGCCTTTGAGGTTGTCTTGAAGTTCTAAAGTCTTCCTCCATTAATATCTTATGCATGCATAGGGAGGGTTTAATTCCTACTAAGTCCTCAATAGTATAGCCTATGGTTTTTCTATGTTTCCTAAGGACAATCATGAGCTGTTCATGTTCATCTATGCTTAGTTCGGAACTAACGATAACCGGAAAGGTAGAATTAGATCCTAGAAAAGCGTACCTTAGATGAGTAGGAAGTGGTTTGAGTTCCATTGCTTTCGGAGCTTCCAACGATCCTTGAGGAGTATCCGATGTTTCCTTACAGGTTTCTAAGGGTGTTGAGTGAGTTGGAGAAGGATCAGAAAAAGTTGAAGAAGTATGCCGATCACCCTCTTCCACGGCCAGAATTACGGGCTCCTTATATGTTCCACGGCCGTGTAATCCCCTGGAATGGAGGACGGTTTTGGTTGTGAAATCCATGGTCGTGGAATACAGGGTATGACCGTGGATTCTAACATTCTCAGCCTCATCGTGGAGTTTCTCAAACTCCTCTTCATGCATCTCTTCTTGTGCTTCCAAGGCTTCAATTTCCTCTTTGCACTCTTCTTCTTCCCCTACATCTGTTAGACTCATGGTAATGACTTTTTGTAAAGGATCATTAAAGAGAATCGCACTTACCTCTTCCCTAGATAAACCTTCTTCATCTTGGATATCGTAAATATCCTCGTCAAAGATTGGCTCCTTCACTAGAGTGGAAAGAACGAACTCTACTTTCTCTTCTCCTATATCAAAAGCGAGTCTCCCATTCTTGCAATCGACTATGCAGCCAGAAGTTACAAGAAACGGTCTTCCGAGTATGATCGGGACCGGGCTATCTGCAGGAATGTCAAGCACGACAAAATCAATGGGAACAAAGAATTTACCTAGCTTGACCGGGACGTCTTCTACAATACCGACGGGGCGAGTGATGGATCGATCCGCCATGTATAACGTCATCTTCACCGGTTTAGGGTCGCCTAAACCGATCTTCCTGCACAATGCAAGTGGTATGATGCTCACAATCGCTCCTAAGTCACATAAAGCGTCGTATGTGACATCTCCCACTCCAATGGGAATGCAAAATGACCCCGGATCCTTCAATTTTGGGGGCATTTTCTCCTTCATGGTCTTGATGAGATCCGAAGAATCCGAACTCATCTTGACCTCTCCGAAATCTTCTAGCTTCCTCTTGTTAGAGAGAAGCTCCTTCAAGAACTTTCCATAAGCGGGCATACCTACAATAGCATAAATGAATGGTATATTAATATGCAGCTTACTCATGAGTTCTATGAACTTACCGAATTGTTTGTCTAGGCGCGCTCGCGCTCTAGATTGAGGGAATGGTAGGGGAGGTTTGTAAGCTGGAGGAGGAACATAGACATCTTCCTTCTCCTTCCCCTTCTCTTTGTCCTTCTCTACGGGGACTTCAACGAACGTAGGCTGCGGATCGGTGGTAGTCACTCCGCTCCTAGTTGTTATCGCCATCACCCTTCCCTTAGGGTTGTCCTCCGTCTTTCCTGGAAGTTTTCCTTGATTCCTAGGAACTTCCTGCGCGTGGTTGAACATTTGGTTTTCTAAAACCTTTTGAGCTTTATCAACCTTAGAGACTTGATCATCAACTTTGATGAGGCGGTTCTCCAACCCTTGAAGCTTCCCCAAGATAGTTTCCAACATGGGATCGGGCTTCTCCTTTCCCGAAGTGTTTCCTCCATTTGATGATTGCCCCTGGCTTTTCAAAGGAGTAGAGGAAGAGGAAGGTGGAGTTAGTGAATTTGAGTTGGAAGGATAAGAGTTACCGGAATTTTGTTGATTGGAGCGCCAATTGTTGTTGTTTGAACCCCTATTGTTGTTCCAATCGTTGTTCCGGTTGTTGTTGTTTCCATTCCAATTGTTATTCTGGTTGTTGTTCCGGTTATTGTTGTTGCCCAAATAACCAACATCCTTCCTTTGTTGCTTCGGGAAGTTGGTCTTGATAGCCTCCTTCAACTCTTTGATCTCATTGTTGAGGGAGAAAATCTGATTTTGAGCTTCATGTGTGAGCTTTGCTCCTTGATCCACACGATTTCCCTCCACTTTCCGGTGGGAATACTTCTCTATGACTCTTGCTTGCTTCTCAATGAATTCCCAAGCGTCATCTTCTCTCATGTCCATGAACGTTCCACATGAGAGGGATTGGAGGTTGAATTGCGTTCCCGCATCCAGCCCCTTGTAGTAAATCTCCAGCAAGGCAAGCTTGGATATGCCATGATGAGGGCAATCCAAGAGCAAATCCTAAAACCTTTCCCAAGATTGAAACAAACTTTCGTTAGGTCTCATGGAAAAAGCATTAATCTTACCTCTAAGTTCCGCCGTTTTGGAGGGCGGAAAGAATTTGGTGAGAAATTTCGCGGAAAGGTCTTCCCACGTGTCTAGTTTCCCATTAGGAAGAGCTTGATACCAAGACAGCGCTTTCCCTTTCAAAGAGAAGAAGAAAGGCTTAAGTTTGTAGCTGTTGGTAGTAGCGCCTTTCGGTCTCATTATCTCCATCATACACTCAAAGTTCTGCAAGTGTTGGTGTGGAGATTCAGCGCTTGTACCGCCAAACTGGTTTTGGCGAACAAGAGTAATAACTTGAGGGTTGAAGCTAAACCCTTGTACATCTTCAGCATCAAAGTTCACGCCCAAACGGCGTGGTTGTTGTGTTGGATCCATCCGTTGGCCAAGAGTTCTTGGCTCATTATCCACACGTTCGATCCTCGCATTCCTAGGTGGAACATGACGATTAGCAGCTTCTTGTGGATGGAAAGGATTCACATTGACCGTAGGATCAATCTCCTCTAACGGTGGCATGGAAGAGTCACTATCATCAGCGGATGAATGACTTCTCCTTCTTCTAGATCTTGATGTCCTTCTTGAGGATTTCTTGCCTCCTTTATTCTTAAGGTCGCTTAGTTCTAATCTCATTTGGAACATCTGATCCTGTAGATTGTTAACTTGGGATTGATGGCGATCCATCTCATCCCGGCGAAGATTCTCGTTCCATTGGAGTTGAGCTTCCTTCTCCGCCATCTCCGCTTGAAGATCACGTTCGTGTTCTTCAGCCATCTTCTTTTCCTTGCGCTTTTGCCTTAAAGTTTTCTCTAGCTCTTGATCAAGAGGTAAGAGATCTTCGGTGTTCCTAGACCTGCGCATGCACTCAAAAAGATATCAAATAACGAGAGCAAGCTCCCAAGCTCGACAACCGACTACCGAATTCGGCCGAAACCAAATCCCCGGCAACGGCGCCAAAAACTTGTTCGCCCCTAAAGGTGTGTGCAAATAAGCTGTAAATTTATAAAACTAGAATCAAGCAGCGAACCCGCAGTGTACGGATCGACGTAGCTAAGCAAGAATTCCACAGTATCGAACACAAGGATTTGGGTGGGAACAAATTCAATTGCAGGTTATCAAGCGAGTAAATATGAGAGTTTTGCAACTATTGGGAAAACAACAATCCTAAGATCCAAGTATCCAGCTGTGGCAATCGATTCAAGATATACTAATGATATAAAGACAGAGTTGAGATATGCAAAGGTATATTAATGTAAGGTAATCGTACGGTGAAGTTCCAAAAACCTTATGTAACTCACCTACAAGGCACTCTCTATACAGGTTGTTGAGGCTCAATATAGAAAGATTCTAAAGGTGAGAATTAGTGTCAAATACCCAAACTTGTAACCCAAGGATCAAGACTAACTTAACCGATTGAGGTTGTGACACTCACAATCGAGGTAGAGGTTGTTGAGGCTTCACTACCACCTAGAAAAGACAAGTCTAAACTAAGTCAAAGCAAATCTTTAACTTTGAATTAAAGTAAAAGCAGGTTCGTAAACTTGAGGGAAATTACGGTTGGATCTTGAGATTCCACGGTCGTGGAACTCAAGAACAACCCGTAATTTAGGGTTCGTCGACGATTCTCTCTAACTCTCAGGGTCTAATCTGTTTGCGATCGATCTATCATCATCTAAGCCACAACTATCAATCCTTCACCTTAGAATTGTTAAGAGTTTTTAGCCAATAACAATCATGTTAATATCAATTCAAGAATTAAAAGATAGAAAGATGAAAACTTTCAAGAACTTTCAATAAACTTCAAAACCAATCTCAAAGTCACAATCAAGAACAAATATCGTCACAAGATCCGTAATAGAACAAACAAACAAAATCTTAGGAAAGAAGCAAGAACGGGATGTCAATCCGTCTTCTAAATCAAACCTAAACAAGAAGAGTAATCTTCTTGCAAAAAACCTTCCGAATCTTCCGTCAATCCGGGAAATATGGAAATCCCAACGATAATCTCTACCAAGTGCGAGATTAGGGAAAATCCAAACACGAACTTTGATCTCCAACGAGATTCTCCCAATGCCTCTAAACGAGGGTAAGCGCCAATAATGTTGCGATAGCGGTTATGCGGTGATAGCGTGGATTGTCCTCCTAAGCGATCATGACGGAATCTTGCTTCGTCCGTCTTTTTATAGGGCAAGATAAAATATCGGCCCGGCCCAATCTTCAAAAGATCGTGGCTTCAAAGTGTGGCGAAAAAGATCGCCAAGATCACGGTCGTGGAAGTTTCCACGACCGTAATTTAGAGCGTGGATTAGGTCACGGTTTGCACCATGTATTCCAAGACCGTAATAGTTACTGGAATGCATCACGCTTCTCTTTGCAAGGATCCACGGCCGTGGAACTGAACGTGGTTTGTAATACGGCCGTATTTTAGAGCGTGGTTTAGGGCAAGAACGTGATTCTTCCCTAGCCTCGTGCATTCCTCCAAGCTAAACTCCAATTTGCTCCTAAGAATGCCCTTAATCCATGGACATATCAAATCAACTCTTCTTTGCTCGATTCCGTTCGGAAATAGCTCTTAAGTACCTATAATCAACATATAACTAGTGTAGACATCTATATCGACAATATAGGAAAACTACCTCACTTATGCAACAATGTTCAACCAAAGACTATCAATATGAATCAAATACGTTTAGAAAACATGCCTAAAATATCACAATATTTCATGCTAACAGAAAACGCCAAAACAATATCTGAAATATAGACAGTAACTCGTAGACCTATCACTTTGAATCAGATACACCCATTTTGGAAGCAAGTTCATTGGATTCCGGTTGATTTTCCCGATGATGATATTGGTGATGATGATGATGATCGTTCAAACCCAAGTCAAGCGATGCTAAATAGGTTTAGAGAAAGAATGGACTCAAATATGCTAAGCCCGGATGAGCAAGATAAGATTGCAAATTTACTGGAGGAGATCGAGAACCCCGGGAGTACGACGATGAAGGAGTCAACACAAAAATTCAAGGCAAAGGGATGACCCCCAACCCCGAGATCAACAAGAAGAGAGCCTAGTTCATTTGAGCATTCTACTACACGTGGTCTAAGGAGGCCAAAAGGGAAGAAAGCAAAAGATGTAGATTCTACACTAGAGTCAACTCCTACAAGTAAGGCGCAACGTAAAGGAAAAAACCCGCAGATGCAGAATTTCGTTGGAGAAAAGGGGAATTCCCAAAGTTCATGGCGCCATATGTATCGAGAGCAATCGATGTACGAGGAGACGACCACTATGGATATAGAGCAATTTCCGCAATTTTGGGATTCTCGGATGAAGATTACTTGGTAATATGGAGGGATATGCTTATGGAGTTAAATTTGAGAAGAGCATTGTATTCGAAGGTAGTTATTATCTCATAAAGTTACGTTTTAATTAGCATCCTTGATTTTAACGTAATGTTACTTGTTAATCTTTGTGGTGTGCCGTTCTCAATCAGTTTGACAAAGTCCTTCAAAACGTTTATTGGATTAGTAAGTCTTTGTGTCCAGAAGAACGTTGGATGGAAATACCTATTATCGCATGTGCAATAGCCACCTATTATCAGATTGCATTGGTTGTCCTTGGGAACATCCCAGCGACATTCCTACCTATGATAGCCACCACTCCTAACCAAGAGGCCCCTACAGTCATTTGTTCGATAGCGTTTATATCAAACAACACACACTTTGTACCGGTAGGTCGACATTTTACTTTCAATCAATTTATTGTAACTAAACTCAATATTCAATAACCTTTTTTTTTATATATAATTTCATATTTGTAGGTATGGCTAAAAGATGATGCCCCTTTACCAAAATTGAGCGATGCTTGGACACGTCATATGATCCAAGTGTTGATGGATGGGATGCGCCGTTCATTGCAAGGATATGTCGTTACAAAGAGTTTTGTCGTGCGTCGGGTCACCGGGAGATTAGTGGAGGATATCTTTAGTCGTCTTGATATATTGTTGTCATCATGTTTTAGTCGTTTTGATATATTGTTTTCATCATGTAAGAACTACTTCATTTTGATGGTACTTGATATATTGATTTTGGTTATGGAGTTTTAACACCTAAAATGAAACATAAAATTATAATGCAAACAAACAATAAAACTCAAATGGATAATTAATTAAATAAAAGCAAGTGGAGAATTCACAAAATAAAACTCAAGTTTGATAAAAACAAAATAAAATATAAAAACATCAAACTACAACTACAAATGTCATGGAGCTTGATGTGAAGCCCGGACTTGAGATGGAGCCATAGATGGACTACGCCCAACTGCCTCCTCTATCATGAAATCTACGTCCTCAGCTGAATACGGAAGACCGCGAGTTTGCATCTCTCGTAGATGACCAACAAGAATGTGAAGACACTGGAATACTAAAAAATAAATTGTTTTCATCAATTAAAAGGTAAGTTAAGGGTTAGAAACAAACATACTCTAGCATATGAAACGGGAGCAGGTGGGGGACGGTTTACACGAAACTGGAGTGCAATGGACGTCGGCAAGATGTAGAGATGGCAATGGGTGGTATACTAGGCATGTATGCATCCTCGATGAGCCACTGAGACGTCGCTGGTATCAACCCAGCCAGTGAGAATCGGGTCTCCTCCAAGTAGCGGGCTGCCCAACGATCATATGCGGGAGCATATGAAAGCCTAAATCCACATCCATTCGCTGGACGTACCTCATGAATGGATGAAATCCGGGGTAGGGACACGGTCTGTACGTACTCAAACTGTCGCAAGAACCGATCCGGCATGTATGTCTCCTCTATGTCGGATGTCCGTATCATACTCCGATAACGAGAAACACCAAACTCTCCTCCAAAATCAAGCACACAATCATCATACGGGGTAAAACACACATCTTATGCCTTCATCTGGTCCAACTGAGCTCATAATGCATGTAGCCTCTCTATGCTAATCGACGGAGTCTTTGGGACAAAAAGTCTCGAAGACCAACGTGCATGCCCAAGCAATTCTGGATCCTCCATAGTTGCACATTCCAATGATGGGAAATGTGCGTAAAAATTACATGAAAAAGTTAATAATTTTATCATACATAAAGTTATGTTTATAAAGGAAAATATTTATAAAACCGCATCTGTAATAGTGTAGTACATCCTCGCACCGTCGTCACCTTCTTCCTAGTAGCGTCCCCCAAACATCTATACAGAAAAGCAAGGGTCCTGGTGCCCCAAGCATACGCCTCTATCCTCACATGATATTGTACTAGGTCAATAAGCCATGCTCGCCTTCAGTTGGTAGATTTATCGACTACCAAGGCCAACGATATGAACAATAACAAATAGGAAGATGCAATAGCGTCATGGAAAGGCTTTGGAAGGTCTAACATGTCAGCGACTCTAGTCTTAATAGTGTCGCAAAATAGTTGTCTAGTCTGACGTCTAGCCTCAAGAGGAGATAACCCAAAATGATGAACCAACCAATCATGTTTGACATTATCATCAACGGAAGTCAGTAATGCATCTCCATCAACTACTAATCTCATAATCACCTGAACATTATGCAACGCTATACCCATCTCCCCCACGGCATATCAAATGTGTTTGTATCTGGGTGCCACCTCTCGACAAACGCCGTGATCAAACAATGATTGACCCCGCCAAACTGAACGTCCTCCAAATCTGTAAGTCCGCTGCGTCTAGTCAAACCAAACCACGAAAATGGGTCATCTAGATCTCGCCGCCACTCGCATAATTTACTAATCACGTCGAGTCTCCTAACAACTCTAACCACTCCGGGATCCATCCCTGCCCATATAACGCTAGCTCTGTGGTCAACGTAGCATGTCAATAAAACAGGTACGTCCTCCTGCTCCTGCTCAACAGGTACCTGCTCTGGTATGTCCTCGTGCCGTTGCTCCTCCTCAACAGGTACCTGCTCAGGTACCTCCTCTGGCTAAACAGATATCTGCTCATGCTCACCCTCCAAAATGTCATTTAGATGAGAAATATCGTGTGAGAACTCCTCCGTATCGTACTCAGGAATAAGTGAAGATGGTCCCACATCCTCCTCGCTGATGATGTGATCATGAACCTCAACGGATGCATCAACAGATGCATGAAGTGATGTGTCAATAGAAGCCTCGAAGGGTGCCTCTACAGGTTCTTGAACCGATGTTGAGGCAAGTCTATCCCGTCGAGCTTTAGCCTCTCGACGGGCGGAAGCTGTGACAAGTCTCACTTCTCGCTTCTTCTTCTCTCTAATGTTTCTCATCACAATCTGCATTTTTTTAAAATCAAAATTTAATTTGTGCTATTACAATATTATTATATATTTTTTTGGTCATCTTCTTCGCCGGATCTTACTAAACTAACTAATTTGTGCTATTATAATAATATTATAAATCTCGTACACAATCCAATTCCTATTATTCCTAAACTAACTGAATCTTACTAAACTAACTAATTTCAAGCCTAATGCAATTTCAATTACTCCGGAGTACACAATCCAATTCCAATTATTTATAAACTAACCGATTCTTAAAAAATAAAATTCATAAAAACGCAAAAAAAAAACACTAAATTTTGTACACAATCCAATTCCAATTCTTCCTAAACTAACCGAATCTTACTAAACTAACTAACTTCAAGCCTAATGCAAAAATTGCATGAACGATAAAAAAAAACTAACCTGTAATCGATCTACAAGCTGTCTGTTGTTTGCACTTCCGACATCTGAATCTCAAACAATTGTTGGATTTATGAACTTTGAAGCGAAATGGATCGAAGAAGAGAGTGAAATGTACAAAGAAGAGAGACAGATATCTGACGGCGGCTGCAACAAGAAGAAAAGAAGAGGAAGAAGAGGACTCCGCCTCCGCGCTTGCCTAGCGCGCAGATAGAGTCCGCCTGCGTGTGGGCTGGCGCGCAGGCTCAATGCGCTCAGCCCAAGCGCATTGGCAATGCGCTTGGTCGAGCGCTGTTGGATTCCGCATGCGCGCCAGCCCTCGCACATGCGGAGTCCGACTCCACCGTCTTTTTTACTAGCTCTAATTAACATCACTCTTTTTTATATTTAATAATTTAGTTTTGTTTGGAATTTATTCTAATATGACGAAGATTTTTTTTATAAAAAATAAATTTCTTTTTATGTATGGGCTTGAAATACCTATCATATCTATATACATATATTAAAGCAGAAGCATTTCATCCTACGTGTCATATTCTCATTAACCTCATGTCACATGTCATTTTCTCGTGCATTTAAATTTTATAATTATACTAATTTATTTAATCATTAATATAGATAATAAATATATTGTTTCCCTTTTTAATCTTACCATAATCTTCAATATACTCTTAACATATTCTTCTCATCTTATTTAAAAAAATTTCCCACTTTTATTTACAAAATAATTAGATAGTTTATTGTTCTAACTTTAACATATAAATATATAATTCTTATATTAATTAGGAAATATTATGTCTGAATTATTATGATATAATTATTACATCATTTTTGTTTTTTAAGAATATTATTTAAAACTACCTAAAATAATTTTGTAATTAAACTTCTTAAATATTCTCTATTTTAACATTTATACTTTAATTTTAAAAAATTATTTTTTATTAAATTCATGCCACATTTTATTTTCTTGTGAATTTTAATTTTGTAATTATACTAATATATAAATAAATAAATAATTATTAATATAGATAATGGTTATATTGTTTTCATTTTCAGTGTTACCATAATCTTCAATATACTGATATTCTTCTTATATATTTTTTGAAAAATTTTCC
>BSUD01000006.1:44901962-45004783 GCA_033239045.1 Fagopyrum esculentum
GATTAGATAGTTTATTATCTTAACTTTAACATATAAATATATAATTATTATATTTCCTCAAAAAAAAATAATTATTATACTAATCAGGAGATATTCACTACCTTACCAAATCTATAAATTATTATAATATAGTTATTTCGTCTTCTTTGTTTTCTAAAAATATTATTTAAAACTAGATAAGATAATTTTACAATTGAACTTTTTAAATATTCTCTATTTTAACATTTATATTTTAATTTTAAAATTTTATTTATATTTTTTTTAATTTTTTTATTCATCTTTATCATCTTCATAAATAGTCTACTGACATTAACTTTAAATAAGATGTGTAATATTATATTTTATTTTTTAAAAAAAAATTAAAACATCTAATATAATTTATTTAGTTGAATTTTTTAAAAGTACTCTATCATTAAAATTATTATGATACATCAACATTGTTTATAAAAAATTTAAGAATTATTTACCTATTCAATAAAACTATTTTTAACGACATATTCGATTTGTTTACCCTTGCCTTGGCACGGGAATTACACTAGTATGAATCGAATAACACAATATCCTTAACTATGTTAATTTGATGGAGTATTTTATATTCGTTCAATAGTCAGTAGTTTGAAAATCACTTGTTGTCATGCCTATTTGTATCGTTTCACACCATCCATAATAGATAAATAATATTTCAACCAATTTGTAAACACAATCTTACTTTACATTCGAATCGATGACTTTTGAGCTCGTAAACGATGTGGGGGTAACGACCCTTCCTCTATATATTATACTACATTTAGGACCTCTCCGTACACATGTATGTACCTATTGCCTAGATTTTGGACTATTTATATTCAAAATTACTTCATAATTAATTATTTTTATTCTGACTTTATTATTATTATCTTCATAATTGAGGTTAATTATCTTTATTTATTATATTATATAATAAAAATTTAATTTTATTCACAGTTTTTTTAACCTCTGTGTTCAAAACCAACCATGTCAAAATAAGTGAATAATATTTATATTGAATAAATGAATAATCTATTGAACAATTACATAAGACTAGTAAACAGTTGATTCGTAATTAGTGAAGTTATTTTTTCCCCATATTTATTAAAATTATTTTATAGAAAAATTGTGCATTTATTTTCCCTAAAAATCTCTATTTTATTATTTTATTAAATTTGGTTTAATTAGGTGATTAATACGTATGATCTGATGTTAAGAAAAAGACAAGTCTTTATTCAGTACAATTATCCGGAAGTCAGCATACGCATATATTCATGCGACCTTTTCAGAAACATTTAATAATGAATTGTTCTAGAAGATAAACTTAGCCAACATTTTCAAAGGTGACCAATTATAATTACTTTTTAAATGTAAAATATAAAGGAATTCGAGTTATAACATGTTACCTAGTGGATTATATTAATAAAAAAAACAATTGTCATGAATATGATGTTAGGTGATTATGGACCTTATTCCTCCAACCTAGTTTCGCCATAAGGGAAAGATTCAAAACCTGCATATTGTTTAAACCTAGGCCACCTTGAATCCTCGTTACATACATTGTTCCAGGTTACGGTGTATGGAGGAATTGAATATGCAGATTAGAAGACAGAAGATGAATGTACTGTTATATGTATATTACGTGTTTAATCACTTCTGTTTACAGGCTATATATACATAGAGATTAGTGATAATTAAGCTAATAAGATATAACTTAATAAGGAAAAGAAAAATGTATGAATATTCTAATGATAGTGGAAGGAAACTGTGGATTCTCTTGCTGTCAATAGCTATGGATATTCAACGGCTCTTTTGGAGTGGGTGTGTCCTTGATACTCCCCCTCAAGTTGGAGTGGATGTTGATGACACTCAACTTGGAGAGAAGATTATAAAATTGATGATGAGCAACAGGTTTGGTGAACAAGTCGGCAGGTTGATCGTTGGTGCGAACGTGAAGCATCCGAATTTGACCTCGTTGAACCTTTTCACGAATGACATGGCAATCAATCTCGATATGCTTCGTTCGCTCATGAAATACGGGATTTGAGGCAATGTGGATAGCAGCTTTATTGTCGCAATATAGTGTCGCTGGTTGGGGATGAGATACTTGGAGATCAAGGAGCAGAGAGCGGAGCCAAGTAAGTTCGGAGCAAGTGCTAGCCATGGACCTATATTCTGCCTCGGCACTAGAGCGAGAGACCGTACCTTGCTTCTTAGATTTCCAAGAGATAGGTGCCCCTCCAAGAAAGACACAATAACCGGTAATGGAGCGGCGAGTGTCACGGCATCGTGCCCAATCGGCATCGCAATATGCGGTGAGATGGGTTTGGCCTGTAGATGGTAAAAAAATCCCTTGTCCAGGAGTTCCTTTGATGTAGCGTACAACTTGATGAGCGGCGTCAAGATGGGGTTGTCGAGGTTGACCCATGAATTGGCTTAGTATATGTACCGCATAAACGAGATCGGGTCGAGTGATGGTTAGGTAAATGAGGCGTCCAACTAGCCGGCGATATTGAGGAGCGTCGATCAAAGATTCACCTTCGGTGGAGGATAGGGTGGTATTAGGATCCAACGGGCAGCGGGCGGGTTTTGCTCCAAGGAAACCAACATCATCAAGAATGTCTAGAGCGTACTTGCGTTGGCAAAGAGTGATGCCGCGTTGGGAGCGAGCGACTTCGATGCCGAGGAAGAAACGAAGAGACCCCATGTCCTTGAGTTTGAAATGACTCCCAAGGAAGTGTTTTGTGTCTTGGATATCCTGCAAATCATTACCCGCAAGTATAACATCATCAACGTAAATTAATAAAACCGTAAAAGTACCTTTTCTTTGGCGAAAGAACAAAGAATAGTCGGCTAGGGATTGCTGAAAACCAACAGATGTGAGGGCTGTTGAAAGCTTAATGAACCATTGTCGCGAGGCTTGTTTAAGACCGTAAAGAGACTTGTGTAGTTTGCATACACGGGTCTCCCCCTTTCGGTTGTACCCTTGTGGTAGTTTCATGTAAACATCCTCTAGTAAATCGCCATGAAGGAAAGCATTGTTGACGTCAAGCTGGTGCAAATGCCATCCGTTGATTGATGCCAAGCCGAGAAGAACACGAACGGTAGTGAGCTTGGCAACGGGGGCGAATGTTTCCTGATAATCGATCCCTTCGACTTGACTATAGCCCTTGGCTACAAGGCGAGCTTTGTATCTTTCAACCGTTCCATCGGGATTGTGTTTGATTTTATAGACTCACTTGCAACCAATGGGCCTCTTGTTAGGAGGAAGAGGGACCAAGCTCCATGTATTGTTAGCTTCGAGAGCTTTGATCTCGTTGGTCATGGCTTCTTGCCATCGCGGGTCACGAGATGCCTGCATATATGAACTAGGCTCCCTCTCTAGGGAAATGTTAGCAACAAAAGTGTGATAAGGAGAAGATAAACGATCATAGGATAAGACGGACGAAAGAGAATAATTAACATGAGTACTAACGTGATGTGAGGAGGATGATGGGTCGGAACGAGATGGCAACCTTGTCTCTATGTGAAAGTCGTGTAATGTGCTTGACGTTCGGGTAGGTCTTGAGGAACGACGTGTCACTAAAGGCAAAGCAGGAAGGTCCGTGTCAAGGGTGGGGTGATCGGTGGGCGTTAGCTCAGGCTGCGCCACAGTTGTACGTTCATGTTCCGTTGAGTTGGTGGTTGGTGCTTGTGCGTCTGTTGGGCTACACGAACGTGCAGGTGGGCTGTATGGGGGTGCGTTTTCAGTGGTGTCAAGGCAAGGTGGAATGGAGTTGTGTGGGTTGGTGGTAGGTGAATTCAACGGTGTTGTTGGGAGTACATGATCAATAGGTGGGATTTGTTGGGCGGAAGCGTGGGATGTTATATTGTCATCATCTTCAAGGTAATTAGGAGTTGGGATGATAGGAATTGGTAGGTTGGTGTTGGACGAGGTAGATGCATGCAAGGTAGAGTATGGGAAAACATTTTCATGAAAAATGACATCTCGAGAAATGAAAACTTTCTTTTCTTTAATGTCGTAAAGTTTATAGCCTTTTACGCCAGTTGGGTATCCAATGAAGATACATTCAACGGCTCTTGGATCAAATTTACTAGGACGTAAAGGGTGGGTAGAAGCAAAACAACGACATCCAAAAACACGAAGATGCAAGTATTGTGGTTGTTTCATAAACAGAATTTCAAAAGGAGTTTTATTTTTCAAAAGAGGTGTAGGTGTCCTATTTATTAAATACGTCGAAGTGAGGATGGCATCTCCCCAAAATTCTTTTGGTAAATTAGATTGAAAAAGGAGCGCACGAGCAACATTTAATAAATGACGATGTTTTCGTTCAACGACACCGTTTTGTTGTGGTGTGTTTACACAACTAGTTTGATGTAAAATACCTTTAGAGGAAAAGAAATCAATGCATTTAAACTCGGGACCATTATCACTGCGAATAATTTTTATCCGTTTGCTAAATTGATTTTCAATAAGATTAACAAAGTGAATAACAAGGTTGCGTGTGTCAGATTTGCGATGCATGAGAAAAGTCCAAGTAAAACGGGAAAAATCATCTACTATTGTAAGAAAATAGCGTGCACCGGATAAAGATGGTATGTGATAACCACCCCATATGTCCATGTGTACTAAATCAAAACAATCATGAGTATGCGAAGTATGTAAGGGGAAAACAATACGAGTTTGTTTTGCAAGGGGGCAAATAGAGCATGTATTTGCATCATATGTTTTATTCTTCAAAAACGGGAATAGAGATGATACTTTAGAAGACGGATGTCCGAGCCTAAGATGCCATGGAGGAGTATTGGTCGTAGTCGTCACATTACACTTGCTTTCCTTTGGCACATCAAGATAGAATAGGCCCCCCTTTTCAGTTCCCGTCCCAATCATCCTCCCCGAATGAAGGTCCTGAATGAAGCAAACACGTTTTAGAAAAATCGTCATATAAAAGGTATCAAACACAAGTTTGCTAATGGAAATAAGATTGACGGAAAATTCAAGAACACAAAGAACATTAAGCAATTTAAACTCGGAAGAGATATGTGCTATGCCTATGTGTGAAACAAGAGCAGTACTTCCATCGGGTAAGCGAACATATCTATTGTAAGCCGTTTTATAATGTGTAAGATGATTAACATCACAAACAATATGGTCACTTGCACCACTATCCATAATCCATACCGCACATTTATCATGCAAAGAGGATGAATTCTTACCGGAGAAGTCCTCATAGTTAGATATGTTACCAACTAAATTTATGGATGGTTGATCCCCTACGGTAGAGGTCCCTTCGGGTTTGTATTTTGCAAGCAATTCCATCATCTTTTTGTATTCACTTTGGCTAATGCCTTTGCCTTCTAAGTTGTTTGCAGCATAATTGATATTTGCACCTGCTTGGCCATCTTCAATGGCCTTCTTTCGTTTGCGGCAATAGTCAAATGTGTGTCCCTTTCCGTTGCAATAAGTGCATGTGTAATGTGCCCTACAGTTCTTGGTATTGTGATTAGTAAGATTGCACTTTTCACAAAATTTAGAAGTACCTCCGGGATTCCCTGTGCGAGAACCTTGTTTGGTT
This sequence comes from Fagopyrum esculentum, assembly GCA_033239045.1. Classification (NCBI taxonomy): domain Eukaryota; kingdom Viridiplantae; phylum Streptophyta; class Magnoliopsida; order Caryophyllales; family Polygonaceae; genus Fagopyrum; species Fagopyrum esculentum. The sequence goes on from BSUD01000006.1 coordinate 44,907,545, forward strand.
GCAAATGCCGCAGCCTCCGTGTTGGCTAGACCTTTGGAGCTTGACACTGCAGCTTGCTTTTCATGGCGATGCACCATTGCAAAAACTGAATTCAGTCCAGGAAGAGGATCTATGGATATCACGTTTCCTCGAATCTGATCATAACCTTCATTGAGTCCCATTAAGAACTTCATTGTCTTTTGGGTCTCGATGAAGATTTTCATCTCGCCTACAACCTTACACTCACAAGGGGGTAGAGCGTTTAATGCGTCCTTCTCGTCCCAAAGACCTTTGAGTTTGTTGAAGTATGCCGTCACTGAATCGGTCCCTTGTTGACACTCATGTATTTCGTTTTCTATATTGAACAAAACAACAGTATTAATATGGGAGAAACGTTCTTTGAGTTCAAGTCATATACCTCTTGCTTCTTTGATGTGAATCACACTTCTCGAGATCGCTTTGGACATAGATCCGAGAAGCCATGTCTTTACGAGCATGTTGCATCTTTCCCATTGCAACTCCTCCGTCGGTTTGTTGCTAGGTTTGAGAATGCTTCCATCGATGAGCCCTTGCTTGTTCTTGATGGTTAAAGCCATGCTCATGGATGTTGCCCATGTAGTGTAGTTATCTTCTTCCAACACTTGTGTCACCAGTATAGTACTTGGTTGATCCGAATGGTGAAGATAGAGGGGATGATTGTTCTTCTCCCATGGTTCTGCAACATTTGGAGCGGTCAACCCATCATCCTTGTTGGATCCGTTTTTGGTTCCATCGAATTTGGGAGAAACGTCACCGTCGTTGGCCATGGAGAGAAGATGAATACCAGTTTTGGATCGGTTTTAGAGACTTGGCTCTGATACCATATGGAGGAATTGAATATGCAGATTAGAAGACAGAAGATGAATGTACTGTTATATGTATATTACGTGTTTAATCACTTCTGTTTACAGGCTATATATACATAGAGATTAGTGATAATTAAGCTAATAAGATATAACTTAATAAGGAAAAGAAAAATGTATGAATATTCTAATGATAGTGGAAGGAAACTGTGGATTCTCTTGCTGTCAATAGCTATGGATATTCAACAGCTCTTTTGGAGTGGGTGTGTCCTTGATACGGTGTGTAACCGCTTTGACCCCTCAATGGATCCTACCTGTAGAGTTTATCTCTGTCATCACAAGTGGACACTGGAAGCACAAGTGAAGACATCGTATACACCGTAAAGATGCGATGACAGACTTTGTGAGCGTTAGTCTACCAGCAAAACTAAGGCTATTACATCTCCAAACACTCAAATGACTCTTAATCTTATCAATAAGGTAAACAAACGAAGCCTTAGTAACACGTTTTTGCAATAGTGGCACTCTATGATAATTGCCCAAGCAAGCAGTGGCGTTAATGTCACCTATTTGTTGCAATTTCAACCTCAACTCTGAGTTAACATTTAGAGTAGCATTTTTTTTTAATTTCTCCAAACTTTCCCAAGCCTAGAAGGAAGGTTGAACTCTCCAAGTAACACATCGCTATCTTCATCGATCTGATTCGTAGAACCCTCCAAGAATAAAGAAATATCATCCGCAAAGAAACATTAAGATAAAGAGGGTAGGGTCCCCACAAGATAAGTTAATAGGTTTCCAGCCCCCAACCTCGGCCGCCTCATGTATGAGGTGACTAAGTCTCTCCATGCATAGAACAAACAAGTAGGGTGAGAGCGGATCTCCTTGCCTCAAACCTCTCTCAAGTTTGAATTGAGTAGTCAACTCTCCATTTCACAATACCTGCATTCTTGTTGGAAATGAAAGTATGTATCATCTCAACCCATCTAGTAGGGAATCCAACAACAATGAGTGTATCCTCACTGAAATCCTACCAGAGTCTATCATATGCCTTCTTAAGATCTAAGTTGAAGAGCATCCACTTCTTTCCAGCCTTTTTCGTCCTCATGGAATGCACAATTTCTTGCATGAGTACGATATTATCTTGAATAAGTCTTTCTTATATAAAGCTCCCTTGAGTAAGGCAAATAAATTGTTTAATCACTCCTTCTAACCTTTGCATAAGGATTTTGGTGATACTTTATACCTAACATTGCACAATGCAATTTTTTTGAACTGGCTAATAAGTTCTAGTTTTCCAACAAAAAAATTTATCACTTCCTCTCCCACATGATCTCCAACTATGGACCAATATCTTTGGTAGAAAATGGGTTGTAAGAGCATCCCCAATAGCTTGTCCATTTTAGAATACTTGGAGAATTTTAAAGATTTTTTGATCCAATAAATTCTCCATTTTATTCTCCAAAATGGAGAATAATGGAAAAAAGTGGGACTCTTCCCTAAATTTGAAGACATTCTCCAAATAAATGGAGAATTCTCCAACATAGGAAATCTGTTGGATTTGATAAAAATATAAAGGTAGATATTTACTTTTAATTCTCCATTTTGAAGAAGAGTTTAGGGAAGCTGTTGGCGATAACCATCCACCCTCGGAGCCTTGTAAGCGCCCATACTTTTAATAGCTTTCCATATCTCATCATTCAAGAGATATTTCTTCATATCATCCCACTCATGTGTTGCAATAGTAGGAAAATTAGAAGTGTCGATATGGCAAGGAATTAGCGGTTGAGCTAATTCCTTTGCCAGAACCATCAACTAATCCATCAACCCTATTCCGTCTTCTTTTGATAAATTATAGATTTGTAGAAGAATGAGGCATTTCGATCACCCAAACATAAACACTATTCTCTAGACTTCTATAACCATAACACTTCCTCATGGTCCATAATCATATCTAGCCATTTATTTAAGACTAGCTCTTCCAAAATCCATTGAGTACAATTCGCAAAATTAGGCTTACTCTGGACTTCCATTGACTTATAATAGTTTCCCTTTTCTTGTGAAAAATATTTTCAAACACCAAACGGTTCCAAATACGACGACGAATATTTAAAGAATTGAGAGACACTTGCCTCAAGGCTCGTTGCCCAACAATCCTGAACCATTGGTAGAAAAAGTCAGCATGTGCCATCCAAGCAACTTCAAAGCGAAAATGTCTCTTTTTCGGGTTGTCTCGAATAACCGGATTAAGACGAAGTAGGAAAGGTGCATGATCCAAGGAGTGCTTTGCTAGATGATGGACCGAAGCATTTTCCCACAAAGCCCTAGCCTTATCATTCATGAAAATCCGGTCAAGGCTTTTACAAACTCTAACTTGAGCAGCCTTACCGTCATCCCATGTAAAGTCCGATCTGGAGTAATCAAGATCCATGAGATTGTGGTTAAGAGAGAGACTATAGAAAGTTCCTGAATCCGAATGAAGCTTCTCTGAGCCTCTACATATTTCATGTTGGTGCATAATACAATTGAAGTCTCCCAAAAATAACAGGGACCATTAACATGATCCAACTCCTTGTCGATATCTTTCTAGAAATCCTTCCAACATTGAGATTTGGGTGGAGCATAAACCACAATCGATGGAAAAGACTCAGCTCCAAGGTGAACAATCACATGAATAAAACCCTTATTAATGGCAATAACTTCCACTTAAAAAAAACACCCTTCCACAAAAGCCATATACCACCTTCATACCCTTTAAGCCTCCATTCTCTCACAACCAACACAATTCAACTTCTCACATATATTTATGACCCTCTCACTAGATGTATCTACACTATGTTGGTTTCATAGGTATTTAATAGCTCTACGGAATTCTTTCTTGCAAGCACCAAACACATTTAGCATAATAAGCTCCATGACAAATATAATATAGATGTAGCTCAGATGATAATATGTACCTTTACACATCAATACCCATCTTGTCATGTGCAACATCCGTTTTTGTAAAATCTTCCTCTGACTCCATGACCACATCATTACCTTTAGAGTTTGGATGTGCGCAACCCGTGTTCCCCTCTTGGGCAATATCGTTCAAGAGGCGGGCATTATGCTTAGTGATTTTCTATTGATCTTGCTCACGCTGCATGCCTTCAATCTACATGTCTAACCATACACCACCCTTCTTGTGACCAACATTAAAGTGAGTGACAGTGCACATAATGTTGACATTATGAGTATTAACATGAGAGCTAACTGGTTCATCTTATCTTGCTCTTTTCAAGGTCGTAACTTCCAACATCTCATTATCAACAACAACATGTGCTCTAGTTAATAGCTTGGCTGTAAAAGCTTTACACACAAGGGATCTATTCTTATTTCTCTTCCTATTCGATCTCTCATCTTTCTTACTTGATTCACCGCTGAATTGAGCTTGTTGTTGCCCCTTATCTCTAACTGAATCTCTTTCGGAACTAGAACGTGTAAAAACCGAATTAACATTCGACTCCTCAACACAATCATGTCCATCGATCATAACCACCTTAGCTAAGTTAGGTTCACTCTTCTTTGTGTGGACGAAACTACCATCTCCTTCAATACCCGCCAAAACAATAAATAAATACGTATATATAGGATTTTTAGCTTACATTACCCACTTTACCCTTTCCTTTATCTTGCATACATACTTTCTTGATTTCCAACAACTCCTTTCCTAATTGAAGGTTGCATGACCACAATCGAATAGAGTAAAAAAAAAATTTCCTTTTTGAATATTTCTGCTCTTTTTGAACTTAGCCAATAGCCAAGGGTTGTAACCATCTCTAGAAGGCAGTTTATTCCCTATCATACTTGGCATTCTCTGCAACCTCCTTCGTCATCCCCATAACTGTATTACTCGAGGAAGTCCTCAACATAGTAGTATTTGAAACAACTTGCAAGGGAGATTTCATGAACGTACACCGCGACACTAGATGACAATACCTCCCACACTTCAAATAAATCGAATTTAAGTCTTTGTATTTTATGGGTCATCGAATTCCTTCGATAATCACAACATTCTTAAACGGTTTACTCGGTTCAACTTCACGCTCACGCGAGAGAATTACCTCTATTGGTAAATAGTTTTTCCGGGTCCATAACAATCGGTTTGCCGATGCCTAACGATTCCTCATAAAACTACATAGGAACATCCATTAATATAACCCACACCAGAGCCGAAGTAATATCACATGATGGTCTGAAATATGGTGACCAGTGGCGGAGATAAGAGGGGTAACGGAGGGGACTGTGCCCCGGCTTCTAGTGAAATTAATTCTCCTTAGGCGGATATAATATATAATATTCTGCTAGCCCTTCTGGTAGAGGGAAGGAGAAACAACTTGGAGTTCAGGTTCAATTCCCGGGAGTAGCAAAAGCTCTTTTTATTTGATAATTTTGTATACACTAACTCTTAATTAATACGATCAACTAAATATAAATTTAGTACACACTACTTTATCAACCATCATTTAATTTTATTTGATAATTTATTTATAAAACACAACTTTAAAAATTAATATACAAGATAAACCTCTTTGTTTTATATTTTTATATTAAGAAAATATACATATATTTAGATATATATTAAGTGAATTTTATTAAAAATTCACTCTTAGCTAATCTAATCAATACAATAATTCAAGAACCACAATCCAATATATTTAACAATTTATTTATAAAAAAAAATAAATATATAAATTATTTAACTATCAACTAAATAAATAAATAAATAAATGCAAACGAAAACTCTAATTTATAGTACGGAAACTTTAGTATACATTTTATTTAATTATATATTTCAGTGTTCAATTTTTCACTTAATATGCGAATTGTCTTATACAATTTTTTTACCCCCCTTAAAAATATTTTTGGCTCCGTCACTGATGGTGACCAACGTATCCATCTCCCAAAAATCATCCATGGACGTCTAGTAAGGACGGATAAAATATCGTTTCATTATCAAACCGTAGCATGAAGAACCCATTAGATTGATCATTTAATTTTATTTGATAATTTATTTATAAAACACAACTTTAAAAATTAATATACAAAATAAACCTCTTTGTTTTATATTTTTATATTAAGAAAATATACATATATTTAGATGAATATTAAGTGAATTTTATTAAAAATTCACTCTTAGCTAATCTAATCAATACAATAATTCAAGAACCACAATCTAATATATTTAATAATTTATTTATAAAACAAAATAAATATATAAAATTATTTAACTATCAACTAAATAGATAAATAAATGCAACGAAAACTCTAATTTATAGTACGGAAACTTTAGTATACATTTTATTTAATTATATATTTCAGTGTTTAATTTTTCACTTAATATGCGAATTGTCTTATACAATTTTTTTACCCCCCTTAAAAATATTTTTGGCTCCGCCACTGATGGTGACCAACATATCATGACAATGCATCTCCCAAAAATCATCCATGGACGTTTAGTAAGGACGGATAAAATATCGTTTCATTATCAAACCGTAGCATGAAGAACCCATTAGATTGATCGATGACTTGTATCCGATAACCAAATTTCCATAACAACCTTAACTTCCATTCCATAACTGGGAATATAATGGCGAATCGAATAACCTTGATGACAAATAATTTTTGCGTGACAATCGTAAGAGTTGTAAACACATCCTTATCTAATGTCACCACCGGATCCCCATCTTTACCATCAGGGAAGGAAACACCAATTTTTCTTTTAACAAAATCTCTATCAAGAACTGTTCTCAACTATACCGTTCCGACTACTCAAGTTGCAACTTCTTTCCATGAAGCTCTTGCTGGCAAAGGATCCGACCGTTTCGGAGAAGTCAAGGACAGATCCTCAGGAAGAATTATACCTATTTTTTTGCAGGACTACTCAAGTTGCAACTTCTTTCCTTGAGGCAGGAATCATACCACAAGAAGACGACCAATATCCCCCTTGCCGAGCCATCTTCTTATAACACATAGTGAGCCCCCGGGATTATCCTCTATTTCATAACAAGTTTCCTTTCTCAACCACCTGATCCTTCCCCTTGAATGATTCCGTTTTTTCCAAGGTTGCACGTAACCCTTCTAGAGCTCCCCGACCCATGTTGTTTGTAGCTTTCACCGATTTCCCCTTATAGGGCAATCGCCGTCTCGAGACTACCATCCAAGGTCCCAAGCCTCCCTCTCACTAGCCACAATAGGCTTATCCTTATCTTGATTGCACTTCTCTATATGGGACGTAACATGCCCTTCTACCTCGTGGGCCCGATGCAAAGTCTCCTCTGCTATGGTTTGCATGGAGATGGCATGAACCTTAACGGGGTTTGCATGGCCTTGCCATTTTTCACACCCTCCTGGGGAGCTTTGTGACTTCCCCCATTCATACATCTATCTTTTGTATGCCCATATCACTCGCATCCAAAACAAATGGCATGTAGATTCTCGTATTCAAGCAGAAGCCTCTTTCCATTAAGCAAGACAACCCCTTTCAACGGCTTATTAAGTTTGATACTAACACACACACTCTAGCAAAATTTCCCATATTCATGTTCAATTAAAAACTCCACCTCGATTATATATTTGGATATGTGATGATGGAAGACTTAACACAAATGAGCGTTTTTTATACTGACAAAATATCGAATTTATTTCTAGATTGTTTGGTTTGTTTTGGTGTTTGTCAAATGTATGCAGGCCTTGAAATCGGATACAAGGGACAAACGCAGAGATTGGAAAGCGTTTCAATGGTTCAACACGAAGGCCTATTCAAGGGATCAAAGCCGAAGCCTTGAAACAAGATTCAAAGGATATGACGGCTGAAAGAAATTCAAATCTCAAACAAACAAATTTTATCAAGAATCAAGAGAAGATCTTTCAAGGAGATTCGGCCAACTAGAAGATCTAGACCAAAAAGATTTGGCCCAACAAAAAGGATCTTGCAAAGATCTTCAACAAGACGCAAGACTTCTTCCCAACGGATGTTAAAAGATCTTGAAGATCTTTAGCCAAAGATTCTCAATAAACCTGAAGATCTCAATGCTTGAACGACAACAAAGATCTTCAACAGCGTGAGAAGATTACGGAGAAGACGAATCAACGTGCTTTAAGGAGATGAAGAAGATAAGGCAAATCTACAACGGCTATCTCATCTCAACCAAGAAGCATTTTCTATGGAGAAGAAGAAACATTAACAACGGTCATCTTCCCAACGGCTAGAAGATCTCTCCATCGAAAACTATAAATGAAGATGTCGATTGAAGAAGAAGAACAAAGAGCTTACAATGAAATATCTAAAGTCTTTAAGCGATCCAAAGCATCTTCATTCGATCCAAGAAGTTTTTCTTCCTCTTAGTTTACAAAAGCTTTATTCCTTAGAGAGAGAAAAACACGAGAGCTTCATTGGAATATCTAAAGAGTGTTATACTTGAGTGTGTGTTACTCTGCGGAGTAACTAGGCTATTATAGCTAGTTTAAGAGTTGGAACTAGATCGTAGCATTGACTACAGTAAGAGAAGAAGGGGATTTCTTCTATGTTGTATCTAGAACTCTTTGCAGCTGATAATAAATAGTTAGATCCTACGAGTAAACCCTAGGATGGAGAGTAGGCTGTTAGAGCCGAACTTCGTAAACATATCACCGTGTCGATCTTTTCATTTCCACACCATATCTTGATTTACTGTGACTAACGTTGCTTTGCAGGTTTACAAAGTCAAGGCCCTTTGAAATCACTTTCAAAGCCCTTGAAATCAAGTTGTGTCACAAAAAGCTCAGATCGACATCAAGGCCTTTGAAATCAGTTTGAAAGCCTTGAGATAGGTTTTTGCGAAAAGTTTTCATACTCTATTCAACCCTCCTTCTAGAGTATTTATATCCTTTATATTCACCTTACGGTTCTTCATCAATGTTTTCTCATCGATACAAAGAGGTACCCTAATGGCTGACGCAATGACCGTTAGAACCTCAGTGTTATACATGGAGAACAACAGTCTAGAAATACGTACCCATACGCTTGTCGTCAAGATTACCGATGTCATGAGGTCAAATGAGGGCTGCCATTGTTGCATAAAGAGTTAGTGTCCAAACATTTTCCATGGGTCACTAGAGAGGGCATCTATCAAATCTATTTCTAGTTCAAATCTCACCAAAAAGTAATCGTTTGATAGATCAATTATAGACCATTCTCCCTTATGTTTCTAGAGAAGTCTAATGGTTTTCTCAAATGCAGAGAGAATATCATCCTACCTAGGAGTTTCAAGATGACAAAATTTCTCCACGGGGTTTTCAGAACTTGGACGACTTCAGGAGCCACAATGATCGAAGGGGTCGCATCCGACCCTCGGGGAAACTCAATCTGGATCTTGCCTGGTTCGATAAGGTTGTCGGCAGAACAGGAAGTCTACGCCAAACGTTTCCTCCAAAAAGTAACTTACTCCATGAATTATGGGACTGCTTTGGAATATTCTCCTCTTGATTAGACCATCTGCATTGGTTGAGTTTCTAACAAAGTCTTTAAAGTTTTTTTTTCACTCACCCACTTAAAATTAAAGGATAATTATAGTGGAAGTTGTATAAACAAAAATAAAAACAATCAAAAAGCTGCAGGAATGATCCAAAATGCATAAAAATGAAAAAAATAAAACAAAAGTAATCAAAAAGCTGTAGAAGTACGTATTGTATAAGTTTCCAAATAAGAGATTTGGGAAGGGTTTTAAACAAAAAAAAATACTTTTAGTTAAGAGATTTATTATTGTTTATGGTTAAATACTCCCATTGTACGTGGTCTTAGGGGCCTGAGATCCAGCAACAGTAGGATCGGGATTCCCACGTTCAATAACTAGGTGATTTGAACTTGCGGCGATTGGCGGCGTGGTAGTAGGGTTTGGTGCTTTGGGAATCGCCATCCTCTAGCGCTGAAAGATCTCTAGTATTCAATCTCTCCCAACAACATTTTTGATTATCCTTTTCTCATTTTAATATTTATTTATTTATTTTACATTTAAATTCGATAGAATTATTATAATTTTTTTTCATGTGATTATATGATAAATTTTATCCTCTTTCAATGATAGTTTATCACTATTGGTCTAAATTTATCCTAAAAAATATCGTATTTATCTCATAAAATTTATATTTTTGTCCTTTATTGATTTACATAATTAGTTATTTTATTCTTATGTGGATAATTCAAACCTTCTAATTGACTATTTTTATTTATAAATTAACTAATATTAATTAACTAACTTGTAACACCCCAAATCCGTGGGATATCGGGATGCTACGGGCGAGACCTCACAATGGGTCCCGACCCTTAGCTTGACAACAATTTCACCAGACATTTCCAACATGGCACAAATAAAGGCAAAACTCAAATCGTTTATAATGTATGCGAGAACGGAAAGTAAAAGTACAAAGTGGAAACTCAGCCGAGTCCTCAAAACGTCACAACTCAAAACACATATCCGAAAACCATGAGTCAAACATAATAAGAATATACTCAAAAACGCCCCCGTCCTATAATGTACGGAGACCCCCCGGCTGTCCACTCCTCCACCTCACTCGGCGGCATCCCTAACCTGCAAGGCATCTATACAACCGGTTTTAAACCGTTAGCTAGCAATTCGAATATAAGAAGAACGATAAGGCACAAACACATATAAGGATAAAGTAAACACACAATCATGCTTGCAAAGAAGTCCGGTTATTATCTTTAATTTAAGTTATTCCATTACTAATTTCCATTTAGTTGTGGCACGGAAATCACAAGGATCCCGCCCTTGTCCCCTTTCACCAAACAGGTTTGGGCCAGATGTGAATCAGCATCACCTGTTGGACTGGTCGCAAGGCACCTCCCGGCCATCCCCATTTTGGGCCGGACAAGTGGTCACCGCCCGTTATCATACACTTGGGCCAAATAAATAATAACACGTCCACATCCTAGTCCGATTTATAAGTTATTTCATAACAATTAATAGGAATAACACACACCCACACGTCACAACTCATATACGAAAAGCTAGTTAAGTAAGTCCGTAGACTTACCTCACTCAAGGTACACGAATAAATCCTCTAGGCTTCTTGCAGAAAACGCTCAATGCCTGAACACAACGAGGCATACTATCATCAACTATCCGTCAAGGTAACCACCCCCGTACTTCTATATGCTCAACTTGTAAGATAATAATTAGCATGCTAGTTCCCATATTTTGATTCTCTAAGAAAACTTGCCGAAGCACACCACAATCTATAAACTATTCTTAACACCTAAGGTCACGGCCACTATATGGCATTTGCTCTACGTTATACTAGATTCACCTAGTATGATACACTACCGCCATTAACCAAAAGAGACGGAGAGGGTACTCACGCGAGTTCCAAAGTAGTGCGTGGGTTATGGATGTCGAGAACGGATTTGGTGGACTTAACGGGTGCTTCCGGACCTATACATCAAAGCTACAAGAATTTAGCTTATAAGCTAGATTGATTGAACAACGGTTTAGATATAATTCGAGAAACTCGCTTTCAAAACAAGGTCAAAACCCGTAAAACATTTTCAAGGTGAATAACACGATTAGACAAAACTCCCCAATTCATTATTTTTCCGTTAGGATGAAAAACCCAACAACTCGGTTATTTTTCAAAGATCCAAAATTGGTTAAATCTCGTAATAAACTTCACATGGCTAAAACAGTGGTTATTAATAATTTTTGGATACAAACTGCAGTTATCCAGAAAATAGGGTCACTATTGCAATTATAAAGAAGCTGGGGCAAAATCTGTAATTTACACAAAAACAAGATCTGTCCGTTGGTTTGCCCTAGCCGCACTGCAGAGGAAAGGAACAAGGGGGATGGAGGCGGACTGGCGGCAGCTCCCCGGCGTGGCGTCGTCTCTGGTGGCGCAAGGGAGGACGAGATCTGGAGGCAGGCCCCCCGGCGAGGCGTTCTCTCCTCCGGCGTCTGTCACAACCGGCCATCAACGTCACGAAAAAAAAGAAGAAGAATAAAAAGAAAGGAGAGGAGAGGGAGGCGTAGCTCACCAGCGAGGAGAGGGCGTCGCACTCCGGCGGGCTGAGGCGGCAGTGAGGGCTTTTCCCTGGTGGTTCCGTTGCACCGTCGGCCTCCACAGAGCAAGAGGGTGCGAGAGAGAGAGTGTCCTGAGAGAGTTCAGCGAGAGAGAGGGAAGAAAGAGAGATGAGGGAAAGTAGTGTGAGGCTTGCTGGTTGGGGTAGTCATGAAGGGAGGGTGTCGAAGGGCCGGCCGCAGGCCTGCAGAGACGGGTGGATCGAGGAGGCCGGCTAGCCCTAGCCCTAGGCGGCTCCTACCCTCTCACCAGTGGGCAAGGCAATGTAGCTGGAACACAGGCACACGCGAGAGAGAGAGAAAGAAGGAAAAGAGAAAAAGAAAGAAAAGAGATAAGGGCCCAACTCGAATAAATGATCGGAACGGGATTTTCCGGTCCGGTAAATCTCGACTTTCCGACAAAATAAATAAAATACGGAAGTACATTCATGTATCCCAAATTAATATAATACTCAGAAAATTATTTAATTCCGTAAAGATATATTTTTTTTTCTTTTTTATTTTTAAAAAAGGAAGTCGAGCTAGAAGAAACGGATGGAGGGGGAAAGCACAATCGGAACGCACCCGAATAAACGGGGCGTTACATCAGGTCCTCCTAACGAAAAGTTTCGTCCCGAAACTTGCTAAACGCGAAACTCTCAACGACCCAGTCCCGATAACCGCTCAGAAAACTATATCGGAGTAACTACGGCCCTCAAATCCTAAGTCTACTCGCCTAGACACATCAAGATACGCAAGATATACACATAAGAAACACACACATCACATCATGACGCAATTCTCATAAACACAACCAAGGAAAGATCTCAGGACTAACCCGATGGTCCTATAGAAGTCGCTAATCCGGTGTAAAACTCGGGATAGTTCCTACGGATACTATCCTCCGTCTCCCAAGTGGCCTCATCGGATCCTCGCCTCGACCACTGCACTCTCAGCATCGGTATCTCCTTCGACCGAAGTCGCCTCGTGCTACGCTCCAAAACCGCAATCGGATGCTCCGCGAAAGTATGGTCCGGCTCGACCACCAGGTCCTCGTGGCTAATGACGTGCCTCGGGTCATGTATGTACTCTCTCAGCTGAGATACATGAAACACCAGGTGAATACCCTCCAACCTCGGTGGTAACGCAAACCTATATGCCACCTCTCCGACTCTCTTTAAAATCTCAAAGGGACCGACATATCGGGGGCTCAACTTCCCCTTAATGCCGAATCTCCTGACGCCCCGTGTCGGTGATACCCTCAGCCAGACGTGTGCTCCTACTCGGAACTCCAAGGGTCTACGTCTCCTATCTGCATACGACCTCTGACGGCTCTGCGCGGCCAACATCCTCTCTCGGATCAAAGCAACCCTAGCCATGTCATCCTGTATCTGGTCTGGAGCTACAACACTAGAACTGCCCGGCTCGTCCCAACACAAGGGAGTGCGGCATCTCCGTCCATACAACGCCTCATACGGTGCCATCCCAATCGATGCGTGCCAACTGTTATTATACGAAAACTCCACCAATGGAAGGTGGTCTGGCCATACCTGTCCCCAGTCTAGTACACATGCCCGCAACATGTCCTCTAAGGTCTGAATAGTCCGCTCGGACTGGCCGTCGGTCTGTGGATGATATGTGGTGGTGAAATGAAGACTCGAACCTAGGGCGGCGTGTACCTGCCGCCAGAACCTTGAAGTAAAACGCCCATCCCTATCCGAGATGATAGTCCTCGGGACTCCATGTAACCTCATAATCTGACGAGTAAACTCCTCAGCTAGACGACTCACTGGCCACGTCTCCCGAATAGGAATGAAACGTGCGGTCTTCGTCAGCCGATCCACTACCACCCAGATCGCATCAAAACTCCTACTCGGTCTCAAACCGGTGACAAAGTCCATAGATACGTCCTCCCACTTCCACTGCGGCACAGGCAGGGGGTGTAGCTCTCCTCCGGGTCTCTGATGCTCGATCTTGACCTGTTGGCAGGTCGCGCATCTGGCCACATATCTAGCTACATCGGGCTTAAGCCCGCCCCACCAATAAGACCTCCTAATATCCTGGTACATCTTACTCGTGCCTGGATGCACCGAGTAAGGAGTAGAATGGGCATCCTGTAAAATCGGATCTCTCAACTCTGGGTCTGACGGTACACAAATACGTCCCTGACGTCTCAACAATCCGTCTGCCCCTGTGATAAACTGCGGTGCCTCTCCTCTGGCCATCCTGTCCCGAATCCTAGTCAAGATGGGACATCTCTCCTGCTTCTGTCGGATCTCTCCGGACAGGTCAGGTAGCATCTCTAACTCGGACAAGTGACAACCCGTATCCGGGAACCGGATATCCATCTCTAACTCCATCAAATCCCTCTGCAACTGAGGCTGAACCGTAAGCCGAGCTATCGCCTCCTCTCGAGGTGTCCTCCTACTCAAGGCGTCGGCGACTACGTTCGCCTTCCCCGGATGATATAAAATCTCCAAATCAAAGTCCTTAATCAGCTCTAACCATCTCCTCTGGCGGTTATTCAACTCCCGCTGAGTGAATATGTACTTCAGACTCTTATGGTCTGTGAAGATCTGACACGTGGCCCCATACAAGTAGTGTCGCCAGATCTTCAGGGCATGAACCACTGCCGCTAGCTCAAGATCATGGGTAGGGTAATTCTCCTCGTACGGCTTCAACTGCCGAGAAGCGTACGCAATAACCCTACCCCTCTGCATCAAGACGCACCCCAATCCTAGCTTGGAGGCGTCACTATATACTACAAAATCCTCCATGCCCTCAGGCTGAGCTAGAACGGGAGCGGAGGTCAACCTCCTCTTCAGCTCCTCAAAGCCGCGCTGACAAGGCTCGGACCAGACGAATCTAGTAGACTTCCTCAACAAGGAAGTAAGTGGCCGTGCAATCACAGAAAAGCCCTCAACAAATCGACGGTAATATTCTGCTAAGCCCAAGAAACTGCGCACCTCCTTGACCGTCCTAGGAGGCGGCCATGAGGAAACGGTCTCTATCTTCGCCGGGTCAACCATGACACCCTCGGCGGAAACTATGTGACCTAGGAATGCCACCTCGGACATCCAAAACTCGCACTTAGAGAGCTTTGCATAAAGCTCTCTATCCTGAAGGACTCGAAGCACCGTCCTCAGGTGTCCCGCATGCTCCTCTCTACTCCGAGAGTATACTAAAATGTCGTCTATGAACACTACCACAAACTGGTCTAGAAAGTCGATGAAGATGCCGTTCATCAACTCCATGAAGACGGCAGGTGCGTTCGTGAGCCCGAATGGCATCACGACAAACTCATAATGACCGTATCTCGTCCTAAATGCCGTCTTCGGCACGTCCTCCTCTCTCACCCTCAGCTGGTGATATCCCGACCTCAAGTCGATACGTGAAAACACGGAGGCACCATGCAACTGGTCTAGTAAGTCATCAATGCGCGGTAGAGGGTACTTGTTCTTGATGGTGACTTTGTTCAACTCTCGATAGTCAATACATAGCCTCAAAGATCCGTCCTTCTTCTTGACGAAGAGGACTGGTGCACCCCAAGGGGAAACACTCGGGCGTATGAAACCCCTCTCGGCTAACTCCTCGAGCTGCTTCTTCAGCTCTAGCATCTCTATCGGTGACATGCGGTATGGAGCCTTGGAGATCGGCCTCGTGCCGGGCTCCAACTCAATCGAAAAATCGACGCTCATCTGTGGTGGTAGTCCAGGTGGCTCCCCGAAGACATCCTCAAACTCACATGCTACGGGAATCTCCTCCAGTGATGGTCCCGTCTCCTCCTTCATGGCATAACACCAGAAGGCCTCGCATCCCTGCCCGATAAGTCTTGCGGCTCGGACCGCGCTAATGACTGTACCGGTCTTTCCGAGGTCCCAACCTCGGAAAATCACCTCATGCCCCATCTCGGTAGTAATTGTCACAGTCCTCCGGCTAATGTATAAAACGGCTCGGTGGCGGTCCATCCAATCCATCCCTAAAATGACTTCTTCATGTACTAAGTGCATGACATAGAAGTCGGCTAACCAATCACGGTTTCCCAAACGAATGGGACAACCGCGTACCTCGCGGGTACCGCTAACCCTACCACCATCGGGTAACCCCACAACGAAGGGTCTCCCCTCTACCGTAACTAAGGACAACCTAGCTACACAATCATCGGATATAAAGGAGTGCGTAGTACCCGTATCAAACAAAACTCGAACTGGAAAGCCGTGAATCTGAATGGTATCTGTGGCTGCCGGCGCTGCGGGCTCAACAGCACTCCTCAACTCAAATACTCTGGCCTGCTGACCTCTGGTCTCCTGGGTGCCTCCACCACGTCCCCTACCCCTACCCTGCCCTTGGGCAGAAGTCTGTGCCTGTGAATATCCCGGGACCCTCTGCTGGTGCTGACTCTGTGTCTGACGCTGGGGTGGTCTCTGTCCACCACTAGGGATGCCAGTAGGTGAAGAATCCTGCTGGGATGGTACCGGGCCCTGTCGGCAAAAAGCAGCTCGGTGTCCAGGTCTGCCACAAAGATAACAAGTCACTGTCGTCCTCGGGCAGTCAGCTCGCATATGCCCATATCCGCTGCAGTTGAAACACTGCCGTCCTCTATCTGATACCTGCCCGGACTGCTGGGGTCCTGAACGTTCCCGAGTCTGACTACGCCCCTGAGTCGGGTCACGTCCCTGTCCTGGGGCTCCTGCTCCTGAACCAAATGATCCTGTCCTTTGTCTCTTGTCCGGCCCTCTAGACTGTGGTGCTCTCCTAGACCCTGGTCGGTCTCTCTCGTATGCTGCGGCTCGGTCCTGGTACTCCGCTAGGGAATCACAGCGGAATCCCGCAAGGTAGGCACGTGTGGAATCCCTCAATCTCCTAGAGAACAAGTAGACGTGTTGGTCTGCCGGAGGTGCGGCGGGACCCAACAAAGCTAACTCCTCACGGAACCGTCTAACCGCCTCGATAACTGGGACATCCTCAAATCCCGCCTCCAAGAAGTCCTGTACTCTATCTCTCCTCAGTGAAGCCGGACAAAAACTCTCTCTAACGAGGCTAAACAACTGGTCCATCCTGGTCACTCCTCCTCTAACCGTCCTCCACCAATACTGGGCCTGCTCCCTGAATAAAGTCTGAACTATCTCCACTTGTCTCTCCTCTGGGCAACGGATCGCCTCCAAAGCCGACTCCACATGCCCAATCCAGTGCTCCACCTCTAACCCTACCTTCCCATCGAAGTAGGGTACATGCTGCTGGTTGAAAGCCTTCAACCAGGAATCAGGTCTCGGAAATCTCAGCTCATCTCTCGCCCTAACAACATCAACAACTAGCTCGGGTGCAGCTACTGCTGGTGCAACTACCTCTGGCGCAGCCCTAATCGGAGTAACCCTCTGCGTGACCTCTGCTGATCTCGCAGGTGCCGGTGCAGGTGCTGGCACTGGTGGTGCGGGTGGTGGTACTCCTGTCCTAAATGCCTCCTCAACTTGTCGTACATAGTCTGCAAACACGCTAGCTCCAATAGATGCTCCCCCAGTCCTAGAAGATGGAGAACTCTGAGCCTCGGACCTCGCGACGGTCTTATCCCTAACCTCGGGAATGATGCTCTCCGCGACGTCCTCTACGGGATCCTCAGGTGCTGGCGGATCCACTACTGGTGGGTCCGCAATGGGAATACGTCCCCGACCTCTCGTGCCTGGAGGTCTTCCTACTCGTCCCCGTCTTTGGACGGTAGGAGGAAGAGGTGGTCTACCCCTGGCGGGTCCTACGTATGCGGTAGCTCTCGTACGTGCCATCTGATATCGTTCCGCGTTGATTTATATATGTGTGTGTATATATATATATATCGATATATACTTAATAATTGCAATATTAGCATACAAGGGAAACTTGTAAAAGCATAAAAAGAAGCAACAATCTAAGATTCAACCGAGGCATAGAAGCCCAATCATCCTAAGGTCACATGCATAGCTAAGTACATACAAGTCCGAAAACATCCTAAAGTCATATATAAATACTTATAACTATGCCAATATATAGGTATTACATACATCAAATCCAGAAATCTACGTCGCCGAGGTTTGCGTGAGGAGTGGTGGTCCCGTACATTCTAACCCAATCCCGACTCATGCATATGAATTTTGAAAACGAAAAGTCAGAACCCGTGGGTCCTGTTTATACCTCATTCGGCCTTTAGAAGATTGCGAGTGCCATTGTTGTCAACCTAGGGCTCTGATACCACTTTTGTAACACCCCAAATCCGCGGGATATCGGGATGCTACGGGCGAGACCTCACAATGGGTCCCGACCCTTAGCTTGACAACAATTTCACCGGACCTTTCCAACATGGCACAAATAAAGGCAAAACTCAAATCGTTTATAATGTATGCGAGAACGGAAAGTAAAAGTACAAAGTGGAAACTCAGCCGAGTCCTCAAAACGTCACAAATCAAAACACATATCCGAAAACCATGAGTCAAACATAATAAGAATAAACTCAAAAACGCCCCCGTCCTATAATGTACGGAGACCCCCCGGCTGTCCACTCCTCCACCTCACTCGGCGGCATCCCTAACCTGCAAGGCATCTATACAACCGGTTTTAAATCGTTAGCTAGCAATTCGAATATAAGAAGAACGATAAGGCACAAACACATATAAGGATAAAGTAAACACACAATCATGCTTGCAAAGAAGTCCGGTTATTATCTTTAATTTAAGTTATTTCATTACTAATTTCCATTTAGTTGTGGCACGGAAATCACAAGGATCCCGCCCTTGTCCCCTTTCACCAAACAGGTTTGGGCCAGATGCGAATCAGCATCACCTGTTGGACTGGTCGCAAGGCACCTCCCGGCCATCCCCATTTTGGGCCGGACAAGTGGTCACCGCCCGTTATCATACACTTGGGCCAAATAAATAATAACACATCCACATCCTAGTCCGATTTATAAGTTATTTCATAACAATTAATAGGAATAACACACACCACCCACACGTCACAACTCATATACGAAAAGCTAGTTAAGTAAGTCCGTAGACTTACCTCACTCAAGGTACACGAATAAATCCTCTAGGCTTCTTGCAGAAAACGCTCAATGCCTGAACACAACGAGGCATACTATCATCAACTATCCGTCAAGGTAACCACCCCCGTACTTCTATATGCTCAACTTGTAAGATAATAATTAGCATGCTAGTTCCCATATTTTGATTCTCTAAGAAAACTTGCCGAAGTACACCACAATCTATAAACTATTCTTAACACCTAAGGTCACGGCCACTATATGGCATTTGCTCTACGTTATACTAGATTCACCTAGTATGATACACTACCGCCATTAACCTAAAGAGACGGAGAGGGTACTCACGCGAGTTCCAAGGTAGTGCGTGGGTTATGGATGTCGAGAACGGATTTGGTGGACTTAACGGGTGCTTCCGGACCTATACATCAAAGCTACAAGAATTTAGCTTATAAGCTAGATTGATTGAACAACGGTTTAGATATAATTCGAGAAACTCGTTTTCAAAACAAGGTCAAAACCCGTAAAACATTTTCAAGGTGAATAACACGATTAGACAAAACTCCCCCAATTCATTATTTTTCCGTTAGGATGAAAAACCCAACAACTCGGTTATTTTTCAAAGATCCAAAATTGGTTAAATCTCGTAATAAACTTCACATGGCTAAAACAGTGGTTATTAATAATTTTTGGATACAAACTGCAGTTATCCAGAAAATAGGGTCACTATTGCAATTATAAAGAAGCTGGGGCAAAATCTGTAATTTACACAAAAACAAGATCTGTCCGTTGGTTTGCCCTAGCCGCACTGCAGAGGAAAGGAACAAGGGGGATGGAGGCGGACTGGCGGCAGCTCCCCGGCGTGGCGTCGTCTCTGGTGGCGCAAGGGAGGACGAGATCTGGAGGCAGGCCCCCCGGCGAGGCGTTCTCTCCTCCGGCGTCTGTCACAACCGGCCATCAACGTCACGAAAAAAAAGAAGAATAATAAAAAGAAAGGAGAGGAGAGGGAGGCGTAGCTCACCAGCGAGGAGAGGGCGTCGCACTCCGGCGGGCTGAGGCGGCAGTGAGGGCTTTTCCCTGGTGGTTCCGTTGCACCGTCGGCCTCCACAGAGCAAGAGGGTGCGAGAGAGAGAGTGTCCTGAGAGAGTTCAGCGAGAGAGAGGGAAGAAAGAGAGATGAGGGAAAGTAGTGTGAGGCTTGCTGGTTGGGGTAGTCATGAAGGGAGGGTGTCGAAGGGCCGGCCGCAGGCCTGCAGAGACGGGTGGATCGAGGAGGCCGGCTAGCCCTAGCCCTAGGCGGCTCCTACCCTCTCACCAGTGGGCAAGGCAATGTAGCTGGAACACAGGCACACGCGAGAGAGAGAGAAAGAAGGAAAAGAGAAAAAGAAAGAAAAGAGATAAGGGCCCAACTCGAATAAATGATCGGAACGGGATTTTCCGGTCCGGTAAATCTCGACTTTCCGACAAAATAAATAAAATACGGAAGTACATTCATGTATCCCAAATTAATATAATACTCGGAAAATTATTTAATTCCGTAAAGATATATTTTTTTTTCTTTTTTTTTTTAAAAAAAGGAATTCGAGCTAGAAGAAACGGATGGAGGGGGAAAGCACAATCAGAACGCATCCGAATAAACGGGACGTTACATAACTAACTAAATATATTATCAAACTTAGTTGATAAAAAAAGTTATTAACTAATATAGTTATCATAAATTAACTTCAAAAATGATTTTTTTATCATATTAAATTAGTATTAATTTTGACACGGGACCTCTAAATATGATTGGACGGTCCGTGAGACTGTATGGAGGTGGGAACCTCGGGGGTAGGGGTGGTGGTTGCCGTTGGTAGGGTTTGAGAGGGATTATCCATAGAGAGTTTTTTTTTTAAACAATATACTCAGTACCATTATTTGTAGGTAAAATGTATACGGACATCTTCAACGTTCCTCGTAATTTCATACGAGTCAGGAGCTGCTCAAGCCTCGAAAGTCCCCAATTATGTAGCATATTAATCGGATACAGCTAAAGAACCAAATTAAAAATGGGATACAATGGGGAACATTAAGAAATATAGCTTTTTCAAACAAATACACGCATTAATTCATGTGGAAATTGATATAGAAGTGGGTGAGGGCATGGTAATAATACTAAATAATGACTTGGTAACAAAATTCCACATCATGTAATAAAATGGTAGTGCATCATCAAAGGAAACTATTTTTTTTTATTTTTTATTTGAGTGGAATCCCATGAGAATATGAGATGCATTCACACTCGGTACACATACTTTATTATAAAGAGCCTTGATCTATCTTATTCACTTGATTTTCATAAAAAGGTTTGCTGTCTTCTCGTATCTTCTAATTTGGTAGGCGGATTGTGTTGCCCTTCGTCTCCCCCACATCCCACTAACTTAAACTAAGTATAAAAGAAGAATTATACTATAATCAACATTCTTCTTTTAAAATTTTAAGTGTAAATTAAATAACATATCCGTATTATATTGTATAACCTTCTTTCTTCCAATAGTTTTTACCCAGCTTCACGAACATGGATAATTTCTCGGGTTTATTTTTACAGGTAAATAACTTCATTTAATGTGATTGTTTATTAAATTAACTAAACAAGATAAAGAATACTTGAAAATTAATATATCCACCTTTTGGAACCAAATCTAACGTGTATTCAATCCAAACTTTTAAAAATTTTAATTGATTCTTAATAATCATAAAATTTGCTGATTCTGGGGTATTTTAATTTTATATAGACTTAGGGCCCGTTTGGTTTGAACTCCGGAATCGGAAACGGAATGGAAACGAATCTAGTCTATATGTATACCCATGTTCATGAAAGTTTTTGGAATCATTCCTTGTGATTTAAAGTAATTGAAGTTGAATTTGATTACTTTTGATACCCTATAGGGTAACAAAATATGAGAAGACAAGTGTATTTTGCATGTAAACACAAGAAATGATTCCATAGAATTTCATGAATAAGGATATACATATGGAATAAATTCGTTTCCATTCCGTTTTCGTTTCCGGAGTTGGAACCAAACGGGCCCTTAAATAGATTATGTGGAAATCTTATGTGTTGGAGGAAGGTTTCTATATAGTTTAGGTTTGTATTATAAGTAATAAAAAAATCCTACAAAATCAATGAAATAACATATTGTTTTAAAATCAACAAACTTTTAAATATCATAGGAATTTTATGAAAAATTTTAAATCCTAATTGAATACCTAAAGATTTATATGGACTTTTAAAAATCTATATTAAATACCCATAAATTTTTAAACTCAAAAAAATTCCTGTAAAATCTTATTTGAATACACCCCTAAGAGTGTGCGAGATTGATTACCGTCCAAGATCTGAAATTTGTAAAGATTTATATATTTTGAATATAAATGTTTAGTTGTCCTAATAGTTATATGCTATATTTTTTAGATGTGACGTTTCAAACCAAGTTAAATTTTTATCGATGGCATTTCTAGAAACAATTTGGTTTATTAGGTTTTTTCTAGTTTTGTGTTTAGTAAATGTACCCCTTGAGAGAAGAGTGTGTAGAGTTTGAGAATAAATACAAAAGGTTGGGGTATATTTACTTAATTGAAATATTAAAAAGCCTAGTTACTACTATAGTTTTTCAAAAAGGCCTTGTTACCAAAATTGCCCGCATTTCTATGTATTTTTATATCACATTTTACAACTGAGGTTCAAAAGTTTACATATTTGAGAAATGTAGGCATAAGCTTAAATAATTGTATTTTAAAATTTTATTTTATTTTACAGAAAAAGTATTATAAAATAAATTTAGTAATACAAATTTTCAGTTTTTCTTAATAAAAAAATTCTTGTTTAGAAATTTTCAACATATTTTTTTACTAAGAAGCAATGATCCGGAGAAATCATAAAGGGCCTGTTTGGTATCAGCTTCTTGGGGATTCATTTAGATTTTTTTTTTGAAGAGATTCTTCGGAATTGTAAAATTGACACTATTTGGTATGAGTTACAGCTTCTGTATTGTATTCTTTTACGAGATTCTTTTAGCAAAAGAATCCCGTAAAAAGAAGCTTGCCCACCCAAGCTTCTTGGGGATTCATTATGTTAGATTGTTTATTCTTCCAGCGATGCCCTTTCATTCTATCGATCGTTCTTCGCCTCCAATACTTAAAAACCGACTCCAGTGAAGTAGGTTCTTCTCTCGTTCTCTCATCTCTCACGCACACCCTTCTCCTTCGCTCATTCTCTCCTCATGGCGCCCGCTATTCGCATCTCCAACAACGAAGTCGAGGTTGTATGTCTTTCCGGGTACTGTCCTGATAACCTAAGCAATGGCGCTTTCCCGCCCTACAACGAGCTCCACGGCTAATAGACCAAAGGGAATGTTGAAGTGCTTCTTGTCAATGAACTTCACGAGCATTGAAGTTGTTAATGAGAAAGAGAAACCAGGAGAGTTTTCTACTTTGTACCCATTCATGACTACTTCATTGAAGATGAAGGATAACTTTTGTGCTTTTCTGGGCTCCTCCATGGAGAGTTGTTTGATTTTGACCAAGAAATCGAAATTGGGGAAATTAGAGAAGAAAATGCTAGAAACAAATGTTGGTTGAGATTGAATTTCATCAAAGAAGGTCCTTTGTTGCAAAAATAAATTGAAGCTGCCATTGATTCATGCTTAGGAAGGGGTTAGGTTTGGTATTTGGTCTAATATTTTGTCTGCAGGTGTTGTCCATACAACTTTTAATTTCCTTTTTGTTGCTTTATGTTTACTATCTTCAATTTTTTTGATCACTAGGTTGATACTTTGTTAATCATGAACATGAATATCTTCATGAAGAAACCCACTTCTAAAGGTTCGTACCCAGATTTCCTCATCTGAATTTCTATTCATTGTATCGAATTTGCAAATTAGTTCTAATTAGGAAATTGATGTTGGTTGCTACTGTTTTGGGATTTTGCAATTTGTTTCCTGGACTTTGATGGATTATTTTGAGTTTCAGACTGTGTAGACCTTGAGTAACTGTCCCGATGGATGAATTTTTGTGGATGGATGCATCAAAAAACAAGGAGCAAATTCAGATGACGTGTTGTCTTGATGGATGAATTCTATGGATGCAAGCATTAAGGACAATATTGTAATATGTTGTTAAATAATCTATCACAATAATCTTATACCAAACACCCAAAATTATAAATTTAACAATCCTCAACAATCTCCATCCCCAACAATCTCAACAATCTCCATCCCCTACAATCTCAAAAAAAAATCCCCATACAATACCAAACATACCCAAAATCTTATATTTGCTCTCCAATTCTTACTGGGCCATAAAATAAGCGTTTTGAGTTCGTTTAATTCAGCCCACTTAGCTAATAGCTCGCTATTGTAATTTGTAAGCGGTATCAAAATGGGTAACCGGTGTAAAGCTGAAATATTCGGGGACGTACAATTCGGCCACCAGTACTTTTTTTGGTTACGGATCCAAACTTTTTTGTTTTGAATTTTTTAAGAAAAACCAATATTGATTCTCTCGAGTCTCGCCTCGAAATTGCTTACTTTGCGAAGTGTCGGATGTTTCAGTTTCTCTCCAGTTCGTTCATCACAGTCGTGTTCCTCCCAGTCGCATGGCAGCGTTTTCTCCCTTCTTCGCTACTCCCCCCTCTCCCTTCTGTTGCCGTCCACCTAGTCGTCGTCTGTGCTCCCAGTGGCGCCCTCCTCTTGTCACTTCTTGTGCTACTTCGACTCCAAAATCTAGGTGCTTTTTTTCTCGTCACTTTTCTTGCATGCCCATTTTTTGAGTTTTTTTATTCTGTTTTACCGGAATTTTCGTTGCCTAATTTGTAGGGCTAGAAGGAAGCTGATGACCGATGCGGATCTCCGCAAGGGGCTTCTTGAATTTGTGTCTTCCTTTGGATTCCCTCATGGACACGTTCCTTCCACTAAGGAGCTAGCCGATCATGGAAGGTTCTTTTTGTAATTTCGATTGTTTCATTTGTGATTTCTGCTTCTCTTGTGGCATTGTATACGTTGGAGATGTCTGTGATTATTTTGTATTGTGATTTGAGTGTAAAATCATTATTTGTCTCCACATCCCTTTAATTGGGGGGAAATTAAGCTTGTTTTCTTGGTTTGCCGTTCTTTACCTTGGGATACATGGTCAATTACACATGATCATAGTTGATGCACGTTTGGATACTCTTTTATCTTAAAGGATAGCACTTAATTGTACCAAGTCCAGTCACATGCCAGTGTTGGGGTTCAATATGAGAATATCCTTGTCGCCTAACTTTGTGTTTGCAAATGATAGGAAGGACCTATCAAATATTGTGAGGAGAAGAGGATACAAAGTTATCACAGAGATCCTTTCTAATTCACATGAAGTAACCAAAGGGTCTCATCTGGAGGATAGCTCAGTGGAAGAACAGAATGTAGTTCATGCACTTGAACATGATATAACAGGTCAGATTTTTGAAAGTCATTATTCATTTACAGTTACTCTAATTCTTTTCTGATTTTTGTATGTACTTAAAAAGGTCAGGATAAGCAGGATAAAAATGTGACTGAAGTGACTTTTGATTCAGCTAAAGGTGTTT
Source organism: Fagopyrum esculentum (assembly GCA_033239045.1). Classification (NCBI taxonomy): domain Eukaryota; kingdom Viridiplantae; phylum Streptophyta; class Magnoliopsida; order Caryophyllales; family Polygonaceae; genus Fagopyrum; species Fagopyrum esculentum. The sequence goes on from BSUD01000006.1 coordinate 44,933,062, forward strand.
CTAGCTCTGGAGATGGATTGCAAACCACAACTGAATCATATGTCTATCTGGACAATAAGAACACCATGCCAATTGTACCACCAAATGGTTCATCCTTGCAAGAGAAGTTGGAGAAGTTTCTAAAACGTGGAATATTAGACTTTGATGCTTTTGGAGGTAAATGGGAATGAAATTTTTTTTTCTAACAAGCTTCTAACACGTAGCACGTGTTTTCTTTGCTCTCTTTTTTGAGCTGCTTGCTTTCCTCTCTCGTGAACGTAGTCTTTTTACTGTAACCATATTATCTATGTTTCATTTCCAACATCTCTGTAAACTTCCTTCACTATATTTTTATTATTTTGTGATGGAGCTTGTAGGTTGTGCTATTTTAAGACAAAAAGTTATATAATGTCAAATATCTTTAATCTGCAACCTTATCTATATGCTTGCTGTTTTTTAGATGCTTAACACCTGTAGTGTGTTCACAATTTGGTAAGCATGGCAGATGGTAAAAATGGTATAATACCACAAGCCATTTTGTGTAGCTCTCTGGTCTCCCTCTTTGTTTATCCAAGATTTTGTTTTTGACTTGCATGGAAATACTGAAAGGGGGAGATAATCAGACGTCAATTCTAACGATGGCAAATGTTAAATTACAAAATTTTCAGCTAGTTTTTCTTCGTATGATAATTAATATGTCAATTCTGTTGCATATAATTGGCCTATTAATCATCTCTTTTCAAGTTTTCAGGTTGTTACTTGATGATTGTTTGTTTATTTATATTTTACGTTCCTGTTCCTTAGAATGATTTTCAAATTTGGTGGTGATTTGTTGTGAGTCCAGATGATCTTAATGACAATATATGGCTGAATGATTGTCACCCATATGGGGATGATAAGAAGAATTCACCAGTAGCTAAATCTTCAATTCTAAATCAAGAGAATTCAAGGATAGCTAATGGCAGAAATGGATCTTTCTTGAATGGACTTGGAACTCCTATGATGTCTAAACCAATTGCCAATACTGCAGCAGGAGGGCATATAATGAGGTTTTTTTTTTTTTTTTTATACTTGAACTATGATGTTTCTGTTTTTGATCGCTCTGTGATGTGAGATATTAGCTGGTAAAGTGTGATATAAATACTGTTGTTTCACGTTTTTTTTTTATTATCATTGTTGCTTTTATATCTGTGCCTATGGATGATAACTTATAAAATGATAATTTGTCTTGAGTTCTGTAAATTGGATTCTGTATGGTGGTATGTTGGCAAATTTGAAACAATTTTATCTGTTTGATACTTGTGGAGATTATTGTTGATCATTGGTGATGTACTTGCAGCTTTGCACTTAGCACCTTGGTTATTTGTGGCATGTGAGCACGTGTTACTACTTTCTGGAATCCTAGTTTCCCCTCTTCTTTATACATGTTCTTGGAAGTGGCTCAAGTCATTTCGTTTCCAGCTTTCTGTATTATTTTATGGTTTCTCGCGTAACCTGTTCTGTAGAGGCTACACAGAGTTAGTTAATTCATTTGTTCTCTCTAAATATTCTACAGGGCTAATGGTTCTTTATTCCATGAAAGGTCATCTGATGCCGGTGTTGACCAATATTTAAATATAAAGGTTGTTCCTATTTTATCTTACAATCCTACATAGTCTTGGTCAGAACATTGATTCAACAACTATATCTTCTTTTGTTTTTGTTTAGACTATTGAAACGGAGAATGAAGCTGAAGTTGAAAAACTTAAGTATAAGCTGGTAATGTATCAGTGTATCACCATTTTGTACTCGGTATTAAAACTTTTTATTACATGCAGAATAATATTCATACATACTGTTTTTTATTCCAATTATGTGTGCAGCAATTCAAGGAGCTGGAATTGTCTCAAATGAAGGAATTGATTGAGAAGGAAGAGGTATTTGAAATTTTAGCTTCCTGTAATTTAATAACCCTAGATTCAGCTGATGCAAGTACTTAATGGGAAAATGAACTCTGATTTGTAAATAAGTTTAATTCGGCAAAAAGGCAGGATGTTATCTGTTTCTAGTGAAATTTAAAAGTTCATTTAATTGTCAAAATTGATTAGCTGATGAACAATTGAAATATAGTTCAGGCCTATACTAGTGAGGAGCTTGTAATATTTTCTTTGATCACATGCATGTTCTGTATTGGATGCTTTGATCTGACCATCAAATTATTCTTCTTCACAGTCGCGAAGATAATCTACGTATATGTGCACCAACTAATATTTTACAAAAGGTATTTTTCTTTAATTAATTTGAACATAATTTTCAGGAAGCTTTGTCCATCTTGCAAAGTCAGGCAGAGGATGAAATTAAGAAAACTGAAAAGCTTCTTTCTGAGATGGACGCAGAGTTGGTTGCTGCTGAAGGCAGCCTTGCTGAACTGAAGGAGGTATTGCGCCTGCATCATTTGTTTTAGTCATCCAAAGCCTTCTGAACAGCACAGAACTTCTGGAGTTTGGTCTCAAGATTTACTCAATTTATATAGATTGGATATAACTTCTGGAAAAAACAGTTTTCCCAACATCTCAATGCAAATAGTTATTGTTATCGATGGTTTTGTCAAAAGTAGAGGGGCGAAGTGTACAATAGCATAGTTTTCACAAATTTGTGTTACTATGTTTTCTTATGTGAAATTTTATGTTTTGTTTCGAACGTTAAATTTTGCATTTCTACGAATTGTTTTTGTCTTTTACATGATCTAGCAAATGGACTTTACCATTCATCATTAATGTAACATTTTTTTTACTTCTGAGGTTTCAGGTCCAGATACAGTACTTGGGAGAAGGTCAGGTAGTAGAGGTAGCAGGTAGCTTTAATGGATGGCATCAAAGAATTATAATGGATCCACAGGCATCGTCTACTGACGAAACCCCTTCCGTGTCAAGGTTTTAATATCTCATCAGTTTAAGTTGTTATAAGCTATATAGATATTTTATATCGTTATTTCCCATTACAGTGTGAATAGCAGAGTTAAATGTTGAGTAGTCTGTTGTTTCCATTAATGTTTGTCATCTATGTACCATGGTTTCTTGAACTGCCAAAATTTTTGGAATGAAACCTATATCTCATTGCGGTGGAGATATCAGCATTCACGGAACTACTCTTGTGCGGTTTCCATTCTTTTCCCACTGTTGAACATGTCTTGTGCCTCAACTGATGCAAAGTGTCCACATCATTGTTCTCTTTTGCATATAATATTTGACTCTGTTATTTCTAGAGCTTACAACAACATAGAAGTTCAAAGAATGATTTTGTAAGAAGCATCTACATAACGTTCTCTTCACAATCAAGTTAATTTTGTGGAAAAATATTTGATTTCTTCATTTGATGCATACTGATTTTGATTTTTTTTTTCTTTTATAACTGGTGAAAGATGCATTTTTCCAATTTCACAGAGTAAGAATCGTTGTCCTTTCTGAACCAAAAGTTTTTGTAATTTCTATTTAGACACTTTTCTGGTTCACCATCAAATGTTGATGCCATATGGTTACAAATTTACAATAGAAACGGACAAAGAATCAGGACTTAAACATCTGTTTGAAATTGAATGTGCGACCTTTCTTGTAGGACATTTTACTGCTAGTCTCTAAGGCTCCCTAAGCTGTATGATTCTCAATTTGTTTCCTTTCCCTATATTTACTGGTCCTTACCTCTCGATGCTTTGCTGACAGGAATCTGAGACTCTGGTCTACATTATTGTGGCTTTATCCTGGGGAATACGAGGTGCAAACACCTACCATCCTAATTTCTGAGTCTTTTGTTATTCTATCTTCCTACGACTTGTAGAATTGGGAGCTGACATCAATGCTTTTGAGCTGCTGTGTTGTTTTTCAGCCATTTTACATAATGTGGTTTCATTGCATTCGGCAAACAACCATTTGCTGCATAAAGCTGACTTTCAATTGTTTGCAGATAAAATTTGTTGTGGATGGGAAGTGGAAAATTGATCCTGAGAGAGAAATAACCACCAGGACAGGTATGCAAAATAATGTTCTCCGAGTTGATAGATAGTGGTGGCTTATCTCAGTGGACAATGTACCTTCACGTCTGCCAAGGTTTGCTTGATATTCCTGTGATTTTATGTGCTCAGTTTTGTGTTCATACAAAATTAAAATTTTCTCAAATAAAAAAACCATGTCAATCACTCATCTAGTTTGCCTGTGTTTTATCCTGGATTTAGCATTACAATAAAAAAAACCATATCCGTGTGCTAAGAACTGTTATCTTGCAACTTCGTTTGCAGTTTGAGTCCGAGCTCTGGAACGCATGGAGGAACCGAACAGAGTCCTCTGACCTATTATCAAAAGTTGGGAAGAATACCTGTCATTGCTGTCAACGGGGGGATGTGAACTGGTTTGGATTTTGCAGATAAAAAAGAATGAAGTCATTACCCATCCCTGGTCAGTTTGAACAATGAAATCTTTGCAACTTAGTTTCATTTAAGCTCTCTTTTTCTTTAAAGCAAGCACTGTACTTGTGCGGGGGTTGTGCTTAGCTGGGGAGGGATGGAAAACTGATGCTCTCTGGTTCAGAAACTGGTACAGCAGAACATAAATAAGAAGTAGCTTGTAGTTCAGTGAGAAGATAACAAATCCTGCAAATATGATGGCTTTGGTTGCACATAAGAGGTTCGTCTTGCAGGCAACTTACCTTATACAAGTCAAATAATAACTGTATTATTCGATCAGAATTGGTGGAAATATTTTAGTTTCCAGATTTAGTCTACGCTAAATCAAAAAAAAAAAAATACCTGTTGGTATAAGGTCAGTAAAGGAAACTTGCTTAAGTGGAAACTCTCCTAATCGGAAGTTTTACTAAATGGGCTCGTTTGGAAGCGCTAGGAATCATTCTCGGTAACGGAATGATTCCGAATCAATCAAAAAATGCATTTGGTTAGAGGTCTTTTAAAACATGAAAGTAATCCTAGCATATTCATTTCCTTTCCTAATCCTTATCCAATTCCATTCCGTTTTCATTCTACCCATTTCCTTTCCTAACCCTTATCCAATTCCATTCCGTTTTCATTCCACCGCTCCAACCAAACGGGCACTAAAGAGTTTGGATCATAGAGTAGAAGAGGCCAAGGTGAACAGTGTTGGATCGTTTTTATGGAACATGGGCTGAAAATCAAAGCTGGATTTCCGGTGGGTTCCGACCAAAACCAACGCCGGAAACGAAGCGTTAGTTTCGTGGTTTTGAGTACTACAATTTGGTATACTCATGTATAAAATGATGGAGAAGATTAAGCTACTAAGATAACTTTTTTTTTTATAGAAACAAACTACGCCCCAAGCTTTTAACAATTTTAAAAAAAGTAAAATAAATATTAAGAACATCTTTATTACGCGGTTACAATATTAATGGAAGATAATTAATTGTTAAAATATATTAAATAAGCTAAAAATTAGGAAATCGGTTAATGTAAAAAAGGTAAGGGAAATTCCGGATGGTACCCTCGTGGTTTAGGATTTTTCGGATTTTTTCCAACAATTTTTTCCAGTTCGAATGGTACCCTTAAACTTTTGTTGTTTTTTGGATTTTGCGCAAATTCATTAAACTTTTTCAAATTTCATTAAAAACATACAAAAGAAAATAAACTAATATTACAAAACAAATTAAAATAGAACGAATAATTTATTCATTTTAAAACTAAAGTAAAATAGTAATTTTTTTATATTAATTTAAAAATAAATCAATTAGATAAGTTTAAAAAAAATTAAAAAAATCAGTGTTTTATTTTATTTGAAAAATAAATAAATTGAATTAGCATTTTTTTAACAAGATCTAAAAACATAAGTGTTATACTTTATTTTCAAAATAAATAAAATAAAAATTATTTTAAAAAAGTTAAAAAAATCACTATTTTAATTTAATATTAAATAAATAAATCAGTCTTTTTATTTTATTTATTTTTCACTTTTACTTTATTTTCCTTCTTTTAGTTTTGGAAAATAAATAAAATAGAAAAATTGATTTATTTATTTTTTAAATAAAGTATAACACTTATGATTTTGCATCTAACAAAAAAAATGGAAGAGATAAAAAAATGGGAGAGATAAGTTTCAGCCTAGACCTCTTAAATGTGTTTTCATTGGATATCCATATGGTAAGAAAGCCTATCAACTTTACTGTTTAGACACAAAACAAATACTCATTTTCAGAGATATCATCTTTCATGAGTCTATTTTTCCATATTCAAAACCTTCATCACATTCTTCCTTTCCTTTGCCAAATTCTATATCCCATTATGATGACATTCTTTTTCATCAACCACCTCAATCAAATCATACTGTCATAAAACCATCCTCACCAAACCATGCTACTTCACCTACTTTGAACACTGCTTCACCTATCATTTCAGCTACTACATTTCCTCATCCAAATAATTCTCATTCTACAAATATTAGGAGATCATCTAGAGTCTTTGCACGTGCTGCATATCTAAACGATTGCTTTTGTGGATCATCATGTTCATCTATAATTCCACAATCCTTCACACCATCACAACATTTTTTCTTAACAGCACCAGTTTCTCCATATTTACATTCTATGATAGAACCTCTATTCTATGAGGATGCAATCTCCTCTCTAGATTGGAGAAGAGCAATGGAATTAGAATTAGATGCATTACAAAACAACAATACCTGGTCCATTGTGGATGCTCCTCCAGGAAAGAAGTACATTAGTTTAAAGTGGGTTTATAAACTAAAGTTCAAGGCTGATGGTTCCTTAGAAAGACACAAAGTAAGACTGGTGATTAAGGGTTGTACTCAGAAAACCAGGCTTGGACTACATTGAGACATTCTCTCCAATTATTAAAAATGACCACAATTAGAAACCTATTTGTTGTAGATGTCAAGAAAGGTTAGTCTCTTTCTCAATTGAATGTTAATAATGCTTTTTTACATGGAGACATTGATGTAGATGTGTACACGAAGATTCCTTTGGGATTGAATGGTGATTTTCCAGGAAAAGTTTGCAAATTAAACAAGTCATTGTATGACTTAAAGCAGGCTTCGAGACAATATTACTCAATGCTGTCAGAATCTCTTGTTTCTCAAGGATATGTTCATTCTATAAATGATTATTCTTCGTTTTACAAAAAGAGAGGATATAATGTCATTTATCTTGATGTGGATGGTATCTTAGTGATTGACAATGAAAAAGATGAAATTGCTTCTTTGAAAGCATTCTTAGATTCTACATTCAAAATCAAGCATCTTGGTACATTGAGCTATTTTCTTAGTATTGAGTACATACATACAACTCAAGGAATCATCATGTCAAAGAGAAAATTTACAACAGAGTTATTATAGAATTATGATTCTATGATTACTTCTCCAGCTTCATTACCTCTTGATCCCACTGTCAATCTCGAACCTGATCGATTTAGGCTCTCCTCTGTCAGCTCCTAGGCAAGTTGAACTTCTTAGTCAATACAAGGCCATATTTATCATTGTGAGTTCAACATTTGTGTCATTTCATGCAAGCTCTTACTGATATCCATTGGAATTCAGCACTTCACGTCCTTCGATATCTCAAGTCTTCAATTCATTATGGACTCATTCTTTCCAAAATAGATAATTTGAAACTACAAGCTTATTATGATAGTGTTCGAGCAGCTTGTCCATGCTCAAGGAAATCTATCAGTGGCTATTACATCTCTTTGGGCAATTCTCCCATTTCATGGAAATCAAAGAAACAGGTCACCATTATTTTGTCTTCTGCAGAGGCAGAATACAGAGGTCTTAGAAGAATCACAACAAAATTAGCTTGGTTAACAAGGTTTCTTCATGAACTTGAAGTTCCATAAATCTCTCATGTACTAGTTCATTGCGATTCTCAAGGAGTGATTTTATTCGGTCAGTCAAAATATTACTTACAAGTCAGTGTAATCGGATTGTGTTTACGAGTCGGATCAATACTATGTACACGCAGCGGTGACCAAGTATGCAATAGAGGCGGATTCAAACTATGTCAGTGAAGCGCAAGCGCATTCCGACTCCTCCACCCGGGCGCATTACGATTCCGCCCCAGGCGAGGGTTTATAACCTCGCCTCGCGTCCATTCCGCCGTCTTCGTTCAATCGTTCCAGTCCGCCTCGCTCCAGTCCTTCTCGCCTCGCTCCAGTCCGCCTCGATCCAGTCCTTCTCGCCTCGCTCCAATCCGGAGAGACACCGCCTTGATCCACCTCGATCCACCTCGATCTGCCTCGCTCCAGTCCGCCGGTCTTCGTTCCAGCCCCAGTCCTTCTCGCCTCGCTCCAATCCGCCTCGCTCCAGGTCTTCTTCGTTCTATTCCGGCCCAGGCTTCACCGGTCTTCTTCGTCCCAGGCAATTGCTTCCCTACTTCGTCTCTACCACCTGTAATCTTTGATTTTGCAAATCATGTGTACATCGTACTCCAACAGTGAGTTGATTTGTGGTTGATTTTTCAACCTCTTGTTCACACCCTAAATTATTGCCTATAGCGTTAATGGAGGTTTAGTCAATCACAAATACCCGCTGCCTATAGCGTTAACGGAGGTTTAGTCAATCACAAATACCCACTGCACCTTATTAGCGTTAATGGAGGTTTGTGATTTTTCAACCTCTTGTTCACCCAACATAGCTCTTCATTGATTTGTGGTTGATTTTTCAACCTTTGTTCTTGATCTAACTCCAACAGTGAGTTGATTATTGATTTGTTTTGATCAATGTGTTGATTTGTGGTTAATTTTGGAATATGATTTGATGCAGGTTTGCTTTTACTTTAAGTGGTGTGTTGATTATTGATTTTGCTTCAACTGTAAAAGAGTAACTGATTTTTTTAATATCAAATTGAGTTTAACTTGATTTGTGGTTGATTTTCTCAACTTCTTTGTTAACCGGAAAAGTGTGTTGATTATTGCCAAGAAGACATGGATCGAGATCGGGACTCAAATATTGAAGATCCACAACGATCAGATGGAAACCCTAGCCGGAAACGTCGATTATCGGCAATCGAGGTGATTTTTTCTCGTTTTGTAATTGATTTACCAAATTTCTTAGATTAGGAATTGGTTAGATTAAGAAGATTCGTAATTGAAAGTTGCGGAATTTAGCGATAGATTAGATTTTTTTTGTATGTTTTCCGAACCGCCATTGTTGATGGTGTGAAATAAATTGCATAGTTGTAACTTTAAAATTTGAAATAAATTTAAAATATAAAAATATAAATTTAAAAGTTAAAATAAATAATAAATATAAAAATTGAAACATATTATAAATATAAAAAGTGCATATTTTTAACTTTAAAAATTAAAATAAATAATAAATATAAAAATTAAAACATATTGTAAATATAAAAATTGCATATTTGTAACTTTAAAAATTAAAATAAATAATAAATATAAAAATTGAAACATATTGTAAATATAAAAATTGCATATTTGTAACTTTAAAAATTAAAATAAATAATAAATATAAAAATTGCATATTTCGAACTTTAAAAAAAGCTAATAAAGTTAGATAAAATAAATTTCGCATATTTGTAGCTTTTTATAAATTAATCTCATATTTCTAAAATTACAGATTGCGTTTAGAAATGTTCGAAAAAATAAAAGACGGAAGATGAGACTAGTGACAGCATCCGCACGTCGAGCTGGGAGAGATGGAGTGGTACATATCGAGGAGCATGCACCCCCTGCCGATGTTGATGTACCTATGGAGGAGCAAGCAGCTCCTCGTACTGACGCAGATGTACCCATCGAGGAGCAGTCGTCTCCTGTACTCGTTGAGGTAGATGCCGATGCTGCATCAGGTTCACCATCACACTATGATGTAGATTATCATACAGAGGGGTCAGATGATGATGGACATCCAGAGGACATTAGACATGATGAGCAGGTAGCTGGTGAGCATGACCAGATACCTGAGGAGCATATACATCCAGATGAGCAGATACCAGATGAGGAGAGTCAGCTACCGGAGGAGGATCAGATACCGGCGGAGCACATACATCCGGAGTTGTTGACATGTTACGTTACCCACAGAGCTAGAGCGATATGGGACGACGAGGTATGATTTTCTTGTTTTACAAAATTTTGGTATAAAATTATTAAAAATATTTTTTTAAAAGACGGAAGATAAGACTAGTGACAGCATCCGCACGTCGAGCTGGGAGAGATGGAGTGGTACATATCGAGGAGCATGCACCCCCTGCCGATGTTGATGTACCTATGGAGGAACAAGCAGCTCCTCGTACTGACGCAGATGTACCCATCGAGGAGCAGTCGTCTCCTGTACTCGTTGAGGTAGATGCCGATGCTGCATCAGGTTCACCATCACACTATGATGTAGATTATCATACAGAGGGGTCAGATGATGATGGACATCTAGAGGACATTAGACATGATGAGCAGGTAGCTGGTGAGCATGGCCAGATACCTGAGGAGCATATACATCCAGATGAGCAGATACCAGATGAGGAGAGTCAGCTACCGGAGGAGGATCAGATACCGGCGGAGCACATACATCCGGAGTTGTTGACATGTTACGTTACCCACAGAGCTAGAGCGATATGAGACGACGAGGTATGATTTTCTTGTTTTACAAAATTTTGGTATAAAATTATTAAAAATATTTTTTTAAATTTTTTTGAAAATACTTTACATAAACATAACATTGGGACAAGACAATCAAAGTTGTGAAGAGACTTGTTGAGATAAAGAAGATACGTGCTTGGCGTCGTGATGTGAATGACCCTAATTCGTGGTTTAGTATGGCAAGACGTAGCGGCCTTACAGATTTGGAGAATGTTGATTTTTTTGGTGTCGATCATTCGTTGATTACGGCGTTCGTAGAGAGGTGGCATCCCGAGACGAACACATTTCATATGCCATAGGGAGAGATGGGCATTGCGCTTCATGATGTCCAGATTATTATGGGACTCGCAGTCGATGGAGATGCGCTACTTACTCCAGGCGACCAACGTTCTAGATTGGAGTGGCTCATCGACGCTTTTGGATTGTCCTCGGAGAGCGTCGAGCAGCACCGCACACAGGTTTACATCGACCCATTGAGGAGTATTGTCGATGGCATGTTGGGTCAGCCAGATGCCCCTCAGAGCACCATTGCATCCGCGTATCTGTTGTTTTCCATATCATCAACGTTGGTAGTCGACAAAACTACCAACAGACTCAGATCGTGGATTATCGACTTGGTGAGGGATCATGACAAGACGTCTAGTTATGCATGGGGCACTGGGACACTTGCATTTCTGTACAGGCAGCTAGGAGAGACATCTAGGTCGGGTGTGGCGACGATGGGAGGATGCACGACCTTACTACAGGTATGTAGTTCTGAATGTTAATTACAAACTAATTTAAGGGAAGCGTCTAGGATGTTGATTACAAACTAATTTATATTTATTCATACAGTTCTGGATATATGCACACTTCCCTTCCTTGGGGTGTGCGGCCGTAGAGGATGCAGGCATGCATGGACACGTGCGTTGGTCTTCGAGACTTTCCGTCCCGAAGACACCACCTCCTAGTCTATGGAGGGTTCGGGCATTACGAGCACAGCTTGACCAGATGAGGGCTGAGGACGTGAAGTTCATGCCATATGATGATCGGGTCATCGACTTTGGAGGCGAGCATGCGATATCACGGTATAGGGGCATTATACGGATATCTGACATCGAGGAGCCCTATATGCCAGATCACTTCTTACGCCAGTTTGGATACGTACAGACCGTACCATCACACCCTATCCCTCTCATTCAAGAGTATCGTCCAGCGAATGCACGTCCTTACAGACTTATTTATCACAGTGTGCATGATCGTAGGACCTCCCGTCATCTAGAGGAGACCAGAGTGTCATTTGATAGGTTGGTTCAGACATCATCCCCATGGCTTGTCGATGATGCGTACATGACATTGTACATTGCTCGAGGACATCCGTATGTCTTGGCGTCGTCGGCCACATTGATCCCACCCATTGACCGTCCCCCACCTATTCCAGTTTCAGATACCAGAGTAAGTGTTTTTCTACTAGCTATCTTTTCATACTATGCACCTTTTGTTGAATTGTAGTTTGAGTTTCTAACAACATGTTATATTTATTACAGCGTCTTCGTATCATGATCGGTCGTGTACGAGATATTCTAGCTCATGGTCCACCATACACTACAGAGGAGCTAGTCTTCATGCTTGAGGAGGCAGTTGGACACCAGATACCGGTTGCTCCTTCTCAAGTCCGGGCATCACAACATCATTGAGCATATTTTATTATTTAGTTATTTTGCATGGATATTGAGTTCTATTTTTTGGATATTTTCGTATGTATGGATATTGAGTTCTATTTTATGGATAGTTTGGATTTTATGTATATTGAGTTTTATTTTGTGGATACTATATAAATTAATTAAAACTTTAATGTCATATAATAAAACCTATAAGAAAAATATACTTTCAATGAACGACACATCCTATTTATCAACGATTTCAAATGTAGTGAATCTAAACTACTTATCCGGAACGTCTATCCTTGGCCCGGGTACTGGAGGACACTCTTTACGACGAAGCTTTGTGTAACGAAATATCCTTTCAATGAACGGCGCATCCCATCCATCAACGCTCGGATCGTGATGGTTAGTCCACATAATATCCACCTCGGGTAATGGGGCATTCTCCTTGAGCCAAACCTACAAAAAAATTGAAAAGGGTTATTCATGATTATTAATTATGTTAAAAAAATGAGATAATGTAAAATTTCCACTAACCCCTACAAAGTGTGTGTTGTCTGAGACAAACGCTATTGTACGAATCACCGTAGGTGGGCCTTGGTTAGGCGTGCTGGCTATCATAGAAAGGAATGTTGACGCGTTATTACCAAGGACAACTAGGGCTATCTTGTAGTATGTGGCTGCAGCACACCCAACGATAGGCAACTCCATCCAGCATCTACTTGGGCATGGAGCATTTCTAGTCCAGTTAACATTCTTAAGCACATTTATAAATTTGTTGAATAGGATGCACTGCATAGATTCACATGTATAATCATGTTATATGTATATATATATATATATATATATATATATATATATATATATATATATATATATATATATATGATATCACAATTTATTATTAAACTTTATAAAATAAAATACTGACCTTTGAATATATTGTTCGTCTCAAGTTCAACTCCATAAGTATCTCTCTCCTTATTACTAAGAAATCTTCATCTGAAAAACCCAAAACCAAAGCAATGGATCTGTATCCGCAATTACCGTCACCTAACACATTCATGGCTCCATTCACATATGGCTCCATGAATTTTCGGAATTCCCCTTCTTCCCAAGGATATTTTGCACCATCATGTGTAACCTCAGGTGTAGCATCTACATCAATTGGTTCCTTTCCTTTACGACGTAGCCGACTAGATGGAGTGGAGAAAAAAATTTAAGAAAATTCAGAAAAAAGATGAAGAACACGGTAAACAATAGAATGAACAATGAGCTAATCGGGATAAATATGTAACACATAAAAACAAGAGTAAAGAAAACTAACTCTTCAGGTGTAGCCTCTGCATGCTTTGCTTTTTTCCCCTGTGAACCTCGAGGACGTCCAGGACCACGTCTAGGTGAAGCCTCATGTGTAGCCTCTCCATCATCCGGATCCACCACTCTCTCAGAACGGGGACGTCCAGGACCACGTCTAGCCGAATGCTCAAACGAGCTCGGCTCTCTTCTTGTTGATCTCATGGTTGGCGGTCTTCCTTTGGCCCGAGCCTTTTGTGTCAGCTCTTTCATCGTAGTACTTCCCGGGTTCTCGATGTCCTCGAAGCAAGATGCCATTTTCTCCATCTTATCGGGGGTGAGCGTGTTTGACTCCATTCTTTCTCTGAATTTGTTCAACGAAACTAGGCTCGGGTTGATGGGATCATCATCATCATCACCCATGTCATCATTTGGAAATGTAACTGGAATCCAATGAACTTGCTTCCAAAATGGGTGAATCTGATTCAATGTTATAACTCTTCTTGCACGGATTGCTATGATAAAATCATGCACACATGGCACTCCATAAACTTCCCTCCAATAACTATCCCGACACACAACATCATATCTTGTCCTTCTAGCTTTGGTGTAGTTATCCCACAAGAGCGTGAAACACTCACTGGTGACGTAGTCTCGAAGCAAGTCAAATATCGGTATACGCACCTCCCGAGGAATCCTCACCCGTGATATCTCTAACGAAGCTTGTATCTTCTGGACTTGATCCGTGACCATCAAATGTATGTTGTCACACACCAACTGAAATCCTCCAACACTTGAATCTAGAGTTTGTTTGAGTAATTTGTGTGCGGACTCACACCTACAAAAATAGAAAGATAAATTATTCACAAGAACAAACTTTGAACATATGAGAAGCAAATGGATTTAAATAAATTTTCTTACGCATTTGTCGTTCTTGTGCCAAAATGATGATATAAGTCACACCATGATCGAACGATTGCCTCCTTGTATGGGGTGAGCCACGTCGTCTCGAGATAGTTCATTAACCTCGGATAAGGTGCCCAATGAACCCTCATTTCCGTCAAACGCCGTTCGTAGCTTTCACTCGATCTCGACTCGAATAGGGCATGACATTGTGATGCAAAGACGGCTTGTACTTCCTTACAACGCAAAACGACACCAGCTCTATTTCCAATATTGCTCTTTACATGGAACATACACAAAATATGCTTCACCTCCGGAAAGACTTCACCCAAGGCACCTATAAGACCCAACTCTCGATCGGTGGCAATCACTTCTGGTATCTTGTCGTAGCACAAATGACGAAGTCTCCTTAAAACCCATTTGTAGTGATCTCTGTTCTCGTGTGCCATGAATACGAAAGCAATTGCAAAAGTTTTTTTTGAGCTTGTGATGCCGACAATCTCCAACAACGGCATATTATATCTTGAAATAATACAAAAAATGGATTAAGTACAAGTGTTGTGCAATAAGATATACTTCTATCAAACAAAGTTAGAACAAGTATACTTACTCATTGGTCTTATACGTCGAGTCCATCACAATAACATAAGGGAACATGTGGAGCAAATGCCTAGAATCAGGATGTGAGATAAAAAAATCAGCCACTTCATCGGAGTCTGTACATCTTCTTGCATTCACATAGTATCCGCGTTCCTTCAACGTATGAAGTGCTTGTTGTAATGACCCTCTTCCTTCAGCTTGTTCCATCCTCATCTTCAAACCGGTATTGTAAATTTTCCGGATGGTTGTGACATTTCCAGGATCGTCTAATTGCACGGATTTCAATATATGTCTCGGTTTCAACCCTGACCCCAATTCACGCTCCACCTTTCGATATTGGGCTGGAGTCAAACGTCCAGCATATGCATGACCCCTTAAAACCGATGGAATTACATGGTTGTGGACTCCACGTATAACTCTCAATGTCCATTTTTGTTCTTCAATTTGAGTCACCTCAAGTTCAAACATGCACATACACTTCTTTGAGTTCTTTTTCCGGCTAGTACTTGGCACGTGATCGGGATCAACATCTTTCTCCTTTCTAGGTGCTCCGTGTCTATCGCATGCCAAATGAAAGATACGGAACCCTCGTCTGTCCAACCATGATTTGTTTATGACCAATACCATATTCATCGAGTACCCCACAAACCGAGTCCAACCTACTAAGTTATCTCTATCCAAAAAATATCCATGAAGCTCAAACTTTGACGAAAAATCGGTACCGATCACACGAGAATATTCCATAAGATCCTATCATAAACGAAATAAAATAGTATTATTAAAATATTGGCTCTTTATTCTAACGTGTCTAAAACTAATAAAAAGAAAATAATAAATCATAACATATATTTTTATCCAATAAATAAAAAGTAGATTTAAGTTACTCTTCTAGATTTTTTAATTTATATAATATATAATACTTTTATTAAACTATTAATTAGTTTAAATTTAATGAGGTCGTAAACATAGTTAAATTTATTTTTTTTAATTTTTTATATATTTATAATTGAATTTTCAATGTAAAGAATGAATAGAAGGGAGAAACAAATTAAACTATGAGAATGTCAATAGGAAACTTGAAAATTTGTGGATATCAAGAGGAAAAAACAAAACTTGGTGATGACATCAAGAGAAAAGGTCAAAACTTGATGATGGACACAAGAGTAAAAATACATAAAATATTAATTCTATGATTTCAGTTCTCAATTCTACCATGCCTAAAACAATGAAATAAATGACAAAAGAGGCGGATAATATACTTACTTCCATATGTGTAAGAAGTTCATTTGGATCGCTTGTCTGATCGAATAGCAACCCCGTTCTCAAGCTGTAATGGGGTTGTCTATACAACCTCCAACTTGAGAGGGATGTTAGAATATAGGACCTTAATAGTAAATACTTACAAGTACTAGTCTCTTTCTGTAAATAAGACATCTTCATATATAAAGCTGATATCTCTTGTAACAAAATCAATCAATCGATCAATGGAATAATTTTGTTTCATCTTCTTCATCATTTTCTAATCAATTTCTTCTCGATTCATCAATCTGATGAATTCTTCTAGATATGTTGATCTATTCCTTGCGAGAATGGGTGGACGAGAGTGAATATATTTGGCTATCAACTCTCTAGCCTCCTATAGAAGCTCTCATATGCTTTCATTCTAAACACATCTCAAACAGTGTTCTCCCACTATCTTCTCTCTCCTCCACAAGCTCAAAGATTATTAGTGTGCGAGTACTCCATCAACGATTCGTGTAGGGTTTTAGAGTTGGTTACACAGTTTGAAGCAAAAGGGCGATTGTATTTCGGGATTCTTAATCGATAAAAACCCTTCAAATTAGGGGTGGTTTTAGGATTAGGAAAAAACGTCTCTTCCTCTACCACTTCGTAATAGAGGCGATATTAGAATTAAGAAAATACCATCTTGCCTCTACATCACCGTTCCTATCAGATTTGTATGATCGGGTTAGTTCTAAACTTCCCCTTACAATTCTCAATATTGAGGTCTTACAATATTAACTCTAAAATTTGGTTTAGGAACCGAATCGTACGGATTAGTTATTGGGTACCATTATAAGCTTTCTCTAGGAAAGAAATATAGATTGTTCTAACCGTTGTTTAGGGACAAACTTTCGGATCAAATTTTGGAATTGTTGAATTTCCGATTTATTATCACGGATTTTATTTATATTCATTTAGATTTTTATTATATTCATATCTGTTTTTCAAATTTATTATATTTACTAAAAA
Organism: Fagopyrum esculentum; assembly: GCA_033239045.1. NCBI lineage: Eukaryota > Viridiplantae > Streptophyta > Magnoliopsida > Caryophyllales > Polygonaceae > Fagopyrum > Fagopyrum esculentum. Next base: position 44,950,327 of record BSUD01000006.1, read on the forward strand.
TTTAATTTTTTTTTGAAAATTACTAGTTTTGAATTTTTATGTAGTTAAGGGTTTCGAATATTTATCTTGAACATTTAATTTCGTTATAAATATTTTGAAGCATTATATTTCATAAAATAGTTTTTTGGGGAAAAACATTCGAATCATTCGAATATTTGTGCAAAAATTTATCTCAAAAATACAATTTCGTTATAAGTTTCTCCAAGTATTTTATAAAAATATTTTCGGATATTAAATCTATATTTTGGGATTATCGTTTTTCTAGAAAAATAATTCGGATCGAATTCGATTATTTAAGTTGAAATTTATTTTTTTTATATAATTTATCTTTATTTTATTTTTCAAAAATAAATATTTTTTTATTTATTTTTTTTGGAAAAATAGAATTTTCCGGCAACATTGTTTTCGGAAGTGCCGCTTTCGGAATTTAGGGTTTTGTAGAACCTTGATAATTAATAAATGAAAGAATTGGGTTAAATATGCTCGTTTTTATAGTTTTTTGTTTTGTAGTGTAATACCCGAAAATTTAATTTCCGGTAAATCCTGAGTCAACTAAAATCTTGTCATTTTATGCAAAGAGTTAATCACATAAAATATTCTTTTCCCAACTTCTATGATTTTATGTGAAACTTAATTATATAAAATCATTCCTAAAACACTCTTGCAAGCCTTATAGTAATTGATCCATTTGACAAACCCATGACTAAGTTATGACAAGGCCATCCGGACCCATTACGAAGCTGAGTTTGGCCTTTGAAACCCTACCATCCGGGCCCGTCAGGAACAAGCCAGTTAAGCCCAATAAGGAGTTACAAATCTTCTGACAGTTGTTCTCCTTCCCAACCGCTGCTTTCACGTGAAACCCTAGCCCTCCCAAGCACGTCTCTCTTCTCCTTCCTCTCGATCTTCTGCTCTTGTTCTGTACACAACAACAACAATAATATAGCCTTGGCATCTCCTCCTGGTGCAGCACGCAGAACGGCTCCTCGCAGCACCTCCAGCCTCGCGTTCTCCAACCACTGTCGACACCAGCAGTGCAGGCGTGCCCTCCTCCCCAGTCGAACCAGCCTCGACCCTCCTCTCCAGCCGCTTTCCAGCCCCTGGAGTCGTGCACATCAACCTCCTTTTGGACCTCTTCAGTTTCCGACAAGGCTATGAAAGTGAGAGCCATCCTTGTCCTTCATGCCTTCGAGTTTGAAGCCGGGTAAGACCCACATCTACCTCCTTACTTCCCCTTCATGTATATGTTTCAATGTGTGCCTCTAAACCATCTTTAAACCCATACATTTCAACCAAAGGAGCAACTTCAGAGAGCTATTAAATCTCTCAGTTTTCCAACATTGACGAATAGTCAACTTCGAGTTTAGATCTGGGTAAGCTAGACTCATCCTTTGCTCCTGATTTTTGGATATGTTGTTGTCGGTATTGTAGTGTAGAACATACTGAAATTTGAGCGTATTCCGAGTTCTAGTTTAGGAGATATGATTTTTTCAAGTTGGTTCCTCATGTAGTTTTCTAAGTGTGCGGAGTTTGAGAAAAACTGTTTGGGTGCACTTTTGTGAGACAGTTTTGAATGGGCTTTTGATCTCTGTTGGACTTGAATTTTGGATATGATATAGTTGGCATATTGTTGTAGAACATATTAAAATTTGGGAGGAATTCAGCAAGTGGTTTAGGATTTATGATTTTTCAAAGATTGGGTCGTAAGTAGTTTTTTTGTTGTGCTGAAATTTATAATTGTTGGAAAACTGCATGTTGATACAGTTTCGTGATACAGATTTGAGTAAGTTATACTCCTCCTTTGCTGCTGAATTTTGGATATCTTATAGATAAGGTTTTATAGTAGAACATATCAAAATTTGGGATAAATCCAGCGAGTGGTTTACGAGTTAGGATTTTTCAAAGTTAAGACAATGTGCTGTTTTGTTAACTGTTTGCTGAATTTCCTAAGAGTGGAATAACTAGATCTCCTCTCCCTCCCTTGATTACGTAGCTTTTGTAATGGAATAAGTTAGAGTGTACTGTGTGCTGCTGATGAACTTAAGACCTTGGGATCAGTAATTAGTTGGGGTTAGAAGAGGGTGTTAAAAATAGTAGAAACAAATCTACTGTAAATAAATGGTGTTTTCTTCAGTTTTGGGAAGTTGGAAACTGTATAAAACTGTACATCCCAAAAGGTAAGACCACATAGCCGAGTACAAACATCACACCTCACGCAGGAGGTAATAAAAGACCAACCTCACACAGGAGGGAAAAGATAAACAAACCCAAAATCCCACAACAACCTATGTACGAGACGTCCTCGGCCTACCACCCTGCTAGATCACCCAGCAGCATGCCTATCCTGTAGGGCATCTACAACATGGTAATAACCATTAGTTATCCATACACATATATAGAGTAATGCATAAGCACAATCACACATAGGGAAAGATAAACATATCAGCATGCTTTCACTCATTTACCCATTTATTCATCTCAATATAATGGTCATTCACTCAAATCGTATAGATATAGTATATATGAAACTAGGTGACACGAGGACCGATACATCCTCGCCTCTGAGCCTGCTAGCCAGCCGTACTAGTATCGGTCACACAATCCGTGTACCCTATGGGAGTTGGACCTTAGTGACTTTTCGGGAAATAGAAAAGTGTGTAGTTTCTCTAGTTTTTACCTAAAATCATCCTTGAGAGTAGAATATGGCTAGTTAAGAATTTAAGTACGTATTACGAGATTTTCGGAAGTTTCGGGATCAAGGGTAAAATATTCTTTTTACCTTAAATGAGTACTGTAATAGTTTCAGTTCAAATAGGATCTTACATCTTAGGAGTTTTAGACTTCTAAGTACCTAAGGAAACCGGATTAGGCCACGGACTTACTTAGCTAGCTTCTTGTATGAGTGTAATGTGTATGAGTGGTGCTTGTTAGTTATGATAAACAACGAAACCGGATTAGGCTGACTTTATTATATTATGTAATTGACCCAAGTGTATGATAACGGGTCGTGACATCATCTGCCTAGCTCTTGCGAGAGTCTAGGAGGTTCCCTGTGACCAACCCAGTCAGGTAGACGGTCAGATGCATTAGTACCATTTCTCGTTGGTAAACGGGGACAGAGGCGAGGTTTGAGAATCCCTCGTGTCACAAAATAAGTATCATTAGTAATGACATATCACCTAATTAAAGATAATAAAAGGATTGATTGTTGGATGTTGATTGTGTATGTTGTGTGTTTGTGCTTTTACCTTTATACTTATGCACAAAATGTTAGCTAACGGTTTTATACCGCTTGTAGATGCCTTGCAGGTTAAGACAGTTGTAGAGAGATCCGGAGGAAATGGTCAGCTGGGTCCACATACTCTTTTAGTTGGGGACGGGGATGTCTTCTGTTCTTCATATGCGTCGTTTTAGTATCTTTTCTTGTAAGGCTGATACATATTCTCTATGTATATATTGTTTAAAGTTTTCAAATGTTTTAAATACTTTTGTGTCTTGTTATAAAATCCTAGTAAAATTGTTGTCAAACTAAGGTCAGGACCCATTGTGAGGTCCTAACTAGTAGCTCCCCGAGTTTTCAAAATTTGGGGTTTTACATGTAGACCCCTCTAATTTTACCTTATATATAATTCTCCTTTTAGATGAAATAATTAGGTTAAATAGGGGTTCATTTACTAAATGAGTTTATACTATGAGTACTCTGAATAGAGTAATATTGGTACTAGTTAGTCATTTTACCCTTAATAAATATCTCTACGGATCTTTTAGAAGTTTTTTTTCTACGTGAATTAAATTTTGTATAAATTCCTACTAATTATTTTCCGAATTAGATTTCGACAACGAGAGAAAATGATCATCTTGATGTTATATACAATGTTGTCAACCCCACTGCGCACACACTCTAAGGGCCCGTTTGGTTCCAACTCCGGAAACGGAAACGAAATGGAAACAAATTTAGTCCATATGTATATCCTTATTCATGAAATTTTATGGAATCATTCCTTGTGTTTACATGCAAAATACACTTGCCTCCCCATATTTTGTTACCCTATAGGGTATCAAAAGTAATCAAATTCAACTTCAATTACTTCAAATCACAAGGAATGTATCCAAAAACTTTCATGAACAAGGGTATACATATGGACTAGATTCGTTTCCATTCCGTTTCTGATTCCGGAGTTCAAACCAAACGGAACCTAAATTCAATTTGGGACTCCTTTTCCAGTGGTCAATCTGCTTACTCTAAATTCAATTTGGGACTCCTTTTCCAGTGATCAATCTGCTTGCTAGGAATCCACGTGGGACATACATAGGAGGTAAAGGGAATAACCATGAGGGTACCTCATTGCCTCCTGGGAGTGGGTATGGTCCTATTACCGTCCCCTTGCCTACACAACCGCTCATTGATGGATCAATGCATGTTGCATTGACGTTGAAAAAGATTAAGGGTATCGACTTCAAGGTCCGGCAGCAAAATATGTTTTTTTGACGACATTCAGAGTTGCCATGTGCTTAAAGGAAAATCTACCACATTTTACCCTAATGACACATGTCCTTGTATGCAAGCCATTTATGATGTGTGGGTAGATGCTTACTTTATGTGAAAGGGATGTATCTTGAGTTGTGTGAGTGATCCGTGGTACATAATATACTATGACATCAATTGCATATATCCACTCTCCATGATATGTGGACCTATTTTTATGGGAATGGGTGGACGAAAGTGAATCTCTCTAGCTATTAACTTACTCTAGTCTTTATAAAAGGAGATCTCGTATGCTCATTCTAAACACAGCTCAAGTAGTAATCTCTTTCTCTCTTCCCTAAGTCCGAATTTTGAGTTTGAGAGTACTCCACCGATGGTTCTCCATAGGCTTTCAGAGATAGTTACGCGGTATGAAGCAAATGACAATTTCAGAATTAAGGAAATAACGTCTCACCTCTGCTAAACCTTTCCGATCTAGATTTGTACAATTGGATTGGTTCTAAACTTTCCCTTACGATTCTCAATATACAGATCCTCAACAAAGTCAACTCCTAACATGATACATTTTCTTACTTATATACCCCTCAAGCTTGGAACATTAATAATTTTATTGTGCATAAGGTAAAGTCTTAGTATACACATCAACTATTTGATCAGTAGTGGGGACATAGGAAAGTTGGAGCAAGCTATAGTAAAATGGCAATATATCTCTATGTGTTTAGTACGTTCCTGAAAAACATGATTCCTTCCAATATGCAAAGCATACACACTATCACTAAATAACTTGATGGATTTGGCAGGGCAAAAATCAAACTATTTCGGCGGTCGAACAACCCAAACAATCTCATAAGTTTCTTGTACCATAGCCCGGCATTTAGATTTTGTAGAACTACAAGACATTGTGCATTGCCTTTTGGACTTCTAGCTAATAGATGAAAACCTAATAGAAGCATTAAACCACTAACACCGACGAGTATCGAGACAAGAAGCCCACGCAATCATATTGCATAAACTGAATTAAAAACTGAACTACAAATATAGTCTTGTGTTTTTTTTTGAAAAATTCAGCCTCCTTACTAATCATTTGTACAAGGAAGGATTGTCTAGTGGATCAAGAACACCAGCAAAGTGCTTAAAATTCAAAAGAAGACGAGTTTTGGTAGGATTAGAAAATTGTAGATGACATCCTTGAGAAGATTAAGAGTAACCTTCTTTTGTGTCACGACAATACCCAAAGACAAATAATTATATTTCATTCCGTTAGATCATAAATCGTTAGTACTGGGTACTAAAGTCGGTTCTCATGACAACAAAATATATATTTTAGAGCACGATTACTAACACTTAAAAACAATAAATGCATTTAGATACGAGATTAAAAGTGGAAACCCTAACTGACCAACAATTCAATCGGGATTAAAACCACTTGCCCGGCTAGTATATCCACTAGCAAGCATTTCAACTCTTTACACAACTTTATTGATAGGTTAACCGGAATATACACTCCAACTTTATTCTCTAAAGGCCTTCACTTTTCTTCACGAAACTCATCTCGTCGTTGTCTCCGTCTTCATCTCCCGTTGTCTACCACGGACTTCGTCTCCAGCTTGTCATCAACTTCGCTCGTTCAGTGGACTCACATAACTAAGCGTGTACAATAGAAAATATTTTCGAATAGAGTTAATCTACTATAATAACCATAGGGGTATATATAGCGTACTAACTTAATTGAAAATATCTTGTTTCCTATTATCATCTCCGACCAATGAATAGATAATGTCAACGATCTCCTTTCCTATCTTAAAAGATCCTAAGATACTCAATTGCTCGAATGAAATATATTTCTAAGATACATTTTACTAGATAGATAAAGGTCCTCCGGAGAATCTTGTAAATATATATAAAATATGTTTCGAACAATAACACACCGTATCTTCATGATTGCGGTAGCTTTCACTTTGTGTAACATCTTGTATTGGTGCACCACAATTAGCATTTCGTGAAGCTAAACGCCCTTGTTTGCTTCAGCATATTTTAATTTGTAGTACGACACTCACTTAGTGATCTACGACTAAGTTTTTTCTTGTGTTAGTTCCTCAGAAGTAAACTTGTGAAATACTTGTTAGAACATTTAGATAAAATTGTTTGTTGACATCAAAACATCATAACTTATGAGTTCTTTTGGAACCTAACAATTTTCCCCTTTTTGATGGTGGCAAACAACCCTAAAAGCAGAAGCATAAACAATAAAAAAAGATTCACTTATGCAAATGAATAAAAGTAAATAGATTAAAAAAATCCCCCCTTAGAAGGAAATAGTTTTGAAATTCCTTTATAGAGAAAAAGGTCTTCCTTAGTTGGAAAACTGTTAGGAGTCCCCTTTAGAAGTTAACACAACCTTAACTACTTTTTTTGAACGCTAGAGAATCACATATTTGTTAATTTTGCTTTTGTAATCATGTAATTTTTTCCCTTTCGACATCATCGAAAAGGATAAAAAGAACTCAAGATAACATTCATCAAGACATTCAAGTAACATAAATTCAAAAGTATGCAAATAAGTAAGAATGCATCAGATCACAACACATCAAACAAAAAATTGTTATCATTAGTCAAGCAGACAGGTAAGATATAAAACCAAAAGTGTAACATGTGAAAGAAGAGATGAGGATGGTTTCAAAAAGTTGGTAAAAGTCATGAGTTAGTTGCATTAACGAACACTCTTTAAGTCTATTGATCATTCAACTCTGTCACAATTACGTCTTCAAGCTGTTTGTTTTTGTGTTCCCTTATCTTACCTTTATTACAATTTCTTCATTCACATCACTCATTCCCTGAGTGGTAAACCGAGACAACCTATTCATATCTTCTTGAAGTCCATTCACAATTTTCTCCATACTTCGTGAAAGAGTATTTCTAACACAAAGATTGGCTTTTCCTTTGTCGTTAGGGTAGTGCTTTGATGGTACTCTCCACCTTTCTCCATGAAACCCAAGTCCCAATCCCTCCATAAACCTCTTATTCAATGGTTTCTCAGTTACCGCGAGATCAATGATTGTGGACCCGTCAATGTAAAAGTAAAGCATTGGCAACACTTTTATAATGGGAGCATATGACAAAGCATTAATTTTTTTTATAGTACCTCATGTGTTGCATTATGATGATAGGGACATTAATTTGGGAGTTATGAATAAGCTTGTGTATGATCATGACATCCATCTTGGTTGCTTTTTTTTTTTTTTTCTTTTTTCAATTTTTGGGATGATGTTTGATATGACTCAGTGATACAAGAGTGAGTGAAGTTGACACAAAGATGCATCAATAATCTCTGTTGTGCTAGGAACTAAGGCCAACTTACTTACCTCCTTAATAACCTTCTTCCCTTGACCACTTTGATGCGGGGAATCCCGATCTAGATTGAAAGTCCTAAAATGGAACAAAAATCGGTTTGTTCTAGACAATAAAGCGGTCGATTTATTTGGATGAATAGGGTGATTTTTCGTGAAACTCAAAAAACGGATTAGTGAATGATATGGAAAGAAAAGAAGATGATTATGGAATGATAAATGAAAGATATATAGTAAGATATGAACTAAGATAGTTCCGCAAAAGAAACTTGACCAATGATGTGTCAAAACCCTTAAACGAGAAGATTACCTTAACCCGCAGTTCTTTAACCTTACACAAGTCTTCTAATTAAGATAGACACAAAGAGGGACTATGATTGACCAGGAGCACCAACCTTCAATAGTATTAACACACACAAGCACAATCTAGGAAGGACTTCACAAACAATTCAATCAAAAGCTCTCTTTATTAATTGAATGATTTAATGAATAAAACACAAACTTCATAAGTGAAGCTACAAATCTCACAATTCAGTGGAAATATATCAAATCTAATTTAATCTACTAAACAATCTCCCCCACTAAGGATGTTTATAAGGGAGATTAAACCTACTAAATCTAGGAAAATATATTTAAAGATAATCTTGCAAAGATACTTTAAAATATATAAGATATAAAATCTAAAAAGATAGAAACTAATAATCCCTTAAGATATTCTGAGAGCTTTAAAGAATTAAAACAAGATAGAATTGTCAAAAGATAGAAGATCATGTCCAGATCTTTCGCAATCTCGCTCCAATGAAGAAAACTGCAATAGAAAATCGATTGATATTTCCTTCAGGAAAATTGGTCGATTTATTTGAAAAATTGGTCGATTTTTCTCCTTTTAACTCTTCCTTGCTCTTATCCTTCTCCCTTGCTTGGTGAATCTTCTTGGTCGAGGCTTGACTTTTCTATAACAATCAATATTGTCACCAATGAGCTCTTGAGACTGATGAGAGTTTCCTTGAGTGTACAAGTCATGAGTATGTTCATAACTTTGTCTTCAATCGCCTTCGCTCTTGACCTTGTGATTGCTCCATCCATTGAATCCGAAGAAGGTGAAGGTGTTGTTGGTTTATCATTCAATGCCTTAGCCTTTGAACATGTAACTGAACCTGGTGTTGGAGATGATCCCACATCAGACTCCCCTTCTTGAGAAGGATTCTTCCTCAAATCATCGGCAAGCTCATCTCTAAACTCGTAAGGACTTAAGTCGCCAATGCTGAAGGTAATACTTACACCATAATCAGCTGGAAGTTCCAAGATGTAAGCATTGTTACCAACTTTCCTTTTCACTCTAAAGGGTCCGTCTCCTCTTGGAGATAACTAAGACTTCCGTTTATCCGGAAATCGCTCCTTCCGTAGATGCAACCACATTAGATCTCCGGGTTTGAGTAGCATCTCTTTGCGATTACGATTTGCTTTGGAAGCAACAAAAATTCCTTTTCTGCTCCAGCCATGTACGTGTCTTCTCATGTAACTCCCTTATGAACTCCACCTGTTTTCCTGCAACAAAATCTCCTCGCTCCTCTAGAGGCAACGGTATAAGATCGAAGGGAGTCAAAAGATTCACTCCATAAACACACTCAAACGGTATTAGGTTAGTAGATGAACGCAAGGTTCGATTATAAGCAAAGTAAACATGTGGTAACACATCTTTCCAAGCATTCAAATTATCCTTCAAAACAGCTTTTAATATAGTAGTTAAAGTTTGATTGGTTACCTCCGTTTGACCATCTGTTTGAGGATGATTAGAAGTTGAAAACAACAACTTTGTACCTAGCTTTCCCCAAAGTGTCTTCCAGAAGAAACTAAGGAACTTAACATCTCTATCACTCACAATAGTTCTTGACACTCCATGCAATCTAACAACTTCCTTGAAAAACAAGTTAGCTACATTATATGCATCATCAGTTTTATGACAAGCAATAAAGTGAGCCATTTTGGAAAAGTGATCAACAACCACAAATATAGAGTCTCTCCCCTTCTTAGTCCATGACAATCCTACAACAAAATCCATACTAATGTCCAACCAAGGTGATGTAGGAATAGGTAAAGGAGTATACAAACCGTGTGGTTTCAGTCTTGACTTTGCTTTTAGACACACAAGACACCTCTTAATCAAATATTGAACATCTTTAAGCATGTGAGACCAATAAAAGTGAGAATGAAGCATATGATAAGTCTTATCTCTTTCAAAGTGTCCCATTAATCCTTCCATATGAGCCTCCTCAACTAATAATAATCTCAGAGAACAACTAGGAATACAAACTTTATCCTCATGGAACAAAAAACCTTCAAAAATATAATACTTATCTCTCGACTGAGGCAAAAATCGGGTAGAAAATCGGTCGATTTTCCTGAGATTGGGTCGATTTTTGCATCCAGTGTAGATGTCGTCAAAGTTTTCATCATCCTCGTATAGATATTTGATATAATGGAATCCTAGGGCTTTAGAATCCATTGTTATGATCAAAATACACCTCCTGAAAATGGCATAAACTACGACATTATCCTTCCCTTTTTTATATTTGATAATATAAGGAAATGTTTAAATGAACTCCATCCAACGTCCATGTCTCCTGCCCAACTTATTTTGACTTCGAAAATGCTTCAAAGAATCATGATCAGTTATAAGGATGAATTCATTAGGCCAAAGATAGTGCTGCCATGTTTTAAAAACTCGAAATAAAGCATATATTTCCTTGTCATAAGTAGAGTAATTTAAACATGGACATTTTAATTTCTCACTAAAGTATGCTAGAGGTTTACCTTCTTGCATGAGTAGTCCTCCTATACAAATACCTGAAGCGTCACACTCTACTTCAAATGGTTTGGTGAAATCCGGAAGTGCAAGAAGAGGTGCATTTGATAATCGCCTCTTTAGTTCCGAGAATGCTTTCTCTTGCTCTTCTCCCCACGCGAACGGTACTTGCTTCTTTGTGAGCTGCGTGAGAGGGGCTGCGATGGTGCTGAAATCCTTCACAAAGCGCCTATAGAAAGTTGCCAATCCATGGAAAGATCACACATGTCCAACGATGGTAGGTGTAGGCCATTCTTGAATGGTTTGATCTTCTCTTTGTCCACCTCAAGACCTCTTGTGCTGACCAAAAATCCAAAAAAAACCACTTGATTAGTACTAAACTTGCATTTCTTAATATTGCCATATAAAGATTCAGATCTAAGAGTTGCGAGTACTTCCCTTAAGTATTCTTCATGTTCCTCAATAGATTTGCTATAAATGAGGATGTCATCAAATTAAAGTAAACAACCACAAACTTTTCAATAAAATGGCGTAAGACATGATTCATTAACCTCATAAAAGTACTAGGAGCGTTATTTAAACCGAAAGGCATTACCAACCACTCATAAAGTCCAAATTTGGTCTTGAATATTTTCTTCCATTCATCTCCCTCCCTCATTCGGATTTGATGATATCCACTCTTAAGATCGATCTTTCAAAATAAAGTGGAACCGCTCAACTAATCTAGCATATCATCCAATCGAGGAATGGGATGTTTACACTTGATAGCGATGTTGTTGATTGCTAGACAATCCACACACATCCTCTAAGTTTTGTCCTTTTTGGACACCAATAGAACCGAAACCGCACAAGGACCAAACTTTCACGTACATAGCCTTTGTTCAAAAGGTCTTGTACTTGATCCTGTATTTCTTGGCTTTCCTACGGACTCGTTCTATAAGCAGGGCGGTTAGGAAGTGATGAACCTAGAATGAAGTCAATCCGATGCTCAATGCATCAGAATGGTGGAAGTCCGGCAGGAATCTCATCCGGAAATACGTCTTCGTATTCATTCAGAGCCTGTAAAAAGTTGGAAGGTAAAGCGGCCTTCACATCATAATTCAAAGTTAGTAGGCTTTTATATTGACTCACTAAGGAAAGATCTAAAGGAATATGATCATTGAGAAATCAGATGAGTTACAGGAAAATCGGTCGATTTTTCCTTGAATAGACCGATTTTCTTCAGAAATCGGTCAATTCTTCGAAGAGCTTCCCAATTTCTTCTCTGAGAGTTGTTTCTTTGTTCTTTAGCTTGTGTTTTTCCTTTTTATTTTCGTAATGCTCAACAATCTGCAAGGGAGTCATAGGTTTGAGAGTAATGGATTTCCCTTTAAACTTAAACGAATGTTTATTAGAAAATCCGTCATGAATAACCTTTCGATCAAATTGCCAAGGACGGCCTAACAAAATATGACATGCTTGCATAAGCACAACATCACAAACAATAATATCCTCGTATTTACCCAAAGTAAACGCAATACGAGCATGTTTATTAACTTTCAATTCCCCACAATCATTCATCCAATGCAATTTATAAGGTCGAGGATGGTAGAAGGTAGTGATTTGCAACTTTGTGATCAACTTCTCACTATCAATGTTGCAACAACTACCCCCTTCAATAATCATGATACAAACCTTTCCTTGAACAAGACATCGAGTATGAAAAAGGTTTTCAAGTTGATTATCCTCACAAAAATCAACTTTTGCATGCAAAGTGCGTCTAACAATCAAAGAATCACCATATTCACAATTACTATCACTTTGATTATCATGCTCATGCTCATGTAATGCATTGATATGGGTATGATGATGCTCAGTTTCTTCCTCACTTTCATATTATCCTTGTTGATTAATAAATAAAAGTCGTTTATTAGGACAATCACGCATATAATGACCTCTACCTTGACATTTATAACAAACAATATCTCTAGATCGTGAGATAGGGTTAGGAGTACTCCCTTTATGGTCACTCGAAGGCTCATTCAAAGGATGGGACTGAGTAGGAGGTTTGGGACCTGCTGGATCGGGCAAATAATGTTTTCCATTGTCGTTCTGAGAAGAAAATCGGTCAAAAAATCGGTCAATTTTCCTGTTAGTGGGTCGATTGTTCTTCTTTGGAGTCCAAGAAGTTGTTCCTTGATTCCGTCCTTAAGATATTATGAGAGCTTTAAGGAATTAAAGCAATATAGAATCGAAAAAAGATAGAAGATCATGACCGGATCTTTTGCAATCTCGTTCTAATGAAGAAAATCGCAACAGAAAATCGATCGATATTTACTACAGGAAAATCGGTCAATTTATTTGAAAAATCGGTCGAGTTTTCTCCTCTGGAACTCCTCCAAGCTCTTATCCTTCTTCCTTATTTGGTGGATCTTCTTGGTCAAGACTTGACTCTTCTATAACAGTCAATAATGTCACCAAGGAGCTCTTGAATGTGAGGAGAGTTTCCTTGAATGTACAACTCATGAGTATGTTCATAACTTCATCTTGAATCACCTTCTCTCTTTACCTTGTGATTTCTCCATCCATTGAATCCGAAGAAGATGAAGGTGTTGTTGGTTTATCCTTCAATGCCTTAGCCTTTGAACGTGTAACTGGACCTGGTGTTGAAGATGGTCTCACATCGGAACCCTTAGGCCATTTTTCGGTGAAGTGATCTTTGTAACAATGGTGTGGAATATTGAGGACATTTTCCAAAATCTTACTTGAAAAGGTACCACACCTCACATTGATGCAGTATTGTCTTATGTACTCATATAGTTTTTTAGTCGACTCGTTGTACGTTGGAGTGATTATCAGTGTTGAGTAAAACTGATTAACATATCTTTTGACATGATTGTTCATTCTATGTAGATATATTTCCAACTTTGTGCTTTGATTGCATTGTCGATGTCTTCTAGGGCAATGTTGTTCAACTCCTCGTACATAATCAAAAGGTGATGAGTCACTGGTTTCCAACCATGTCAATGAAGCAGATAGTGGGAGGAGGAATCCTTTTCTTAGTATTTGCAAAGTCTGTTGAAGATGGAGGAGACGAGATCCTTTCATTTGTCTCAAGAGTAGTCCTTTTGGACTGGGTACCCTTCCCTTTAGAGGTAGAAGGATCCTTAGTGTCTTCATCCTCAGAAAGTTTGCGTTTGAGCACTCAATTTTCAGACCATTCAGTGTTGATCAGTAAATGTTCTAGGCATAGAGGCTCTTCAAGGGAGAACAAAGAGGATGCACGTTTAGAAGGAGTAATCTCTTCTTCATGCATCATATCCTCATTTTGTAGGAGGCCCTTCAATTATGACCACAACGGTTGCAGGGTCTTCGTCTTTAGACATGGAGCAAGAATCATGAGCAAGGTTTTCTAGGATGATAGTATCAAGGTTTGGTGTGATGTTTAAAAAGAATGAATCAAAGTCAAAATCTGGGTATATTTCAATAAGAGACAACCAGGAGCAGGAAAGATCGGGGTTAAGGGAGTTCGTGTCTTCATTGGAGTTGGAAGTCATGGTTAAATATAGAGCTTTTGAGTAAAGGTTGTGTGCTTTTATAGGTATAATTTGAGAGACCAAATTGTACCAAATAACAATTCTTCATTTTCTTTCTAAGGGTTTTGGAAACCCTGGTAGCCGGTCGATTGTTCTTCTCTTGAAGTGGCTTAAGGACGGTCTTAGAATCAATCTTCATTTGACATTATGAAGAGGGTTAGATCATCATATCGATTCTTTTGGGTAGAACAAGAATGGTGATATAACATGTTGTGCAAACAAAAATAAAAACAAGATAATGTGTATGACATGCTAGGATAAATACATTCAATCATTTGCATAGATGAGAATTTCGGTTACTTGATGTGAAAAGAATGTATATTTTGCTAATAATTGAGTTTCTAATTAATCATTGACAGCGAACAACATGGTTATTTATGTTACAATCATGAATATTAAAGTCATGGTTTCTCTTGGGTGTCAACTGCGTTCCTAATGTGACTTCACTCACAATAATTCATGTTATCTAATATTTATACAAAATAAAGAGTATAGATTACAAGAACATGGATAGAAGTCTTTGACCTTCAATCATTAAGTAAATTCTTTGGCTTGGAGAGTGAACTTGACATGTTTTCTTCGGTTAGTAACTTGGCTAAATTCCCGGTATCCAACTAGTAGCTTGTTTTGTTTTGGATTCACGACCATATTATTGATTTGCTTATTCAGTCTTGGTGAATCTTCTATTGTATGAGGTCTTGTCATATGCTCTCATGGAGAGGTCTTTAAGTTCTTTTAGAACTAGACATCCTATATGGAGCTTGGTAGGACAAGACTCATATTGTGACTGATACTAGTGCTGACTCTTGATTTGACATGTTTAATAATTATCAACACAAAACCGGTAGCAAAGCAAATAAACAACATATTTGCAAGATTAGTGAGCAAGAATAATCAATACAAAAATAGGATATAGATTGTGGCTTCAAATTCTTCATCCATTTCTTGTGTTTGGGAGTTGTGCAACCTTTTTTCTTCCTCCTTTTGTTTCAAAGCGGGATGAGGAGATGAGAAGAACTGTCACTTAATCAGTTCAACTTTGGTCAAGGACAATAACAATCTTCCACTTTGAACTAACTGATAGTATCAGTTCTCAGTTCTTGCGAGCCCAACAAAACTTTGGTTTGTTGGGTTTTTGACCCTGGGGTCTTCCATGATCAGTTCTTGAGTTACCATCTGTGCGAGCAAATTTGAGAGCATGTGGATTGTTCTTAGTCTTTTCTTTCGGCTTCTCATAATGGGAACACCAATGACATGCTTCTCCATAATTCCAACATGTTTTGTAAGACGGTACTCCAACATAGCTTCTTTGAACAATATCTTGTCCCTTTGACTCTTTAGATATTGAATAACTTCTTCTTGCATTGGATCGTGATTCTCAGGTTCTTTCCCGCTACTTACTTTAAGAGCAACAAGGATGATTTATTTGCTCGCGAGCATGTGTCTTTTGTGAAATAGTGTCGGGAAACTGGGGGAGTTCCTAGAAGAGTGTACACATACCAACTTTTCTGAGGTATAATTCTTTGAGAAATCTTCAGAGCTTTATCTCCTTTTGATGTGTCTCTTCATTTGTTTCCATTTAATTTTTGAAGTGATTGAGTTGACCGAGGAGATTTCAAACCAAGGCATTTGAACAATAGCATCAATGTAACACCCCGAATCCGCGGGACTCGGAGTGCCACATTGGGTTAGGATCTCACAATGGATCCTGACCCTAGACTGGCAACAAGTTCACTGGACCTTACAACATGGCACTGACACATATAAAAACAAATTCATAAAACTGTATAAACTGTACATCCAAAAGGTAAGACAACATAGCCGAGTATATAAACCAACACCCTCACACAAGAGGTAACAAATGATCATCCTCACGTAGGAGGAAAAAGGTAAACAAACCCAAAAGCCCACAACAACCTATGTACGAGACGTCCTCAGCCTGCCACTTTGCTAGATCACTCAGCAGCGTGCCTATCCTGTGGGGCATCTACAACATGGCAATAAACCATTAGCTAACCATACACATATATAGAGTAATGCATAAGCATAATCACAATCAAGGAAAGATAAACACATCAGCATGCTTTCACACAATTACCCATTTTATCATTTCAATATAATGGTCATTCACTCAAATCATATATATAAATATATATGAAACTATGTGACACGAGGACTGATACATCCTCGCCTCTGCGCCTGCTAGCCAGCTGCACAAGTATCGGTCACACAATCCGTGTACCCTATGGGAGTGGGTTGTGCCCTTCCTGTAAAGTCAGTCTGGCCTAACATCAGAGAACCTCCTAGACTCCACGGCGGGATGAAAAGGAAAGGTTATCACAACCATGCATACGGGGCAATCAATAAAACATAGGTCGGTATAAACGACATCTCATGCTATCATAGCAACATATAAACCACACACCACTCATGCAAACACCCAATATAAGGATGTCAGCTAAGTAAGTCCTACGGACTTACCTCAACCTCGAACACAGCTCAACCACAACAACCTCTAACCCTGAGAGAGGGGCACTGCCTAATAACAAGGCATAAAAAGATATCAACCTCTATTCATCGAAGGGGTCACACCTAGACCCAAAGGGATCCATAGGGATCAAACTCAACCTCAAAACCTCAACTAACACCAACCTAAGTCCTTAAAGCCATACAAGGCATAAACTGATCATAACCTTAACCAAACATAATCTCACACCTCTAGCATGATCCTATACACTCATAGTAGGAAAGGAGGACACAAAGGCATCCTAAGGAAAGCCTAGAAGCACACACACACCTGCAGAACAAAGAGAAGAACCTTGCTGATGCAGGTGGGCGCAGGGGCGGCTCACAGGTGGCGCAAGAGCGGATCCTGGCCGGCGTAGGGGCGGCTGCAAGGTGGCGCAGGGGCGGCTGGACAGCAGAAGACACTACCTTAGCCCTTTCTTCACTTTTTCCTTCGATTTTTTACTCCTTCACTCTAACAACAACATGCATATAGAACATACATATATATATACATCAACACAAGCCAAACATGGCTGGAACAAGATCCAAGCCTAAGGAAACTAAGCTAAGCAAAGAAAAGAGAAGAAAAGAAGAAAGAAAGAAGAGAAGCCATGGAAGCTTACCAACCAAGCTCTCCACGAGATCAACACAACACCAACACCACCACAAGCTGGCTCATAAGGCTCAGCAACAACAACTCTCAACAACAGCAAGCAAAGCCATCAAAGATCTCTCACAACTCAACTAAACTCAAGGAAGAATAAAGCAAGGATGATCCAAGGGAGAAGAGAAAAGAAGATGTACGTAGCAGAGAGAGATGGAGATGAGAATGGTAAACCCTCATCAAAGGAAGGAGATGAAGGTTATAATGGGGTAAAAAGAGTAAAACACGGGTCAAAGTGTCAAAGAAGACGGCTGCAGCACACAGAGCCGTAGGGGCGGCCCAGGCAAACCGCAAGGGCATCTCCAAGGTCACGCAAGGGCGGTCTAGGCACAAACCTGTCCCTCTGCTCACTCTCTCAGCAACTCAGCAACTAGGCTCTTACATCTCACCCCCCCCTAAAAACAAGTTTTGTCCCGAAACTTGCAAGATCCCAAAACCTCTCGGACCCATAAGCCGAGGTATAACTCGCTCTCTCTATTGGAGGTATCACATCTTCGCTCAGAAGGTCAGAACCTATACAACTCTATAACCTCAAACATAAACATGGAGGAATCATCAACTCCAGAAAACAGGGCCATAACGCTACCCAAAGGCGTAGAGGAATCACATCTCTCGCCATACCACATCACAAGGCATAGAGGAAGCACATCTCTAGCCAAACATAATCATATACATCGCATGGAGGAATAACATCTCCACTGAAACTATGTCCATCAAGTAGCATGGAGGAAAGAGCCATCTCCAGCTGAACCCTAATCAACTCAGATAGCATAGAGGAAAGAACCATCTCCAGCTATAAACATATATCATACTCAAATAGCATGGAGGGAATAATCATCTCTAGCTATAACTTACATCACGCTAGCACAACAAGATATAATAAGATCATAAAACATAACATAGCTAGCATGGAATAAGCACATCAAAGCATATAAGCACATACTCACCAAGATAGCACTAAGATCTACTCATCGATCCTAGAAGCATCTATCTCAGCATAGAACTCTGGATAGTTCCTCTGGATACTATCCTCAGTCTCCCATGTAGCCTCCTCAGGTCCACGTCTAGACCATTGTATCCTCATCATAGGAATGTCCTTCGAACGCAGGCGTCTCACACCTCGCTCTAAGACTGCAATAGGATGCTCAACAAAGGTGTGGTTTGGCTCCACCACCAAATCATCATAACTCACAATGTGCCTCGGATCTGGTATGTACTCTTGATAGGTGATGAAATCACTATCATTTAGGTTAGTTTTTAGAGTCTTTTTAGCACAATAGTGTCGTTTTATGCTACTAACTCCTTGGTCCAGAAGAAGAAGACTAAAAGAAAATAAAAGAGGAGTTATAAGCACTTGGGAGTTAAAGGCCATTCACGAAACAAAGCTTCTTGTGCCTCACCGCACCCGCGGTGCCCTGTCACCGCCCCAACGGGTGACACTACACTCCGGAATGCAGCCTGCGCCTTCGCCTGGAACTAAGATTGTCACCGCCCCTGTGCCTCTCCTTGGCGCCCCTGTAGTGACTTATCCTGAAGAAGCAAAGACCGGCGCCCCTGCACCTTTGCCTGCGTCTCACCCTGCGGAGCTGTGAAGCCAAAGGGTCAGTGTCACCGCCCCTGCGTTGACACTAGGACGCCCCTGCGGCTCGGCATCTGAAGCGACAGAAAGATGAAGAGTCAGGAGTTTGAAGAACATTAAAGATCCGCCCCTGCGGAATTACCAGGCCGCCCCTGCGGCCACGAAGAACTTCAAGCGTTTCTGCCTAAACCGCCCCTGCGGTCCTGAAGGCCGCCCCTGCGGTTCAACGACAGAGACTTTACTCCGGCTGTTTTGCACCACCTTTATGGCATTAAAGATGGCTGTTTTGGCTGGCAATTTACTCCCATTTAGTGCCATTTTTAGTATAAATAGACCCATGGCTGATCTCTAGGATCATCCATCATTTCCTATTTTTATTCTCTCTTGCTTCCTTTGTAATGAGCTTCTAGTTTCCTTGCTACATTAGGTTGGTTTGAAGCTACTTTATTACTTTGGTTGTAAGTACTTTTCTAATATAAGTTTTATTCAGTAATGCTTTGTGTTTCTTGATCTTTATTTGTCTAAATTGCATGTTTTGTTATCACTTAAGATTGATCACCTTAGGTTCTAAAGTACATGCAAAGAACTAGGATTATTAGATTCCGGGTTCGGGTCTTTATCTAGTAGTAACCTTCAAGTAATAACGGGTTGTAATTGCTTAAAGGAAAAGAAACACAAATATAAAGATTAGTTTAATGGTTTTAATCTTCTCTTTATATCCCTTAGTCTTTATTTGAAAGCTAACTTGTGACTTGTTCTTGTAGGTTTTCGGAACACTAACTTGTTAAGTTGTGTTGATGCCGGTTGGCTCAACACATACATATGATCAAGACGGGAACATTACTTGAAAACTTGTAAAAAGGAACACACCAAAGTAGTAATAGCATGCTAAGAATCAACCTAGTGTAGATTCACTCATCATCATCATATTCATTTTGCTACTTGTTTTCTAGTTTTGTGTGCATCAATTCATCCAACCCCCCCCCCTTTGTTACTTTATTTGATAATCAATAATTGAATTTAATAAAAATATTACCAAACTCTCTTGGGTTCGACCCTTACTTAATCGCTATACTTGTTTTAGTATTAAGTCGGGATTTATTTTGATAAGATAAAAACGACCTTAGGAAAAACTCTTGTCAAATTTTGGCGCCGTTGTCGGGGAGTTTAGTTTTATTTTTATTTCAGTTTTTTATTATTGATTATTGGTTTGGACCGTTTTTATGGTTCAAACTCGTGCTACTAACTCCGGTTTTGTTCCCTTTGATTGAGAAATTGAGAGGACACACATCCGGCAACGTAGACAACAACAACTTCAACAAGAAATGGCTGATCGTACTCTTCGTCAACTCACTCAGCCGACTTTGGCTCAACACCCTCTTGCGGTTACTATACCGGAATTAGGGGAGGGAATCAACTTTGAGCTCAAGCCTGGTCTCATTCACTTGCTCCCATCTTTCCATGGGTTAAGTGGTGAAGGCCCCATCAAACACCTTGGGAAGTTCCATACCGTGTGTATGAGCAAGAAGCCAACCAACATTACCGAAGAACAAATCAAGATGAGGGCATTCGGCTTCACACTCAAGGATGCAGTAGACGATTGGTACTACCACCTTCCATCCGGGAGCATTGACACTTGGGAGAATCTCCACAAGGCGTTTTTGGAGAAATACTTCCCGGTCAAGATGACCAATAGCTTGAAGAAAACTATAAGCAACATCGAGCAAGAGGCGGACGAGACTCTCTATGAGTACTTTGAGCGGTTTGTACGCCTCCGATCCAGCTGTCCTTTCCATGGATATTCAACTCAGGATCTAGTCTTGTACTTTTACAATGGCTTGCTTGACATTGAAAGGAGGATCGTCGATGCGGCTTGTGGAGGTAACATTCTTAACTCTACCCCTGACCTTGCTTTTGAAAAGATACAGGAACTAGCGGAAGGAACCCAAAACTTTGGAAGGACTTCTTCTAAGAAAGGTGTTCATGCTGTGAATTCCGAGAAAAGTGAGATCTCCAATGAGCTTGCTGAACTAAAGGAGATGGTGAAGAGATTAACACTCATGGGAACCCCACAACAGCTAAAGGCATATGGACTTGTGGAGTTTGTGTTGACCCATATCACCCAACGGACATGTGTCCCCAAGTGCATGATGACGATGTAGAGGTGAATGTAGTAGGTTACGGACAACCACAATAGCAAAGGCCTATGAACGATCCTTATGCGCAGAATTTCATGTCAAACTGGCGTGATCAACAAAATTTTTGTTGGAGGGATCAACAAAACCAACAACAGCAGTTCCGACAAGGTAAGTATCAATCAATTGAGGATATGTTGCAGGTTTTGACTAAGCATTTTGCTACTCATGTCCAAACAACAAAATCCAGCATCAAGAACCTTGAAAAACAGGTTGGGCAAATGGCGGAAGCTATAACAAGGATTGAAGCTAGATCCTCCGGAGGATTGCCTTCCCAAACGGTTATAAACCCCAAGGAGAATGTTAGTGCCCTAACATTGAGGAGTTGGAAGAAAATCCAACAGAAACCAGCAAAAGAATTACAAGACAAACCCTCTGACGAGTTTTTCGCACCCACAGCCGCCTCTGCGGATGCAACTGCGCCCAGCTC
Source organism: Fagopyrum esculentum (assembly GCA_033239045.1). Lineage (NCBI taxonomy): Eukaryota > Viridiplantae > Streptophyta > Magnoliopsida > Caryophyllales > Polygonaceae > Fagopyrum > Fagopyrum esculentum. The sequence goes on from BSUD01000006.1 coordinate 44,971,917, forward strand.
TAAGCAGACGCTGCCCCTGCGACTGGATATCCCCGCCCCTGCGGTGACATCCCCTGAGCCGCCCCTGCGCCTGCACTCTGGCGCCCCTGCAGAAAACTCGACAAAGAGTTCTGTTGAGAAGGATTCTTACATCCTGAGTTCCCACCACTGTACTCTGAGAAACCTCCAGCTCCTTTTCCTGAGGCACTAAAGGAGAGAAGAATCATTAAGGACAAGGATCTCTTTGAGACCTTCTCCAAATGCGAGGTAAACATCCCTCTCCTTAAGTTAGTGAAGAGTATTCCTAAATATGCTCGTTTCTTGAAGGAACTTTGCACTATTAAGAGGAATCAGAAGGTGAAGGGGAAACAAAAAGTGCAAGTAAGTGAGCATGTCTCTGCCGTTTTCCAACGAAGGATGCCCAAGAAACGCAGCGATCCAGGCATGGTAAGTATCTCTTGTGTCATAGGGGAAACCTGTTTTGACAAAGCCATGCTTGACCTTGGTGCTTCTATAAATGTTTTGCCCTATTCCATTTCCAAATCACTCGGCCTTGGGCCACTAACGGAAACTAGGATTGTAGTGCAACTTGCTGATAGATCTAATGTGTACCCGAAAGGGATAATTGAAGATGTATTAGTAATGATAGACAACCTACTTTTTCCTGTTGATTTCTTTGTAATGGATATGGAAAATGACTCGCATGCTGCACCAATATTGTTAGGTAGACCATTCCTAAAAACTGCTAGGACTAAAATTGATTATGTTAATGGCAAACTAACTATGGAGTTTGATGGTGAAGTAGTGGAATTTGACATCTATGATGCAATGAAATTTCCTAGTGATGATCACTCTTTGTGTGCTATTGACATTGTTGAACCTTTTGTGCAAGATGTGTTTGATATTTCTGATATTGATGAATTAAAAAATATAATTGAGCATGACATTAATGATCGCAATTCAGAATATGCACTAACATCCAACATGAAAGAGGTCCTAGCCCAGTTAGATGGGTATAAGAGGTTGCCTATCTCCACTTTGGCCATTGGGCCCACTTTACTAACCCCAAGCGAGAAGCTTGTTCCATCTATAGTGCAGACATCGGAAATAGAGTTGAAAGACCTTCCCGCCCACCTCAAGTACGTTTTCCTTGGAGACAACAATACCGTGCCGGTGATCATCTCCAACAAATTGACTATCGGTCAAGAAGGCAAGTTGGTAAAAGTGTTGAAAGAACACAAGACGGCCCTTTGATGGACAATTGTGGACATCAAGAAGGATAAGTCCATCCACTTGCATGCATAGGATCTTACTTGAGGAGGATGCGAAACCATCTAGGCAACCGCAACGAAGGTTGAATCCGCCGATGATGGATGTGGTCAAGAAGGAGGTGTTGAAGCTCCTCCAAGCGGATATGATCTTTCCTATTTCGGATAGCACTTGGGTTAGTCCAACCCAAGTAGTTCCAAAGAAGGGAGGTATCACAATGGTGGAAAATCAACATGGAGAGATGGTCCCGAGTAAAACGCAAACCGGATGGAGAGTTTGCATTGACTACCGCAAACTCAACAAGGTAACACGTAAATACCATTTCCCATTACCTTTTATGACCAAATGTTGGAACGTCTTGCAGGTCATCCATACTACTGTTTCCTGGATGGATATTCGGATTACTTCCAAATAGCCATTGCGCCGGAAGATCAAGAAAATACGACGTTCACTTGCCCATTTGGCACTTTTGCGTACCGCAGAATGCCATTTGGACTTTGCGACGCCCCCGGCACCTTCCAACGGTGCATGATAAGTATTTTCTCCGAGTACATAGAAAATTTTATTGAAGTCTTCATGGATGATTTTACCGTCCATGGAGACAGTTTTGATGCATGTCTAGGACATTTGAAACTAGTTCTTGAAAAATGTGTTGAAACCAATTTAGTTCTTAATTTTCCATTTCATGGCAGAACAAGGAATTGTGCTAGGACATGTAATATCCTCCAAAGGGATAGATGTAGATAAGGCAAAAGTTGATGTAATTCAAAGTTTACCTTATCCTACTAACATTCGGGAAATCCGATCTTTTCTTGGTCATGCAAGTTTCTACCGACGGTTTATCAAAGACTTCTCAAAGATCTCGGCAACATTATGTGAATTGCTCAAGAAAGACGTCACCTTCATAGTGGATGAAAGTTGCAAGAAAGCTTTTGACACTTTGAAGGCGTGTCTCACTAGCGCACCAATCATCCGTTCTCCGGATTGGGAGAAACCTTTCGAAATCATGTGTGACGCCAGCGACTACGCGGTAGGAGCTGTCTTAGGACAAAAGGATGGGCGAGCCTCACACGTGATCCATTATGCGTCTATGACACTCAATGGAGCGCAAAGGAATTACTCTACCACCGAGAAGGAGATGCTAGCGGTGGTTTTTGCTCTTGAGAAATTCAGACAGTACCTTCTTGGGGTGAAGGTAATTATTTTTACTGACCATGCAACTCTTAGGTACCTCATGGCGAAGAAGGAGGCAAAGCCACGATTGATTCGGTGGGTGCTCCTTTTAAGTGAGTTCAATCTAGAGATACGGGACAAGAAGGGGGCTGAGAACCTGGTGGCCGATCATTTGAGCAGGCTAGTGAAGGAAGAGGAAGATCCAACCAAAGGAAAGGAGATAGCTGGAAGTTTTCCGAATGACACCTTCTACACAACCCTCTGTTGTGTAACTGCCACCGCGCCTCAAGAGTCCGCCCCTACGGCCAGCCGCCCCTGCGGCTCAACCTAGGCGCCCCTGCGGAATTGACGACATAGGTTTGTCTTAAGCTCCAATCTTTTAAACCTTGGTTTGCTGACATTGTGAACTTCATTTTCAAGAATGAGTACCCTCCAGACTTCACCAAGGCACAACGAGAGAAGGTGAAGGCTGAATCTCGACACTACGTTTGGGACGACCCTTACCTTTGGAAGCATTGTAGTGACCAAGTAATCCGCCGTTGCATTCCGGATAATGAGGTACAATCTGTCTTAACTTTCTGTCATTCCGAAGCATGTGGGGGGCACTTTGGGGCAAACAAAACTGCAAGAAAAGTTTTGGATGCCGGTTTCTTTTGGCCACACATTTTTAGAGACGCTTTTACATTTTGCAAAGTGTGTGATAGATGCCAAAGTGTAGGAAATATTTCAAGGAGACATGAAATGCTCCAAACCTCTCTTATATTATGCGAAATATTTGATGTTTGGGGAATTTATTTCATGGGGCCTTTTCCTACTTCATTTGGGCATACATATATGTTGCTTGCGGTGGACTATGTTTTCAAGTGGGTGGAAGCAAATGCCACTAAAACTGATGATTCAAAAGTGGTTGCAACTTTTCTTAAGGAAAATATTTTTGCAAGATTTGGAATTCCGAAAGCCTTAATCAGTGACAAGGGTACCCATTTCTGCAACAAGACGATCACGGCCCTCCTTAAGAAGTACCACGTCCACCAACGAGTGTCAACAGCCTATCATCCACAAACAAATGGCCAAGCTGAGGTATCCAACCGGGAAATTAAGACCATCCTCAAAAAAATGGTCTCTCCCGGAAGGAAGGATTGGAGTGCAAGGCTAAACGACGCTCTATGGGCATACCGGACAACCTACAAGACTCCTATAGGGATGTCTCCCTTCAGGCTCGTGTTTGGGAAGACTTGCCACCTTCCGGTAGAGCTAGAGCACAAAGCTTGGTGGGCGGTGAAGAAATGCAATATGAATGTAGAAGAAGTGGGAGAATTCCGGAAACTCCAATTACAAGAGTTGGAGGAATTGAGATTAGATGCGTATGACCATGCCACTACATACAAAGAAAAAACCAAAGCATGGCATGACCGAAACATTCTCTGGAAGGACTTCAAGGTAGGAAATAAGGTACTTCTCTTTCAATCTCGTTTAAAGCTTTTTGCAGGTAAGTTGCGTTCAAGGTGGACGGGGCCGTTTGTGATAGCCGAAGTATACCCTCACGGCGCTATGGATCTCTATGACCCCCAAATGCACAAGGTATTCAAGGTGAACGGACAAAGGCTGAATCCCTACCTTGAAGGAGTAAAGAACGATCCGATTGACGAGATGGTGCTAGAGGAGGCTGTTCGCTCAAAAGTGTGTGCGTCAAAGTCTTAAAATTTATAAAACTGAAATCAAGCGAAGCGAACCCGCAGTGTACGGATCGGCGTAGATTAGCAACTATTCCAGAGTATCGAACTCAGGGAATTGGTGAAACAAAACCAGTTTCAAGTAATCGAGCAAGTAAGAATATAGAAGCTTTGCAAATAACTGGGGAAAACAACCCTAAAGATCCAAGTATCAAATTGTGGCAATTGATTCAAGATATACTATAGATATAAGGACAGAGTTGAGAATTGCAAAGGTATACTAAAGTAAGGTAATGTATAGTGAAGTTCCAAAACCCTATATGTATAACTAAAAGACTCTCTCTATAAAGGTTGTTGAGGCTGCATTATAGAAAGGATCTAAAGGTAAGAATTAATCTCAAATACCCATGCCCAGACCCAAGGAATCAAAGATAAACTAAAACGGTTAAGGTTGTGACACTCGAAATCAAAATAGAGGATGTTGAGTCTCACTACTACCTAGAAAAGGCAAGCCAAGGCTAGGTTAAAGCAAATCTTTAACTTTGGATAAAAGCAAAAGCAAAGTTCGTAAACCAGGGAAAATCACGGCTAGATCTTGAGAACCACGGCCGTGGAACCCAAGAACAGACCGTGATTTAGGGTGTCAATGAGGTTTCTCACACTCTCAGGGTCCAATCAATTTACGATCGATCTATCATTATCTAAGCCACAACTATCAACCCTTCACCTTAGAATTGCTAAAGGGTTTTAGCCAATAACCATCATTATGATATCAATATTCAAATTAAGAAGAATAAAAGATGAAAACCCTCGAAAACTCAAATAAAACTTAAAGTCAATCTTGAAATCCAAACACAAAGTATGATGTTTATGAATCTAGAAGAATAGGAACAAAAACCTCACAAAGATCTAGAGAAATCACAAAGAAACGGGATGTCAATCCGTTCTCGAATGAAAAACCCTAGAATGTACAAAGTACACAATCTTCCAAAAAGTACGTCTTTCACCAATCTTCAATCTCCAGCAAGTCTCTCCAACGGCGGCTAAATGTACGCGAAAGTAAGCGTAAGCGAGCCTCCTGAAAACTCTCTTCTCTAGCCTTTTTATAAGGCGAGGTAGGGTTACGAGAAAGCCCAATGACGTAGCTGACGTGGCAAAATATGACACGTCACATAATTGCCAAAATCACGGCCAAGTACAACTTTCCACGACCGTGGTTTAGGGCGTGGAATCAGATTACGGTGCCATAGGATTTCCACGACCGTACTTTAGACCGTGTAACTCTCTGGAGTGCTCAAAACTCAAGTACACGTTCATGATGCTAAGTCCACGGCCGTGGTTTAGAGCGTGGTTCTCCAAATCCTCTTCCACGACCGTAATTCAGGGCGTGGAGTTGCTTTTCCTCTTTCTTTTCCTTTGTTTCGTGCAATCTTCCATCCATGCTCCTTCCTTAGCCCTCCTAGTTCATCTCCTTGCCATCAAATGTGATCAAACATCCCTTTCCTTCCTCATTTTGCTCCGATCCAAGCTTTATTCACCTAAAAACACAAAGAGGCTAGTGTAGATCTCTATATCGACAAAGTGGGTGAACTAGCTCACAATTGCTTCAAACACATATCTAAGAACACTATAAAGAGGGAAAAACAACTAAAACAAGTGCCTAAAATATTGTCATATTTCATGCTAACAAAATACCCCATACTTGCCACTTGCTTGTCCCCAAGCAAGGTTTTTAAAAGCTTAGAACATAAGGTAGAATGAAATATGAATGCAAAACAAAACAAAACAATATTTTTGGTTGGAGTGCTTCTAGTCAATAGATCATCCTCAAACCTTGCTTCATTCATCCTTGAAAACGCTTATATACATAAACTAAAATATGCAAAACAAAGATACTTCATAAATTGCAAATACTTCAAGACAAACATCATAACCTTCAAGCATTGTCAAAATCAAGCATGTGAAACTTCAATTTAGATCAACAAGTCAAATAACACTCTTATGATCTCAAAGACTTTCAAATAAGGCCAAGAATGTGGAAGAAGGCGGGAAACTTGTAAAGGAATGTGGTGTATGAATCCAGGAAGACGGACAACACAAATTCTTTTCTTTTTACCATTTGAACTTCCACCAACTTAGAGCTTTGCTCTAGACTTTTGCACATAATTTTTCGACTTTACTTTTGGAGTTATGGACAACGGTGCACAATAACCGAAGCCTAGGAGATTGGAGTTTCTCAATTTTGAGATGCTTCAAACCCTTGATGCACATACCATAATCCGCTAGGAATATCGCTCAATTCGACTTTGGCAAGACACAAACACCCGGCTATGTGAATGGTGCCGAGTTACTCATCGTCATGATTGACTTTCCCAAACCTAGAATTTTCCTACACTTTTGAAAACAATTGCTTTCATGGCCCTCCCACATCAAACATGCCAAATTCAACTTCCTCCTAAATCCCAGATAGGTAAGGGAGGAAATTATTTCATTTGAGGGGCTAAATGATCAAAGAAAGAAGTAAGAAATTCGAGGTGCCTTAATCATTTCATAAAGAAGTATAAGAACTTATATTGTGATTTCAACCTTTGTTTTCCAATATGATTTAGATAAAGCCTTCCAATTATGAAATTTGCAAGAAAGGATAAACAACATACTCAATTTCCTCATGATTCATAATTCAATTTAAGAATACAATTGTCATCAAAAACTCATTCCACAAGTAGTTTTCATCATAGAAATCATCTCTAATCTTAGAAGCACAAATATTTCCAAAATTTTCAAATTTTTATGGGTTTTTCAAGGTCTTTTTCATGCTATGAAATGATGAAACGTGTGACAATCAAAGGAAAAATACAAAGTGTCATGGATAGAAGCAAGCAAATGTAGTAGAGTTATTACACACATAGTCACACCCCATACTTAAAACATACATTATCCTCAATGTTCACAAAGAAAATAAAGAAAAGAAAGAAAAGCAAAATGAACTCACTAGACGGTGGTGGGGCGGCTGAAACTGGCGATCATCAAACTCGTCACTGCGGAGGAGGCGGTGGTGGGAACGGACGGAAATCATGGCTATAGTACCGCCCGAACTGCTGGCGGTAAATGTCACTCATCATCTCATCATGCTCCCGGCTCCATGTCTCCTGGGTCTCCCGGTGGTCTCCAAGCCTCCAACTCTCCTAGAGAGGTCGGTGGCCCACGCCGGTAGCTGCTCATACCAAGCTGGTGGCTGACCATACCATGCTGGTGCATCCTGGGGAGTCGGTGCTGCTGGTGCCTGATCATACCACGGAGGCGGAGCTGCCATCCATGAAGGCTGCTCCCCATACCAAGCGGGGAGAGCGTCCATCCAAGTCGTCCTCTCACTCATGCTAGCACGGGGAGAGGAAGAGGCTCCGGAAGGTACGGAAGGTCCGGAAGGTCACGGGGAACCCTAATCCTACAACCCTTTCCCCCTCACACTCTCTTCCCTCCACTGCTCACCACCTCCGGCGACTTCTCCACCACAAGAAGCCACCAAAACGCTCCTCAGCTCCACCACCTCCATCGCTGTCAAAAATCACCCTCAAGAGTTCCCCGCCCCTGCGCCTGCAACTTTACGCCCCTACGTCTCTCCTCCCCTGCACCTGCAAGTTTTCGCCCATGCGCCGCTCCGCCTCTGTGCCTGCAACAGCCGCCCCTGCGGAAATAGCAACAGAGGGTTCGTCTCTTAATCCAATTTCTGAAATTTATAATTCCTTTACTTGATCAATTGCAAGAAATGGAACCCTAGAGGAAATATAAGTTGTTAGAGGCTGAGAAGGCGCGGTATAGGATTGTGCAAGATCGGGTTGTGTATGCAACTCGGTTTTTGCACGTTCCTACTTTGGAAAAATTGGGCATGTTAGAGAGCATGCAGGCATTCCTCACCAACGCTGTGCTCGGTGAATTTCTGGACATGAATGCCCCAACGTACCCCGAGCTCAGCTGCCAATTCATCGCCACACCTTCACAATGGAGAAGGAGGACCATGTTTGTGTTGGACTTTCATTTAAGTTCAACAAGAAGAAGTATACATTGGACTACATCCAACTACAGGAGGCGTTTGGGGTGACTACTTGTGCCTCCGAAAACTAGTGGGAACCCGTTCAGACACCCGACCTATGCGAGTTTTGGCAGGCCGCCACTGGATCCGAGTTTCAAGCCGGGGGTGAGTATTCCAACAAACTCACTCACCCTTGCTTGAGGCTCATCTCCAAGATCTTCATGAGTGTCTTCTGTGGACACAAGGAGGAGAACAAGGCCGCTCTCAAGGACCTTCCACTATTGTACGCATGCCTTCCCATGAACGACAAGGTGCCGGATTGGCCATACCTCTTCCTTACCGCTTTGAAGCGGATTAGGAAGAACGAGCCACGTGACATTTTGGGTGGTGGGGTGATCTCCTTGATCGCTTCACAGGTGATGGACCTCTCCGACTTGGAGGATGGGTTAGAGGCCCTACTTTACACGGAGGGGATGTTGAGGAGGTGCAAGCTCCTCAAGAGAGACGGGGAGAACTTCTTTTGGCTCTCATTGGCAGATGGGAGCCACATCACATACCTCCACCGGCCGCTTCCACTTGGAGACGAGATCTCCGAGCTATACATACCGGCTGACCCTTTCGTGCCGAGACGGCCTCAGGTGGCCATTGTTGAGAGATACGCTGCGAGCTCCAACCGGGCTCTTGTTGCTGACCACATGCCCATACCGGATGATGAGGAGATGCCTACTGCAGCACCGGATGACGGTCTAGCCATGAAGAGCCTCCAGGCTCAGATGGCAGCCTTGACTACTCAGCATTAGGCATGGCAGACCGAGTACCAGCAGTCCATGCTTGAGCAGCAGCAGACGTGGCAGTCCAGCTTTGCCTCCTCTATGACCACCCATTTTGACCACCGGAAGGATGCTTGGCAAGTAGCTCAGTAGCAACAGCTCGAGGCTCAACAGTTGGCTTGGCAAGCCAACTTTGAGACCTCCATTGGCAGCCGGATGGATGCTCAGCAGGCCCGCATCGACACACTCTACCGCCGGCAGGAGCAGTTCTTCAGCCACTTTCTGTACCCACAGGAGGAGGGTCCGGATGGTCCAACCGGACCATCCCACTAGTGGTATCATCATTTCTCCCTTTCCCACATTTATCTTTGCTTCATTTTCCACTTTGAGGGCAAAGTGTGCTTCAAGTATAGGGGAGGGAATTATCATTGCTTGTATAGTTGCTTAAGTTGTTTTTAAGTGTGTTTTAGTTCTTATGAGTTGAAATTCAGTTTGATATTCATATATAAAAAAAAAAGAAAAAAGCCAAAGAAAATGGAAAAAGGCATGAAAATCTTTGGATAAACCGAAAACCCGAAAGGGCGGTTTAGGCAAAAAGAAGGTAGTCCGATCAACCTTAGGTTGGTGCAAAATTGGACTTGAGGGATGTGAGTTCCAAGTGAGATCACCAAAGAAAAGAAGAAGAGTGGCAAGGTGAAAACCCAAAAGGGCACCTTGGCAAAATGAGCGGCACCGAGTGTAGGTTTCCCTTCCGACGTTTGGCGGCATAAGAAGGGGAGTCATAAGGAGATTGTCCGGGTAGGTCAATCTTGGAGCAATAAGGATGGTAGATTTCTCACCTTTTTCTCACATTTTCTCTCTTTCTCTTTCTTTCTTTCTTGGTTTTTCTTTTTCCATTGTCTATGCCTCTTACCTATGCTTCCTGAGGCCTTTGAGTCTAAAAACTATTGTCATGTGCTTTACTCGGGACGAGTAAAAGGTCTAAGTAAGGGGGAGTTTGATAGGTGATGGAATCACTATCATTTAGGTTAGTTTTTAGAGTCTTTTTAGCACAATAGTGTCGTTTTATGCTACTAACTCCTTGGTCCAGAAGAAGAAGACTAAAAGAAGATAAAAGAGGAGTTATAAGCACTTGGGAGTTGAAGACCATTCACGAAGCAAAGCTTCTGGTGCCTCACCGCACCCGCGGAGCCCTGTCACCGCCCCAGCGGGTGACACTACACTCCGGAACGCAGCCTGCGCCTTCGCCAGCGCCCGGAACCAAGATTGTCACCGTCCCTGCACCTCTCTTTGGCGCCCCTGCGGTAACTTATCCTGAAGAAGCGAAGACCGGCGCCCCTGCGCCTCTGCCTGCGTCTCACCCTACGGAGCTGTGAAGCCAAAGGGTCAGTGTCACCGCCCTTCGTTGACACTGGGCCGCCCCTGCAGCTCGGCATCTGAAGCGACAGAAAGATGAAGAGTCAGGCGTTTGAAGAACATTAAAGATCCGCCCCTGCGGAATTACCAGGCCACCCCTGCGGCCACGAAGAACTTCAAGCGTTTCTGCCTAAACCGCCCCTGCGGTTCAACGACAAAGACTTTACTCCGGCTGTTTGCACCACCTTTATGGCATTAAAGATGGTTGTTTTGGCCTGCCATTTACTCCCATTTAGTGCCATTTATAGTATAAATAGACCCATGGCTGATCTCTAGGATCATCCATCATTACCCATTTTTATTCTCTCTTGCTTCCTTTGTAACGAGCTTCTAGTTTCCTTGCTACATTGGGTTGGTTTGAAGCTGCTTTATTACTTTGGTTGTAAGTACTTTTCTAATTTAAGTTTTATTCAGTAATGCTTTGTGTTTCTTGATCTTTATTTGTCTAAATTGCATGTTTTGTTATCACTTAAGATTGATCACCTTAGGTTCTAAAGTACATGCAAAGAACTAGGATTATTAGATTCCGGGTTCGGGTCTTTAATCTAGTAGTAACCTTCAAGTAATAACGGGTTGTAATTGCTTAAAGGAAAAGAAACACAAATATAAAGATTAGTTTAATGGTTTTAATCTTCTCTTTATATCCCTTAGTTTTTATTTGAAAGCTAACTTGTGACTTGTTCTTGTAGGTTTACGGAACACTAACTTGTTAAGTTGTGTTGATGCCGATTGGCTCAACAGATACATATGATCAAGACGGGAACATTATTTGAAAACTTGTAAAAAGGAACGCACCAAAGTAGTAATGGCATGTTAAGAATCAACCTAGTGTAGATTCACTCATCATCATCATATTCATTTTGCTACTTGTTTTCTATTTTTGTGTGCATCAATTCATCCAACCCCCCCCCCCCCCCTTGTTACTTTATTCGATAATCAATAATTGAATTTAATAAAAATATCACCAAAAACTCTTGGGTTCGACCCTTACTTAATCGCTATACTTGTTTTAGTATTAAGTCGGGATTTATTTTGATAAGATAAAAACGACCTTAGGAAAAGCTTTTGTCAACTCTCTCAACTGAGACACATGGAACATAGGGTGAACACCCTCTAACCTCAGAGGCAAAGCTAATATTTAGGCTGCCCTCCCAACTCTATCTAGTATCTCGAAAGGACCGACATATTGGGGACTCAACTTCCCCTTTATACCAAAACGTCTGACGCCACACATCGGAGATATTCTCAACCAGACATGAGGTCCTACCATGAACTCTAGAGGTCGACGCCTCTTGTCTGCGTATGACTTCTGACGACTTTGTGCAGCCAACATCCTCTCTCTGATCAGCGCTACTCGAGCCATATCATCCTGAATCTGCTCTGGCGCTATCCCACTGATACTGCTAGGATCATCCCAACACAAAGGTGTACGGCACCTACGTCCATACAGTGCCTTATAAGGAGTCATCCCAATAGATGCATGCCAACTATTGTTGTATGAGAACTCAACAAGTGGGAGGTAGTCAAACCATCCCTGTCCCCAATTCAACACACAAGCTCGTAGCATATCATCCAGGGTCTGGATGGTCCTCTCAGACTGACCATCGGTCTGGGGGTGAAACGCAGTCGTGAAGTGTAGACTCGTCCCCAAAGCAGTCTGAATCCGCTGCCAAAACCTCGAGGTAAACCGTCCATCTCGATCAGAGACGATCGTCCTCGATACACCATGGAGTCTCACTATCTGTCTAGTGTACTCCTCAGCCAATCTGCTCACTGCCACGTCTCTCTGATACGAATGGAACGTGCCGTCTTTGTCAGTCTATCAACAACAACCCAAATAGCATCAAAACTCCTACTAGGTCTCAAACCGGTCACAAAATCCATGAAGATGTCCTCCCACTTCCACTGCGGTACTGGTAGTGGATGGAGCTCACCTCCAGGTCTACAATGCTCGATCTTGACCTACTGACAGATCGCACACTGAACCACTAATTTGGCTACACCGGGCTTCAGCCCTCCCCACCAATATGAATGTCTCACATTATGATACATCTTACTCGTACTTGGATGTACGGAGTAAGGTGTACAATGAGCCTCCTGCAAGATCCTCTGCCTCAACTCTGCATCGGCATGTACACAGATACGGTCATGTCGCCTCATCACTCCATTAGCCCCAATGGAAAACTGTGGTGCCTCACCACGAGACATCCTCTCTCTGATCCTCATCAAAGTCGAGCAGGTCCCCTGCTTCTGTTGGATCTCATCCAACAGACCAGGTAAAACCTCTAAAGCATATAATTGGGCATCCTCATCAGGAAACTGGATGTTCAACTCTAGCCAAGCTAGATCCCTCTGAAGTTGAGGTTAGACTGTCAATTTGGCAACCGCCTTCTCACGAGGCGTCCTCCTACTCAAGGCGTCAGCTACAACATTCGCCTTTTCAGGATGATACAAAATCTCAAGGTCAAAGTCCTTGATTGTTCGCTCCAAATGGTGTGTGCAAGCTTTAAATTTATAACCCAAGATATATGCTCAAAACAAGGATGCGAACCCGAAGTGTACGGGTCAATCATAGTAAAAGCAAGAATTCCGGGGTGTTGATCTCAGGGACTTAGGTGAAACAAAGCAAGTATAGGTTGCAATATTGCAACTAACCACAAAAACAATTAAAGCAATCAAAGATGATAATATAGTCAATTAAGGAAATATGCAAATTCTAGGGATTAAAGCATCTAGTTGTGGCTCCAACTCAAGATCTCAAGATAAGCGGGCAAAGCTGAGATTTTGCAAAGGGAAGGTGTTACTAAAGTGGAATAGATCACCGGGTAAGTCTCACTACTCACAATCCCAAGCCAAAGAACCTATTACCGGGTAAGTCTCAAGGTACTAAGGAAAGGAATTATAATCTCAAACCAACACTCCAGCTAAGGGAATAGAATCAACCTTTACCGGGTAAGTCTCAGGCTAACTCACAAAGATGGGATGAAGGCACACTCAAACCCCAATAAAGAATAACCCTTTATTACCTACACTTATGATCTTGGGTAAACAAACAAAGGAATTACCGGGTAAGTCTCATCCTAGGCTTGCATTGAACCAGGAAATGTGTAATAAGAATAGGATTTGGCAAACTCTAACACTTAACTCTCAGTTTCGAATCAGAAAAGTCACCTCGGTCAGTCAAGTTCCACCCCGGCCGAGATGTTTCTCGACCGAACGAGATGTTCTAAGGTTAAGGATAAAGACTCGAGCTTTCAGGGTCCTACTGAAATTTAAGATTATTCTATCATTGTTTTTCCCATAACTTTCAGCCAATCACCCTAGAATCGCACAAAGAAATTAGCCACTCATCATCATGAAAGCAATAATGTAATATACGGGAAGAAAGTGAATATTTGAACACAATAACCTTAAGAACAAGGCTTCAATAACTAAATCAAATATCAAACAAATAAGCGTTCCTTGGATCACAAATCCAACAAGACAAATCAACAAGAAGGGAATCTAAGAAAGTCTTACAAAACCCTTCACAAAAGCTATAAAAAGCTATGAACTTCCTGCCTTCAATCTTCCTTCAACCTTCCAAAAATTCCTCCTAATTGCAGCTTCTTCAATCCTCCAATGCTGCGATGGTAGCGGGTTGCCGAATTTGTGGAAAATCCAACCCTTTATATAGGAGAATTACCCTTCAAAGATAATAATATCTTGAAAAGATAATTTCCTAATAAAATATATCTTAGTCTCTAAAATAGATCTTCAAAATATATAATCTTCCTTCCAGAACTCCAGCCCAAAAATATAAGATCTCTCCTTCCAAAAATAAAAGATCTCAGCCAAGAATAAACAATCTCGCCGAGTCAGGGTGTTCGCCTCGGTCGCGACGCTCTTCAAAATCACTTCGGTCGAGATGGTATTGTAGGTGACCGAGGTGAACCTCAACTGAAGGTGAAATCTCTCAAATATGGTCCAAAGTAAATCTTCTTTATTAACTTCATGCTTCCTGAGTTTTTCCTTAAGCTCCAGAATGTAGCTCCTATGACTCCTTAGCTCCATAGCTCCATTTTGATGCAAAACGTGTCATTTTACCTACGATTACAACGAAACTTGGTGTAGACCTCGATTCCCGCAAAGGTAGATGAAACGACGATATAATCACATAATATACATTCTAACATGCAGATTATTGAAGATAAAACGTCTAGACAGGTCCCAAAATATAGACTATAATTCATGCTATCAAAATACCTCATACTTGTCCGTTGCTTGTCCCCAAGCAAGTTCCAAATCTTAATTACAAGATAGAATGGATTATAAGTCAAAAAAATCAATGAAAAGTATTTCAAAACATTTTTGGTGGTGTTCTCAAATCATAGATCACTCTAAGAGAATGCTTCTTGGAATTTAAAATCAAAACATGCTCAAAACGTTTTATAAATATAAGAAAATTTGTTAATCTTTGCACAAAATCATAGAATGCATAATAAATCATAATTATCGAAATTAATCATGTATAATCCAGTTTAAACCCCCAAGTCAATCAACAAGCTCGAGGTCTCAAGGTCTTTTCAAGAGAAGGTCAAGAAACGTGTGAGGGTGGGATGTATATAGGGAATGTGGTGCTAGAATCCGGGAAAAGGATCTTTACTTCACTTGCTTTGAATTTCAACTTCTTCCACCAATAAGCTTTGCCTATTTTTACTTTTTACTTTTTGGGATGCATGGGCAGAGGTGCACAATAACCGAAGCCTAGGAGATCAGCAATCATCAATTTCTTGAGATGCATCAAACCCTTGATGCACATACCATGACCCGTTAGGAATATCGCTCAATCCGACTTTGGGAAGACACAAACACCCGGCTATGTGAATGGTGCCGAGTTACTCATCATCATGATTAACTTCCCCAAACCTATTTGTTTCTTTCTAACTTTCAGCCAACATCTCAACTTTTCTTTCACTTGCTTTTCACTTGCTTGCTTCCAAATTCCCGGATACGTAAAGGGAGGCAAATATGTATATGAGGGGCTAAAGCATGATCAAAAAGAAGAAGAATGTAACGCCCCGTTTATCGGGTGCGTTCTCGATATTTATTTTAACGGTATTTTTAATAACTTAAATAATTTATTACGAGTATTTTTATATTCTAAATAAATTTTTATGAATTTATATATATATTTTTCCGTATTTTTATTTTACGGAATTGTTCGGAAAGTTTTTCCGTTCCGAAATCCCGTTCCGATTTATTTATTTATTTTCTTATATTTTCTTTCTACCTATGCTTCACTTTCGACCCTTCGTCCCCGATGAACTGCAATGCTGCAGTGACTTGATGTGCTACCTCATCCTTCTACCTCTTCTGACCCCTCATTTGGCTCTCTCTCTCACGTTACCCTTACCTCTCACACGCTACCTCTCTCAGCTTTTGAAGGACACCACCACTGCTCTCTGTTCTCATCTTCTCTCCCTCTCACCTATCTTCCTCTACCTTCTTTGATGCGATGCACCACCGGAGCCGGAAAGCTCTTCGGGCCTCGCCACTGCCATCAGAGCCGCTGTTGCTCTGCCCAGCCCTACCCTAGCCGTCAATCTGTCGCCCTGCTCTATCGTTGCCCCATCCTGCTGGAGCCCTACCGAAGCTGCCGCCGGAGCCCTGCGAAGTCGCTCCTCACCGCCGCCTCTGCGCCCGTCTGTCGGGGAACTCTCCAGCCGCCGCCTACCGGCGCCATCTCTTCGCCAAGAGCCACCAGAGCAACCATTTCCTGCCTTCTTTCTACCCACTCTATTGCGTCTGTAGCCAGGGAGGGTCGCCGCCACTCACCGGAATCACACCTCGCCACTGTCGGACCACTCGAGGACGCCCCAGCCCTCGCCTTGCTGCCGGATCCTGGTGCAACTTGCTGTTCTTCCGCCGTCAACAGAAGATGGGTTAAAGAAACCCTTTTCTTCAAATTAAATCGCCCCCCCCTGCATTTGTGGTTAATTACATAAGTGACCCAGTAATTTGTATTTACAGATTTAACCCAAATTTTTGGAATGTGACATTATACCCTCTGTTGTGATATTTTCGGAAAATAGCCCACGGATTATTTACGGTTTATGACCCGCATTTACAAGATTGTATATTTTGCCAGAAAATGGTTGAACGGTTTTGTTATCCTTGGCTTTGAGAACGAGTTTTACCATCGGGTTTATGATGTTGTTTAGATTGCCCGGAAAACATAATTACGGATTTTAAATTCGATTTATGGTTCAAGTTGAAATTTCGGGTTTACGACCAAGTGGTTTGCTTTCATATTTTCGCCCCGGAAGGGTTTAACGAGTTTAACATTGGCGTTTGAAAACGAGTTTTCCTTAGACTTATACATATTATATATTCCGTTCAAATTTAGCATATAAGCTAAATTGGATTAGTTTTGTATTAGGTTCAGAAGCGCCCCAAAGAAGGCCCAACGAATCCATACTCGACATCCGTAGTTCGTCTTCCGCCTTTGACCTCGTGTGAGTACCTTCTCCCTCGACCTAGTTATGATAGTAGTAGTATATCATGCTAGGTGAATCTAGCATAACTTAGTGAGAATGCCAAGTAGTGGCCTTGAACCGTGTATGGTTGTTGGATAGTTTATGAGTTTTGTCGAGTTATGTTCGGTATGAGCTTAGGACGATCTTTGAGATTAGGAGTTGGACCTAGCATGCTAGGGTGTGACCTCATATAGGTTTTGGGAGACTAGAAGCCCAAGGCTTCTAGCTTATCGGTTAGTTATTGATTATCGTGCCTTGTCTTGAACAGACTTTTGTTATATTCCTTCGAAGGGAGTGTTATCGGTTTCGTTTATCTTTGAGACGAGGTAAGTCCACGGACTTACTTAGCCGCTTTTATGCCTTATTTGGATATATATGGTGGTGTGTGTTTACCGCTTTTAAGCATGAAAATGGATTAGGATTTACTTGACCTTATTTATTGGCCCATCGTTACTATTATTATTATTATTATCGGGCGGTGACATCACCGCTCAGTTTCCCGAGGGAGACTGGGGGGATCTCTGCGACCAGGCCATACACGGTATACGGGCGGGCTTCTTCATCACTCCCACAGGGTATACGGGTTGGGCGCCGCCACACTCCTGTTGGTTACACGGGGACAGAGGCAAGAGTTATAAGACTCTTGTGTCACACTTGAAACCAATGAATTAGATATGGAATAACCTAAAAAGATATATTTGGAATGAATGTTCATGTTGTGTGCCTTGTGTTCTCATGTATGTGTTTGTGCCATATTATTCTTATAATGCATAGAATGTGAGCTAACGGTTTTATACCGATTGTTGTAGTTGATGTGCAGGTTAGGATGTGGCCGAGTGATCCGGAGGAGTGGACAGCCGGGGTTCCGTACATCTTAGGTTGTTTTGGGTTTTTGAGTCTTTGTGTTGTTGTTATTGTATCTTATGTTGATGTTGTTGTAAGGACGGCTGAAGTCTTTCCTTTCTTTTATTTTCGGGTTTCATAACATTGCATAAAAATGTATTTCGGTTTTGGCCTTTATTTGTGCCTTGTTGCAAGATCCGGTGAAATTGTTGTCAGGCTAAGGGTCGGGACCCATTGTGAGGCCCCAACCCGTAGCATCCCGAGTCCCGCGGATTCGGGGTGTTACAAAAGTGGTATCAGAGCCCTAGGTTGACAACAATGGCACTCGCAATCTTCTAAAGGCCGAATAAAAATAAACAGAACCCTCAAGGGTTCTGAGTTTTAAAGAAATGAATTTCGTTTTCAAATCATGTGCATGAGTCAGTTGGGGTAGAATGTACGGAACCACCACTTCCTCCGCGGATCTCGGCGACGTAGTTATTGATTATTATATTATGTATATATATATATATATATGTGTATATATGTAGATATGTATATGTGGACTTAGGATGTTTTGGACTATACTTGTATATTGATTTGTAAATTATTTATGGACATATTATGTTTATAGTAGTAGCATGATATTTATATCATTATATATATATAAACATATGGTATGCCAATATCATATTAGGGATAGTGGACCTTATAACTAGGATGATAGAAAGCTATCATCGCCCCCTTGGACAACGCCTTTTGGCTTAGGATAGTATACATACGAAGTTAAGTATGCTCAAGTTATGAATTTCAGCATCAAGTTTTTGCAAGCACACCGGTGATTTCCCGGACTCCTTAAAGAGGACGTCAAAGAAGAAGACTAGAGATGACGTAACTAAAGGACAAACAAATAAAAAGAGAATCTCGTCTCGACTTAAACGAAACCAAGGTGGAGACTTTACCAATATAAAAGCGACATGAAGACGTGAGGGTGGTACCAAGGAAACAATGGAGGAACATCAATGAGGCAACTAAATACAATGAACGTAAGTTTTTCCAAGTACGGTGCCTATGAACTAAAGATGCGAATCAGGTAAAGAGGACTACATTCTCGCTCGAGAATAAAAGTGGCTTTTTAAGTAAGACGAGTTTTCAATAGGCGCCCCTGATTATGGGAGTCAAGATGAAAAGAGTGGTCCAAGAATTTAGAAAGATTGACGAGAACCGGAAGTTAAGCTTACGGAGGTACCGGATGTGGTGACGATCTTTGCGAGATTCTAAGTGGGTGACTTTTTCAGGAGTTTGAGAGTTACGAGGAGGATCACATGGTGAAAACTCACATAGTGGAATTACCGTGGGATTCAATCGATTTCCGTCATTGTGATGAGACTGAGCAACGCTAAGAAGAAGGAAGTGTGTACGGATGATGATCTTCGGAAGATGAAAGAGGAAACGAGGAGTTGGATCGAAGAACTTAAGTTATCAACCAAGAAGGATGCAAGTGGAGGCTAATTAATGTCAGAATATTTGAGGAGGTATTTGCAAAACATTATGAAGAGTCGTTAAGCCTATAAAGGTGGGACATATGACACGAGAGAGTTGGGGATGTATGGTTGTCTTATAGAAGCGGAAGGAAGAGAGGGGCGTAGGAAGACCTAAAGGAGTTGAAGCAGAGAAATGAGCTAGAGAAATTAAGACAAAGTACCCCGAGATGGTATCCATTCAGAAGTATGGTAGCATGGAAGTATGGTAGGAAGGTAAATCGTTAACCTCGGAGAAGGTCGGATACAAATTAATCAGTGACAACTAAGAACACACAAGTGCGGGTTGTCTATTTCTGAGTGTAGATCGGAAGAGTAAACAAGACTATGGGAACATATAGAACCGGAAACAAGAGTGTGGAGTATCCGCGGTGGATCAATGACAATAGTAAGGGAAGACTGAAGTTTGAAGTCGATGTGAGATGTACAAGAAGTACATGAAAGATTGAGGATTGAACATCTACGATCGATTGGACGTTACATAAGAAAAGGGAGTGAGTTCTACACCTACTCGAAGGAGTGATGCAAGCTTTGGTAGAATATGAAAGGTAATACTAATATATTACAAGGCGTGATTAAGTCCTGCAATTAGGACCTTCATGACTTCCCATAAGTGTGAAACCTTAAAAAGATTATTAGAACAAGTCTCCCGAGTTGTGGAGATGACGGATCATTGAAAGAGACGGTGAACATTGCAGCTAAAGAAGTATTTAACCACGTGTTCGATGGACGTCACCTCAGCATATCGGGATGGACCCCTTGGCAAATGTTAAGACAAGATTGTGTCGATATCTTACGATATGCGATGGGAGAAGAAAAGTTGGAACCCGAGATAGAACAATTCTCAATGCATCGAGGACACCAGTTTGCAAGGGGAGAGACGGTTATCCCCATTTGTACACCGATTACAGTGAGCTAAACAAGATAACAATGAAGAACAGGTATCCCTTACCACATATAAATGATCTACTCGACCGGTTACAAGGGGCGCTAGTCTCTTCTAAGAATGATTTAAGGTCTGATTGCTACCAATTGAGAATTCGAGACTCGGATATTGCAATTATAACACTCCGGATGAACCAGGGTAACTACGAGTTGTAGTTACGCCATATGGGCTTACTGATGCCCGGAGGAGGTATTTTGGGTCTACTCTTGAAAAAGAGAGAAGATGTTTGACAAGTTGTCATGGGATGGTAAACCCCGAAAGGTGTGAAAGAAGTTACAAGTTTTCTTAGATGTGCCGAGCGTTACCAGAGCTGTGAAGGGAGGAGTTGTATAACGCCAATTATGGTAACCTACTACGGATGACGATGAAGTATTGAATGGGATGAAGATTTGGTAATAGAGTTTTGAGAGTTAAAGAGGAGATTTATTGGTACAACTGTTTTGATTTGGTTTGAGGAACGATGGGTTTGAAGTGTACAAGTGATTCTTCGAGACAAGGTTTTGATCGAGTATTGTAGAGCGATATAAAAGTAATAGCACACGTGCCTTGTTAATAGAAGTAGTATGGGGTAAAGTGCTTCCTTCGTTACATGGAACTTGCAACAAGTATTGAGGAAATGTAACATCAAGTTAGACCTTCTTTTGTACTGCATTGAGAAAAACCTGAGAAGGAATTTGAGTTCCGGTATATTGACCTTTTTGAGATCTTAGCGTGAGTGGGAGAAGTGTCGTAAAATTTGGCGTTGCCGCCAAGAGTAGAGAGTGTTCACTCGGTGTTTCATGTGTGTTAATCTAGGAAGTACAGTTATGACTCGAAAAGTTTTGCGGTCTTGATGAGTTAGTGGCGTCGTAGAACCAATGAGGCTAATAGGAAGTCGGAGGATAATATCTTTAGTTGGATTTTACGCTGAGCTAGTATCTTCGGTAGAATCAACAGGGTAGACCTAGTCTTTCCCTTAGTGAGTTATGTGGATGTGTGATGTTATGTGTAGTTTTGCGCCTTGCGCGGGAATGTCCTATATGACCTGTTATATCTTGTGGTGACTGGTTGAGTAGATTGTGCGTATAGATCAGAAGGTTTAAGCCTTCTTAGTTTGAGAGTTCATACCTCAGCCTTAGGGACCGAGAAGTTCGACGTATACCAAGTTTCGGGACGAAACTTGTTTTTAGGGGGATCTAATGTAACGCCCCGTTTATCGGGTGCGTTCTCGATATTTATTTTAACGGTATTTTTAATAACTTAAATAATTTATTACGAGTATTTTTACATTCTAAATAAATTTTTATGAGTTTATATATATATTTTTCCGTATTTTTATTTTACGGAATTGTTCGGAAAGTTTTTCCGTTCCGAAATCCCGTTCCGATTTATTTATTTATTTTCTTATATTTTCTTTCTACCTATGCTTCACTTTCGACCCTTCGTCCCTGATGAACTGCAATGCTGCAGTGACTTGATGTGCTGCCTCATCCTTCTACCTCTTCTGACCCCTCATTTGGCTCTCTCTCTCACGTTACCCTTACCTCTCACACGCTACCTCTCTCAGCTTTTGAAGGACACCACCACTGCTCTCTGTTCTCATCTTCTCTCCCTCTCACCTATCTTCCTCTACCTTCTTTGATGCGATGCACCACCGGAGCCGGAAAGCTCTTCGGGCCTCGCCACTGCCATCAGAGCCGCTGTTGCTCTGCCCAGCCCTACCCTAGCCGTCAATCTGTCGCCCTGCTCTATCGTTGCCCCATCCTGCTGGAGCCCTACCGAAGCTGCCGCCGGAGCCCTGCGAAGTCGCTCCTCACCGCCGCCTCTGCGCCCGTCTGTCGGGGAACTCTCCAGCCGCCGCCTACCGGCGCCATCTCTTCGCCAAGAGCCACCAGAGCAACCATTTCCTGCCTTCTTTCTACCCACTCTATTGCGTCTGTAGCCAGGGAGGGTCGCCGCCACTCACCGGAATCACACCTCGCCACTGTCGGACCACTCGAGGACGCCCCAGCCCTCGCCTTGCTGCCGGATCCTGGTGCAACTTGCTGTTCTTCCGCCGTCAACAGAAGATGGGTTAAAGAAACCCTTTTCTTCAAATTAAATCGCCCCCCCTGCATTTGTGGTTAATTACATAAGTGACCCAGTAATTTGTATTTACAGATTTAACCCAAATTTTTGGAATGTGACATTATACCCTCTGTTGTGATATTTTCGGAAAATAGCCCACGGATTATTTACGGTTTATGACCCGCATTTACAAGATTGTATATTTTGCCAGAAAATGGTTGAACGGTTTTGTTATCCTTGGCTTTGAGAACGAGTTTTACCATCGGGTTTATGATGTTGTTTAGATTGCCCGGAAAACATAATTACGGATTTTAAATTCGATTTATGGTTCAAGTTGAAATTTCGGGTTTACGACCAAGTGGTTTGCTTTCATATTTTCGCCCCGGAAGGGTTTAACGAGTTTAACATTGGCGTTTGAAAACGAGTTTTCCTTAGACTTATACATATTATATATTCCGTTCAAATTTAGCATATAAGCTAAATTGGATTAGTTTTGTATTAGGTTCAGAAGCGCCCCAAAGAAGGCCCAACGAATCCATACTCGACATCCGTAGTTCGTCTTCCGCCTTTGACCTCGTGTGAGTACCTTCTCCCTCGACCTAGTTATGATAGTAGTAGTATATCATGCTAGGTGAATCTAGCATAACTTAGTGAGAATGCCAAGTAGTGGCCTTGAACCGTGTATGGTTGTTGGATAGTTTATGAGTTTTGTCGAGTTATGTTCGGTATGAGCTTAGGACGATCTTTGAGATTAGGAGTTGGACCTAGCATGCTAGGGTGTGACCTCATATAGGTTTTGGGAGACTAGAAGCCCAAGGCTTCTAGCTTATCGGTTAGTTATTGATTATCGTGCCTTGTCTTGAACAGGCTTTTGTTATATTCCTTCGAAGGGAGTGTTATCGGTTTCGTTTATCTTTGAGACGAGGTAAGTCCACGGACTTACTTAGCCGCTTTTATGCCTTATTTGGATATATATGGTGGTGTGTGTTTACCGCTTTTAAGCATGAAAATGGATTAGGATTTACTTGACCTTATTTATTGGCCCATCGTTACTATTATTATTATTATTATCGGGCGGTGACATCACCGCTCAGTTTCCCGAGGGAGACTGGGGGGATCTCTGCGACCAGGCCATACACGGTATACGGGCGGGCTTCTTCATCACTCCCACAGGGTATACGGGTTGGGCGCCGCCACACTCCTGTTGGTTACACGGGGACAGAGGCAAGAGTTATAAGACTCTTGTGTCACACTTGAAACCAATGAATTAGATATGGAATAACCTAAAAAGATATATTTGGAATGAATGTTCATGTTGTGTGCCTTGTGTTCTCATGTATGTGTTTGTGCCATATTATTCTTATAATGCATAGAATGTGAGCTAACGGTTTTATACCGATTGTTGTAGTTGATGTGCAGGTTAGGATGTGGCCGAGTGATCCGGAGGAGTGGACAGCCGGGGTTCCGTACATCTTAGGTTGTTTTGGGTTTTTGAGTCTTTGTGTTGTTGTTATTGTATCTTATGTTGATGTTGTTGTAAGGACGGCTGAAGTCTTTCCTTTCTTTTATTTTCGGGTTTCATAACATTGCATAAAAATGTATTTCGGTTTTGGCCTTTATTTGTGCCTTGTTGCAAGATCCGGTGAAATTGTTGTCAGGCTAAGGGTCGGGACCCATTGTGAGGCCCCAACCCGTAGCATCCCGAGTCCCGCGGATTCGGGGTGTTACAAAAGTGGTATCAGAGCCCTAGGTTGACAACAATGGCACTCGCAATCTTCTAAAGGCCGAATAAAAATAAACAGAACCCTCAAGGGTTCTGAGTTTTAAAGAAATGAATTTCGTTTTCAAATCATGTGCATGAGTCAGTTGGGGTAGAATGTACGGAACCACCACTTCCTCCGCGGATCTCGGCGACGTAGTTATTGATTATTATATTATGTATATATATATATATATATGTGTATATATGTAGATATGTATATGTGGACTTAGGATGTTTTGGACTATACTTGTATATTGATTTGTAAATTATTTATGGACATATTATGTTTATAGTAGTAGCATGATATTTATATCATTATATATATATAAACATATGGTATGCCAATATCATATTAGTGATAGTGGACCTTATAACTAGGATGATAGAAAGCTATCATCGCCCCATTGACAACGCCTTTTGGCTTAGGATAGTATACATACGAAGTTAAGTATGCTCAAGTTATGAATTTGAGCATCAAGTTTTTGCAAGCACCCCGGTGATTTCCCGGACTCCTTAAAGAGGACGTCAAAGAAGAAGACTAGAGATGACGTAACTAAAGGACAAACAAATAAAAAGAGAATCTCGTCTCGACTTAAACGAAACCAAGGTGGAGACTTTACCAATATAAAAGCGACATGAAGACGTGAGGGTGGTACCAAGGAAACAATGGAGGAACATCAATGAGGCAACTAAATACAATGAACGTAAGATTTTTTCCAAGTACGGTGCCTATGAACTAAAGATGCGAATCAGGTAAAGAGGACTACATTCTCGCTCGAGAATAAAAGTGGCTTTTTAAGTAAGACGAGTTTTCAATAGGCGCCCCTGATTATGGGAGTCAAGATGAAAAGAGTGGTCCAAGAATTTAGAAAGATTGACGAGAACCGGAAGTTAAGCTTACGGAGGTACCGGATGTGGTGACGATCTTTGCGAGATTCTAAGTGGGTGACTTTTTCAGGAGTTTGAGAGTTACGAGGAGGATCACATGGTGAAAACTCACATAGTGGAATTACCGTGGGATTCAATCGATTTCCGTCATTGTGATGAGACTGAGCAACGCTAAGAAGAAGGAAGTGTGTACGGATGATGATCTTCGGAAGATGAAAGAGGAAACGAGGAGTTGGATCGAAGAACTTAAGTTATCAACCAAGAAGGATGCAAGTGGAGGCTAATTAATGTCAGAATATTTGAGGAGGTATTTGCAAAACATTATGAAGAGTCGTTAAGCCTATAAAGGTGGGACATATGACACGAGAGAGTTGGGGATGTATGGTTGTCTTATAGAAGCGGAAGGAAGAGAGGGGCGTAGGAAGACCTAAAGGAGTTGAAGCAGAGAAATGAGCTAGAGAAATTAAGACAAAGTACCCCGAGATGGTATCCATTCAGAAGTATGGTAGCATGGAAGTATGGTAGGAAGGTAAATCGTTAACCTCGGAGAAGGTCGGATACAAATTAATCAGTGACAACTAAGAACACACAAGTGCGGGTTGTCTATTTCTGAGTGTAGATCGGAAGAGTAAACAAGACTATGGGAACATATAGAACCGGAAACAAGAGTGTGGAGTATCCGCGGTGGATCAATGACAATAGTAAGGGAAGACTGAAGTTTGAAGTCGATGTGAGATGTACAAGAAGTACATGAAAGATTGAGGATTGAACATCTACGATCGATTGGACGTTACATAAGAAAAGGGAGTGAGTTCTACACCTACTCGAAGGAGTGATGCAAGCTTTGGTAGAATATGAAAGGTAATACTAATATATTACAAGGCGTGATTAAGTCCTGCAATTAGGACCTTCATGACTTCCCATAAGTGTGAAACCTTAAAAAGATTATTAGAACAAGTCTCCCGAGTTGTGGAGATGACGGATCATTGAAAGAGACGGTGAACATTGCAGCTAAAGAAGTATTTAACCACGTGTTCGATGGACGTCACCTCAGCATATCGGGATGGACCCCTTGGCAAATGTTAAGACAAGATTGTGTCGATATCTTACGATATGCGATGGGAGAAGAAAAGTTGGAACCCGAGATAGAACAATTCTCAATGCATCGAGGACACCAGTTTGCAAGGGGAGAGACGGTTATCCCCATTTGTACACCGATTACAGTGAGCTAAACAAGATAACAATGAAGAACAGGTATCCCTTACCACATATAAATGATCTACTCGACCGGTTACAAGGGGCGCTAGTCTCTTCTAAGAATGATTTAAGGTCTGATTGCTACCAATTGAGAATTCGAGACTCGGATATTGCAATTATAACACTCCGGATGAACCAGGGTAACTACGAGTTGTAGTTACGCCATATGGGCTTACTGATGCCCGGAGGAGGTATTTTGGGTCTACTCTTGAAAAAGAGAGAAGATGTTTGACAAGTTGTCATGGGATGGTAAACCCCGAAAGATGTGAAAGAAGTTACAAGTTTTCTTAGATGTGCCGAGCTTTACCAGATATGTGAAGAGAGAAGTTGTATAACACCAATTATGGTAACCTACTACGGATGACGATGAAGTATTGAATGGGACGAAGATTTGGTAATAGAGTTTTGAGAGTTAAAGAGGAGATTTATTGGTACAACTGTTTTGATTTGGTTTGAGGAACGATGGGTTTGAAGTGTACAAGTGATTCTTCGAGACAAGGTTTTGATCGAGTATTGTAGAGCGATATAAAAGTAATAGCACA
Organism: Fagopyrum esculentum; assembly: GCA_033239045.1. Taxonomy (NCBI): domain Eukaryota; kingdom Viridiplantae; phylum Streptophyta; class Magnoliopsida; order Caryophyllales; family Polygonaceae; genus Fagopyrum; species Fagopyrum esculentum. Next base: position 44,998,549 of record BSUD01000006.1, read on the forward strand.
CGTGCCTTGTTAATAGAAGTAGTATGGGGTAAAGTGCTTCCTTCGTTACATGGAACTTGCAACAAGTATTGAGGAAATGTAACATCAAGTTAGACCTTCTTTTGTACTGCATTGAGAAAAACCTGAGAAGGAATTTGAGTTCCGGTATATTGACCTTTTTGAGATCTTAGCGTGAGTGGGAGAAGTGTCGTAAAATTTGGCGTTGCCGCCAAGAGTAGAGAGTGTTCACTCGGTGTTTCATGTGTGTTAATCTAGGAAGTACAGTTATGACTCGAAAAGTTTTGCGGTCTTGATGAGTTAGTGGCGTCGTAGAACCAATGAGGCTAATAGGAAGTCGGAGGATAATATCTTTAGTTGGATTTTACGCTGAGCTAGTATCTTCGGTAGAATCAACAGGGTAGACCTAGTCTTTCCCTTAGTGAGTTATGTGGATGTGTGATGTTATGTGTAGTTTTGCGCCTTGCGCGGGAATGTCCTATATGACCTGTTATATCTTGTGGTGACTGGTTGAGTAGATTGTGCGTATAGATCAGAAGGTTTAAGCCTTCTTAGTTTGAGAGTTCATACCTCAGCCTTAGGGACCGAGAAGTTCGACGTATACCAAGTTTCGGGACGAAACTTGTTTTTAGGGGGATCTAATGTAACGCCCCGTTTATCGGGTGCGTTCTCGATATTTATTTTAACAGTATTTTTAATAACTTAAATAATTTATTACGAGTATTTTTATATTCTAAATAAATTTTTATGAGTTTATATATATATTTTTCCGTATTTTTATTTTACGGAATTGTTCGGAAAGTTTTTCCGTTCCGAAATCCCGTTCCGATTTATTTATTTATTTTCTTATATTTTCTTTCTACCTATGCTTCACTTTCGACCCTTCGTCCCTGATGAACTGCAATGCTGCAGTGACTTGATGTGCTGCCTCATCCTTCTACCTCTTCTGACCCCTCATTTGGCTCTCTCTCTCACGTTACCCTTACCTCTCACACGCTACCTCTCTCAGCTTTTGAAGGACACCACCACTGCTCTCTGTTCTCATCTTCTCTCCCTCTCACCTATCTTCCTCTACCTTCTTTGATGCGATGCACCACCGGAGCCGGAAAGCTCTTCGGGCCTCGCCACTGCCATCAGAGCCGCTGTTGCTCTGCCCAGCCCTACCCTAGCCGTCAATCTGTCGCCCTATTTCCCCGCCGCGACGCTGGAGCCATCGAAACCGCCGGAAAGAGGCTTCGTCGCCTTCGAGCCCCACGCATCCCTCCCGCCGCCTTGCTGAGTGCCCTGCCGCCTCTGCACCGCCGCATCTCGTTTTCCCTGCTCTTCGCTCTCTTCTGTCGCGAGGGGAGACAATAGTTGCCGCCGGAGATGGGCATCCGCTAGCCGGAGATGGGGCCGCCGCCAGCCACCGATGCCACCACTTCCCCTTCCGCCTGCACCGACGCCGGCAGCCTCCTTTGTCCTCTGTCCTGCAGCCGCCGGAGCCCTGCACAGTTGCTCCTGTTCCGCATTTGTTCGATCGGGTTAAAAGAACCCTAAAAGCCCTTTTTAAATTTTGACCCCATGCTTTCCATGATATTACAGCTTTTAACCCATATTGATATTTTGAGTTAATGGCCCAACGTTTTGAACTTTTGCATTATGCCCCTGATGATTCATATAATTACAGATTTGGCCATACTATTAATTACGGAAAAGACCCATATTTCTGCAATTATATATTTGCCCCGGAAAATGAGTTAGTAGTTTTTAACCTTGGATTTAATTATGGGAATATTCTAATCTTTATGTATACTACATATTATGTCTTGTTGATTTAATTTCGGGTCATGACCCCAAAGATTTAATTGCGGCTTTTGACCAAATTTTCTTATTTAATAATTTCCCGGAAAAGGGTTTAACGAGTTTAACATTGGCGTTTGAAAACGAGTTTTCCTTAGACTTATACATATTATATATTCCGTTCAAATTTAGCATATAAGCTAAATTGGATTAGTTTTGTATTAGGTTCAGAAGCGCCCCAAAGAAGGCCCAACGAATCCATACTCGACATCCGTAGTTCGTCTTCCGCCTTTGACCTCGTGTGAGTACCTTCTCCCTCGACCTAGTTATGATAGTAGTAGTATATCATGCTAGGTGAATCTAGCATAACTTAGTGAGAATGCCAAGTAGTGGCCTTGAACCGTGTATGGTTGTTGGATAGTTTATGAGTTTTGTCGAGTTATGTTCGGTATGAGCTTAGGACGATCTTTGAGATTAGGAGTTGGACCTAGCATGCTAGGGTGTGACCTCATATAGGTTTTGGGAGACTAGAAGCCCAAGGCTTCTAGCTTATCGGTTAGTTATTGATTATCGTGCCTTGTCTTGAACAGGCTTTTGTTATATTCCTTCGGGGAGTGTTATCGGTTTCGTTTATCTTTGAGACGAGGTAAGTCCACGGACTTACTTAGCCGCTTTTATGCCTTATTTGGATATATATGGTGGTGTGTGTTTACCGCTTTTAAGCATGAAAATGGATTAGGATTTACTTGACCTTATTTATTGGCCCATCGTTACTATTATTATTATTATTATCGGGCGGTGACATCACCGCTCAGTTTCCCGAGGGAGACTGGGGGGATCTCTGCGACCAGGCCATACACGGTATACGGGCGGGCTTCTTCATCACTCCCACAGGGTATACGGGTTGGGCGCCGCCACACTCCTGTTGGTTACACGGGGACAGAGGCAAGAGTTATAAGACTCTTGTGTCACACTTGAAACCAATGAATTAGATATGGAATAACATAAAAAGATAATTAGTAATGGATGTGTATGTTTATAATCATGTTGTGTGTTTGTGTTCCTATGTGTGTTTGTGCCATATTATTCTTATAATGCCTAGAATGTGAGCTAACGGTTTTATACCGATTGTTGTAGTTGATATGCAGGATAAGATGTGGCCGAGTGATCCGGAGGAGTGGGCAGCCGGGGTTCCGTACATCTTAGGTTGTTTTGGGTTTTGGAGTCTTTCTATTGTTGTTATTGTATATTATGATGATGTTGTTGTAAGGACGGCTGAAGTCTTTTCTTTCTTTTATTTTCGGGTTTTCATAACATTGCATAAAAATGTATTTCGGTTTTGGCCTTTATTTGTGCCTTGTTGCAAGATCCGGTGAAATTGTTGTCAGGCTAAGGGTCGGGACCCATTGTGAGGCCCCAACCCGTAGCATCCCGAGTCCCGCGGATTCGGGGTGTTACAAAGTGGTATCAGAGCCCTAGGTTGACAACAATGGCACTCGCAATCTTCTAAAGGCCGAATAAAAATAAACAGAACCCTCAAGGGTTGTGAGTTTTAAAGAAATGAATTTCGTTTTCAAATCATGTGCATGAGTCAGTTGGGGTAGAATGTACGGGACCACCACTTCCTCCGCGGATCTCGGCGACGTAGTTATTGATTATTATATTATGTATATTCATATATATGTGTATATGTAGATATGTATATGTGGACTTAGGATGTTTTGGACTGTACTTGTGTGTTGATTTGTAAATTGTTTATGGACTGATTATGTTTATTGTAGTAGCATGACGTTTATATCTTTTTATATATATATATATATAAACATATGGTATGCTAATATAATATTAGTGATAGTGGACCTTATATCTAAGATGATAGAAAGCTATCATCGCCCCCTTGGGCAACGCCTTTTGGCTTAGGATAGTAATCATACGAAGATGAGTATGCTCAAGTTATCGAGTTGAGCATCAAGTCTTTGCAAGCACCCCGGTGATGTCCCGGACTCCTTTAAGAGGACGTCGAAGAAGAAGACTAGAGATGACGTAACCAAAGGACAAACAAATAAAAGAGAACCTCGTGTCGACCTAAACGAAACCAAGATGGAGACCATACCAATATCAAAGCGACATGAAGACATGAGAGTGGTATCAAGGAAACAATGAAGGAGCATCAATAAGGCAACTAGAGACAACGAACATAAGATTTTTCCAAAGTGCGGTGTAGATGAACTAAAGATGCGAATCAAGTAAAGAGGACTACATTCTCGCTCGAGAATAAAAGTGGCATTTTAAGTAAGACGAGTTTTTCAATAGGCTCCCTTAAGCATGGGAGTCAAGATGGAAAGACATTGGGAAAGATTTATGAGAACCGTAAGTTAAGCTTACGGAGATACCATAGGGTGTAGTGACGATCTTTGCGAGATTCTAAGCGGGTGACTTATTTAGAAGTTTGAGAGTTACGAGGAGGATCACATGGTGAAAACTCACATAGTGGAATTTCCGTAGGAGTCAATCGAATTCCGTCATTGTGATGAGACTAATCAATGCTAAAAAGCAAGAAGTGTGTAAGGATGATGATCTTCAGAAGATTAAAGAGGGAACAAGGAGCTGGATAGAAGAACTTAAGTTATCAACCAAGAAGGATGCAAGTGGAGGCTGATTAATGTCATAATATTTGAGGAGTGCATTTGCAAAACATTATGAAGAGCGATTAAGCGTACAAATGTGGGACGTATGAGACGAGAGAGTTGGGTAGGTATGGTTATCTTACTGAAGCGGAAGGAAGAGAGGAGCGTAGGAAGAGCTAACGGAGTTGAAGTAGACTAAAAAGAGCTAGTGGAGCAACCGTAAGATGAGACTTCATTTGTAGTTGTACATAGAATACCGAGAAATACATAAGGTGACCAACAATAGTAAGGGAAGACTAAAGTTTTGAAGTTTGAAGTCGATGTGGGATGTACAAGAAGTACATGAAAGATTGAGGATAGAACCTCCACGGTCGATTGGACGTTACATAAGAAAAGGGATTAACTTCTACACCTACTCGAAGGAATAATGCAAGCTTTGGTAGAATACGAAGAAGGTAATACTAATATATTATAAGGCGTGATTAAGTCCTGCAGTTAGGACCTTCATGACTTCACATAAGTGTGAAACCTTAAAAAGATTATTTGAATAAGTCTCTCGAGTTCCGGAGGTGAAGGATCTTGAAAGAGAACGGTGAACATTGCAGCTAAAGAAGTATTAAACCACGTGTTCGATGGACGTCACCTCAACAGATCGGGATGGACCACTTGACCAATGTTAAGACAAGATTGTGTCGATATCTTACGATATGTGATGGGAGAAGAAAAGCTGGAACCCGAGATAGAACGAATTTCACAGCATCGGGAGGCGAATTTACCATTAAGAAGATTTGAAGTTATTATAGAGGACACCAGTCTGCGAAGAGAGAGACGGTTATCCCCATTTGTACATCGATTACAGTGAGCTAAACAAGATAACAATGAAGAACAGGTATCCCTTACCACATATAAATGATCTACTCGACCGGTTACAAGGGGCGCTAGTCTCTTCTAAGAATGATTTAAGGTCTGATTGCTACCAATTGAGAATTCGAGACTCGGATATTGCAATTATAACACTCCGGATGAACCAGGGTAACTACGAGTTGTAGTTACGCCATATGGGCTTACTGATGCCCGGAGGAGGTATTTTGGGTCTACTCTTGAAAAAGAGAGAAGATGTTTGACAAGTTGTCATGGGATGGTAAACCCCGAAAGGTGTGAAAGAAGTTACAAGTTTTCTTAGATGTGCCGAGCGTTACCAGAGCTGTGAAGGGAGGAGTTGTATAACGCCAATTATGGTAACCTACTACGGATGACGATGAAGTATTGAATGGGACGAAGATTTGGTAATAGAGTTTTGAGAGTTAAAGAGGAGATTTATTGGTACAACTGTTTTGATTTGGTTTGAGGAACGATGGGTTTGAAGTGTACAAGTGATTCTTCGAGACAAGGTTTTGATCGAGTATTGTAGAGCGATATAAAAGTAATAGCACACGTGCCTTGTTAATAGAAGTAGTATGGGGTAAAGTGCTTCCTTCGTTACATGGAACTTGCAACAAGTATTGAGGAAATGTAACATCAAGTTAGACCTTCTTTTGTACTGCATTGAGAAAAACCTGAGAAGGAATTTGAGTTCCGGTATATTGACCTTTTTGAGATCTTAGCGTGAGTGGGAGAAGTGTCGTAAAATTTGGCGTTGCCGCCAAGAGTAGAGAGTGTTCACTCGGTGTTTCATGTGTGTTAATCTAGGAAGTACAGTTATGACTCGAAAAGTTTTGCGGTCTTGATGAGTTAGTGGCGTCGTAGAACCAATGAGGCTAATAGGAAGTCGGAGGATAATATCTTTAGTTGGATTTTACGCTGAGCTAGTATCTTCGGTAGAATCAACA